>OX387656.1:0-1200000 GCA_947568875.1 Fissipunctia ypsillon | reverse complement strand
TTTCTGCGAAATGAGGTTTAAGCTATCCGCTGTTATGGAAAATAATATTGTCATACAAAGTTCTGCTATAAAGGGTAGACCCCTGTTGGGTTTTTCTTCGAATTTAGTGATCCTCGTGATTATGCCCATATGATTTGATCCATTCTAAGGCTTGACCTCATAAACAGATTTTAGTTTGAAAGCTTTGCTTAGGTCTGCTGATGTTGTAACTTTAGCGTTAATGTAGTTTAAAATTTATTTGACTAGGATAAATAAAAGCCTCCAGGTATAAAAGGCGTGCCCGCTTACATATGGCTAGCTATATTTAGCTGTAACTCGAAGTCACAAATGATAAACTAGGACCATCGAAGTAAAATAAATAAGCAGTTAATAACACTACAATAAAAAAACCATGGTCAGCAAGACGACCAGTCACCACAAGCAGCAGCCGTTCACGAGCATAACGCAAAGATCAGCCATTACCCCCCTCGCCTTATTTGAGGGTGCTCTAGCAAAAACATTATACTTATCACATAAAGAGAGGTCTTTTGTACATAGCTCTTTCAAAGACCTTCAATAGGAAATAAATATTATTGCGTTGATACCAATATCAACGCAATAATATTTATTTTTTCCTTATCTATATGTTATCTTATATGTTCTATCTATTCGGTAATTATTTTTATTTGTTCCTTATCATCACTTTAAAGCACACTCACGGATTTATACACCCGTATGGTTTTAAAAGTATCTATCACAGGGATTGCCATCCCCTTGATCAATGAAATTGCAAATAATCTTGCTAAGCTACTTATTTTTTTCATGATCTCAATTGCCTACCAAATGGTAAATATTTAAGGTTGTTTTAAGGCATTATTTGCTACACTGAAGATAGGTCAATCCTTTAAAATAAATTATATCTTATAATTTCACTGGCTAGCAAGTTTGAAAAATACCCAAAACTTTTGAATAGATAACAAAAGTATGTATATTATGGTAGTACTGCCGCGGCAATGTCTTAGGGAAGTTAGGTCTTCAGCCAAGCTCATATCTAGAAGTAGAAGTTTTAAGGCTCATAGATTATGAGTAAGATATTTCGTCTGTTCTTTTGTCTCATCCATCAGCTTTATATCCTTGATTCCCACGGCGCCTGTCCAAAGACATGTAGCATTCTGTGAACAATAATATTTTACGAGCAACGCCACGGTCGCTATTAATAAAGAATTTCATCTTTAATATAATATTGAAGATATGTACATATATTGCCAGAAATCGTATAGTTATTAATCATTTTGCAGGAAACATAAGAATAGCATACTGTGCTCGATTGGTATGAAATTGGGATTGCCCAGCTATACGGACCGACGAACTTAAAAAGTTCGCTGGGACAGACTGGATGCAAAAGGTGGCAAACCGAGTGTTGTGGCGCAGCTTGGGAGAGGCCAGTGTCCAGCAGTGGACTGCGAAAGGATAGGTTGATTCATTGGCGACCGTTGAAAAGTCCCATGGACCGTACATATGACTTTTCAGCCTGCATAGCTTGGTAAATCATTGTAAAGGTATTTGTATGCGTAAATGATACCCAATTAATAAAGATGTCTGTACACGGAACAGCTAAAGTTGTCTGTATGGCAAGTAGCTGCAGGAACAGGCTAATTGCAAAGTTGCTACTTGATACGTGTTTCAGTTAAACTTAATAGTTAAAGGTTACAGTCTGCATGCAGACAAGATGTTTATAAGGTCTACATTGCATCGCATTCACATGTAAATACCTAGATCAATACACAGATCACGTTCAGTGTCGTCCGGAAGCATAAATAGAGGTGTGTTTTGAAACATGAACTCAAACGAATGCATTAAGATAATCCTCGCGTGCGCAAGATTAATCCTCTCTTAACTTTCTTGACTAGGCTAGTTGTTTCATCTCGTCATTATATTATCGTATAGTTTGCAATGTTCGTACTGACAAAAAATAGAAGGCATTCCAATATTATTACCAACAAAAAGCACTAAACCTAATGACATTGTACAACACCCAATGATGCCAAGTTTCTGACTAATTACACACCACATTACGTGAAGTTTACGTCCAACCTTGGCTTTGTCAAATGGTCCTGTAACTGTTACGACACTCCCAAGATGACGGTCTTGACCTTCAAGGATCTAACATTAACCATTAGAACAGGCATCAAGAGGGATCAAAGATTAAGGGCCTATTTCACAATGTACTGATAGGCACTACCGGATATTAGATATTCCTATCTAATAACTAATTGAAAACAAATGATCCCCCGACACAGTCCTGACGCTGGTTGAAAACACTTTTCACCAAAAACTTTTTTCTCAACGTAGGTATTTAGTAAGGTGTGATACTTTTAGCCAAAATATTCTCTCCCTCACTACAATGTTATTATAAAATCGCAGGCTGTCGACAACTATTAGGAACTATTAGACCGAGCGCAAACATAGTACATACTATTCTAAGGCAGACTGTTGCTATATGAAAACAGTGATGGTGCGCTTACCGCCATAAAACAGTTTTGACAGAAAAACCATGTCTTGTCGACGATAGACAAAACAGTTGTGCACAGCCTTACATTCACCGTTTGTATACGGACCTTAACCCAAGGATTTTGGTTACCCAAGGGGATAATTGTGAAGGCTCAACACACAGTCTTGGTCGCTCAAATGTAATCAGAGCTCTCACGAATTTCACTCATGTCTTATTTGCATAATGTCTTGCTGAAGATTTATTGTTGTAAAATGATATTGAACCGTTAAATCGAAGGCTCTAATCATTTTAACTGCAGTTACATAAGTATTTTATCGTTTCGTCATGAAATATGATTTTAACGGAGACTTCTTGTATTAGGCATTAAAAAACCAGAGAAAATTCATTGGTTTTGGCTGACTTTTGAGGTTGATGGAAAAACTGTAATATTTTTTTTACAAATTGACAGCGTCAGCCGCAAGTCAGACTCGTCCGCCGCAGGTCAGACTCCTCCGCCGCAGGTCAGACTCGCCGATCCACCATCCATTGTTATGTGGCCATGAGCCATCAATCAGTTGACAATCAACTGCGTTTTACCCGAGGTTGGTATTAAGTGATTCAAAGTAACTGTAAGTGGACGTTTGCGGTATTAAGTATAGAAGCCTCGACGTCTGTCATCGAGCCGCGAATGTGTGTCAGGGGAAGTTGCATTGTAAGATGTTGATCATAGGTTGTTGTTTGCATTGAGGTGCTTTTGGATTTTGATGTTCATTTCGATAACCTACCTATTTTTAGCAATTTTTAGACTCTTATTTATAGCACTGAACTGTCCTGTGTTGAGCTAGACAAGCGTGAACATTTTGAATTTGAATTTTTCATGCTATAGGATGAAATCACCCACTGCTAGATATAGGCCTCCTTTCTTTTGACTGTTACGCTTAAACTGTATTCGAAAATATGACGTTTCTCTGGTTGATCGTCAGTTTGTTTATAACTCGAAAACCACTTATCCGATGCACGTGATCTTTTTTAAAATTCATAGATCTATTTATATATATTAATATATCACAGTCCACAAGGGTGGAGTCGTGGGAACAGATAGACATGTAGAAGAGGCCATCACTAATTAGTCGCGGATCGATTAATCTGCAAGGTTTAGCATCTTAAGACTTCCGTGCCTCGAAGAGCATGTAAACCGCCTCATTAATTCTGGATGTCAGAGTTTCGGCAGTATGACATTTTATATTACATCGTCTTTCATTTAACATAATTTAAAAAAATGTAAAAAGGGTCACGAGGTTTGGTATTTGGGGTTTTTTAGGAATGACTTGATCCTAAAATTCGGAATTTATAACATAACCAGTAAAACTTCAGAGTGCAATAAACCTCAAACAACACTTTCGGGAAATTCAGGTTTGATGTTATTCCAGAAACTTACATTAATTCCAGAAGCTTTAGACAGAACTTGCTTACGTCAGACACCCGGTGACAACTTCGTAACAAAGACGAAGCAACATAATACCTTACTGCTTATTGTCTCACAATTTACAATAATATGACGAAACAATATTATTCCACTTCAGAAACAAAGAAAACTGGAATACATACAAAATCCTGTCAGTTTCAGTCAAAACGATGTCATAAGACACGTGTACAACCATGTCTTTTCTTGTGAACAAACGTCCTTTTTATTGTGACTAACTAGTATAAATGCGAAGGTTATATCGTAAGTGCTGTGGAAATGTGTTCCTTGCAAAGCATGTGTGGTGTGACTATGAATGATAGGCTGAGGAATGATATGATAAGGCAACGGTGCGGTTTAAAAAAGATGTAGTGAGAAAAAAAGAAAACAGTATGCTTAGATGGTTTGGTCATGTTGAGAGAGAGAATGAATGAAAGTCGACTAACAAAAGGTGTTTATGTGGCAGATGTAAGTGGAAACGCCGGGAGGGGACGCCCTAGGAAGACATGTAGTGATCTTATTACTGATGTTCTTCAGAAAGGTCAGGTGCGTAGTACTCGCAACCGGCGTGCGTGTATGATCAGATGTATGAACGTAAACGAGGCAAAAGGAGTATGTAAGGATCGTAGCAGGTGGCGTTCTGTAGTTTCTGTCTACCCCCATGGGAAGAAGGCGTGACTTTATGTATGTATGTATGTATATATAATATATGAATTATATGATATTTTCAAATATTTTAATAGAAAACAGGAAAGAAAATATCTTTAGCTACGAAAGTGCTAAAAACAGGTAAAACTTTGCAAACTAACAATAAGTAACTTATAAGTTGAAATAATCAATAACATAATTATGAAGATGAAACGCAGTCGCACGAGGAACACTTCTACTTACACCCCCAAGTTGAACGGATTGCCATTTCAATCTTAACCTTGTCGCTAGCAAACGATTTCTTAGCATGGATACTAATTACAGTATTAATCTGAAACTGAATCTAATAATTTATAAATAGTTATTATTTTAGTAAATCGACTATCATGTGAGCAGATTGTATGCAAAGGGTAACGGGTTCGATGTCCGCACGCAACGTTTATTTATGTATGTTGATCAATAAGAGCGGCAGATTATTTTTGGATTGCGTACGTGAGATAACAAGATAAAATATGCAATAAAACTGCGCTAAAAGTTTTTCTACGTCACTAGATATTTTATAAGAAATAATCATCTTTTAATTATTATTTATTTGTTCTGTAATACTAACATTCAATGCTTTGACTTTGTAAGTACATAAAACCTACGTATTTATTTAAGTACTAGCTATCTACCAGCTAGCGCAATTTACACTTCAAATATCTTATACATTACATTATAAAATATATTCAACTTCACTACGGTTAAAATGTATGAAACGCTCTTTTAGTACCGATGCATTTTCGATAGCCTTCCAATTTACCCATAAACTATCCTTGGTAACGAATAGTAAACAAAGCAATTTAAATCCTATTCCAATAGCCATACAGTTTAACGGAAATGCATTATATCGTGTGCCTGTGCGTTCCTCAAAATGCACATGCGTCGAGTGGGCCTACGCGGCCCGTAGCCCGTAGCACCGCTACGCCAGACGGCGCGCGAACGCCAAACCAACCGCGCGTAGACCTGCTACGAACCGCCGCGCCGAACCCACGGAACTTTTCATACTTTTCTAATGGAACATTAGAGTTTACGTTGTCGTGTGCTGTGAACAAAATTAATTTATTTAATTTGCTAACTTTTGATGTGAGCAACGAATGATAAATAAATTAGAATAGACTTAGTGAAGTGTGATTATTATTTTGAGATAATTTCGAATAGTTGTTGACAGTTTAGTGTTATTATTTTGCGGAAATGTCATATTGAGAGATGGCACCTTTAAGGATTCCGAGTGATTTCATGAGTGATGATGCTAACTTTAACTTTTCGAGCCATGCTAGTCAGGAGCCTCGTCACCACTGGCGCCACCACAACCACTCTCACATGAGGGACGGTCACAAGCACAACATAGTGGACATACTTTCAAACTCCATAATGGAAGCGATGAACAGTAAATTTGTGCCTGACAATAGCGTGTTACCGGACTTGGAGCCGCTGTCGACTCACATGGAGGGTGCGCTGGACCGGCACCACCCGCTGCGGATGAACATGACGCTGAACCGGTCGGACCTGGGGGTGATGGCTGACGAGTTCATGTACCGTCATGGGGGCGCGATGACGGCAGTGTACTGTGCCGCGTACCTGCTTGTATTCCTTGTGGGACTCGTCGGCAACTGTTTCGTGATCGCTGTGGTGTACCGCTCGCCCAGAATGAGAACTGTTACCAACTTCTTTATCGTGAACCTGGCTGTCGCTGATATCCTCGTGATCGTCTTCTGTTTGCCTGCCACGCTGATGTCCAACATATTTGTCCGTGAGTACCTTAGTTAGCTAGTAGATATCTATTTTGCAGAGTTGTTTGCAAGACTTCAAGAGATAAAGCGTCGATTGATTGGAAAACTTAATAGTAAAAAAATCTGACGAACCAAATTATTCTGTTTTATTAATGGAACAAACATACATATTAATCTTCATCCTTTGATCATAACACACCATTTTATAATATAATAAAATTAAGCCTACAAAACCAGCCATTCATTCAGTCCAGCTTACGTAATCAAAAAAACAGTTCTTTATAAAAATAATAAATTAAAACATGCGCGTGATTAGCAAAAGCAATTAAAACGAATCGACTGGAATATGCTTACCTGCTCGTAAACCAACCAGAGTCCATTGTTAGCAAAACAAAAAGTTGGTATTTTTGTGTAATTAATTCATTTAAGCGAAAACAAGCCTCAGCATGAAAACGCGTTACTGGACGTATGGAACAGTTTTTTGGTGTTGTTTTGTCTGATTCGTGAAAATCGGAGTTTTAAGTAATTTCAGGAAAATCGTTTTCTGTGATTTTTGTAATTTACTTTCGGCAGGGAATTTTGAACTAAATTTGAATTTTCGAGAACATCGGTTTAAATCGGAGTACTTTCTTATGCTATCATTTCCTCGAAACTGCTGATGTGATGAGCTGCTGTTTCTACGCGTATTGAATTGAATTATGAATATTATTTTCAAAGGTCTTTTGATTAATCTGCTATTGTTCATGAGAATCAATATAACAGGCATTTTGTGTTGGAAACAAAACATTATTGATCGCAGTCGCTTATTGTATTACAAGGGAAATTCCGTTTACGGGGATTCAATTTTGCGTATTTTGTCGTGAGTTCTAAACTCCAAAGGTAAGTTCCGGACACATTGATGTCTATTAAGTATAAGGCTCTTGCTACCTAACACATAATTTATTCAGCTATTGATAGGAAGTGGATGCTTTTTGGTGTTTTAATTTGGCAGAGTATTGTATGTAAGTTTTGTTTAGATATTTTCAGTGCTCTCGGAACATTTCTCGGGCACTATGTTAAAAGGGGAACTGGCAAGTAAGTTCATTTATGAATGTATATTTCCTATTTCCGATTCCACGTCACTTAGGTATTTAGTTAACGTTCAGTATTATAATGAGTTCTCTTCCAACTGTTATGGTTAGTTTATATACTCAACAAATTCATGTATATATTATATATAGGTACACTGATACATACTTTGATATTTTAATGTTATGTAAAAGTATTGTTGGTTTCCATCAATAGGGATGATGACTAAAAAATATTTTTTTGTCCGTCAGGTAGATTGTTAAAAATATTGGACTCGTATTTTTTCTATTTTTTACATTGAGTTAAAATGTGGCATGACGTCATGCTTTGCTAGATTTTATACTGAGTTGTGACGTAGCGAGCCCCCACTCCCCAACTTTAATGCGTTTTATCTGTCATTTTTTGATTAATATGATAAAGCAAAGTTTTTCATCTAGAAAAATGGCTTATGGTTTTACGGTCATAGAATTCCGGAACATGGGCCTCCCAAAAATTACTGATTAAATGGTTCTTGTCTATCAGTTTGACTTTAAGAAAATATAGTTAATTAAAGTATCGCCACTGGTGGAAGCTATTTAAATGCACCCATGTCGGTATTGACGACAGCGATACATAAGTACTGGAACATTCTGGAAGCTGTTTATTATATGTATGCAGGCACTTAAGATTGTCGATCGTAAACTGCGGAAGAAACGCTTATTGATAAAACTTCCGTATATTTCAGAGAAATTCAGAGTAATCGTTTCCTTGTACAAAAAAAAAACATATACTTATATATATAAAGATAGGTAGGTGAGAAACTCTTCCTCTAGCGTTTTGTAAGTCGGTTAATTAATTTTGGTGTTGACTAAATGCCTTTATTATTGGCTCACTGTTAGTAAGTAAACAGTTTTCGCCATAATTTGTGTCAATTCCTTCGGGTAAAGTGGAAACTGGGTATTGTATGGCGGAAAGTGGGCATGAATACGCAGATCTACTTACGTTTAAACTTTGAAGCAACAGAATACAGATTTTCTAATACTTTATGCATTTCTTGACTCACGGGTTGAATGCGAAAAAAGTTGAAAACAATAAAGTTAAGTTAAATTGAAATATAACTTATATAGTTTTGTAGTTAGTAACAGCTGGCGCGACTTTGGTCACCAGACTTTTTAATCTAGTTTATAATTTGTTTGTTTATTTGTGGCAAAATAACAAGTTTTAATTGAAAGCACCCCGATATCAGACGCTTCACTCGAGTGAACGGTTCAAATTTGTTGCAAATTATTCCACGTTCATCCGACACCAACAAAATTATTTAGGAATAACCGTTTCATCTGCTCCTTTCATTTCATTTTTCGATTATATGTAGGCGCGTGAAAGATGCCGAGTGCCGCTATCCAAACTCGTTGGGTCGGTTCACTAATGAATTCATTTTTCACTTTTGATCCATTTTGTGTTCGAGTGAAATATGCCAAATGAAAGGCAAAAATGAACGAAAGGTGAAGCGTCTGATATTTCGTCACCCGTACCTACACAGATTCCAGAAAGAAATTTTTGACAAAAGATTGCAAAAAAACAGCAAATTAACTTAACATAACGTCTGTAAGGGCTGGGCAGAAGGTACACCCACATTTCGCTAGTTCAGTTGAAGTCCCATGTAATAGTGGTCTAGCCTATTGCCATCAACCGGGCACAACTCCAGACTCCGGGTTCCATTTTTCCGTTTAAGTGTTCCTAAAATTGTTGTCTGTAGCAGCCCAGGGTCTTATAGACTCAATAAAAAAAAACCTTATCTCGTCTGAGTGTCTATGTGAACGTTATATAGACAATCGACGATAGCCCAGTGTTCTATACTCAGTTGGGTCGGTTTCCTGTCTAGACTGATGCGGTTAACTGTACCTAGCCGTCCAGATTTAAGGTAGGTATATAGATGTGCCTAGTACGTTAGTAGGAACGCTTAAATATCTCGGGCGAGCTGCAACTTGTTCGGGTACTACATTCTATTCAGCAGTATTTGTTGAATAAATAAAAGGACCCGAAGCAAAACTGCTTTATATAAGAACAGTATTTTCGTAATGGCTCCAAAATTATACAATAAATTGCCAAAATGTATCAGAAGTGAGGAAAATGTCAGCCATTTAAAAAAAAATTGTTCCTGTTTTTAGTTGAAAAGACGTATTACTCGATTGAAGACTATTTAAATGACAAATTATGACTAAATTTAATTTTCTTTGACATTCTTAATAATTAATAATATAATTCAATTACTTACTTTATTTTATGCGGCTCATGACATTTTTCAATTGCTTCATTTATTTTATCCTAGACTTTATTAATTATGATAGTAAAAATCACCTGCTTACTAATATTATATTTGTATGCCGATTATTGGCCGAACATACAGATCAGCTAAAATGTATAAATAACATCTTTTTGTACTTATGTTCACAAATAAAGATTGATTTGATTTGATTTGATTTGCAACATATAATTATAATATATTACATAATTATATTCAGTTTTGTTTCTGCCGATGAACACCCGAACAGGTGCGTACGAGTATCCCACGTCATGGCAGAGTGAAACAAAAGAAGACTTACAAAGATAACTAAGGACGTTGTGTTCGTACTTTATAAATATTCCTGTCAACCATTTTGCTTGCAAAAGTGGATTCATGTCGCTTACTGCTTAGATAGACTGATGAAATATAATATAATCAGCCCAAAATGTTTCCTCTCCTGAGGCTCAGGCCTCCTCTCTGTGAGGGGGGAAGTGTGGGCCGTAATTCACAGTTCGTGGACCTCATGTAGAACGAATAAAAAGACACAATTAGGGCACAATTTTATATACACATACGAAAAGAGCATAGAAAAAGACCAAAAGCCACTTTCTCAACTTAATCTTTTTCTGCATTCATTCGACCATTTTACACATGCGTATGTACCATTTGTGAAAAGATATTGTATTTTAAAAAAGCATTTTTTATTTACAAAACAAATAGCCTTCCAGTTTATTTACAACTCGCTCGACCATACCGTCAATACTGCGAAGGCTTCAAAAGTCCAATGGAAGTGAAATAAAATAATGTAAATGCAAATATGAAACGAGAAACATGCAACAATGGAGCTTGTTTGAATTTCCATTAGATGAGAGTCTCAGTAGACTGCACTGAGGCATTGTCTCTGGTTCATAGAAGGAGTTAAAAGACTATATTGGTAGCCTAAACGTGTGTTTGTGCGAAGGTATTGTTGCGTTCATCCTGCATTAATGGGGAATTTTATGAATAAGACGAAAGCGGAATAGAGAACGCATACTAAGGTTTTTGGTAGTGGATATGCGATAATAATTTTACCTACACAATTTCGGTAAAAAATCAACAACGCAAAAGCCACAAACCGTGTTGAATGCAAAACCATTTGATTTGTTACACGCCAATGTTTATTTTGAATTTGAAATAAAAACTTATATCAGCCAGCTGATGTTTTTTCAGCCACATTGTTAAGGGGTATAACTGTAGTTCAAATAAGATCAACATTAGCCACTTTAGATATCAAACTTAGTATACTTTGAGAGCGTTTCACTTTGCCTAGAGTTTGTTTTAATGGACAATCATGGTAACATTGGATCAGTGCTAGGTCAGTGGGCTATCACCAGTTTTAAAAGAAAGGGAAAGAAAAGAAAGAAAAAATATTTATTGTGCACAAACAAAACGCACATTACAAGAAATCTCATAAATACACACACAAAGTAGCCAAAAGCTTCGTATTCAAGCAGTATAAAGTTGATAATATTGTCCATTGCTTGATGTCAGGGCCAGGGACCAAAGACAATTTACACTGCCTCTGTGTTGCGACACTGGCAAATGACAACAAACAATCGAAACAAAAAGCCAAATTACAGAGTAGAAAAATAACTACTTTTGTAACAAACAAATAACAATAATAATAAGAACCATTCAGGTGTGCGTCGCATCTGCGCAAGAGTAGGTTGTTTATTTATTAACAAAGGTAAAGAAATACAGATCTTATGTTAGACGAACAGAGCGCTATGTTATGCCAGGAGGCGTACAAAAGTCGTTGCTCAGCAAAATGCTGTGACTCGGACGAACGCTATCATCACAGCGCTGTTTTGCAGCAACTACGTCGAATGACGTAATGACGCATGTTTACATGCTTGTTTTGTCTTATGTGTTACTATAGCTCCAAAATTTTAATTTTAGCAAGTGTCAAGCTCAAACTCAAAGCATTTTTTTCAATTAAACCAACTAGGTACAGGCAGTTTTGAATTGTCAAGGATATGTCATATTATCAATCATCGTAAAATGAACAGAGTGCAGTCCAGTTAAAAGCTCAACTTGGTTATGAAGACATTGCGTTATCATTCACCTTTCCACTCGCATGCATCGAAAGTCTAAATAAATAACAAAATTAAAGTACCCAAGGGCAACACTCGTGTTCACAATAATTAATTCCAACTCAGTTTAAAACGAGCTAACTACGTCAATTACCCGCCAGTTACATTTGGAAGTTCCAGTCAAATTGCTTGTTTATCCATCCAGACTTGTTGGAAGGACCAAACTTTGTTTTGGAAATACAAAGGTTCGTTTGATGCTAATAACAAATGGGCGAGAGGGTCTAAACAGGACTTCCAAGTGAAATTGATTCTGAGTACTAATTTCGAGATGCATTCTGTTAGGGATTTTATTTTTGATTAAATAGCGGAATTGGTCTGATGGAAATTCATTGTGAATTAAATTCCTAACCCTTTCATGTTCGCAAAAGTCAAAAAGAATCATTAGAGATGAAAAAAAATCAGCAAAAACTAATTGCAAGTTTAAGTCAAAGCAAAAATTCTTAGATCATAACCAGCGTTATCATCTTTAATTCTGCACATACAAGGTCCTGTAGGCACGTTTGCCATCTAAGTGTGTGTTGCCAGCGGTCCGGAAATTTTCAGCGCTGGCGGAATGAGCGTCGCACGGAGCGAACAACCATTCCGATTGCATGTACATTCGCGGGTAACGGTGTTATGATGCAGTTGTTTTTGCAATTTGACAGAAGGACGACTTTCAACACTTAAATTGAACGCGATCAGTATATCTGATCCGCGTTTAAGAGTTGTTAGTGTCAATATTTTACAACAATGATGACTCTGTCAGCTCTTGAACGCGGTTCAAGTTGTTTATATCTGTTTATGGCCTTTGTTAGATTCCTCAGGCCAGTTCTAAGGCTGCTAAGTATCAGCTTCAAAGTGACCGCTGTTAATATATAATATTATAATTACAAATTTCAAAACTGCAACAAAACATTGTCAAATTAATTGAATTTCCAAGCGGTTCACTAACAAACTTTGTCATTTAAACAAAATATTATTTGAAATGAACAGCCGTGTTTCCGGTAGCAACAGCCGGGATCCTAACTCGTTATACTGTAAACAACAAGCCAGGCTGTTCACTGTTCACGTCATGTTTTACAATAGTCTTGATCTGAGATATCGAAGACGTTTCACTTCATAATTGTTTCAATTTAGATATTGTCACAGCTCGAGCTTTGTAGCGGTTTTTGAGGAGGCGTCTGTCGCAAGTGTTTCGACTGATGGTGATATTATAAACTCTTGTAACTTCTTGATACATGATTTCGGTGGATTTTAGATATTATCTTCCATCCTTAATGAGGTTACGTGCCATATCTTTCACTACTTAATAAGTTGATATATAAAGTCTTCATTTGTTAATTTGTCAATTATTTTCATAACTGTTTTCATTAATCACACGCGCATAAAATGATCCAATTTTGCATCAAAGAAGAAAGAAACCAAAAAAAAAGAAGAAATGAAAGAATAGACAAAGTAATGTAAATAATTTGCAGTTAAAAAACTGTAACGGTACTCCTTCCATGCACAACCTTACAACCTTGACCAAAATAAGAACGACGGCGACGATGCTCTTACATTGTCCTGAAAGGCTTTCCTTTGACAATTATTTAAATTATTCATAATTTAGTGTTGCGTTCCCGACTGTACCTCGTTACGTTCGACGTTGGAATATTTTAGCGAGTAGTTTTTAGCAATATCAACATGCTATGTTTGCATTCGAACTATTTATTCAGACTGGGCTTTTTTCACTTGTAATATAGGCAACGTTTTAATACGAAGGTTTTGAGTGTGACTCTCTCTGTTCACCAAAGCACCATTATACATACTTACTCACCATGTTGGTAGTTTCAATACTCTTGTCTCCTTACTAATAAACGTATTATATCAGGTGAATAGTTACACACCGATTTCTCTCTTTCAGTCGTCAGTAATTCGACTTTCGAAAGAAGACAAAGCGTTGTGTAACTATACAGACGCTATACAACGTTTATTAATAAGGAGGATACAATATAAATACTAAAGTAATTGGAGAAATACACTGCAATAACATAATAATGTCAACTATCAACGAGAATTCAAGCACGTATTTATGTTGCTCAAAATAAATTTTAAAATATTCGGCGTGAAAACCAGATCTCAAATAAAATGCAAGGGTTTTGCATCTCAGACGTTAGTCACCTCACCGTCTTTGAAAATATTATCTCAATTATTTTAATTAAAATTTTGCTCCGGGAGTGTCCCCTGTTAGAATTTACTTTGTGCAGACGCCACACTTCGGTAAACTCCGGTGGCGTTCGTGAATCGGCTTCATTAACCGATTCTCTCACAATTATGATCTGCTTAGATAAGCAAGAAAGTTATTCCTGTCGATGGCAAGCTAGTTAAAGTTGGAAGTATTAATGTTAGTATCTTGTTTTCCATCTTTGCATTTGCCATGATCTGACTTGAAAGTTGCCATACTATAAGAAGCTTGTTCAAGACAAATTGAAATGAAGAAAACAAACGTGTCGCTTTTGGTTTGAGACGGAATTAGATAGAAGGTGCCTACTGCTAAGTAACCATCACATAGACCACCATTTTCAATTGTTCTTCATACGTTTTTTGAACTACACGAAGGCCTTGCGAAACTTACGCGTGGTATGTTACTTGTACCCACCAACGATAGCCAAAAGTATTTCCAGAACTCGGAAAAGCCAATCATTCTGAAACAATATTGATAAACAGCTTCATTCTGTCTGATTGCGCATGCTTGCAGGAGGACGTAGACAGGATAAGGGAATGGAGTCATGAGAACAAGCTCTACTTCAACGTATCGAAATGCTCGGTGATGAGTTTCACTGATGAGTGAGAGATGAGTTTTCAGTTCGTAGCTTAGCCGTGCGCTGGTGGCGCAGCACCTTTACGGTTCTAAAGTTATGGTAGTCACATGCCTGTATACTTATTTACAACTTAACTGTATACTTGTTTTTTTTTTTTAATTTTTTATTTGTTCACATGCCCAAAAACCTATAAATACTTTGGGATTAAGCAACATACATTACATAGATTGTATAATTAAATCCTTAATGATTTTATTTCACAATCGTCTTGTGTCTTAAAGAGCCAATTAAAGTTGATTAGGTAACTGTGTTTAAAAGCAATAAGAGTCAACAGTTTTATTGAATTAGGAGTGGAATGTTAAGGGTTGGCAGACTTACTGTTACAGGTACAAATCTGAAACATGATTGAAGGAATAAAGTACTTTGAATATTTTAATCTGGAATTATTTGAATTGACTTTGACATATTTTTTCAGCCATCAATCATTGTTGCTATGACCTATTTGAATTACTAAAACAACACAAAAATCACCATACATACCCGGCAAGCGTGGTGATAATTATTTAATACTTCAAGCACAAAAATGTACACCTTATTAGAGTCGGCTCATCCGATATTGATGGCACGGTTAGCGCAGTGGCTGAGCGATTGGACTGCTGCACTGCGTGTCGTGGGTTCGATTCCCGCACGGAGCAAATATTTGTATGATCTACAAGTAGTTGTTTCGGGTCTGGGCGTTTGTGTTTGTGAGTTTCTACGTTTGTAAACGCACCCACGACACAGGAGAAATTCCTAGTGTGGGGCAACGTTTTTTAAAAACAAAAAAAAAACAAAAACAAATATATTATTATATATTAATACATTATTGAAAATGAAATCCCTCTCACCGCGAGGAGGCCTGTGTCCCAGCAGTGGGAACACTATGGCTGATTATGCTATGAAAATGAAATTCAGAACCTACACAAATTGACGTAGGTCTTCTCCTATTTGGAATTAGTTTGTTATTATCAGTTTTTTTCTAATTTAAATGAGATTTCACCTCAACAAAATGTAATGTATAATGTATATATATACATAGTTATTTAAATTAGTTTTCTGGCTATTAGTTTTGTTTTATAAACTTACTTCAACCTACACATGACCTTTAGCACTAGTTGGAAAAATATTTAACGAAAACCTTTATTGCTCTCTAAAACTTATATTGAATATTTCAAAACAATTTGTAAACAATAATAAATGGCCTCTCACGAGTATTTATCCTATTTTTTCGGGGCGGGAATTAAACACCTGGTATGTAGCGCGGCAGGCAATGGAGCTGTTAATTACTAAAACCAGTATCAAAGACATCAAAAATATTCCACCAACAGCTTAAATCAATACTAAACCTTTCAAATACACAATTTGTCTTATCCCAACCAGCAATATATTTTGTAACAATATAATTTAAAAGAGTGTCCATGGAGTTTCATGCCCGTTCACGCCATGGGAAGCTAGAGCTCGTCTAAGCTGAAACGACGCGCCCCACTACCGCATTTACCGATTTCCCAAAAAATGTTGCTTATCCCTTTTTGGCTATTAGGAATCGATACACAAATTTAAGTAGTGAGGCGCGTTATTCCAGCTTAGACGAGCTCTACTACGCTTTGGAATGGGTATGGGAACTAGCTTCATCTTTCTCAATGACCGACTCTTTTAACAATTCAAAAGTAAATGGTTTAATTGGAATAAATGCTTTGAGTTTGAGTTCAACACGAAGCAATATCATTAGTTACAGCACAATGGTCTCTCGCCATCTGTCCAAGTTCGCTACACCTCCTTTGTTGAAACTCTGACAAATGAAGATCACTAGATACAGAACTTGATTCATACTGTGAGGTGTACTTCCTTATTGTTTTGTGATTTAATTGCATTGAAAATGGCGGAAAATACTCAGGTTGAAAAGAAAATGGATCTATTGTGGATTCGTGCCTTGCCTTGATTGTTGTTACAAGAAAAATACTTCAATCAATTTTTAAAGCTTCCTCTACAAAAGATGTAGGTACTTATATAGGATAATTTGGTTATTATATCACCTAGCCAGCAATCAGCAACAACATTTTGAAGAACATGTGTAGTTAAGGTTGCCAGGTCGTCTAACCTAATAGCCGGACAGAGCAGCCAGTTTGGCCGGACATTTGGGTAAAAAAGCCGGACACCCTAAATTATTAAGGATTTTGTGTCTTACTAATAACTCGACAGATTTGTTTTCACGTAAAACTAGGATTTTTTATCATTTACCATAAAACTTCATAAAATCTAATGAAATAAAATAAAATTTAATAACGTATCAGTCTTTAGTACTACTAATCATTCATTAATATTATTATTTCCCAAGGAAAACACAAAAATAAAATTAAGAAAACAAAACAAAACTTCTTCACTAATGAATAAAAAAACGTTCATCTGGCCATTTCATTTAATTTTTCGATCATTCGGTAGGCGAGTGACAGATGCCGAATGCTGCAATCCAATATTTGATTGATTCACTAATGAATAAAATTTTAACTTTTCATTTATTTTGTGTTCAGACATTTCACTCAAGTGAAAGATGCCGAATGAAAAAAAAACGGGCCAAGTGCGTGTCGGAAGAACAATGAAAGGTTCCATTCTTGGCATAAAATCCCAAGAACAAACTTAACATTGTTGTTGAAAAACCTGTTCTCTCATACATTCCAACTGCAAATGTAAGTTGGTCGACTATTACTCGTGAACTTGTAAAGCCTACTTAGCTGTGATAGCTTTTCTTTTAACTTCGTTGTTTATAACAAAACTAACCGTTTAGCTGGCATGGTGGGACACTTGACTCAAACAAAAATTAGCACTTTAAAGCTTAATATTTTAGAAACGGTTCCCTTAATCGAAAAATTGTTTTCACAAACCCGCAATATTTTTGAAATACCTATCTAACAACACCCCACACCATGGGGTAGACGAGAAAAAAAAGTTAGGAAGCTAGCTTAACAAAAGCCGGACAGGCCGGACACCGTTTAATTTGGCCGGACACACAATCAAAAAGCCTACCTATGTCCGGCTTTAGCCGGACGCTTGGCAACCCTATGTGTAGTGATACCGAAAAGTATTGTCATGTTCATAAAATATCATCTTTATAAGAAAATCGAAACACCTAAAGAATTAAAAACATCAAAAACGGAAGACTGACAACTCCTTAAACCATTTTCCCATCTCCATTCAGTTACCAGTGAAGAGTCGCTAAAATCGATAGACATTTCCTAAAGCGCTGCTTGCAACCAGTATATCTTGACGACACATTATATTTCCAACTGCAGTCAAACGTTTTATTAAAACTGAAAGTCTAGGCATTCCAAGGAGTCTAGACGACGTAATAATAACACCTAGGTCCTCATTAATATTTACTACTTCCCCCCTTCCCCCCTTCCCTCTTGTTTCAATAACATCAATAGATTTAAGAAATTACAGGTGTATCTGAAAAAGTATTAATTGTTTGATGTCACATTATGTAATGATTACTTAGATAATTTTACAATCTGTAAGATAATTTTTCTGTTAATTGATTTTTTAGGATCCAGTTTTCAGAAGAATGAAGCCACTGTTTGATTTTTCATACTGTTGTTTCAAAGCCTAGATTGCAAAATTGGGCTTACAGAGTCTGGTATACCTTTGGTGAGACAATTTAACACTAACAATATCGAAACTTCGGTAAAATCAGGTTCAAGTCTAAAAAAATACTCTTGCGGTATTTGTCAATCTCTCTGCAGTGCTCAACTTCGAGGTTCGAGAAAAATCTTCATAATCGGCTTTTTCTTTCCAATAGCAAATGATGTAACTCGCGGGAATAAAAATGTTCATAATCGGCTTTTTCTTTCCAATAGCAAATGATGTAACTCGCGGGAATAAAAATGTTCATAATCGGCTTTTTCTTTCCAATAGCAAATGATGTAACTCGCGGGAATAAAAATGTTCATAATCGGCTTTTTCTTTCCAATAGCAAATGATGTAACTCGCGGGAATAAAAATCTTCATAATCGGCTTTTTCTTTCCAATAGCAAATGATGTAACTCGCGGGAATAAAAATCTTCATAATCGGCTTTTTCTTTCCAATAGCAAATGATGTAACTCGCGGGAATAAAAATCTTCATAATCGGCTTTTTCTTTCAAATAGCAAATGATGTAACTCGCGGGAATAAAAATCTTCATAATCGGCTTTTTCTTTCCAATAGCAAATGATGTAACTCGCGGGAATAAAAATCTTCATAATCGGCTTTTTCTTTCCAATAGCAAATGATGTAACTCGCGGGAATAAAAATGTTCATAATCGGCTTTTTCTTTCCAATAGCAAATGATGTAACTCGCGGGAATAAAAATGTTCATAATCGGCTTTTTCTTTCCAATAGCAAATGATGTAACTCGCGGGAATAAAAATCTTCATAATCGGCTTTTTCTTTCCAATAGCAAATGATGTAACTCGCGGGAATAAAAATCTTCATAATCGGCTTTTTCTTTCCAATAGCAAATGATGTAACTCGCGGGAATAAAAATCTTCATAATCGGCTTTTTCTTTCCAATAGCAAATGATGTAACTCGCGGGAATAAAAATCTTCATAATCGGCTTTTTCTTTCCAATAGCAAATGATGTAACTCGCGGGAATAAAAATCTTCATAATCGGCTTTTTCTTTCCAATAGCAAATGATGTAACTCGCGGGAATAAAAATCTTCATAATCGGCTTTTTCTTTCCAATAGCAAATGATGTAACTCGCGGGAATAAAAATCTTCATAATCGGCTTTTTCTTTCCAATAGCAAATGATGTAACTCGCGGGAATAAAAATCTTCAAAATCGGCTTTTTCTTTCCAATAGCAAATGATGTAACTCGCGGGAATAAAAATCTTCATAATCGGCTTTTTCTTTCCAATAGCAAATGATGTAACTCGCGGGAATAAAAATCTTCATAATCGGCTTTTTCTTTCCAATAGCAAATGATGTAACTCGCGGGAATAAAAATCTTCATAATCGGCTTTTTCTTTCCAATAGCAAATGATGTAACTCGCGGGAATAAAAATCTTCATAATCGGCTTTTTCTTTCCAATAGCAAATGATGTAACTCGCGGGAATAAAAATCTTCATAATCGGCTTTTTCTTTCCAATAGCAAATGATGTAACTCGCGGGAATAAAAATCTTCATAATCGGCTTTTTCTTTCCAATAGCAAATGATGTAACTCGCGGGAATAAAAATCTTCATAATCGGCTTTTTCTTTCCAATAGCAAATGATGTAACTCGCGGGAATAAAAATCTTCATAATCGGCTTTTTCTTTCCAATAGCAAATGATGTAACTCGCGGGAATAAAAATCTTCATAATCGGCTTTTTCTTTCCAATAGCAAATGATGTAACTCGCGGGAATAAAAATGTTCATAATCGGCTTTTTCTTTCCAATAGCAAATGATGTAACTCGCGGGAATAAAAATCTTCATAATCGGCTTTTTCTTTCCAATAGCAAATGATGTAACTCGCGGGAATAAAAATGTTCATAATCGGCTTTTTCTTTCCAATAGCAAATGATGTAACTCGCGGGAATAAAAATGTTCATAATCGGCTTTTTCTTTCCAATAGCAAATGATGTAACTCGCGGGAATAAAAATCTTCATAATCGGCTTTTTCTTTCCAATAGCAAATGATGTAACTCGCGGGAATAAAAATCTTCATAATCGGCTTTTTCTTTCCAATAGCAAATGATGTAACTCGCGGGAATAAAAATGTTCATAATCGGCTTTTTCTTTCCAATAGCAAATGATGTAACTCGCGGGAATAAAAATCTTCATAATCGGCTTTTTCTTTCCAATAGCAAATGATGTAACTCGCGGGAATAAAAATCTTCATAATCGGCTTTTTCTTTCCAATAGCAAATGATGTAACTCGCGGGAATAAAAATGTTCATAATCGGCTTTTTCTTTCCAATAGCAAATGATGTAACTCGCGGGAATAAAAATGTTCATAATCGGCTTTTTCTTTCCAATAGCAAATGATGTAACTCGCGGGAATAAAAATGTTCATAATCGGCTTTTTCTTTCCAATAGCAAATGATGTAACTCGCGGGAATAAAAATGTTCATAATCGGCTTTTTCTTTCCAATAGCAAATGATGTAACTCGCGGGAATAAAAATGTTCATAATCGGCTTTTTCTTTCCAATAGCAAATGATGTAACTCGCGGGAATAAAAATGTTCATAATCGGCTTTTTCTTTCCAATAGCAAATGATGTAACTCGCGGGAATAAAAATGTTCATAATCGGCTTTTTCTTTCCAATAGCAAATGATGTAACTCGCGGGAATAAAAATGTTCATAATCGGCTTTTTCTTTCCAATAGCAAATGATGTAACTCGCGGGAATAAAAATCTTCATAATCGGCTTTTTCTTTCCAATAGCAAATGATGTAACTCGCGGGAATAAAAATCTTCATAATCGGCTTTTTCTTTCCAATAGCAAATGATGTAACTCGCGGGAATAAAAATCTTCATAATCGGCTTTTTCTTTCCAATAGCAAATGATGTAACTCGCGGGAATAAAAATGTTCATAATCGGCTTTTTCTTTCCAATAGCAAATGATGTAACTCGCGGGAATAAAAATGTTCATAATCGGCTTTTTCTTTCCAATAGCAAATGATGTAACTCGCGGGAATAAAAATGTTCATAATCGGCTTTTTCTTTCCAATAGCAAATGATGTAACTCGCGGGAATAAAAATGTTCATAATCGGCTTTTTCTTTCCAATAGCAAATGATGTAACTCGCGGGAATAAAAATCTTCATAATCGGCTTTTTCTTTCCAATAGCAAATGATGTAACTCGCGGGAATAAAAATCTTCATAATCGGCTTTTTCTTTCCAATAGCAAATGATGTAACTCGCGGGAATAAAAATCTTCATAATCGGCTTTTTCTTTCCAATAGCAAATGATGTAACTCGCGGGAATAAAAATCTTCATAATCGGCTTTTTCTTTCCAATAGCAAATGATGTAACTCGCGGGAATAAAAATCTTCATAATCGGCTTTTTCTTTCCAATAGCAAATGATGTAACTCGCGGGAATAAAAATCTTCATAATCGGCTTTTTCTTTCCAATAGCAAATGATGTAACTCGCGGGAATAAAAATCTTCATAATCGGCTTTTTCTTTCCAATAGCAAATGATGTAACTCGCGGGAATAAAAATGTTCATAATCGGCTTTTTCTTTCCAATAGCAAATGATGTAACTCGCGGGAATAAAAATCTTCATAATCGGCTTTTTCTTTCCAATAGCAAATGATGTAACTCGCGGGAATAAAAATGTTCATAATCGGCTTTTTCTTTCCAATAGCAAATGATGTAACTCGCGGGAATAAAAATCTTCATAATCGGCTTTTTCTTTCCAATAGCAAATGATGTAACTCGCGGGAATAAAAATGTTCATAATCGGCTTTTTCTTTCCAATAGCAAATGATGTAACTCGCGGGAATAAAAATGTTCATAATCGGCTTTTTCTTTCCAATAGCAAATGATGTAACTCGCGGGAATAAAAATGTTCATAATCGGCTTTTTCTTTCCAATAGCAAATGATGTAACTCGCGGGAATAAAAATCTTCATAATCGGCTTTTTCTTTCCAATAGCAAATGATGTAACTCGCGGGAATAAAAATCTTCATAATCGGCTTTTTCTTTCCAATAGCAAATGATGTAACTCGCGGGAATAAAAATGTTCATAATCGGCTTTTTCTTTCCAATAGCAAATTATGTAACTCGCGGGAATAAAAATGTTCATAATCGGCTTTTTCTTTCCAATAGCAAATGATGTAACTCGCGGGAATAAAAATGTTCATAATCGGCTTTTTCTTTCCAATAGCAAATGATGTAACTCGCGGGAATAAAAATGTTCATAATCGGCTTTTTCTTTCCAATAGCAAATGATGTAACTCGCGGGAATAAAAATGTTCATAATCGGCTTTTTCTTTCCAATAGCAAATGATGTAACTCGCGGGAATAAAAATGTTCATAATCGGCTTTTTCTTTCCAATAGCAAATGATGTAACTCGCGGGAATAAAAATGTTCATAATCGGCTTTTTCTTTCCAATAGCAAATGATGTAACTCGCGGGAATAAAAATGTTCATAATCGGCTTTTTCTTTCCAATAGCAAATGATGTAACTCGCGGGAATAAAAATGTTCATAATCGGCTTTTTCTTTCCAATAGCAAATGATGTAACTCGCGGGAATAAAAATGTTCTACAAACATTTCTATTATAGTTATAGTAGTAGCGCACTTGAACTGTCTTATTGAAATATAGGATCACGACTGGATCTAGATGAATGTTTTATAGGATTTGAAAATGTTTGTGTTGATAAACGAATGTTAAGTCACAGAGGAACACATTTTATTGACTTGGATTAAAAATTAGGAAAACATTGTCTGCTGTCAACAAGAAAACACCTGTCTGGTAATAACTGTAGACAAGACAAGTTCGACGCTGTCAAAGCCGCATAGCTTGCCTACTGCCCTGCACCTGGTGACAAGAGAAGCTTCATATAAAATACTATACATAAACAAAACAATCGCCATAAATAAAACATACACATAATTGAAAAACAAACATAGCACACTGTTTCGCAAAATACACTAAACAGTTTGAACCAATGACCTCCAAGTAACTGGTCGCGAGTGACATTGCGTCATACAATACCACCAATGACCGGCCGCGCCTTCGTTACGATTTTAATTTGTATACATAGGGAACGAAGGGGGTTACACTGCAATTATAGTTAGCGAAATCTAGTTATTTGATTGAGGTAATTAATACTGGCAACAAACTAATTTTGATGACGTTATAAGAAGCAATGAGTTCATTTCGTTGCCGTATGCCGCTAAGAGCATCTGCTCGAAATTAATGCGTTTGTGTGACAATGTCTTTTGCAGGCTTTATAAAATTGCAAGTACTCTTAATGTTATTTCCAATGATTGTATTATTCGTATTTCCATAATATCTTGAACTTCACCGCCAAGCATTTGAACCTACAGTCTCTCACGTACCAAGTCTTAACCTCTAATACCGTATTATTTTTCCAACGCAAAATAAGTTTCGTCACTCAGTAATGAACTTTACAAACATTCTTTCTATAAACAAAAAGCGAAAATAGTATTATGAAGATAAATGTAGTAAGCCAAAAGTGTGCAATCGAGGCACGACTCAAACCATTGCAATAAATCTCTTAAAATGTCTTCAGAAAAAGTGGCCAATGTTTGCTAGCCTATGCATGAGGTATGTATGTATTTCTAGTGAAATAACAAATGTTAGAACAATTTTTATAGGCTTACCTTAGTGCAATTATTTTAATAAATACATAGTTATGGACTAATAGTTAAAAGCATACAATACAAGGCATACTACAGTAAACGATAAACTTTAAAAAGGTAATAACAATCTGTACAATTAATGAAAATAAAGTCGGGACGTGTCGCGGGACACCCGGTTGATACGAAGTTCCTTTCGCTGTATATTATGTATTAATACAGAGTCATCCAGTATACGTTTTAGAAGCTAAAATCTTATACTAGATGGCTCTGTATTAAAAAACAAAAACTTTTGACACTTGAAACTTGAGAGCTCGAAACTGACTTCTTCGGACATCACGCTTTTTCGTTACGTGACGATTTCTACCAGTTTAATCCTACCGAAAGCCGCGATATAGATCTTCGTTCCAAGAAACTATTTTATCTTCTCTCATATCGTAAAATTAGAATTACGTATATAAACTCAAAACGATTTATATTGACATACATTATAAACTTAATACCGAAATTTAAAATAAAATAATAATATAAAACTTTTTCTCTAACAAAATAATGTTACAAAACGATACAGGGCAAATCCAAGAAGTTAATATCACCAAGGAGTTTCCCTCAATTATTTATTTTCTAATGGAACGCATACACAGGGCGCGCCATTTTGATGGCATTACAAAAAAGTTTTGATTCCATTTTTTACTTGTCTGTAGCAGCGTCCGTTTTATTAGCGCATGCGTGGTGAAGTGGCTTCATTCATACGTTTTGTTGTACTGAAATTCGTGGGATTTTTTTATTCTTGCTTAAAAATGTCTGTTATCAGTGAATTTGAAAAAAAACTGACTCCACCCGATATTTTAGATGCGGCGACGGAAATGACTCATAATCAATCATCTACCAGCAAAGTCGAAAAAATTATACATACAATTAAATACTATCACGACTTTATGACATGGAAAATGCAAAAAATCTTTTGTTTGATAGGTTCAATCCCAATGTATGAGAGTAGATAAAGTAGTGTATGAAACTGCACATAACTAGGTATTAAGACACTCGTGTTTTAATACCCCTCATAATGCAACAGTTTCTCAGACTACTAATATATCGTCCTGAATGTGACTTCATTCGAAAGCTAAAAAACCACTACAATGTAATGTATTGTACGGTGATTCAAAGAAAAAGAACCGTGTCTTGACAATCTATCAATCCTGCAGTCAGGCGCGGATTTAAAAACAATTCATTTGATAAAATGTAATGATATAACATTTTAACATATTTATTTATTACTAGCTTTTGTACGCGGCTTCGTGGATGTCGGAAAATATCCCACGGGAACGTACTAACGGGATTAAAAGTACCCTATATGTTAATCCAAGTAAACAATAATTCCGTAATACATTGTTTGCATATAATTCTATTGGTTTGCGCGGCGCACGCTAGTAAAGTTCCCAGTCGGCATGATTTTTTCCGACATCTTCAAAAATCATCATCATATTTCAGCCAATTTACACAAAACCTTAATTAATTATACACCTAAACCTTATGGGATGGTTTTTCAAAAACGCTGAATCACATAATTCTTTATTTGTAACAAAAAAACGTAAATTTGAATTTTCTTATCCCTAATTTAAGAAATGCTGTATTTCCCATACAAACTTTCATCAACCCCTATATCACCCCCTGTAGGATTATTTTTGAGACAAAAAGTAGCCTATGTCCTTCCCCAGGATGCCGTCTATCTCCTTGCTAAGTTTTATCGAAATCAGTTCATTACTTTAGGTGTCAAAAGGTAACATACAGACATACAGAGTTACTAGCGAATTTAAAATATTATTTTATTTATTTATTTATTCAAAAACACATACAACTATCATCACAGGCTTACCTAATACAACAGTGTAGTTATAGTTACAATGGAGTACAAAGATTATACTTACAATTTATATATTATTATGAACAACCAAGAGTGAACCGTGTGAATTCACTCAGAGTACAATTGAAGCAGTCAATCTGTGACACCATACTGAGTGCAGGCAGCGCGCGCGTCAGCGGCGCGTGCTGCAGCAGCTCGCATAGTATATAAATAGTATATAGTAAGTATGTGTGCTACCAGGTTCTACGGGTTTTACATACTACATAGTGTGTCAATGATTTTTTTATTTAAGAGGGCTGTCACATTTTGCATCTCTCTCGCTCACACGGGACCAAATTTTTAATAATGATAAATGAAAAGATGCTTTTTTGAAAAATGTAATCAATGGGCGACCTACTACATAATACTTATTTAATAGGTAATTATTAAAACATATTTTTAATGTGGCATTTATTTAAAACATCTCAAAAACTGATCACAATACTTATTGAGCTAAGTTTATTAGATAACAAGCTTTGTAAAACATACAATAAAGGTAGTGTGAAATAAAAATACGACAAAATATACCTACGAGGACCCTCTCCTAATATACATTTTGCTAAATGAAAATATTAGAGAACAATACTTATCAGCTACATGTCATATATAAAAGCATGTAGAAATTAGCGCCTAATATATAAGCAAATTTGAAGCGTAGTCTGCACAAATACATGCGACTCTCAATTTAGTACCACCTATGCCAGTATTTCAAGCCTTTTATCCAATTTGATAACGTCAACGAAAATAAAACCTGTTTCTTTAAAACAATGGTATCTACGACACCGGGACTCTCAATGTCAAGAATCTCAGGTCAACAGCGAAATGTCTTCTTTTATATTTTTTCTCAAAAAAAAAAAAACTTCTCTATAACGACTGAAGTACTTGTGGTAAAAAAAAATCAGTTCAATGACAAAACAAAGAATTGTTGAAGTATAATTTCATCATACACGTTTGCTATAGAAAAGAGCGTGTTAAATTTTTTATACATATTTAATAAAAATTACGTTATATATTACGTTATACGTTACCTTATTATGGAAGAAAAAAACGTGTTGCACCGACCCCAAATAATACGGGATAAGGGCAGGAAGATGATGATTTAATAAAAATTACGTTATGTAGTTAAAATACGAGATTTGAGTAATACAAATGAGCGTTGAAGTTTGTGAAAGAAATGACAGAAAACTACTAGTAAATAATTTGTGTACATCTGCTAACGTACTCATAAATAATTTGTGTACATCTGCTAACGTACTCATAAATAATTTGTGTACATCTGCTAACGTACTCATATATTTATTTATGTCATTCAAATTGAATAAAAATTGTAGCCATTTTTATTGAATGTGATCTTTTTAGTATTCTGCAAATAAATATTATGCTTACTTCATCTATGATTGACCTTCATTACATAAGTGGCTAAGAAATCCCATTAGTAAGTTGGGTAGACGTCTGAATATCTGATCACTTCTCTTGTGTTAATTAATATTCTTCGATAATGTAAAAATTAGAAGCGATCTTATCCAGAAATAACTAATATGATATGTACTGTAGAATTTTGGTGTTATTCATTATTTAAAACATGTAACTCATGTTTTAAAAGAAAGTATGGAAGAAATAGACATGTTGCGCCGAACTCAAATAAATTGGGATATGGACAGGAGAGTGATGGTGAACTTATGTTTTAAAAACTTTTTGTAGCAGAAAAGAGGACGCTTGAAATTACACAAACGATTAATTAATATATACCACCAGTATTAGTTAGGTCAACTCAAAACCTCAGTAAACTTTTGTAACTAATATAAAATAAGTGTAATCCAGAGAATAAATTAATAATTTTCATCAGATTTTCCATACAGAAACTGTCAGATAACATAACATAACATAACATCACGCCTTGTTTCCCCGAAGGGTTAGGCAGAGGTGTACCTATAGTACACTCACATTTCGCCAGTTATGTTCAAGTCCCATGTAATAGGGGGCGAGCCTATTGCCATCTACCGGGCACAGATCCAGACTCCGGGCTGCTACTGAGAAATTCCAGATAGAAAAACCCAATAACACTTCGCCCAACCTGGGAATTGAACCCAGGACCTCATGCTCAGCAGTAACGCTTGCGACCACTAGACCAACGAGGCAGTCACTAGTTTTCGAGGATGCTAAACCCGATAACGAGGTCAAAATGTAAGTCCAAGATGGCGGCTGCAAACATTTTCGAATTTTTCGCTATGGATATCATTTTCATAGTATTCGAGGGTGCTAAAGCCGAAGGAACGTCGTTCCTGACGGGGGTCTCCAGAACGCGCAATTTTTTTTTTGTAGACGTCATAATAATTTTACCTTACAGTGTTTTTATTTGCTTCACGTTAGCGGTCATATTTATATCTTAACCTTATATGATAAATAATTTTATTTCTGTAAGTAGGTTTATACAAACACTTTTACACGTCAAACATTTTTTTTTAAACTAGATGAGGCCGGCGTTTCCTATCTGACTACTCTGAGAAGAAAGGCCGAAACAAAATCAGAGGTCACAGTCTCTTTTAAAGTCCAGACATAATCTTGGTCAGATCATGTGAAGACCATGTAGGTTGGTGTCTGAAATGGTCTTTTGAGGAAAGAACCACACAGATTGAGTGGACCTGTCCAGTCAGTGCAAGCATCTGTCAGTAATCGTACAGCTCAACAAGACCCAAAAAAACAAGGACCCACATAGTCTTCACATTCACAGTAATTAAAATAATATAACATTTTACAAAGTAAATATTCATGTCATTGTTTAAATAAAATTCATCAATGACAATGTGTATATAAGAAAAAAAATAGCAAAAAGAAAAGAACAAAAAAAATCAGTACGTATATTAAAAAAAAAAAATTAAGAAATTAATTGGAGCAGCTCAATCCCACGCCTTTTTGTCATCAATGTACTCGTATTTTTTAACGGTATAAAAGGCTTTCTGGCACAACTTACGTTTAATAAATGATTTGAATTTATTAAGGCTCAGATCTTGAACGGGGCTTGGAAGTTTATTATAAAAACGTATACATTGACATCTGAACGAGCCACCTATTTTCTTGAGCCTTGTTGTAGGTACAACAAATTTGTGTTTGTTCCTAGTGTTCATATTATGGATATCACTGTATTTTTTAAACAATTTTATAATTTTATGGGCATATAAAAGATTTTCAAAAATATACTGAGAAGGCACAGTCATTATATTAATCTCCTTAAATTTCTCTCTGAGATAGTCTTAGACTTAACTTATAAATTGATATGCGATAGTGTTGCTATCACCTAAAGTGAAATATGTGGCCATATAAATATATACCTACTCAACTCAAATAAAAAGTACTCACAAAGTTAGTTACCTAACTTCTGAACTAACTGCTGGCTGCATAATTAGTCTGACATAATAAAACAACACATAATAAGCAAACAACTGAAAACGTGTCTCATTTATGTATTAAATAGTAGGTACATACATATATATGTTCTGCGCGGGACCACGTTGAATCTACATGTGATTCACGTTTCTCACGTGAATGACCTAAATTGTAGACTCTGTTCAAAGTTTCTAGCTGTCCAAACAATACACGATCAAATATTTGACAAGAAAAGGTAAACAAGTAGGCTAAGGCCCGATTCACATTAGTTAGGCCCGACAAGTTTACCGGAACGACAAAAGTGTCGGATGCATATTGGCGTGTATTTCAATAGCGCTGTTCACATTAGGGCGACGCGATAAAACTGTCGGCGACGACACATTTACCGGAAGTTCAGACACGATTTCGGTCGGGTCGGATATAATATTGGCATACTGCTTTGTATTGCGCCGTTCACACTTGTCGGTTCGAAACCACCCGCCCGCACCCCCTCCCCCCGCGCATTCCCCGCTCTTGCCGCCAGTTTGTACATTACTTCGGTGGAGTGTACACAGGGTAGACTTGTTTCAACATTGAGGGCAATATCAGGGCAATATCATTGTTAGCAAAAATATTCCGTACTAGCTTTTGCCCGCGACTTTGTCCGCGTGAAATTTCTTGTTCCCCCGACCTACCCCGTTGCATCGCATCGCCTGCCCGCGTTATTACTTCGTTTTCGCTTAGCGCTCTTTCTTACTTTTTTTCTTTTTGCTCGGCTTCTGAGGGTCCTCGCGTAATGTTAAATATACCCTATAGCCTTCTTCAAGAATTGGGCTGTAAAATGCAAAAAGAATTTTTCAAATCCGACTGGTAGTGACAGAGATTAGCGCGTTCAAACAGTCAATAAAAAATAAAATGTGTCGGTAACTAATAGACTAAGCGCATTTTTCTTACTTTAAGCATTTTTATACCCGTCGTAATTTCTAAGCGAAAGGTCCGATTCAAATAATTTAAGATGATATTGACATTACACCATTATTGATATTGACACCTTGATCAGGAAACTATTTTTTTGGATAAGGATTAATACTATGTTTATGAATACCTTCGCAAATAATGCAATATTTTATGACAAATTTGATTACCATTAAAAAAGTTATAGTGAGCCAACCTTAAAAGATAGACATATGCTATCGCGGACTTTTTTTTTAAAGATTATTTAAGGGGGAAATATTCCGTCATACATGATTGTTGCGTTGCTTTAATCGTTTACGCAGCGCACGCAACGGAAGCTCTCAAAAGGAATAAATTTTCCCCGTTTTTGCAACGTTTTTCATTGATGCTCCGCTCCAATTGGTCATTGCGTGATGTTATATAGCCTTCCTCCATAAATGTACTATCCAACACTAAAATAATTTTTCAATTCGAACCAGCAGTTCCTGAGATTAGCGTGTTCAACCAAACAAACAAACAAACTCTTCAGCTTTATAATATTATAAGTGTAGATTTGTTAGCAAAAAAGCACAATAAACATTTTAACACCAATTCAGAACTGCAATAACAAAGATTAAAACCTATACTTCCATACTAATTCATACTTAATTTTATAAATGCAAAAGTGTCCTAACCCAGGTCATGGTTTACCACACAGGTAGACCATGACCTGGGTTAGGACACATAATACTTTTTATCCCGGTAGTACGTTCCCGTGGGACAATTCCCGACCTCTACGCGGGCGAAACCGCGTGCAAAAGTTATTACAAAATAATCCTCAAGTAACGACAAGAAATCACAAATATTTTGCCAACCCTGTATTCATCTCACATTCACTTACCATACCAAAGGATTATGTAGTAGACTATTTTATCGTCGACACGCATTCTTTCTCCGCTATGATTCATGCTCGTGTAGATATCTCCATATAGGAATATGGTAATAATATCACTCATAATGCATTTCCGTACTAAACTAAATTCCTAGACGAGAGACGATATCATGAGACGGAATGACAATGAGACATGTCGCATAAAAACTCATTTGCATCGCAATGCATTGTGACACGTGCTGTCTGTTTAGTAGGACGATTCTACTCAACAAAAACCGAAAGACAGCAAACATTATACAGAGCAGAAAGGCAATAGTTGTAGGATATTGTTATATAGTTTACTAGCTATGCCCGCGACTTCGTTCGCGTGGAAGTCGTAAGATACACAATATACTAAAATAACAGCCACATGTTAATAAAACTCCCTCGTCCCCCGACCCGTCACGTTGCATCACCCGCCCGCGCTATTACTTCGTTTTCAATTAGTGTTCTTTCTAACTTTTTTCTTTTTGCTCGTCTCCTAAGGGTCATACCTATAAACATATAAATAACCTATATCTATCTTAGTGAATTGGGTTACCAAATGCAAAAAAGAATTTTTCAAATCCGACTTTTTGTTCACAATTTAATGGGTTTTAATTTTTTTGCGCGGCACCTTAATTATTTTTCTAAAATAAAAGTAGCCTACGTTACTCCTTGTAACATCAGCTATCTGCCAGTGAAAGTCCCGTCAAAATCGGTCCAGGCGTTTCGGAGATTAGCTGGAACAAACAGACAAACAGACAGACAAAAAAATGTAAAATAGATTTTTTGATATAGTACCGCATATACTTTCATAAGCATTTAGTAAAAAGTTGTTATTTTGATATTACAAACAGAAACTTCAATTTTGTTTATTTATAAGCGTATATATAGATATACCTCCTTCCTAATACACGTTGTATAGCGTCCGTATAGTTACACAACGCTTCGTCTTCTTCTTTCGAAAGTCAAATTACTGACGACTGAAAGAGAGAAATCGGTGTGTAACTATTCACCTGATATACCACGTTTATTAGTAAGGAGGATAGATGATTGATCTATGGTATTGATAATCTTGTTTTGTAAAATAAACATCAGTGTGCTACCAGCTGTCCGTCACTCCATTGCTCCTTCATGAGTCCTAGGCCTTCGCCCTCCGCAATATCCACATACGTATCATTTGGTGACGAGGACCCAAGATAAAATAAAATGGCTCTCTTCGGCATTTTGTCTAGTTTAGACCATATCAAACAGTCATGGCAACATTATAAGCAGCGGATTTTGCATTAGTTCATTGCAAACGATGTAGGATATAAAAATACATGGCATAACAACATTGCTGTATTTTCTGAAGGAGTTAATAAAAGCGTTTTGTGCACCTAAATATAAGTATCTCGCCCGTTCGCGTTCGTACTCATTATTTCGTCAATCGTCAATGTACCCATAATCTGCAAATGTTTTTACTGTTACTTATTGAGTAGATAAGTAAGTACTAAAGGTACGTAATTATGCAAGTACACAATTTAATGAAACAAAAAAAAACACTGTCGCTTTTGTCGCCAACGGAGGACGATGGACATTCCGCTTGTAGTTCTGTTTTTTTTTTATAACACATGTCCAAGGATCTTTCAAGCTTCATTATAACAGAGTAGGATAGTTATTTCACAAGCTCGTGGACACTGTTTGTATTATCTTTTTTTATTAGCAGTTATCCTGCTACGTTGTGGGTTTGATTAGTTGGGTTTGAGTTTGGTTAGAATGTATTAGAGCGTATATAATTGTATCCAGTTTATTTTGTTTCTTATTTAGAACGAATGTTTCAATGTTCCTTGCCGTCTGTTTGCTCCTGCTGTGGTCATGTAAAGACTGGCATAATAATATGACCATTTACAAATAAGTCCTTCCTTCTGGATTAAATTAGCACTTATTTTGCATATTATGTACTTTCTAAGATAATTTAATTTTGGATATAATGACTTATTATAAGCTAAAATATCGTAAGCACATCTTAATTAAACGGTCTAAAATTGCCAAGATGCAGTGAGTGGTGATCAATGAAACGATCATTGATCTTTTTTAAATGTGAAATGGCCTTTGCCCTGCATGCCAGTGGTTCAGTCATATGCTGGTATCATAATACCAAGTTTGCTGACCTTTATACACGACCCTGTAAACTAAACCATAACCATTATTTAAAACATAAACCCTTTCAGCAAACAATATTCTACAACAAAAACAAGGCTATGCACTCAAAATTAATAGGCCTGATTCAAAACGAGCCCTCTAACGTTTAGTGGCAATAGCTGGCCATATATTCCAGCACCAGTTACGACCAATAGCAGTTAATGTGCCTTGTAATAACAGCTTGCTTTAGGTTGTGTGACATATTTCTTCTTAGATTAACGAGTGTTTTTTGGGTTACAGGTGAACCCCAAAACTCAACAATGAACCTATTTTTTGGTCGACTAAAAGGCGGTGGTCGGCCATTTTGTCCTTTGTGGGGGTATCACAAATATGTAGAATGGTTGTTCTTGCCGGGATAGAAAGGGTGAAGTTTTAATTAAAATAATTTTTGGGATTCTATTTTCAGAACTGTGAATATTTCAGAACTATTTTCATTTCAAATTCTATATCTAGTTCTTGTTTGTGGAGTCTTTATTACTTCTGTTGGAATGTGTTCTACGATAGATATTTACTGTTTGTACGGACAAAGTAGCATTTAAAAGCCTATATAATGCGGTTGGTTTGCAAAAAAATATTGTCAGCATTTTAAACGAGTAACGGTGGAGTTTTCCATTCTTCTCCATACGAAACTACATTTCGGAAGGGGCGACAAGAATCAATTCAATTTTTTTTTTTTGTAAATGTTTACGTTCAAAAGTGCATTTGAAATAATTGATTTGACTTTGACTTTCTAAGTTTCTCATACAAAACTACCCAACACTTAAACTGCATACAATATACCGACGCAACTCGGAGGAAACGCAAACGAGCCTCATGGGAACTGCTTCGACTCCTAATGCCATGTCCATTCAATAGAAATAAGATTGAAAGCACCTACATCTTATACTGAATACAAAATACTACTGCTTATACAGTACTAGCTCTTGCGCGCGAAATCGCCCGCGTGGAGGTCGGAAATTATTATATGGGATAAAAAATATCCTTTGTCCTAACCAAAGTCATGGTCTATCCGTGTGCCTTTCTTCAAACTTGAAAAGGACAAGCAGACAGACAGAGTTACTTTCACATTTATGATATTATAGTATGGATGCCGCAAAGATAACAAAAACAACAGGAAGGGAATCCTAAGACTTTGATTTTTTTGAATAATATTTCTCAGACCCACAACGTTTGTAGTGATCAACTGTAGAATCTAATAAAACTGAACCGCGGTTGTTATTGAGTTCCAGAGACTTTTGGTCTGATGTTCACTTCAGCCGTTTGACGGCACATGTACAATCGTGCGCCGGGAAATTGAATGAAACATTCACTGGAGTGAGCTTCTGCGAAACGTAGTGGAAAGCAGCGGATAAAAGATACGATTTCGTAAAGAAAATGTTCTTTTGTTTTGTTTAGTTTTGTTGGTTTGTTTTGGTATTGGGCAGTGTGGTAGCAAAACACTTTATCAATAGTGGCAGACCACGCACTTAGATAGATAGCTTAAACCCTGGAAGAAAAAATACATTATATAGCGGGTCTAGCTGATGCACCCATAAAGGTATTTTTCTCGAACCCTAAGCATCAAACGGAAAAGCGAAGTTTTACTCCCATTCTTTTTATAAAAAAAGCATTAACACTTTATTTGTCACAGTATCAAAATAGCAGGACGACCTGCTAAACATTTTCACCAACATGTATCATTTTCATGTTGATACAGTGGACCTTAAATTCAACTTTTCCCAGAAGTCGTTTGGATAAGTTCCAGAAAACCCAGTCACTTGTTCTAACACGTTAAACATAAATTACATTTAGTTTCACATAACGCAATACATATTTTCTTTGACATAGTGCCCGAAATTAATCTTTCTACATCGATTCTGTTTTCATAATCCCTTGGGATTTCGATTCCTAGAGTCAATGACCCAGACGCTGAAACTACTGTTTTATAAAATTGTAAAGTCGTTAATTGATGATGTAGTGAAACAATGAAGAATAATCAATCAAACGGAAATAAGCAGGAGGGGGAATTCTGAAGGTTATAAGTTCTATAACTTTTGCAAATTTTGGGAATATTGGGTTAAGAAGGATAGCAAGTAATGAAACAATATTGCATTTGTTTTTGTTGGAACAGGAAGTAGCACTGTTTACATGGTTTGTAAGGACGAACTTAATTACCCTATTTTTGTTTCATAGATTATATTAATTTGACTTTCATAAGTACCTACTCGGACGACATATTGACTGATATAATTAACATTAGCTAATATTTTTTAAATCAATCACGCAAGCAATCATTCAAAAACCATTCGTTTGCATTTTTCTTTGACATAAAAGCTAAAATATAAATGCAATATAAGGATAACTCACCATAAGGTTTTATAGATCAAACAGAAAGTTGTAAGACTGGCCGGTCACAATGGTGTGCTGGTGCCTACGCTTATGTATGGAAGTGAATGTTGGGTGTGGCAAAAGAAGCATGAAAGTAGAATAAATGCTGTGGAAATGCATTCCTTGTGAAGCATGTGTGGTGTGACTATGAATGATAGACTGAGGAATGATGTGATAAGGCAACGGTGCAGTTTAAAAGATGTAGTGACAAAATTTTAAAAGAGAATGCTTAGATGGTTTGGTCATGTTGAGAGGATGAGTGAAAAGCGACTAACAAAGGTATTATTAAGACAGATGTGATGTGCATAGAAACACCGGAAGGGGACGCTCTATAGTGACCTTATTGGTGATGTTCTTGAGAAAGGTCAGACGCGTAGTTCTCGAAACTTGCGTGTATGACCAGATGTATGAACGTAAACGAAGAAGAAGGAGAGTATTTAAGAATCGTAGCAGGTGGCGTTCTGTAGTTTCTGCCTATCCCCATGGGAAGAAGGCGTGAGTTTATGTATGTAAATATTGTGTAGAAAGTTGTAGTTATCGAAAAGCATAAGAAAAGCTTATATACTCTCAAAGTTATATTTTTATAGGAAATATTTATCCAACGTGTAAACAATTACAAGTTTAGATAGGCTATCATTGTCAGTTTGATTCTCCTAAAGGAAGGTTAAAGACCTCTCGGTTAAATTAATTTGAAGAAAATTCAATGTTTACAATTCATGATTTCATGTTCCTAAGAATTTAATTTTCGTTTGTTGGTTAAAGGCTTAGGTGTTGAATTAAATATTGGACGGTCTATGTTACATACGGGTTTTATTTTTAGACTATTTTAATGTTTGTTAGTTAGTTTTCTATTCTTACACAGTTGCTCCACGCTAGGAAATAATCTATGCTAAGTTGGTAAGAGATTTATGTTTTATGAAAAATTACGTGAATTTTAAAAGTGTTTAATTCTGGAAAAGTTGCATAAGTAAGAACACAAGGAAAATTTGTTTTTTTGAAAAAAAAAAATACACTTTGAAGGGCAATATACGGCTATAGTCTAATGGGTCTCGTTGACCGCGCGGGAACCTGCTTGCTTGCTTTATATCTAATTTCATTTTATTACGAAATTACTTTGTGTAATAACTTTTTTTCAGTAAACTGAAAAAAGTAGGAATTTCAAAGGAAAAAACCATAATTCACACATTACATATTAGAATATCCCATTTGAATAGCTCAATCTTTGAAATACGAATCAAATTCTTCAAAAAAAGAATCGTCACGTTTGCCGCCAAGTGTGAATGGAGACGATTATATCAACGACAATACGGCTCTTTGTGGAAAGTCCTTATTCAAAATTAATTTCATATGAGACCTAATTGGAGCCGAAATTCCAATTATGTGCTATTTTTAACCGAGGCACGTATAACAATGGGCTATTGAACTATTTTCGGTGTATTATAACAATTGTTAAGTCACTTTGAACGAGTATGAATGTCACAATAGAATTGTTTTCTGTTTGTTGTATTCAACACCATTTGTGTTCGTTACTATTGCTTGAAGTAATATATTGGTTTTGGTACAGCTATTAAAATGTAGCTGTGATTATCTATAGCATAGTTGTGATTATTTTGTTTTTAAACCGTACGTTTGAAACATTGCAGGCAATTTCGCAGCTTATCTAATTAACACAAAATTACTGTCACGTGAGTTTTGTTAACCGACTTAAAAAAGGAGGAGGTTCTATGTTCGACAGTATGTATTTTTTTAAAGTATGTTCAGCGATTTTTCTGTCAGTAAAATTGTAGACCAATTTTGAAAATTCTTTTTTTTGTTTGAGAGTTGAAGCTCTTGATGTGGTCCCAATGTCATCAAGTCAGAATCTGATGAGGGGATCTCATGGAAATCGAGGGAATTCTTCAAATTTTATACGCACACTTATAGCGATTTTGGTATTTTTTTTATAGTAACTCGTACATTTATTCGGAAAGCTCCATTTGGTGAAGTGTGATGATGAAGTCCACAGATTGCCACCGGAACTACTCAATAATAAGTATTTCACAGGTTGTGATTCGATTACTTTAATATGGTTGCTAAGCAATTTATGCTCGTCAATGCATATGGTGAAGTGGAGCCGATGGTAACTTTACCATCAGCTCTAGTTCTCTTTGTTTTTGCCAGGAGAACTCCTCAACAAATAACTTCCCTGCGACGAGAAAAGCAATATTTTGTAAAAAGGTAATGAGCAGTTAATATTAGGCTTTTGTAACTTAGGTAAATTACAAACTGACCCACTACAAAGTGAAAAATAAAAAACTTTTCTACAAAAAAAAAAAAAAAAAACAAAAAACACCGACTTCCGAAATTAAAGTAATTTTTCACTTTGTAGTAGTTTTTTGGCAACAAGTTTTTTAAAACTAAAAGAATAAAGAATAGCTCATTATACTGAATAAAATTTTCTAACTAAATGGATAAATAATAAATAAATAGACCGTGAACTATCACGCTTATGTACACTTACAGAGCCCAAAATTGGCCCCAAGGACTTTACCTATCAAAAAATAACAATTTAATCTAAATTTCAAAGCCACTGACTAATATAAAAGTCATTGTTTCTTTTGTACCGAGATTAAAACCCTAGTGAAAGCCAGCCTTTGATTTCTTTTAGATTCCATTTAATGTACCTTCTATGGGTTTTCTTATATAAAGGCTACCCACCAAAAGAATTGACTAATAATAGGAAAAATAATAATATATAATCACTAAATGATATAAAACTCGTCGTTGATGGTAGCAGTAACGTTGGTACTTAACGGTTAAGGTGGATCAGCAAGTGTAGCGAAATTCTAACTTTCTTGCGCTTTTTGCAATTTGCAGGTCAGTGTCAGGTTGTATCTTGATCAAAATAAGATTCGTGACTATAGATAGACTATAACAAATATGTATTTACATAATTAGGTAAACCTTAAGAATCATCAATACGAATCATCTCTAAGTTAGATTTGTTCTAAAATGTCATGATTTCCGAAATTATGACATTTTAGAACAAATCTAACTTGGAGAGATTGATGATTCTTATGGTTATAATTACATAATTATGTACGTAGGTACATTATTTGTTGCAAAAACGCAAGAAAAATTTAATTTCGCGGACTTCGTCTGCGGATTCCCCTTACGATTGTTGTTTTTCTCTGGCATTAAGCTCTATTTTTTTTGTGCGCAATAAATCTGGTTTTATTAAAAGTAAATATCTTTTAAGATTTTTTTTGTGTAAAGGTTTTAATTGTAACATAACAATCAATCTACCGAACCTTTTCCCAACCATGTTCGGGTCGGCTTCCAGTCGAACCGGATGCAGCTGAATATCAGTATTTTACATGGAGCGACTGCCTATTGACCTCCACAACCTAGTTACTGGGTAACACGTTACCCCTTGGTAAAACTGGTTGTCAGACTTTAGGGCTTCTAGATTACGAATGTCAGCCGGAGCCGACGCGCATAGACATAACGTGCTTTCCAAGGCACAGAGGGGTGGCTCCATTGGCTTATATATTAGTGCGTAAGGACTGGGCGGACCGCATGTTACAATGACGCCTCGAACTTGGCAGCGGCGCGCACTGCGCGCGTTGTCGCCGATGAAAAGAAAAAATAAATTATTACTAATATAAGATTGAATTATGTACAAAATAATTTTTATTGTTTATTATAATCAAATTAAAATGTGCTTTTATGTACTGATAAAAAAAAACAATAAGTACAGTTAAAATACGTATTTAATATTCAGATTTCCTACTGATTCCATGCGGAATGAAGCTTGAAGTCGTGTTATTAAACAAAATAACTGCATTATGTATAACTTTTGGAAAATAAAACTTCTTTTTTATTTATTGGTTCCTCGCAAAATACCACGTTCTCACAAGGCTTCGTCTACAAGCAGCTAACGATAATGGACATCGTAGTTAAGAGTAGTTCTAATAGATGGCGTTAGTGTTTCTGTATGGCGAACGCATCAGACAAACGTTCGGACGACCGTATCTTTACTTTTTAAATCAATGGGTGGGTCTCAATATGTAATAGATGGTCACCCATTCGCGAACTGGCGGCTAGCGTAGCTTAACCTTCGATCGACCCGTGCAGCTGCTATTATTTAGCCAATTGTAACATACCATGAAACTTAAATGTCCTGAGCTTCAAGTTTTATAACTGTAGTTTTATGACCGCATAATTGTCATTACTTTGAAGGCTTGACATGTTTTCTCAAAGAACTTATAACTTACTTTAAATAGATCGATTACTCGTCAAAGCAAACTCTCTAACTTCACATCTTTGATTGAGAATTAAGAAATTATAAGTTGACTTAACTTATAATGTCATTAGTTTTGTAATTATTGTTAAATTGTATTGCAATGCAGCTGTTTAATAGTTTAGAATTTATAAGTGTTTAAAATTTTAATAGTTTACAATTTTAGATTAAAACGCATCTGCGTCTAGAGCGAGATTATTAAATAACAGAAAACGTAATAATTATGTAAATTATTTTTGTTGCAGAATAACTCATTGATATTTTTATTAAGCCCGTAAACATCACATAACATCACGCCTTGTTTCCCCGAAGGGCTAGGCAGAGGTGTACCTATAGTACACCCACATTTCGCCAGTTATGCCATTAATCCCGTAATTTTGATTAACTTAGGACTGCAACATTAAAAATATATAGGTTTGCATGGTTTAGAAGTCTGTAAACTGATAATAAATCTGCACGTTTTAAATTATATCTACATAATAGATGATATTTATACACATTACGATACTTTAATGAATAGCAACTTTTTGTTGACTATTCATACAGAAAAAAAAAACTTGCCGTTTAATTAATTTTATAATAAACATATTGAAACAGAGATTCAGATTGAAATATCTTTTGAACAGACTATTGTTTGTCATTTAGCACAAAATCCCAGTAGGTAATTTAACATAACACACAACAAGTTGATAGGAGCTGTTGACATTTAAGTAATGTCAACCGCTCCTATCAAAATGTTTTGGGATAGAACAACCTCAATGTTATGTTGACCAGCGTGGGGAACGTGTGAGGACAATTTTGAACCACTGCTGGGTACGCGCATATAAAGAGTGTCTCAGTAAGAGTGCACTTTTTAAAATTGGAATATTTTTTTTTTCATGCAAGTGGCAACTCTGAAATTTGACAGCTGTCAACTCTGTTTATTCCGATTATTAAAAATGGAGCGCTTTTCGAAAGAACAACGCATTATAATTGTGAAAACTCATTACAACGGTGAACGGCATTCGTTACAGGAATATGATAACGGACTTCTTGTGGCCTCAACTGGACGGCATGAATCTGGACAACATGTGGTTTCAGCAGGATGGCGCAACCTGCCACACCGCGCATGAAACAATCGACTTATTGCAGCAACGATTTCCAGAACACATTATCTCACGAAATTCTGATGTCAACTGGCCACCAAGATCGTGCGATTTAACGTCGTGCGATTTTTTTCTTTGGGGTCTTGTGAAATCTCGGGTTTATGCGAATAAACCCGAAACAACTCCTGAGCTTAAATCGGAAATCCAACGCGTCATCGGTGAGATACAGCCACATCTCTGTGCAAAAGTCATGGAAAATTTAATGAAAAGAGTAATGGCCTGTTATCGGAGCCATAGGGGTCATTTGCCGGATATTTTATTCCATATTTAATCGGAACATGTCTTCTTTACAATACAATAAAAATATCACAACTCTGTCATAAAATACTTGGTTTTATTTTAAAATGAAAAAGTGCACTCTTACTGAGACACCCTTTAATAGTTATTACGCACACTAAACCATAGACACTGTATGACGGCGCCAATGACAGCTTACAAATGATTGAAATATAGCTTATCCATTTGATTCATATTGCAGCTCGTAAAACAATGCAGTATGGTATTCGTTTCCTTACGCGACGGTTAGTTTTTGGTTAGGACGCGGCCTTACTCATTTGACTAATAAGCAAAGTTTACGCAGTAATAATTTCCTCCCGACGACAGAACCCGGCGCGGCCCGGACACGGTCCATCCTAGCCGTCTCATTAACATGAATTAGAGTGGAATTACGTTTTTATCTGTAAAATATTGTCGTAATCTCGTGCAAGTTCGCCGGTTCACAGACACGATAAAACTCGGTAAGAGTTGAATGAAGTTTGTTTTGGAGGTCTACGACCCGCTTAGATACGGATTTGTGTAAATATGTAAAATAGTCTTATAAAGGTAATCCCGTACTTTTACATCTATCTAGGCTGATACTTAGAATTTCAGGACAGATAAACTTAATCACACTTTGTCCGAACGCATGAAAACGATACAGTCAGAATGTATGAAATTTTTTGAGAAGAATTATATGACTTCATGTGTGTAGTAATACGTAATTACTAAGTCCTACGCGGAATATCTTTGTTTTTACCTTTATTTTTGGAATGAAGTTCTTTTACGCGGCTCGTGGTAGGAGTAAACTGGCAGAAATCGTCACGCAAAACAGCGTTCATACTTGTATGCCCCCTCCATTCTTCAACTAAATGCACACTTTCACTTCATCAAGAGAGAGAGAAAGTGTAAAAGAAAGTATGAATTTGGTCAAATGAAAATCCAAGATGGCAGCTGCGAAAATTTTCAAATTTATCGTCATGGTTAATATCGTTTTCATGGTTTTCGAGGCTGCTAAAGCCAACAGTGAAGTCAAAATGAAGATCCAAGATGGCGGCTGCGAAAATTTTGTTTTTGTTTTAAATCATACGTGAGGAACTTCGTTTCTGACGGGGGTCCCCCGATCGCACAAGTTGTTGTTGTTGTGTTGTTTTTTTTGTATTCTTTTTACTTTCTTACTGATATTGTTAGTACATAATTAATTAATATTGTAATTAGCTTCGGCCGTTCTATTTAAAATAAATGTATAAATGATCGAACCCAAGACTCGTGTCCACACTCAACTGTTGTCCTAGTGCTCCTAAACTTCAAGCTTAAACCGAAACGAGCCTGTTTTTACCAAAGGGTAGGCGAGCTTTATTTTTGAGCAGACAATTTCAATCATTTTGCGACACAGTCGTTCAAATAAAACATGAGTCATTAAACTTTGCCGACGTCAGTGATCTTACGTAGGTAGGTACCTATTAATTAATGTAAGTGTAACGCAATTGTCTGCTTGATGCCGTGAAGGTAATGGAGGTCGTTGACGTTCCTTAATTGCGATTTATGAATTAAATGACTTGAGTTTTCGTGTTTCGGGAAAAGATGACGGTAATTTTGTGAATTTGTTTCACATTAATGAAATCGTTTTTCTTTGTGATTTAATAACACAAATGCGCCTCTTTACTCGACTGCGACGAAGCCAAAAATAAGGGTTATTTAAACTATTTTATTTATTTATTTTAGTTACTAAAAGGGTTTGCAAAAAAATCAAACAAAGACTGTAAAACGTTTAAACGCCAATTTATATATCGCTACACACTGTTAGCTACGCCCAAGCTACGCTGTTGCTACGCCGTAGCACACAGCTACGCATGACTAATATCTTCAAGCGCCGTACTCATATACGATTTTACTCGATCGAGCAAATTATACGTCGAGTAAAAATCACGGCACGGGCTTTCGTCCACACATTCAGCATTTATCTATCGAGTTCGTTCAGTATTCACCGAACCTTATTATAAATATATCTGCATTATATAGTATTATATAGTGTCTGCATTTAGCATGTCTCGCAATTCTCAATTATAAAAGAATTAAAGAAAATAAAAGGCACAAACATAAAATGAGGTACTGTTTACAAGATTGGTTAGATCACCGCTCTGATAACAGCCATGTGAACTTAATTAAAGAGCTGTGTACCGTAGATCATAACAATTATTTAAGGATACCCGGAGGGCTCTATGAAGAATATAATTACTTTCTATGATTACCCTAATAATAAAAAAAAAAACGTGTGCGGTCGGGAGACCCCCGTCAGGAACAAAGTTCCTTCTTACGTATGATTTAAAACAATAACAAAATGATTGCAGCCGCCGTCTTGGATTTACATTTCTGACGTCACTATCGGCCTTAGCATCCTCGAAAACTATGAGAACGACACCCATGACGAATAATTTGAATATTTTCATAGCCACCATCTTGAATTTCATTTTGACCTCACTATCGGCTTTAGCACCCTCGAAATTTATGCTAACGACACCCATAATGGGAAATTTGAAAATATTCGCAGCCGCCATCTTGAATTATCATTTTGACCCCACTATCAGCTTTAGCACCTTCGAAAACTATAAAAACGACACCCATTACGAATAATTTGAAAATTTTCACAGCCGCCATCTTGCATTTTCATTTTGACCTCACTATATCGTCTTTAGCACCCTCGAAAACTACGAAAACGACACCCATGACGAAAAATTTGAAAATATTCGCAGCTGCCATCATCATCATACAAGTATGAACGCTTCTTCATTTGTGACGATTTCTGCCAGTTTACTCCTACCGCAAGCCGCGTAAAAGAACTTCGTTCCAAAAATCCTAAAACCTAATAATAGTATCGCAATATATAACAGAACGGAAAATTACCTACTTGCATGCCAAATTTGAAGGCAACTTTAAAGCGTAAATATCATATAAATCCTCTTTAATCCATATCCCGTAGGAATTTCGAAAAAAAAAATAGTTACCTAAATAATTAAACGTACAGAACTTAGTTAAATTATTTTTCTCTAAATTACCTACACAAGTGTCTTTGGCGATGGCGAAAGTCGGGCTGACCGATGATGTCAGTCAGGATTTTTAACCCCCTAGGGGATGAGTTTCCAAAAATGCCAAAACACGCCATTCGTAATTTCTAAGCAAAAAGCTTAATACCAATTTCTTCCTTTCAAACTTTCATCGCCTATTTTCCCCCCTTAGGGGATGATTTTTTTAGATTTCCATGACCAGAGGGTTGCCCTATTTTTAGGCGAAAGAATCAGCATTGCCATCCAACGTGGCAACGCTGCCAGCTTTTTGGGCACTTTTCCCACTGACGGCGATGCGGACGAATTTTTTGATGCCCTATGAGCTCTTTTCGTTTTTTTTGTTTTTTTTTTCAATCATATACTTGTACATAATTTAAATATTTTAGTGTTAGATTGTAATTATTGTATTTCATATTTGTGGCAACAGAATGAATCAAAAACATATAAGATCGTTTCAAAATAATGAAATACTATTCAGACAGTCCTTTCCAATTTTGACATTAACTAAAAAAAAGAAATTGATCTACAAAAGAATCCGTATATTTTCTGCGTTTCAATTTGTTTGAATAATTCAGTGAAGAATTTGAAGGTCGTGACACATTACACAATGGCTCAGCATTTGTCGCAAGTAATTGGGTGTTAACAGGACGATTCGAATTTTATCGTTTTGTGGATAAACGAGTGCTATTTTTATCTTTTGGGAAATGAACGTGATCATTTAAATTTGAGAGTGGGACGGTTATTGAACCGTAATTTGATTGTGCCTACATCATAACGTACGTACCGACATAAAAATGTGCAAAAAGTACATACATGTTAAGATTATTGCTCTGATTTGATGTTTATTTGAATTGCAAGAAATGTCGTAGCTGACATAATTTTCGATACTTTTATTGAATATATAATATGTAAAAACTATCAACTCTAAGTGACATAAGCATTCCAAAACACATGCCAAGATAATAAATTATGCCATCATCATATGATTTCCATGAAAATCACGAGAAATATAAAAATCACGAGAAATATAAAAATCACGAGAAATATAAAAATTACGAGAAATATGAGTTCTGTTGGAACTGGAGTACCTTATAAGGATTTGTGAATAAAAAGTAGATCTTGAAATTTTGAGAATTTTAACTTTATGATTTTGATCTACTAATACCGTGGATATTATTATGAAATGAAAATTATTATTTTATTCTTAGAAACCAGGCGTGAACATCAAATGAACTTAAAGCTTGGATTTTGAGGTTTATTATAACATCTTACCGAATACTTAAACAGCACTTACCTATTTTCTTATACTCTTTAAAAAAACGAGTGCTCAGTAAAATAAGGTGACAGAGATAGCATGGGACTTAATCTTAAACTTCAGTTGGGCCTTAAATCGTCATCATCATCATCAGCCTACAGCAGTCCACGACTGGACGTAAGCCTCTCCAATAGAGAATATTACGCAAAGCTGAGACAGCAGATGGTGCCACATAAACACGAAGTAAACAAAGCAAACTGTCAAGTGCGAGCGCCAACATTTTTTGGCGCTTTTCAAAATAATTTCAGCTTTATTTCATTCTTGTTACTATAATTGTAGGTTAAAATAATACCAAAAAGTTAAAAAAAACATGCTTATAAGAATTTCAAATATATTTGTTTTTGTGATATTGAACTACTTTACAATAAAGTTTTAATGTTACATTCAAGTAAATAGCACTAAAAATATTGTGTTTTTATATTAGGTTAATACTCTGACCTGTAAAATATCCTTCATTCTTATTAGTCTTCAGCTCTGAAATGATCAGAACACAACCTTTAATGTTTTGTGACTGTAAAATGCTTGCAACTTAGCAATTTACCACTGCTTCCGAAGTTATCCATTTTTAGTGAATTTAATGAAAACCTTCGTTCCTGCATACACTACCTAATGGCACAACAACACTGATTCACTGACTGATGCCTTGTTACTATCTATAACAGAATATTCCTGACGAACGGATATCACTAAAATAATATATCAGTAGATTGTAAACACACCGTATTTCTAATGAATAGTCATCTAATCATAGATAATTTTTTTTTATAACCATATATGAAAAAGGAGGTTTAAACATGAAGTTTGTTTTTCTGTTTACGTTATTTATTTAATTATTTATTCCCCTTATAACGATCATTATAAGTTGCGTTACCTAATGCAATTGTACGGTCTCATAAAATGAATTTATTATTCAAATTATGTACAATTTAAAATTATTAAGAACTTTAACCTTTTTGTTAGCTAGTCTTACCATAGACAGACGCCATTCTGTTCTGTTTAGTCAGTAAGGTTCCCTATTGCACACCATTCAGCTCGATTCTCGGCAACCCTCATCCAGCTCACCCTCAGCCATCCTGCGAAGATCGTCGCTCCACCTAGCCTGAGGGCGGCCTACATTACGTTTGCCGATTCGCGGTCTCCACTTAAGAACACGTCTACCCCAACGGTCATCGGTTCTACGGCTTAAATGGCCGGCTTATTGCCACTTCAGCTTGCTTATTCTGTGTACTATGTCGACAACTTTGGTTCTCTGTCGGATCACCTCGTTCCAAATTCTATCCCTCAGAGAGATTCTAAGCCTAGCTCGTTCCATAGCTCGCTGAGCGATCTTGAACTTATAGACCAGCCGTACCGTGAGTGTCCACGTTTCGGTTCCGTAAGTCATAACAGGCAGGACGCACTCATTGAAGACTTTAGTCTTTAGGCTCTGCGGAATACGCGACGAGAAGACTCGACGAAGCTTCCCAAATGCTGCCCAGCCCAGCTGAATTCTTCTGTTAGCCTCTCTCCAAAGCTGTTTTTACCAAACTGCAGAGTTTTCCTGAAGTAAACGTTTGTTTGTCGAAGGACCGATGGCCGGTGGAGGAGACGAGTCCTGGAGTAGAGACCACGTATCGGCAAGCGTAGTGTGGGATGCCCCCAGCTAGATGGACCGAAGACCTTAAGTCAAAGTCAAATCATTTAATTCAAATAGGCACATATAAGGCACTTTGAACGTCAAAATTGATTCTAGTTGCCCCTTCCAACAGGTAGATTCGTATGGAGAAGAATGAGCAAGAAACTCCACTTAAGAAGGTGACTGGGACAGACTGGATGCGGAAGGCGGAGGACAGGGTGTTGTGGCGCAGTCTGGGAGAGGCCTATGTCCAGCAGTGGACTGCGATAAGCTGAGTTGATTGATTGAAACGTATTCTTGAACAACCTCGAAAGCACCGCTATTGACAGCAAACGGTCCCGGAGTGGCGTGTTCGTTGATCATAACCTTGGTTTTTTCCACGTTCATCCGGAGACCAATGCGTACAGAAGAATCAACTAGGCCGTCCAGCACCTGCTGCAAGTCATGCAGCGATTCAGCCAATATGACGATGTCATCTGCAAATCTCAAGTGTGAGATGTACTCGCCGTTGATGTTAATGCCGCACTTCCCAGTCCAGCATCTTAAACATATCCTCCAAAGCGTTAGAGAAGAATTTCGAGGAAATTACATCCCCTTGTCTCACCTCTCGACGCAGGGAGATATGTTTAGTTCGCTAGTTCTGAGTTTGAACGGTCATTTTCGCGTTTTCATATAGACATCTCAGCACTTGGATGTATAGCCAGTCGACATGACATCGCTGCAGAGACTTCAAAACAGACCAGGTCTCGATTGAGTCAAAAGCCTTCTCATAGTCCACAAACGCAAGACATAGAGGCCGATTATACTCCTTGAACTTCTGTATAATTTGCCGCACTGTGTGGATGTGGTCTATGGTGCTGTATCCTCCTCGAAACCCAGCCTGCTCCGGTGGCTGCAATTCGTCGGGTCTTCGCGCTAGACGATTTCTGACGACTCTTGAAAACAACTTATATAAGTGGCTTAGGAGCGAAATGGGTCTGTAATTCCTTAAAAGGGTCTTATCACCCTTTTTAAAGAAAAGAACGACCACGCCCCTTCGCCACGCTTCTGGAGTTCTCCCAGAGGACAGGACAAAGTTGAAGAGCTCCCGAAGCTCTTTCAAGACAGGACTTCCTCCCGCTTTCAGGAGCTCGGTTGTAATTAAAAAATGATTAACAACACATTAAAACCAAACATAACCCCAATGGTTTCAGCCCAAGTTTCTCTCCAGGGCCACCAGGAGGCGTGAAAACTTCTATTTGTCTCCATCGGTTAGTTAGCTTCGTTCATTTGATTGCCTAACTCTTGCCACTAGGGATATCACAGACGCGTGTCTGATACTGTACCTAGACATGATAATTTTAGTACGTAGTTAGTAAAGACTTTACAAAATCTTGAGCGCACTTCATATCAGTCTTTTTAATTAAACTGGTTACGTATACATACCAGTGAATAATACATATCATAAGAACTGAATTTAATCACTAAATAATTACATAATCGTACGTTCGATTTCATGATAAAATCCAAAGTCGTAAAAATGCTTCAAGTTCGTTTTTCGGCAATGAAATCATTAAAAACTACAACGATTTCCAATTATATATTATATAGGGATATGTGCACTGCCATAAAATTCCTTCCATACAGTGGTGTATAAACCAAAAAATAATATTCCGATCAATTCTGCTTTACAATCACGGCGTTTCCATCAACGCCTAAACTGTTACCATGATGACATCAGCACATGATCTAGACCCCCAGAGTAGTAACTTTTCGGTTATTTAAAAAAATGTGCAGTTTCGTACATAAGTGCAATACCTACACTGTCAAAATGTATGGATTCGCAGATTTTTTTATTAGTATAGTTTTTTTATTAGTTTAGTTAAAACTTCCCTATTTGAATCGGATTTTGTTCACAATGTCTTGAGTTTTTTTTTGCGCGGAACCGTACTCCTTTTAAAACAAAAGTAGCCTAAGTTACTCCTTATAACATCATTTTCTGCCAGTGAAAGTCCCGTCAAAATCGGAGATTAGCCGGGACAAACAGACAGACATAAAATTTAAAAATTGATTTTTTCTTGTAAGAACCGTAAATACTTTCATATTATGCATTTAGTAAAAAGCTGTTATTTTGACATTACAAACAGACACTTCAATTTTATTTATTTGTATAGACTGATGAAAAATTTCTACGCTGGTGTATTAGAATCATGTTCATGGTAACAGTGTGCGTCTCGACATCCCTTACACCCTGCATCCAGCTGCGTAGTTGGTACTCGTAGTAGGCAGAGCGCTCAGGATGCGCTAAGGCGTAGTCAAGTGTCAGCAATCGTAGAGGCTTTTCAATCTACCCAGTACTGTGTTTATATTATCCAAGTTCAAGTAATGTACTTTAGTAATTATGAAAGAAAGCGTATTAAACCCTTCTGATTTTAATTATTATGTATATTTTGACCTTGTGAGTTCAAGAACCAAATTACGTAAAGGAGTCACGATTTTAATCCTTGGGGAGAGATGGTATTGAATTAAATATTCGTATAGATATAGATTAAGTTTTGACTATTACGTTACGAGGGTGGGTGTTTGTTTCAATGGTATTTTCGGCATAGAAAATGTATTTAATTGACATCATTATTTAGTTGCCGAATTAAGTAATTTTAACATGCAACGCCTACTTCTAAACGTTTAAACATGACTAGAATATGACGGATTTTTAGATATTAGTTATATTTTTTTTTTTGATGGAAAGACAAACTCACTTTAATAATATTATCTACATAGGTAAGAAGGTTGGATCAAAATTATCAACTACATAGCTTGAATATTCTACATTCAAGTAAAACCTTTGTCGTTGCCTGCCGAATCCCTCTATATATAAGTCGTTAACATACTGGGACCGTCTTCAAAGAGCTTCGTACATAACATTATATAGACATTAAGTGCTCGACTAACTCATAAAATAATATCGTCACAAGCAGACGTAACGTTAACGAAAACGCTAAAGTTAATTATGTGGAAATGTTTATGTATACGTGAGGACTGGTTCAATTAGGGACTTATTGAATTATATGTGGGGACTGGTTCAACTAGGGACTTATTGAATTATATGTGGGGACTGGTTCAACTAGGGACTTATTGAATTATATGTGGGGACTGATTCAACTAGGGACTTATTGAATTATATGTGGGGACTGGTTCAACTAGGGACTTATTGAATTATATGTGGGGACTGGTTCAACTAGGGACTTATTGAATTATATGTGGGGACTGGTTCAACTAGGGACTTATTGAATTATATGTGGGGACTGGTTCAACTAGGGACTTATTGAATTATATGTGGGGACTGATTCAACTAGGGACTTATTGAATTATATGTGGGGACTGGTTCAACTAGGGACTTATTGAATTATATGTGGGGACTGGTTCAACTAGGGAGTTATTGAATTATATGTGGGGACTGGTTCAACTAGGGACTTATTGAATTATATGTGGGGACTGGTTCAACTAGGGACTTATTGAATTATATGTGGGGACTGGTTCAACTAGGGACTTATTGAATTATACGTGGGGACTGGTTCAACTAGGGACTTACTGAATTATATGTGGGGACTGGTTCAACTAGGGACTTATTAAATTATATGTGCGGACTGGTTCAACTAGGGACTTATTGAATTATATGTGGGGACTGGTTCAACTAGGGACTTATTGAATTATACGTGGGGACTGGTTCAACTAGGGACTTATTGAATTATACGTGGGGACTGGTTCAACTAGGGACTTATTGAATTATATGTGGGGACTGGTTCAACTAGGGACATATTGAATTATACATTTTTTTTAAACTTCAATTCTAAACTTCAACTTTAAGTCACCAAGATGGTAACGGAAAATCTAATGAAACCTCAAAAAAAAAAATAGTTTATACATCCGTTCGGGTGCTATGAAGAAACTAAGAATCTACATTCATATATTAATTAGGTACACACACTTTTTTGCAAATAATATAATCCTACTTTTCAGTTAGGTAAGGTTATCTAGTAAAATTACACATCTTAATATTGAAGACACTCACTTTGTCGCTTGCCCTGAATCCCGTCTGAAGTATAAAGTTAATTCGCATAATAACCACTGCTTCGTCATTATCTTTTCCTTTCGTTACATGATACCATAAATATCATGCCCTGGATGATGTCCCTCGTTTAACCAGTCACAATATGTTACAGTGAGTCGTTGAGGATATTTCCTCCTTGATATTATTGGTATTTTTTTCCTTACATTTTCTTAGAAGACGCTAGCTTTGAAGTTATATTTTTCTATCCTGTCAATGAAACGCTCTTATTATATCAAGGTACAAGGTTATTAATATTTAAAGGGATATTAATGAAACGGTCTTCTTTGAGAGCTGCTTAAGGGTTTAATTTCCTTTAAAAATGATTTAAAGACAGCAACTCAAGTATTCGTTATCAAGTGTATGAAATTGACAGATTTTTTAAAATTCTGCTTTGTAGGCGTGAATGTGATCGACATTATTCACGTATTGAACTTAGTGTGCTATAGATTTATAGAAATATAAATAATTTTGAAAAATTACTCGGAAAGCTTTTTTAATAAATCCTGCTTATTCAGACAACTCAAACATACACCTCACACATACACGACACACACACCACACCTACACATGACACATACACAATTTTTAATTTAAAAGTTTTTTTTTTCATACATCTGTATGCACTAAGTATCTACCTACCGATACTTCGAAAAAAAAACTACCGTTAACAGTAAAACCTTAATCAATGGAAGTAATACCAGGTACGCAGCACCAACCCCATGACCCACTTACGGGAGGTGAATGACCCCCAACTGGTCCACAGGGTGAGCCCCTTATATACAATTCTTAGTGCATGGCTTGCAGTACTGTTTCGATTTTGTTGAATTTCAATGACTTTACAATAATATTCGAACATCACGTACAGTGAATCATTTATAAGTATTTTCTACAAATCTTAAATACATTATACAATCACTAACTAACTATATAAATAAATATGCAAATACAAAAGGACACTTAGGCGTCGAAGTACTCGTCAGCATCTCTGTCATCCGGAAACCCCAAAAAACCTGGCAGCATTGCCACGTTGAATGGCAATGCTAAATCTTTGGCCAAAGATCGAGCCAGCCCTCTGGTCACAATAATATGGTACTAATGGGATTCAAATGATAGAGAATTTTTGTAATAGTTATTCAAACTATAAACAATTGATAAGGGAACATTTTTTATGAAGTGAAACTGAAAAGTGGAAGCCAGGTGCTTCATACAATTTTGGAAAAAGTAATTACGATACGGGATTCCCTAGTTGAATTGTATTCTTAGGTACGTAGTCTGACCTGCCTGCGTAACATCGTAACAAACAACAACATATTATTGTGCAGTGTAAGGTCTTTGCCACGATCATTGGCCTGTAACTGGATCCTGTGGCCACGTGTAGCGATACATCGAGACGTTACTGCCCTCGCCTACAAGTAAACACACGTGATGGATATTGTCGAATAATAATAAATTGTAAGTAATCTTTTTCTTTTCAGAGAAATAATAACTTACCTACCTATATTGTATTGCATCTTATACCAGCTGCCCCGACAGACGTAGTCCTGTCCTTCAATCGTGAGTGATGCTCTTGAGTTCATACAAAAATTCTATAGAATAAAGGACTTTCAGTTTTTCTCGAATTTGTAAATTTCCCGGGAAACTTTTCCAATTAGTCTTTCCATAAAATCTACTTCGACTATTACAAACATTTTAACACAAAAAATAGCCAAATCGGTCCAGCCGTTCTCAAGTCATGCGCTTACAACGAACAGGATTTTATTTTTATTTAAATACGATAGATTTATTATTACATAATACATATTATAAATTAAAGTCGCTTTTCGTGTCGATCTGTGTGACCGCATTGTTCTTTTAAACTACGCGACGGATTTTGAACCGATTTTCGCTCCGATTTTCATTTTTAGAGAATTTATTCCGGAAGATTTTTTAGTATAAAACAGTAATAATCTATACAAATAAATAAAATTGAAGTGTCTGTTTGTAATGTCAAAATAACAACTTTTTACTAAAAGCATAAGAAAGTATGTACGGTACTTGTAACTAAAAATATATTTTTTAAATTTTCGTCGGTCTGTCTGTTTGTTCCGGCTAATATCCAACGGCTGGACGGATTTTTACGGACCTTTCACTGGCAGACAGCTGATGTTACGGGAAGTAACTTAGGCTACTTTTATTTTAGGAACATAATTAGGGTTCCGCAAAAAAAAATTAAAACCCATTAAATTGTGAACAAAAAGTCGGATTTGAAAAATTCTTATTGCATTTGGTAGCCTAATTCTCGAGGATAGTTATAGGCTATTTAATATCACGCTACAATCCTTAGTAGACGAGCAAAAAGAAAAAAATCAGGAAGAATACCAAGCGAAAACGAAGTAATAGCGCGGGCGGGCGATGCAACGCGCCGGGTCGGGGGACGAGGGAGTTTTATTAAAATGTGCCTGTTATTTTAGTTTATTGTGTATCTTACGACTTCACGCGAAAAAAGTCGCGGGGCACAGCTAGTAATTACATAAATTAAATAAATCTAGATGTTTTTTCAAGTTGTAAAAAAGCAGTTTTATTACTGATAAAAAAAAACGTTTGTTTCTGCCTCAACCACTCCTGAGTTATAACATACGTCTAACTTGAACTCAAGTCGGCGCAACAGTCTCCAGGGAGTGATTCCTAAACTTTTGCATTTGATACAAAGACACTACTGAACTTGCACATTGATAACTTGACTGAACTTTGATTTATGTAGTCGTTTGTGTAGTTGAAAATAAGTGATTATTGGAAGTTTTTTTAAATTTCTTTTTGTTTTATTTTGATTGTTAAGAGTACTATAAAAGCTATTAAACATAAGTGCGTGGTACGTTAATAAAATAAATACAATTATATTTTTCATGGTTATGGTGGTTTTTAATGATGAAATTTTTTTACCGCAACTCGATAGAGTGTTGAACAGGCAATTAAGAGGTCGTAAATTCGAGTCTCGCTCGTGGCACTATTGACGGGAAAAAACTTTTATAACATTTTAGCATATTTAACTTTGTGGAAAAAGGAAAAAATAAACAAAAATTAGGGATGATATTAATCTTATTATTATTATTTGGAAATAATCAAAACCTCGTGTATCGTCCATCCGTTATCCGGGTTTTCACCTACTTGGTAATTAATAAAGCTTACGTACCGTACCATGTATCTTGATTGTCCCACTGTCCTACAACCGGAGTGTTCACCTCACTGAATTAATTTACGAGCTTCCTACGTCCCTTTTGAGGTTAGGTTAGTATAATTAACAAAAGATAATAAATGCATAGGCCTGATAAGCATTTTATACCACAATAAAAATAAATAAAACTGTGACATTTTCAGCCAGATACGTTAATTGGAACTACGAGGAACTATTGGACTAACTACTGGAATATGGACGTTCATCTTCCCCTGTATCAGCACAAACTGGGAGAATAGCTCACGTGTCATTGTAAAATAATATTAGCTCGTTAGTCAGAGTAGTGGTGACGGGGCGGTGTTCCCAGGGTATGCCTGGTGCACATTTCCCATAGTATTTTAAGCAGACTTCCACTAAACCCTACTCTGTTGAGTTGAACTTTTGTTTTAATAATAATTTTCGGTATAAATTCGAAACCGTGCCGAATTTTACCAATACCCACGTAGTGGTCTAAATAATCTAATTATTCAAGCGTTTCCATATTCCCACTCGGAATTATAAATGAGAATATGTCATTGTGAGGTTACAACATGAATTTGTATAAATTCGGTTTTATTACTCTGGCAATAAAAGCCTTTATTACTCGTGGCTCTCTAAGATATGAACCATTCTAAGTTATTTTCAATCTCCTTTTCCAAACGCAACTTCACATTAATTTATCTCATATTTATATAAAGAGTGGAACTCTCTGCCTGCGTCTGTGTTTCCGAACGTATACAACCCCGATCTCTTCAAAGTGAGAGTTAACAGGCTTCTTCTGGGTAAGCTCGCTCCATCGTCGACTTTGTCTCTGTCATCTCTGACCTAGACTAGAGTCAAGAGCAAACCTATCTTAAATAATAAAAATAAAATAAATAGAATTACATAATATCTCAACTATACAAATTTCTTGTTTCCAAAACTACGGACTTCAGCTCTTTATCGATTGATTACCTTGGTGTTACGTATGCAGAAATAAATATTATTTTTAGAAATTCAAAGCCTGTGCATATGGGGGCCGACTTTCTTAAGCAAAATCCGTGTAGCAAAGTCTTTCAAAAGTTTTTAGAAACACACAATCTATAATTTACCTGCTAGGTATTCCAACCTGAGCTGACTCATGATTTGTGTTTAGACTTTATATCTAGGTCCTAGTGCTACCTACAGTATTCATATCGGCTCCACCATCCGGTGTCAGTAGCACATTTTAAGCCCTAATATAAGGGGTGATTCGCATTTTTTATTCAACGCTGGGTTTCAGGTTTCGCGGTCACCCGGTTCAGTTATTGAATTTACAGTGTATTCGGGACACGATTCGCAAAGTAATATGGAGGACCCAGATAACGTTAGATCGAGTGTTTTTGTTGACTAAGGACTTGTCACCGATAACTAGGACAGTTTTTCTGCATGACAGTGTTTCGGCCTAGAATGTTGACGGATGATTTCCTTGTTTAGTTTTGATTAATGAAACTTGTTTTGATTGTTAGCAAGAGTCTGGTCGTTTTACTTTATTTTGTATGTTTGATATACATTAGTTACCTACGTATATTAATTATATGTAGTCACTAGCTGTGTCCCGCGACTTCGCTCGCGTGAAAGTCGTAAGATACACGTTATACCAAAATAACAGCCACATTATAAAACTCCCTCGTCCCCCGACCCGTCGCGTTGCATTGCCTAGCCGCGCTATTACTTCCTTTTCGCTTAGTGTTCTTTCTGAGTTTTTTCTTTTTGCTTGCTCCTGAGAGTCTTAGCGTGATGTTAAATAGCCTATAACTATCCTCAAGAATTGGGCTACCAAATACAAAAATAATTTTTCAAATCCGATTTTTTGTTCACAATTTCATGGGTTTTAGTTCTCTTTTGCGCGGAACCCTAATTATTTTTCTAAAATAAACGTAGGTTACTCCCCGTAACATCAGCTATCTTCTAGTGAAAGTCTCATCAAAACCGACCCAGCCGTTTCCGAGATTAGCCGGAACAGACAGACAGACAGACAACCAAAATGTTTAAACATTGCTTTTTTGTTATAAGTACCGTATATACTTTCTTATGCATTTAGTAAAAAGTTGTTATTTTGACGTTACAAACAGACTCTTCAATTTTATTTATTTGTATAGACTAGATGTCGTTTACTAAAATGGTCTCGGATCTGTATTAATGCAATTCTCTAACCAATTCGGAGACAATTCTTGAGATGAGGTAGGTGTGAACTTGAGCACCGAAAGACTGAATGAAATGCTGAGACAAGTTACTGAAAACAGTGCAGTAAGTCATTAATTAGATGACAAACAAAGAAAGAAATTAGGCTGATCTTCGCTGAACAGTTTGATAACTCATTGACTCATAGTTAATTAAGAAAGCATCAATAGAGCTTGATGGACGAAGAAAAACTGCAGATAAATCTACTGCATAAATAATGAAGCCGAAGAAAAGCGAGTCGCACTTGGTTTTTGCGTGCGCTGACTAAATCTTTTGAGCTATTTCATCTTTATGCGTAATTGTACTCGTTTCAAAGAATTGTGAAAGAATATACTGTCGTTTGAATTGGTCTTGAAATGTCGTAGTGGTTTGTCTGTAATTAACTTCCGAACTTAATACTGCTCAAAGAATTATTGAAAGAAACATGCTACTTATAAAACTGCAAACAATTTATTTTTCCGATGAAAGAATTTTTAACATAAATAGTTCGTTTTTCTTCTTCAGACCTTTCTTGACCGATAGCAAATCTATCCCCCCGACGTCAAACTGTAGTAGTGCGGATTTCACGCTTGAGTTAAAGACAAACAACTGCCATTCTCAAACAAACGTCAAAATGCCGGGAGCCAGACAAAATAACCATTCACTAAACAACCATTCACTCGATTTGACAAGCATTAACTTTTCAATCTCCTCACTGAGGACAGACGTGCTCCGAAACATACCTACCTAAGGCCGCATACGCAGATGTTGATGTGTACAACTGTACAACTGTACAACACAGAAGCGAGAAGTGAAGTGTAATTCGCGTTATCGCGACAGTGTAGCCGTAGCATCACACAAGGTTTAGTTAGTACGTTGGTACTTTAGTATTAAAGTATACACTAAGAAAATGGCTCAACATGAAAAATATGAATTTGGTGCATTATAATATTTTATTGCCTTTTTTTGGTGCTCACATGACAAGTTTTGTACAAAATGGTGCCCTTTTATTTTTGTATTTATTTGTATAGTAGTTAGTAACTTAATTTAGTACCGTGTAAATAGCATTGTTAAGCCTTATTAACTGATTAATTATTTTATCTTATGAATTTGAAAATAGTTAGTTATAGTTCATTATCAATCACTGAAATTTGTGATTGCGACCGTAAGATCAAAGGCGTCCAAAAAGTACAAGATTTAGGCAAAACTCTTCCAAACTAAATCCCTATTCCAAGTCAGCAAAAATTCATTCTCCTTTCAAGAGTGAACTGAAGTTAAGTCGAACTAATCATGAGCATAATATCTCAAGTATGAGCACGCTGAGTGAATATATTAGTTCTTGTCTGGTTCGGGTACTTACCCGTCTTAGGGGAAGCCTGAGTGTCGCCAGGTGTGCTGCTTTATAGCTTTGTGCTGACTTTTTCTAAGGATGCTAAGTGATTTCGAATGGAAAGAAAAAGATTTCGGGAAAGTGATTGTGTGACTTTCTTTGAAGAATAAACGATGGTCGGGACAAAAGTAATGTTATAGATAAGGGATACTATTCACATTTGCTTCGAGATCTTGATGATGACTGAGGCAACTTATCACTGCTCGATATAAAAGTCGCTGACTACGATTTTAATCAAAAGTTCCACATTAGATGATTAGTGTCAAACCGTCTCCAAGGGAACTTTTGAACAAGGGCTTTGTGAACACTTTTACCAATTTATTCAACATAAAGCAACCAACCACCCAATTTAGGCAACATTCACAACATCCGTTACGACACAAATATTACCACCAATCAAATACCGACAGGCACTCGATCATGTCGCATCGAAAGGGTTAACCACGCCTCTGTGTGCATACCGACATCGCATCATTAAGGCGAAAGTGCCAGCTTATCATGCGAAATTCAAATTTATTACGTTTTTTTCTATTTGCAGATCTGTATCAGGTTAATTTAATCTTTAATGTTAATTATCTAAATATGCTCCGCGACCGTAACAAGTATGTATTTATAGAATTATAATAATTAAATTCATAAATACAACTCTCGAAGTTCAAATTATCCTATCAAATGTCAGTTTCATGGAATCATGACATTTGACGCCAATTCTAACGTTTGGAGTTGTATTGCTGATTCTAGTGATTATATCATAATCATATCATAATCTGTAAATACATATAATTGGTTACGGTCGCGAATCATATTTTCATCAACAGACAATTTGGCACCTGACCTGCAAATTGCAAAAAACCTATGAACATTTGAATTTCGCGGGCTACCATAGCGCATCCCCTTAAGCGTGTGCCTGTGTGTGTGCATTCGAACGCAACACTAGACTGCGTCGGTATCGAGCGGGCCCCGGTCATCGACCCCGCTGCACTGTGCTACGGTGCTTACATAAAAAAACAGGTTTCCGGTGAACCAAACCCGCGCGGGTCGGCACCGATTGGTGCAGGGTTAATAAGGTAATCGGCACCGACAACGTTTGAACCTGTTTCTTTATAAGTGAGCGCATAAGATAACATGGGAATATTATACCTGAACCGATCGGTACCGACCCGCACAGACTCGCCTGTACCGGAAACATGTTTCTCTATGTAAGCACCCCTACTCGCGAAAACGTGCTCTAATTTTATGCTGACTACAGAAAATCTAGATTTATGGCGCGAAAAAATCTCGTGGAAACGATAAAACTGAGTCAGCTTGAATTTTCGTATTCATTGTTAATGTAGTTTGGGATGCTCGCAATACGGTTTAGGGGATTGCATTATTTTGATTTGAAAGAGGTACTTTATCTTATACGTGTTCTGAAAATATTATATTCTTTGATGATTCACTTTTTTTGCGTTCTTTTTTCTTTTTTAATTCTTAGGAAAGCTTTACATTGGGATGTTTTATTAGTTATACCCCGAATACTATTCTAGAAGTATCGTAAGAATAGAATAGAAAAGAATACTCTTTATTATGTACACCATATGAATTACAGATATAAATGTAGGGGTAGGATATAAACACAGGTGACACAATGAGCGGTCTTAAAATAGAATGTTAATTAATTTATGGTGTCTCATTAGTCAAGATTTGACAGGTTAAGAACGTAGGTATTCCACAGCACAGGCTCCTCGTGTTAGGAACAAGCCTAGTCAATATTCTAGGTCTTCTTTACCAAAAAAGGCAGGAAATTCTTTTACCTACAGACTACATCTTGAAATAAATATAACGGAATGAGGAACGCGAGTCCATTTATAAGGTCTGTTATTGCGTAGAGCCGAGTAGAGTGCTGAGTCGTAGTCAGATACTTACCAAATACTTGCGTAAGTAGATAATAGCGTTTACGCGTGTTTCATCAAGGTGTCAAATAGCTTGAAACTTTTTAATGAACTTTTTGTTTATGACCCTAAAGTGTCCTGAACGAATTGTTAGCCAGCATTTCTCTTCTATTATAATGGTTAACGTTATAATATTTTATACCTGGGTATTGATAAATACTTTTTTGAATTAGTTATGAACGTTTTCTGGCTCTCGAGAGATATCGCTTTCTTGTTTTTCTCGTTTCTATGATGCAGCTAATGCAGTTCAAATCCCCCAGGTGCTTGCATCAGCAAAAACGTACAGTTTAGAATAAAATTATTATCAAATAAGCTCCTGAGGTCAACCACCTCCGTTTTCCCACTGTCGTAACTAAAGGTAACATATTAAAACTTTTCTTTTCACTTCTGTCTCCGATTGTACTTGCTTGGATTCCGCTTAGTTAATGGCCAGTTACTTCGTTAATGGAGACTTTAGGGTGTGGACAGCCAAAACAGGGAGTAAACCACACTAACCAAAATAAACCTTTAGTGACCAATATAAGGTTCATTTTGGAAAGTGTCAGCCTCAAAGGGTTAACCAAAACTTTTTCTATTTATTTTCAACTGTTCCCTTATTGTTTAGCAGATATAAATCTAGAACTTTATTTTAAATAATAAAACGCTGTGTAGATGTTAGTTCCAAATTGAGTTTTTATAAAAAATCGGTACAAAGGGAAACTTAGAAGTGTCATCGGAGAAGATAAGAAAAGATTTTATATATCAGGAATAAAAGTAAGTGCATACGCGTGGGCGTCCTGTCAGCTCTGTCTCGACCGTCTGATAGTTTCTAGGAAAAGTGTTTGATACACAATACTTTAGTACTAACAATATTGCATTGACACTGAACTTGGCTATTGTTGACATTCCTTCATACAAAAGTTTATTTTAAGACCTTTTAACGCGTGAATCTATGTCTCTATATTTTTTTAAGACAATGTAATAGGACTTGTACCTATTGTGTAAAGGAATTATTTTGAAGGACGTTTAACAAATTACGTATCTTGAACGTTCTACTGAAATAGGGATGACGTCTGGGTAAAAAAAAGGAAATTCTATTTAGTCCGTCAGTCAGATATTAAAAAAAAAACATAAGTCACGTACCTACTTAGTTCAGATAATATGGATTTAACGCCATGTTGAGCTATGTTAAATATGAGATTATATATTAGTTAAATTAATTATGTTTTTCGTCATTTTCGGCTCTTTTTTGATTTAATACAACTTAACAACGTATCACCCGTAAAATTATAACACACATAAATATTGAATATTCAATTTAACATTCGGATTTTTTTGAATACATAGGTATATATTTTTATTTTTTTTTGTGCTAATTAATATACGACAATAAATTAAACGGCGTATAACTAATGCCGTTCGCAATTTGCATACGGAAATTCAATCAAATATATCCAATAGTTGAGTCACTATATTTAGTCAAAGATTGGCAAAACCCATAGTCAGCCCATCACTACTAAAACATCACGCCTGTATTTCTTAAAGGGTTGGGCAGAGGTGTACCTATAGTACACCCACATTTCGTCAGTTGAGCTTAAGTCCCATGTAATTGGGGGCGAGCCTATTGCCATCAACCGGGAACACATCCACTTTGTTTGAAAAAATCACTTTTTTCATTTCGATGCTTGAATTTATTTGATAGTTTTCAAATAATCCTATGCATCAGTATTGCCATTGTTTTCATTTATTGTCCAATTGTTGTCTCCACATTGTTTAATTACTTTGTTGTTTTTGAAGCCCATCGGTTTTATAAAAATGTCTGTTCGTTTGACGCGATAAACTAATGTGCGTTTCAATCCAAAAAATTCTAAACTTGATATTGTAGATATCTTACATACCAATATTATGTCTTTAGTATAAGGTCAAGATATCTTGAAGATGAAAGGGAGAATACACCAATGCTGTTACTCCTAAATCGTACTGCAGTTTATCTGTAAAGTACATAGTTTGAAGTCTTTCTTAACTTATTCAGTAAACTTGTGCCCACTTTTGCTTAACTCACTCTTGATGGATATATTCAAGATATCTTGTGGGTCGATATGGTTTTCACCAAACCAATTGCCGAGCATTTAGTTATTGTCTCGAAGACACTTACAATACCTTTTTAAGACATAACAGTGCTACTTGGGGCACGTGTTGACTAATAACAGCAAACAATAGATTAAGTAACTTATCAAAAAGAAGAAGTTTGAAAGATCCCTCTTTAAACTTCTTTCCTCCACAATATAAGGTTAAAAACCCTTGGCTTCCTCATGAAATAAAAGAATAATCTTAATGAAAAGCACGTGGAACAAAAACTGATCAATTTTATTGAAAGTTCGAGCAGCCTTTAAATAAAAAGGTCCGACAATATCTAAAAAGTTTAGAGCGGCTTAAATACTTTGGAAGTGGAATTGAAGGCGTAACCCGTAAACGTTTTATGGATAAAAGGTTTTGCTCGCTGGTTTAAAAAAGCTGAAGTTTTTAATAAAAATCAAGTGCATAGTAGTTGTGGCTGGTGACAGTGGGTACTTGACCTTGCGGACCCCGATGTGGACGAAAATAGAAATCTTTTAGTACTGAAGTTGAATTTAAATATATACAGGTTAGTTCAAAAGAAAAATCTGAATTCCTTATACCCAGGGGTATTCGAAAATACACCATGTATGTTCCGCGATGTAATTTTTTTCTTCAGTCAATAAATTATCAAGACAAAATGTATTTTGACTAAGTATCTAGGACTAAAAAAATAGAATGATAGACTGTCCAATTAATCGGCTCCATGTTTTAATATGTATGTCTTCTTAGCTACACTAGCTATTTTTTGTATATTTCTTTCTCAAAGCACTGGCCACACTGAGGCGTCTCCCGCGCGGGACGTAACACGCGACTGCGCGTTTCGCCTCAGTTTGTCCAGAGCTTAAATAACAGCCCCGAAACATGCATTCCGAGTTGTGTTTGCTTCCTTAAAATCAACTTTAGTCTTCATCAATGTCATATGTAGGTATTTTAGGATTTATTTATCTTGCAATTTTACTGACTATCTGATCCTATCAATGTTTCTTTGCCAAACAAAAATATTTTAAAACGTAGGTACCTGTTATCACGGTGCTTGCAGTGTTCCAGGGAGACTTTTTATAAAATTCCAGCAAGCACGAAGCCCTGAGATGCAGCCTCTATCGCCCTCTCAAGGGATCAACATTCTGAAAGCAAAATAGAGTGAATTTATGTACTTATCGACATTTTCTTAAGAGTTTTCTAAAGCTACAACGAAAGCCGTTAACTTAAAATTCTTCGCAAAATTGTAAAGTGTTTTTATTCCGTGTCCTTTATTTTAAATATTGTTTTATCTGTAAGCGGCCATTTAACTAAAATGTGAGGACATATAAACAGTTTCCTATGTAGGTACGTAGGTTGTTTTAAATTATTAACTTAGTTTTATGTCACACCATTCGTTGTGTTGTTATTCCTGCTAAGCACTTAGATTTCTGCTGCTTGGCTTAATGCTGGTTCAGCTCCACAGCCACTCCGGCTCACTTGTTAAATTTTTAATATTTGGAAGAGATGCTTCCCATTTTTTCTGACATAACTATCTTAATGTTTATATTTTATTTTTATTTAATCAAGTTTTAGTTGTTGAATACTTCAATAGGTAATAATGACTTTCATTCCTTTTGGTAGTAACATTTTATTAATATGTCAAACTAAACTATAGTTTTGTAAAATTTAAGAGCATTTTATACAATTTTGTAAATGTGAGTACCATGGAGCCGTTTATTATGTTATGATGTATGTTGACTTAAAGAGCTGGCAGTTGAGAGTATGTCATGCTCACTTAAATGTCTCGCTGATGGTGGCGCGTGTGTTGGATCATTCGGTTCCCTACAAAATGGTTGAGCTGGATGCTGCTGATCCACGCGTCTTGTTCGTGAACGGGCGCTGTCAGTTGAGAATGGTCATCTCTTAGTGCCAGGGCTTATTTTTAATTTTGTATTTTGAATTGTTCTTAATAAAAAACAATCTACATTGTTCTCACATAGGTATAGAAGCAATAAGAATAATGTACCCAGGATTTTGTAATATCTTGATTTAAAAGAGTGTCCTTAGAATTTGTTGCTCTTCTTCTCCATAGAGCTCCGCGTTTTGGAATGGGTCGAGCTTAAACTTTCTGACTAACTGACCGACTCTTTGACAATCCAAAAGTGCCTGTAAATAATTGAAATAAATTCTTTGAGTTTGAGTTTTTATTAATAGCACGCCTGTACTCCTGAAGGCCGGAAATCTGTAAGTAGTAGGCAGTACAAGTCATCGGGATTTTCTTCAGCGATCTCTTTACAAAACTATTCTGTGCATGCTCTGTATGTTATAAGTTATGTAACATAATATAAGTTATATTCTCAGACTTTGCAACAGAACAAGCTTACCACTTGTAAATCAACTTACCAAAGTACCATTCATAATATTTCTTATGTTACCTACGTCTCTCCTAGTCCTTACTCACTAAAAAAGGTTTGTCGTCCATACTTACGCTGGCTAGCTATCCGTTGAGCGTTTATATTACATTACGTTCTATGTTTGTTATGTGGAGTTGGTAATGGACATCGCACTGTGTTGCCGAGAGTAATGTAAGTAGTTTATCTTTTCTGTGATAAATCTTTGTGGCGACGTGACGTAGGCGCTGTGGGCTTTTGTGGACAAAAAGTGGGTCTTTCTGTATTTTTAATAGAGAACGGGAAATATGGAAAGGAATATACGGATTTCTAACTATTTGGAGGTGTACCATATTAGATAATTATGTGTACCTAAGTGAAAACTGACATTCAATCTTTTCTAGTAAAAGTATAATTTAAAAATGTAGTCATTTAATTAATTCTTACTTATTCATCGTTTTCTTTCTCTACTCAAAATTTAAAAGTAATTCTAAAGAGGCTAGTAGAGTTAAGTTTATTTTTAGATCACATTATATTATGTTATTATTATAACAGAAAAACCACATGTACACTTAAATAACAGAACCACTTAATAAACTATCGTCTACGTAGGTGGTTTATTACCTCAAACAAAAACAGAACTAAATGAACTAGGTTAGTAAGTAATAACATAAGTATTTCATAAAATTGTTGAGTCGTGTGGGAGGAGCAACTTGTTACACTTAACTTCAAAGTCAAGATTACTGCTAAGTTTTATTTTCTCTGTTTACGTAGGTTCTTATAAATGTTACCTAATTTATTTACGAGTATTTTAGTACGTCTCTTGGAATCTTCAAAATTAAAAACGGTCTTTAATAATGCGAATTTTAATTACATGCTTTATATGAAGCCATTTAAAGTCATTTTGCAATGTTATAGGGCAAAAGTGGACTCCTGTAACATCAACATACGCCCTAATTCTGGCGCAGCTCCGGCTGTAGGCCACAGTCGAGAAAAAAAAGAAGGAAAAGAAAGATTTATGTACCTTCAAAGATCGTTAACCTCATTAGTATAATTAATGAAGATGCTTTCACTATTATAGCTAAAACAAAGGTAGACGTAGAATGGATAAGCTATTATGACTCTTATGTACGTCCAAATAAAATTACTTACCTATTGATTTATTATACTAGACATATTAATTTATCATTATAAGTTTCACAAGCTTCGTCCATATTATAGCACAACTGAGTACACGTTGTAGTTCCAGTTTCAAGACCATACTGAGTACATAGATCTAAAACATTTTTGATACAATCAATGTCTTTTTTTTATTTGAGATAGGTTTGCTCTTGACTCTAGTCTAGGTCAGAGATGACAGAGACAAAGTCAACGATGGAGCGAGCTTACCCAGAAGAAGCCTGTTCACTCTCACTTTGAAGAGATCGGGGTTGTATGCGGGGGTGGAAACACAGGCGCAGGCAGAGAGTTTCACTCCTTTGCTGTGCTCATCACAAAAGACATTTGGAAACGCTTAGTGCGAATTGGTGGAATAGCAACTAGGTAGGGATAGTGACCTGCAGTGCGTCTAGATGTCCGATGGTAGAAGGGGGCCGGCGGAATGAGGTCGTGGAGTTCTCGAGTACACTCACCGAAGTACAATCTGTAGAAGACCGACAAGCAGGCAACCTTGCAGCGATGAGCCAAGCTGTGAAGCTTGGCATCCACCAGTCTTACGTCGCCAATGAGCCTCTTAGCTCTGCGTTCCACTGAATCAAGCGCGGCAAGTTGGTATTTAGCTGAGCCATCCCAAAGGTGGCTGCAATACTCCATGCAGGATCGGACTTGCGCTTTGTAGAGAGTTAAAAGCTGTCCAGGCGTAAAGTATAAGTAGGTATAGGCGTAAAATCCTACACCTGTTCAGATATCTTGTTTAGAACTCCAGATAATATTGTGTTTCCAAGAAGGTATGTTCATTAGATGCATATCTGGGTATACCTACTCGTAGTTCGCAACTATGTTTCAGTCGTGGGCAGATCAACTCGGACCTTATACCTTAGCTTAGGAGTACACGAGCGGCGATCAACGGGCGTCCTCTCTAAAGACAGTGAGCGACACGTGCCAATAGTTCGCCTACAATGACAGAAGATTATCATTGAAATGATGGATGGACTGTGTGAAAGATGATAATTTAGCTGGAAAGAAGGTGACTACCGAGACGAAGGCAAATTGAGAAGTATGGGAGAAGAAACATGTTGCGCCGACCGCAACTGAACTGGCAAAAGTGCACTCAGCCTAAACATAATATAATAGATTCGAGCCTAGTACCTAATGTTCAATATTGCAATTGTGACGATACGACACAACATGTTCTTCCAAACCATGTGTGCCTGGCCTGGCAGTGCACGCCGGGTCCTGACACTAGCGGAGTAACGGAGACCACTCGACAGACAAGATGGCTGCCTAACTTTGTCTAATTGCGACTCTTGTCTAACCACAGCTCTAAAATTCAGTCGCTAACTACTAAAATTGTAAATTTAAACTCTACATAAAGAAATACCACAAACGAGCGCCGATCCTCAATTAAACTCATTTAAAGTTTGACTGTATTGTATCTAGTTTAAACGAACCGGTTTCATGATAAAATAAATAAACATACAGCACATGGATGTATGAACGTAAACGAGTAAACGTTCTCATAATGTGGAATGGTAATCATTGCGCGGCGTAGTAATCGATCTATCACCACTATATCAGGCCTATTGGCGACAATAGTCCTGTCAGTAATGATAGACCGATCCCAGTACAACGTGACATGGTCATTTTCGAGAGCTGGGTCGAGCACATACTTGTTATACGGTACCCCAGTCTATTATTTTTAATAAATAAAATAATTAAATATTACAGTATTGTTACAATACAAATTGGAGCAATATGAAACCAAGGTTTTAGAACGATAATAATTAAGATACCTACGTACATTTTTAATTTTATTTACTTCAGGCAGATTTTCACGGATCTCCACAGTCAACAGACAATATCTAAGTACGTAACCTGGTATACAAAACTGAACACCTACTACAAATGAAGGAACACTGTCTAGCACTCTTAAAGAAATTCCTAAAATATTGTGTAAGAGATTACTTTTTGTTGGACAGGCTGATAGTTCAGAAAATATCAAAGAAACTTTTAGAAGTCTGACACAATGCCAATACTCGTAGTTTGACTGCCATCGTGAGAGATTTAGTATTTGTGTTATTATTAGGTCGTTATTAAACGTCATAAAACATTTATGTATAGCAAGACCAAAATACGTCCACACAAGCAGCTATTCATAACTAAAATTAAGAAAAATAACGTACCTATACAACAACCCTGTGACCTGTGCACTTGATGACAGTGCAGTTCCCGTAGCTGAAGTTTGGGCCAAGCATGATAAATGAACTTATGTCCATCGATACGCGAATAAGAAGAATTTTTGTGACATCGATAGAACGAATTTGGTACTATTTTACCTCTATTTTCTACTGTAAAATATTCTGAACTAAATTACATACGCCATTTTCACAATATCATACTGGAAAAACGACAACAAAGCCAAAATAAGCTAAATTTCGATCTCAAATCCTACACAATCCAATTAATTAGCAAAAGCAAACAAAATCATGTAAAAACGTGAATCTATGTACTTTATTACATACCTCCATACGTTATATACAACAAAACTGTGTGTACACAAGTCTGGAAGTTTGTATTAGTGGCGTAAGTAAAGAAATGGGGCTCAAGAAGGCGTGAATATGCACGACGAAGTAGCGGGGACGCCTAGACGGAGTGCGGCAGACTCAGGGCTCTAGTAGAAAGAACATTTTTGATTGCAAACATTATGGATTGCAATAAACAATTTGAGATTTGAGATTTTGAGATTTGAAACGTTTCGTATAATCACAACGACTTTCAACAGAATTGTCATAAACTTTTCGGTAGCTTATGTCAAACCAATACCTAGTTGACTTTCCCATCATCCTATCGCATATAGAATGACACTGTTTAGGCCCTCTGGATTCGATCCCCAAGTCGAGCAAAGTGGCCACCGTAGGCGCGAGCTTGCGGACGGCGAGCAATGGGTAGCTCGCCGTCCGGTAAGGACCAGACCCGAGTCGACGGCGCGTTGTGTTCCACGCGCGCCTCAAAGAGATGTCAGCAGCATTGAAGGGGTCCGCTAGGACCGATGCCAGCCGGGGTTGCGGGATGTTCGAAAGAGTTACCGTGGCCCTGGCACAGGCAACAGAAGGAACACGGATGGGTTTTAGTCAGTAAAAGTCTGACACGCCCTCCCGCTCCGCCCAGAGCGGGAGAAGTCATTTGATGATTACCCATCCACAAAAAAAAAAAAAAGTCAAGCAAAGTGTTACTGGTATTTCTATTTAACATTATCAACAGAGGAAGCCTGTAGATTTATGCCCGATTAATAACAATGGACTTGCCCTCTATTATTCTTCTAAATGTGTCGATGGCAATATAAATTGTGGCACCACGCCGTACTAGAGGCACCAAAATCATAGTAGCTAAATTCTAGGCCTTCGATCAATGGTGCTTGACATAACTGGCGACATGGGGGTGTTCTTTCAACCTCTGTGTACCCCTTCGAAGAATACAGCCGTGAAGTTATGTCCAGTGTTATGAAAATGTATCACTTATCAAATCATGTAAGTGTCTGTCTGTTGGAAGGCTGAGGTGGGATGAAAGGCACTTATTTGTATTATTGATTGGCGAGACTCGTCTGCGGACACCGAAGTAATTCATTTTGTCTATTGACTCACTGATTTGGTGATAAACCTGGTGAGATTGTAAGATTATATCGTATTTTGAGTATTGCGCAATTATGTCTTGATTTTTTAATTAATATCGTGGTAGTTCTATGTAGCACGTATATCGAAAAACTTGACTGAATTCAATTTTAATAAAAGAAAATAAGTAGTTTAATATATATGGGAAAAGTTGGTAAAATTTTAAAAGCCTCTTTATGAGGATTCGACAACTTTTCTGACGGGCTTTTATTGTGACCACATCCTGATGTGGTCACAATAAAACGACTCCCCTGACGACGTAACGAATACGACGTGAGTAACGAATCTCCTGAGATTCGTTACTCTTACTTCGTGGCAATACAAGGGAAGAAGTAGATCATGAGCTGTCAGCTCCACTGCTAACGAAGAAACCAAGAAATAACGGAAACAAAATCTTTTATAGAAGACTGTCCCATTGTAGTTTATTTTAATGAAACTTTAACTCGACAAAAAATTACTCACCCCTATTACATGGGACTTAAACATAACTGGCGAAATGTGGGAATACTATAGGTAGGAACACATATGCCTAATCATTCGGGGAAAACAGATGTGATACCCAGCGTCAGAGTGAAGATGAAAACAGATGTGATACCCAGCGTCAGAGTGGAGATGAAAACAGATGTGATACCCAGCGTCAGAGTGAAGATGAAAACAGATGTGATACCCAGCGTCAGAGTGGAGATGAAAACAGATGTGATACCCAGCGTCAGAGTGAAGATGAAAACAGATGTGATACCCAGCGTCAGAGTGGAGATGAAAACAGATGTGATACCCAGCGTCAGAGTGAAGATGAAAACAGATGTGATACCCAGCGTCAGAGTGAAGATGAAAACAGATGTGATACCCAGCGTCAGAGTGAAGATGAAAACAGATGTGATACCCAGCGTCAGAGTGAAGATGAAAACAGATGTGATACCCAGCGTCAGAGTGAAGATGAAAACAGATGTGATACCCAGCGTCAGAGTGAAGATGAAAACAGATGTGATACCCAGCGTCAGAGTGGAGATGAAAACAGATGTGATACCCAGCGTCAGAGTGAAGATGAAAACAGATGTGATACCCAGCGTCAGAGTGGAGATGAAAACAGATGTGATACCCAGCGTCAGAGTGAAGATGAAAACAGATGTGATACCCAGCGTCAGAGTGGAGATGAAAACAGATGTGATACCCAGCGTCAGAGTGAAGATGAAAACAGATGTGATACCCAGCGTCAGAGTGAAGATGAAAACAGATGTGATACCCAGCGTCAGAGTGAAGATGAAAACAGATGTGATACCCAGCGTCAGAGTGAAGATGAAAACAGATGTGATACCCAGCGTCAGAGTGAAGATGAAAACAGATGTGATACCCAGCGTCAGAGTGAATATGAAAACAGATGCGATACCCAGCGTCAGAGTGAAGATGAAAACAGATGTGATACCCAGCGTCAGAGTGAAGATGAAAACAGATGTGATACCCAGCGTCAGAGTGAAGATGAAAACAGATGCGATACCCAGCGTCAGAGTGAAGATGAAAACAGATGTGATACCCAGCGTCAGAGTGAAGATGAAAACAGATGTGATACCCAGCGTCAGAGTGGAGATGAAAACAGATGTGATACCCAGCGTCAGAGTGAAGATGAAAACAGATGTGATACCCAGCGTCAGAGTGAAGATGAAAACAGATGTGATACCCAGCGTCAGAGTGAAGATGAAAACAGATGTGATACCCAGCGTCAGAGTGAAGATGAAAACAGATGTGATACCCAGCGTCAGAGTGAAGATGAAAACAGATGTGATACCCAGCGTCAGAGTGAAGATGAAAACAGATGTGATACCCAGCGTCAGAGTGAAGATGAAAACAGATGTGATACCCAGCGTCAGAGTGAAGATGAAAACAGATGTGATACCCAGCGTCAGAGTGAAGATGAAAACAGATGTGATACCCAGCGTCAGAGTGAAGATGAAAACAGATGTGATACCCAGCGTCAGAGTGAAGATGAAAATAAAAATGTTATGCTAAGTATGTTTAACTCGAATTCATAAAAAAAAATAACTAATATTTATAATTTCAGCATATTTTCCTTTCATAATAATCATAATCATAATCATTTATTTGTCAGAATATGGTACATTATTTATGGTCTTAAAATTAGTCAGTGGTATCATCACATTCTGCCAAGTGTGGCGTGCAAATATTAGGTACATACATTTATTACAGTTAGGTTAGAATTAACATTATTGATTGCATAATTACAAATTTCCTGTCCCTTCTACCCACACCTAACCCTACACTCTCAAGTCTCAACATTTCACACCGCATCTCCTCCGTTTTTTCACCTTTACAAAGCCGGGCTTTGACTCGGCAAGCGCTCTCAAACACACTCCGAATGCTTGGATTCAGGTCGTTAGTTTAAGGTCGCTATGATTACGGTCTTACGGTTTTGCACGTGCACCGCCGTTTTACGGTTATTGAGTGTTCTCTGTTCTAAACTTGGATTTTGATTATAATGGGGTTTGACTTTTGATTATGACTTTTTAAAAGAGTAATCGTGTAGTTTCTTGCCGGCTCTCCTCCATAGGAAACGACCAATTGGAACCGTGCCCTAGCTTCTGACGTTTCATAAGTGCCCATGTAGGTGTATGTGAAATAAAATAATTTGAATTGAAATGAATATGAATATGATTTTTGATTTGATATTGTTGTTTGTTTTGTTCTACAATTAAGGTCGCTATGGTTACGGTCTTACGGTTGGGGACGCGCCGTTTTAAGATTACTGAATGTTCTCTCTTTAAGAAATGAAGTTTTGATTAATGATTTTAATATGAGGTTTGATGATCATTTTAGGGTTGATGTTGTTATACGTTGTACTCGTCAATATTTTTTGGCGATGTCAACAATATGGCAAGAATTGTATAAACATTTTGGTTCATGCTTGTAGTCTACATAATTCTTATTTATTCTGAAGTTATCCCATCACCCTAAGATTATGAGGAAAAACTTTTAACGAGTCTGAGTTTTAGGTGGCCCTGGTCTTAAAATTTGTAAATCCCATAATATGGACTTAATGTTTTGTGACCAGGCAATTTATGAATTGATATTAGTTAAGAGGTTTATTACATAATTTTTTAAATTTAAGTAAAAGTATTGAGCAGTTCCTACATAAAATAAATTTAGACAAAAATAACAATGCGATACAAAAAATATCTGGATTTAAAATATTTATTTATTAAATAATGGTGCTTTTAATATTTTTATTTTATTTTATAAGGTCATCCTGAATAATTTCCCCTATCAAAAAAACCACACATGATAACTGTTCAAAAAAAATATTTTAAGCCCATTTCATAACATGTCCTTTAGACATAAATTGGTAATTCTATTATAGAATTCTATCTAGGTAATCTAAATGCCAATTCCAGTAATTGCTTTGGGTGATGTTTTCGTGAGGAGCATAAGTGCTTTTCCTTGAAATTTGAGTTAGCCAATTAATTATGTAGATAACAATTTCACTTTTTATGTTCACGACGTTATTAACGCCGAGCTAATTAATTTTCATGTAAAGACATTATGTAAATTATTATTTGTTATTTAAATTAGAAAAAGTCCCAATTTATCTTGTCATTACTAATTATCACTAGGTATCAATAACGTAGGTATGACCTAAGTAATTTTCTCTTTCCTTTTGAAGCAACTAAATATACTGGATATCGCAGATTTCAGTGTGGTTGTTCGCTTATACTAAACAAAAGAGAAAAGTTCTTATATAGGTACTTACCGAGTCTCATAAATCATTGGAACTCAACTTGATACTGGTTGCATTGACCTGAGGAAAACTGCAAAGAAGATTTTGAGTCTTCCTTCCAAGGAAATAATTTAAAAAAATTCGTTCAATACATTGCAAACATACACGTTTGTTTAAAAATAAATAGAGCAATTGGTGTTAATTAATTATAACATACTTAAAATTAATTGAAGTCGTTCCCAGTAAGACTGTTTGTATCGGATAGATATTAAATAAGATAGAATATTGTGTTCAGTTTATTACGATTTCCAGGACTGCACTTGTGACTTAGTGATACTGAGAAAACTTCTGAAAAGGTCGAATTATAATATAATACCGTTTGAGAAGATTTATTGAGTGATTCCATTTATTTGATACTTATTACTACGCACAGATACGTTTTATTATTATTTTACTGGAGCACTAAATAATATTTTGTGACGAAATATCACATATAGGCAAATAAAGAATATTGTTAATGCAAGATTTTAAACGTTATCTCCTTTATTACAAAATACACATATAAATGATTATTTTTTTTATTTGAAGCAAACCTATTTTACTTTTATTAGCGAACATGTTTTTAAAATAAATGTTTAAATGTTTAACCCTCCATATTGTTGGCCAAGATACAGGCTTGCCTAGTTGGGGGCCAATGTAAAACCTTTGTAATATAGAGGAAGAGATGGAGCTAAACAGGACGTCTAGCTCAATCTCTTTCCCACACTGAAGTAGGTATATATAGCATTAAAGTATTTTTTTAAATTATTTTCTTTATTTAATTAAATACATATAAATTATATTTTTAAATATTATAATTTGAATAGTATAAAAACATTTAAAAATATAAAAAAATAGTAGCCCACCGGTATCGGGAACAGGGTCCAAGCTACCGGCGGTCAGGGCTCCAGAGAGAGGAACCTCCTAACAATGAGAGTTGTGTCCAGAAGTACCGCTTTCTGAATCAAGCCCCTAATCCAACTGCCCAACGAGAGCCTCCTTAGGTGTTGGTCGAGGCACTTGGCAAGTAAGCCATTGGCTGATACGACTATTGGCACAATGATCGCTGAGTCCACATCCCACATGTCGACAACCTCGCGAGCCAAGTCAATATACTTTATCTTTTTCGGCTTTCACGAGGTTCCCGTCATGTGGGACCGTTATGTCCCGTTATCATTGTGCGCCGCTCTATTCGATCCACCCCATTCGATCTATCCCAGTACAATGTGATATTTCCATTTTCGCCAACTGGGTCGGGCACATACCTGTAGTACGGCACTTCCGATTCCACGAGACTGTATTTCAGAGCAAGTTGCTGATGGATAATTGTGGCTACAAGGTTGTGTCTATGCAAGTACTCTTTGTTAGCTAGACGAGAACACCCGGAGATAATGTGTCGGATTGATTCTCCCGGACTGTGGCATGCCCGACAGATGTCAACCGTGCCGTCCTACACAATAAATCTCCGGTAATTGTTCGTCATGATAACTTCGTCCATAATGCATAAACAAAACCTTCGATTTCACCAAAGAGGTCACTGAAACACAGCCAGGCTACGGATGCTAGAAAATCTACAGCGGGTCCATGTGGGACTCGGAAAAAACGTCCGTGAAGCTCCTCATTCTGCCATACCTCCATGCGATCGTTAGTGTCAAGCACTATAAGCTTGCGCCAGTTCTCTTTAGCCAAGGAGAGCGGGGTGAGGTCCTTGTCTACTGCGACCACATCTCGATGCATCCCCACGTCGGCTTCAAGGAAATATTCCCTGAGACTGCAATCGCGAGATATCGCGATTGTGGAGGGTCTTAGCGTTTAAAAAGCCTCGACCTCCACACTTCCGCGGGATATACAATCTCATTACCGATGATCGTGGGTGATGCATTCGATATGCAGTCAGTAGCGTACGGACCCTCCTATCCAGGGCGTCGAGTTTAGTCTGAGTCCATTTGAGTATGCCGAAAGAGTATATAAAAACCGGCATGACCCAACCGTTGAAGGCGCGCACCTTGTTTCCGGCTGATAGAAATACTTTCTTCAGGCGGCCAAAGAGGCGCTCCTTCAATGATTGCTTCATGTCAACAACATTAGTGCCCAACGCTTCCGACATTCCCAAATACTTATAGGTTTCGAATGCGGAGAGGCCTCTAAGGTTTATGGAGTCTGAGAGTTGGGTTCCCACGGATTCCACAATCTCTCCTCACTTTACATGCATGACCGCACATTTGTCCACACCCAATTCCGTCCTGATTTAATTATTTTATTATTATTATTACGTCGTAGGCTTAATAGACTGTAGATTTGTAGACAATTTTCTTTTCTTTTAAGCACTTGGTACTTGTTGACAGGCCTACACTGTCCTCCCATACACCCATTTAGACCTACCGTCTCATATACGATACACCGAAAGTAATAAATTATTTTTAAGTACCCTCGATAAGAATTTGTTTACATTTGGTACCGGTGTCAAGTGTAAGGTGTGAGCAACACTCCAAGAACACTTTCGTTGTTATAGCCGGCTACACAAGTTGCATACATACACGTTTTGTCAGTGATTTGTGCTTTGTGATCGCATGATGTTATCAAAACGGTAAGAAATTGTATTTTTTTTCAAAGTATCTTGTATTTTTATCAATTTACAACAAGAATAAAAGTTATGTCGTAAATCAAGTGCTTTAGTTTTATTGTTTCTTTGAAAATTGTTCATGTTTTTTTCTCGTAAAATATAGTGTATTGTATTTGATACAGTAGGCTAATACGCGTAACATATTTCTTGTTTCAGACTCACATTGAATGAAATCGTTACGCTATTAGAAGAAGATGAAATCGAAAATAGTATTACAGAAAATGATATTTATTTGCTTCCACCTGAAAATGCAACCGGGGAGTTGACTGATGAAGATTCTGGGGACGAAGATAACGTCGAAATCAACAACCTACCATCAAGCTTGTTGAGATCGAATGCTGAGTTGCATCGAGCAAATGCAGAAGATTTTGAAAGTCATCAGTCAAATCTTGAAGGTGAAGAACCAGAATTATGCGAACCATTACGTAAAATATCTAAAAAGTACAACTGGAGAAAAAAGAACTACACCAAAGAGAACCCGTCATGGAAGCCTATGTTCCATGTTCCTCAACAAAGGTCGCCTATCGAATGGTTTTCTTTATTTTTTTCGGAAGATCTTTATCTGTTACTTACTACTGAGACTAACAAATACCTGGGAAGGAAAAATCTTCCCGCTGATATCAAAATGGAGGAAATGAAGTGTGCTATAGGCATTTTGTTGGTAAGCGGCTACTGTCAAGTAAATAGAAGACGTATGTACTGGGAAAACACACCTGATACAAGAAATTAACTGATTGTTAGTGCGTTATCACGTGATAGATTTTCAGCCATATTTTCGAATCTGCATTGCGCAGATAATCTCCAGTTAGATAATTCTGACAAATTTGCGAAAGTACGTCCACTTATGAACAAAATATCGAGTGCATTTCAGGCATACTGCCCCCACAAAGAAAACCATAGTGTCGATGAGGCAATGGTACCGTATTTTGGACGACATGGATGCAAGCAATTCATCCGCGGTAAGCCGATAAGATACGGCTTCAAACTTTGGGTAGGTGCCACATCAGGTGGCTATATAGTATGGTTTGAACCATACCAAGGTGCATCAACTAAACTAAACCCCAGATACGCAGAGTTGGGCCTAGGTGCAAGTGTCGTTTTGAGTTACACTGATAAACTTAGTCAGCTTGGTCTGGGAGGTAATTATCACTTGTTTATCGACAATTTTTTCTCTGGGCTGCCATTGATCGCTGAGCTAACAAAGAGAAATATACGGGTAACAGGGACTATAAGAGAAAATAGGACCGGCAACTGCCCTTTACTGGATAATAAAGAAGCGAAAAAGAAAGAAAGAGGTTTTTTTGACTACCGTGTGAGCGACGAGCTTATCATTTGCAAGTGGCACGACAATAGTATAGTGACTGTTTGTTCAAATGCGCTCGATATAACACCTTTGCATAAAACTGAAAGATATTCTCAAAAAGAGAAAAAGAAGATAACCGTTTCTCGGCCGCATTTGATACACCAGTATAATCAAAATATGGGTGGTGTTGATCTTTCAGATCAAAATATATCAACCCTTCGGACAAGTATTCGTGGTAAGAAGTGGTATATGCCCCTCATTCTGCACTGTATTGATATGTCGCTTCAGAACGCCTGGCTGCTATACAAATATAATGGTGGTAGTGTGGATATGCTGACTTTCAGGCGCCGCGTAGCAATCGCACTTATAGAATCAAATACACTTAGAAGTAAACCAGGCCCGAGCAGACCATCCTCACTAACAATGGATACCAGGTTTGATGAGAAGGGTCATTACGTCATCAAACAACCACAGAATAAAAGAACGAGATGTGGACTGTGTCACCGATTGTGTCCTGCAAGGTGTGCAAAGTGCAATATTGGTCTAGGTACATGTTGAGTGTTTTCTTACTTATCATACTAAAAAATAATGCATTATATTTTTTTATCAATAAAAACTTTCTGCCTTAGATGCTGGACTTTATGCTTATGTATATGCCTACTGTATCACATAGGATACCGCCCATTACACCCCCCTTATGCAATCGATATTTTTTTTAATAATTTTTTTATTAATAATAATGTTCTATGACACGATAAAATAAAAAAAAAACATATTTTACAAAAAAAATAGTTCCAGGTCTAAATGGGTTAAACAGTGTTATTTGAAAACATTGTAAAAACCAATTATTTTTAAAAGAGTAACCGTGAAGTTTCTTGCCGGTTCCTCTCCATAGGAAACGACCAATTGGAACCGTGCACCTAGTTTCTGACGTTTCTTATGTGCCCATGTAGGCTTATGTGAAATAAAATATTTTGAATTTGAATTATTTAAAAAATATAAAGTATTTAGAGATCCATGTATAACGTCCTGGGTTGAACATGATATTTCTCTGCAATCATCACTCGCACTAGTAAATTTTAAAGACACGTGCCTATAAAATGTATGAACTACAGCGTGCTCTAAAAAACGCTCTAAGTGATGAACCAAAACCACTCTAAAATTCACCTTGTGGAACGACTTAGATGCACTTAGAACTTCATTCACTAGAGTGAGTGAATGTGCAGTCGACCTGAAACCATAATAATTATTATGTAATAACTAGAGATGATAACATTTTTTGAAGTAAACTGATATCACTGCCAACATTATTGTTCAAAGTAAAATTGTCTGGCAAAGTGTAATTTTCCTTAGAAAATTGTTAATAGTAGCCCTTGATCTGGATTTGTGTCCGGTTAATAGAAATACCTAACTCTGGCGTCGGCGGAACTTAATGAGGATAGTTCAAATCGTGCAAAAAATATGTTACTCAGTTAGTCAACAAGGGATTAAGATATTAATCAATAAGTCAACATGGGATTAAGATATTACTCAATTAGTCAACAAGGGATTAAGATATTACTCAGTTAGTCAACAAGGGATTAAGGCTTGCCACGAGGAGGCTATTTTAATGCACCTACACATCTAGATAATTTAGTATCCATTCTCGATACACAATAAGAATAACATTAAATGCGAAAATAACTCTAGGCTTGTTTATCTATTTGTTACCTTTTTACTCATTAAAGCCATCATTGGTTCGAGGCGGAAAAGAGATGGTGCTATTTGTTCTGAAACTAAAACTGAAACAATAATGGGTGTAACATGACTGTCATAGTTTGGCTTTTGGTTTCTCAGTTTGGGTTTTTATAAGTTTGTAGCTATTTAACTTTGACCAACTTAGTAAAATTTATAAGGTTATTGTCTTTTAAAGTTAAAAAGACGAACATGATAATTATAAGCACTTAATACAGTGATTGAGTAATGAAACCTATCACCTAGGTGACGTTTACAAATTGTCCCAATTAACAAGACCTCGTCAACTTAACACCTTAAATTAAATCTTCGTCATTAAGTCTCCGCCTAATAATTTAAAACAACTAATCAAGCAAAATTAATAGTCTAGCTTTAAGGTACAAGAACATTATTTTTATTGGCTCCTGTAATAAAATTAATTCAAAAGATACAGTTAGAGAAAATATAAATAAATAATAAACACTAAGAAAAACATTTATTTTCTAAAACATCTGAGCTCAGAGAAGCGTTCAGAGTTACAACACTAAGTTTATTACGCAACGGCTGTACCACCAACTGAATATATCTCTGAGAAGATTGAAGAAAATGATGTTTATTTTTTTCCTTTTGAAACATCTAGAAATAGGGACAACGAAAAAGAGAACGCAAAAGGGACACTTGTAATCGTCCGAAATAATTGTGAATAGTTAGAAATAAAATAGTCAGTTTTGAATAATTGTAGTTATGTCCTCTTTTTCTGTTTTGTTAAACCTCGAAGCACATCTAAATATACCATCATTCAATCAATCATACTGCTTAAGTTATTCATTGCTTGCACATAATATGTGCGATAATTAAATGTTGCATTTAATTTAAATAATGTTTGCCAAAAGCGATACCATTATCTACAAAATGAACTCCATTATTAAGCTAAGAATTTATTGACCAGAATTCGTTTGCCACAAACGAGAATTGGACTGCGACCTATACATGGATTGGGCTGCGCACAAGTGTCGTCATGAATTTATCGTCACCCTAATTGGTGTTAGAAAACCTATTTCCATCAATTGAAATCATGCTGGCACGATTATACTGAGTGAATCTTCTGGATCTTTTTATAGTATGGTGTATATCAAGTATCATTGCCCGGGGCAGGATTAAGATTAACTTGTGAAGTGGAAAATTGGGCCACTACCAGTTGTTTATGGCAGGCCACGAGTTCTGACGTCACAGCCCTAAAATACATTACCGCTGATAATTGAACGATTACAGTCGTTTAAATTTTTTAAATGTTCATTGAGGTTTATAATAATTAAATACTTAATCATATTAGCATGTACTTCTTCCTGAAGTATAAAATTGTGTTCTGTGTTAGTACTTCATTTAATAAATGTGGCTCTAAATGAACTATATATCGCCATTATGTACCTACTGTAGTTAATACAGCTATACGGATAATGGGAAACGGACGGCTAAACCTTTCCGTCTTTTGATGAAAAAAAGTAGGTAATTCAAAAACTTTCGATAAGTCGCGTTACTATAACATCTCTGCAGATTGTTACGAAAAACCTGTCACTCCAAAATATAGTATGATCATTTTATAAGTGGCTGCCAGCACGCGCCATTAGGTAACAATTTCCTTCAGTCCACAGTTGACGCACCCTGTATTTTATTTTATCCCGATACTAACTGTCTGTGTCAAGATAATCGATATCTCTGGAATGGCCCAGCAACTGTAGCGGCTACTTGTGACAACTTTGAAATTATATGGTAGGTAAAAGGAAATCCTGTGGATATCATATTTTAGCAGTTTTTACTGTGCGACGAAAGAACAATTACTAAGGGCTGATGCATCACAAATAACTAAATACGTTTAGCGCTAAACCTATTTAAACATCATTCTGTCTCTGTCATCTTCAAACAATTGACAGCAATGGGACGATGTTATAAATTCGTTTAGCACTAAAACGTATAATTTAGTGATGTGTGGTGCCATTTGATTTTCTTACGGAAACAACTTTTACAAACTTTTACTATGAATGATTGAAATAAATTAAGAAACTTAAAGAACTAACAAAAGAAAAACATTTAAACATAAAAATATCAAACGACGCGTTATTAAAAGACAAAGAAAAAGAGACATTGAAGCAAAATCATTGTGACATTCAAAGAAAATACTTGCCAAGAAACTTCAAACCCACCTTGACATGTCATAATAGATCACAGTGCATAGAGTATGTCGCCATGTCGTGCCCTCAGACCCAACGATAACGTTACCTCCACGGCGGGTAACACGACAGGCTACAGAATTCACAAAGAATATCATTTTAAATCACGACTGAAATGCGAAATCACAATTAAAATGAAATGCCATCTATAATTTTCTTCATGGACATAATTCCGGTGACCTCGCGAGAATGGAATTGAAATAATTTATGTTGTTCCATTTCCTTGAATGCAAACCAGTGTTGGTGCATTATTGGTGGGGACAGACGAAGCGACTTTTTTTTGCGATTTTCCGTGACTGCCTTTTGCTGTTAGAAGTACTTTTCTGTAGGTTGAGTCAAGAAATTTGAGAAATGATTTTGTGTCAGGTGCGAACATTAAATAATGATTAGTTATAATCAGTTTTTATATTAATTGAAGGTATTGTGTGACTGCCACGTTGGTCTAGTGATCGAAAGCGTACTGCTGAGCATTTGGACTATAATTAGCATTATAGGACTTAAACAATAACTAGCGAACTGTGGGGGCACTGTAGCTACACCTCTGATAACCCTTCGAGGAATACAGGTGTGATGTTATGTTATGTGTATATTTTTATTGTTGGCTTCGAAATAAATGTAATTAAATAATGTAATTATGTTAAAAGAAAAGTCAATTAGCCATATAATAAAATATAACGTTAGAAGAAATACAAGAAAAATCGTCTCGCAATGGTGGGTATCACTAATGGAACCCCTGCCTGAAAGAAAACCAGCCATCCATAGAACTACCTGCCTACGCCTGGACTGCCACATACCTACGAGCTACTTAAATCTTTATAATATAATATATATCTGTAGCGTCAGGATTTGCCACACAATATAACCAGTCTCGGGACATCGCCACGCGGTTGGTCTATTTTTATTTTAGGCCAAAGAATCAGCATTGCCACTGAACGTGGCAATGCTGTCAGCCCTTTACGCACTTTTCCTGTTGACAGCTCTGTGGATGAATATTTTGATGCCCTATGATTCCTTTACCCCCCCCCCCCCCATTTATACATGTAGTTTGATAATATTATTATTACGAGTATTTTAAGACTATTCGTTAGTAGGTACGCCCCGCGGTTTCACCCGGATAAGTCTCGATCCCGTAGGAATATCGGGATAGTAAGTTTAGTATTCTATGTCCTAACCCGGATCATGGTCTACCTATGTGCCAAATTTCATCCAAATCCGTTCTGTTGTTTTAGCGTGAAAGCCTAAGAAACAAACAAACAAATTCACTTTCGCATTTATAATATTAAGTTAGGATTGTATAATATTTATTTGTATAATATTTTAGGATTACTTTTAGTTATAAATTATGTAGATATTTATTATCGGTGAAGAATGTTAAGGTAATGAACTTAAAGTTTCTCAGAAGACGTAAGTGGTTACGTTCACCCGCAAATAAACCGGAAAAAAATGGTTTTAGACGAAAAAACACTTAGTCTCGTTACTTTCCTGAGGATACAATGTTCAAAATTGATTCTAGATTAACGATGAACAGACATCAAATGTCTGTCTGTCGCAGATCTCCAGATAAGATATCATCTTAGAAATGTATACGTCTTTATAATAAACTTCCAAGCCACGTTCAAGATCTGAGGCTTAACAAATTCAAATCATTCATTAAACGTAAGTTGTGCCAGAAAGCGTTTTATACTGTTAAAGATTATATTGAAGACAAAAAGGCTTGGTACTGAGCTGCTCCAATTACTTTTCTTTTCTTTTTCTTTCATACCTACTGAAAGTTTTTTTGTTTGTTCTTTTTTGAATTTTTTGACATTGATGAATTTTATATAAACAATGACATGAATATTTACTTTGTAAAGTATTATATTTTTTTAAAATTATTGTGAGTGTGAAGACTATGTGGGTCCTTGTTTTTTTTTTCTCTTTTTTTCTCTCAGTTAGTGTTAATCATGGTCTGGCGGTTTGAGTAATTTATGCAGCCTACCCAAATGTCCTTTCTTTGGTATTGTTCGTCGTATCGTAGAGCTCCTTAAGTACTGAGTTGAGCTGTACGATTACTGACAGATGCGTGCACTGACTGGACAGGTCCAATCAATCTGTGTGGTTCTTTCCTCAAAAGATCATTTTAGACACCAATCTACATGGTATTCACACGATCTGACCAAGACGATGTCTAGACTTTAAAAGAGACCGTGACCTCTGAGTTTGTTTCGGCCTTTCTTCTCAGAGTAGTCAGCTAAGAAACCGGCCTCATCTAGTTTTAAAAAATATGCTTGACGTGTATAAGTGTTTGTTCAAACCTACTTACAGAAATAAAATCATTTATCATTTAAACTATATTTAACTATAAAGTGATGAACAAATCCGCTGAGAATAAGAACTGAAAGAAGATAAACAAGAAATTTAGTAAACTTGGAATATTTCGATATTCATTTATTTGCTTTTCAATTCAACAAAGAAATCTTTCAAAGTTATACTTGCTTGGAGAATAAATTTAAAACTGCGGCCCGAGTTCAACAAATGATTAAAATCACAAATTGCTAGTTAATCTTCAAATAGGCAGCTTTGGTTAGAGTTCAACTGATTTATTACTGAAGTCATTATCTCTAAGATTTTAAAAATTGGTTTTGTACGTTCTCTGAAATTCAACAAAGTAAGGTAATTGATAAATAATTTGATTTATTTTTTACTTACGGTCTTATTGTGTTTCTTATTTTCTATATTGGACTTACGTCAATCTGTCTTAAGAACAGGCAGGTTATATTGATATTGAAATGAAATAACACTTTCTGTCATGAATATTTTTATTAGACGTTGAGACATCTAATAAAAATATTAATGACAGAAAGTGTTCAGAAATTCAGAATTATATTTGGAAAGGATTGTTTTAACCAATCAATCTGCCTAGACTTTTCCCAACTATGTTGGGGTCAGCTTCCAGTCTAACCGGATGCAGCTGAATACCAGTATTTTACATGGAGCGACTGCCTATCTGACCTCCACAACCCAGTAACTGGGTGATACGATACCCCTTGGAAAGACTGGTTGTCAGACTTTCGGGCTTCTGACGACCCGTAACGACTGACAAAGATTTACGAATGACAGCCGGGACCAACGGCTTAACGTGCTTTCCGAGGCACGGAGGAGTCTCGGTATGTATAGATGGTCACCCATCCACAGACAACCCCGGCAAGCGTAGCTTAACCTGATGGATCGACCCGTGCGGCTGTTATTACTTAGCCACGAGCTCCTCAAAAAGGATTCTCTTAACCAAGGACCGAAAACCTTTACAAATTACGGTACAGGTATCGAAGAATGTTGGTTACTTCTACGACTAAGGTTACCGCTATCTGGGTGACCAAGAAGAAGATACCTGTTACCTCTATTTAGGTTACCGGTAACCTAAAATGACCTTGATTACGAGAAAGAAACAGAATGCTAATGCTCTAATGCAAACTGAAAGACGCGTTGCCGTGTCGTGCCAGCCAGGGCCGTGATTGGTCGGCTTTCGCCGGCGCGCGAGTTGACTCGATTCTAACACATACATACATACACAGGCGAAGAGCGCCCTTCGCCTCTTTGACTAATGTCGACGGCACGTGTAATATAGAGGTAATTTTTATATAGGTAACCGGTATTAATATTGGTATAGTCAAATAAGAAATAAGGTAACTTTTAAAAATACCTGTAAAAAAATGTTGTAACCGAAAAAATACCCATAATGAGCATTTCGGTCCCTCTTGTGCTGGTCTTGTGACGGCTGTGGTTGTACTTCTTACTCACTGTTAACAAAATGAAGATTTTCATTGTATTACAATAAGACAAGTAAAGATCTATAACATAATTTTGAGCAGCATTGCGTTGGTCCTTCCAACTACCTAGCAACATACCTAAAATTATCAATCCAGGTGAACAACTTCAATCAAAGATATTATTCGCCAGTAATGTTCGATCTTCTAGTGTAGACTAAATAGTAGTATGTACATAAATTCGATATTAAGCTTACAAAATGTAAACCAAATTGATTTATATATTTTCATTATAATAATGTCGTTTAGAAACCTAAATACTTGGAATTAATTTACTAAATGTGTAATGTAAAGATGTTGTGTTACGTTATTTCTAAAAAAATACACACGTTTCATATAAATAACCTTAAACATAGATTATAAATCTGACTTGATCTGTCTTTGTTTTTTCTACTGTATACAAGAAGGGATTCTGTGAAATGAGTCGATCCCATCGTTCGGGACTCCGTGAGGCGAGTCAATTTGTTCGGGTCTAGCCTTGCTAGCTGCCTGAATACATATTTAGAGGGTAATGTAGACAAATTGATCTGTTCCAACGGCTGTTACTTGAATAACAATATTGTAGGCTTGTAATGAACGTATCGAGCCTTCACTGAATAAAAAACTCAATGGGGTGAATCACTTTAGACTTGATTTATTTTCACGCCCTTTTTTCTGGGGTGAATAGAATTTTACGTGAGTTCGATAGTGTCTTCTTATCAATTTGAAGCGTCTCGCGTCTGTTGAATAAAAGTGTGTATGAGATCAAATCTTTTTAGAAATTATTTAAAATTAGTCTTGACTTCACACGACTTGCAACATACGAAAGCTGTCAAAGTATCAAAATTAAAACGCAAAAAATAACAAAAAGTCGTACCTCTGAATCCACCACAATAAACATTGGCCCAACACTGGCTTTTGGCCGCCAGTCGCATTGCAAGCGAGGTCGGCAGCCGGTGAACGACCAAGTGACCTGCTTCCCACTGGTCGATGCTTGCACCGCGATCGATGCTCCACACTTAGTAACAATGGTCTGTTCCGTACGGAATTGTGGTGAGATTTTCAGGGGTTAGTAAATAGCTAACAGAAAAAAAAATTGTATTTAGGTATTGATACAGATCCTAAAATAAAAACGAATCATTACTACGGTGGTAATTGTTTATTTAACTTGTGAAATATTATGCAAGTACAGGGCTTACACAAGTGGTAATCGCTTTCAAAGCGTTTCATATATCTACAACGCCTTTCAACAGGATTGTCATGGGCTTAGGGTTATGCTTTTCGGTAACTTAAATCCAATACATTTTTTGACCTTTTCATCGTTGTTATCGTTGATAGAATATCACTTCGTTTAAGGCCCTCAGCACTGATTCAAACTTAGTTAAGTATATACTGCTACGACGACATGACACTGTCGATATGAAATTTTTCTCTAACAATTGTATTTTTTCGTAACATGTTCGAAACACCCTTAAATACAAGTTTGTCTTACAGTCTAGTGTTACTTTGTAAACAGTTTCCACGTGCTCCTGAACACTACTATTAAATAAATAAATTTATTTCACCAAAAGCCATCACAGTACAGGAACTAAAAACTAAGAGCATTTTAGGCTTACAACTAGGTCACAATCATTTTAATTCCCTGACTCCTAAACTAGGTGTATGTGTCTGTGTCTTAGGAGTCAGAAAGTTGTTTGATCGGTCGACAATAATTATTCCCAAGTTGTCCCGGGTTACGTTAAAAGTCTCGTGGGTATTTGGACGATCAGACCCGACCCCACCCGAGTGGTTCCGAGTAGTCCCGAGTCCCAACCGTTTATTTATCACTAGAGCCAAACGATCTGGATGATGATAGATTAACGATTTTGTTAATTTATGGATTGGTTGATATACTACAATTTATTACACATTCTGCTCACATGTCACTCGCAATGTTTTAGCATCATTGTAGTTGATAATATTTTCTAACTCATTGCATAAACGCATTTTCCTTCTTTCAATCACATCACTTGTTCCTGTTTTGTGCCAATTAAGCTGGAGAGCTCAATTATGTCTTCGACCCATTTTGCCTCTTGTTCATTTTCTTAAGCTATCAAGTCAAAAAGGTTCTTTTTACACTCCCTATTCGAAAAGATAGATCCCTGTAACCAGGCTAGGTGATAAAATCCTTATAGGCGGTTATATCGAGGGGCCATATGACTGGCCTACATCCGCCATTTTATTATAAGGCCGTTATGTAGGTTTAGAAGACCACCGAGCCCTAATGATCAACTTCACTTAGTATATGACACGTCTGTAGGCTAAAGTAGAGGTGTTTCAAATTGTAGTGACCCAGTAACGATTTATGTAAATTATGAAGTGTATGGCAGAATTTGGGTGAAAGCTATCGACTATATATCGATAGATTTCCATCGTAATTCTTTAGTACCTATTTTAATCTATGAAAATAGGGTTAAATGTTGAATGAAACATGATACCACAAAAATTAATATGATGCTTGTGACAGAAAAGTGTTCACCATATTGAATTAGGTACGTATCTCTTAGTAGTCGGATGAGTGATTGCAGGAGGCACAATAGTAAAAGAGGTTTTTTTGTATTCTGGTTGGTTGATTTTTTCACAAAGGCGTCGTTTTGAATACTTACATACACTGGGACCTCTTAGTACTTACTTAAAGATAATAAGAAAAAACTCCAGTCATTAGTCAGCAAAATCTCTTTACTAGCTTGCATCAATCTTTTCGGTCGGCCAGCCAATAACCCAGATGCAGCCATCTCGATAGTCCTCCACGACACCCGGTCACCGTGTCAAGTGCCACGGGAGATTGGCCCTTCGATCACTCGCCGGTTGCTAAGCAGTTGCTTGAGATGTTTATGGGTGAATAAGGACGTATTTTGTTTGAGTTATTTACGTGACGATCTTAACTTTTTTGGAACATTCACGTCATAAGTTGTTTTTGTCATCTTTGCTTCCTGCCCAGAGCTAACTGACCAGGTTACGTCAGATGTATGGCTAAGGACACTAATTTAATTGTTAAGCTAAGCTTTATGACTTCTACAGAAGTCTTTTTTACTAAGGTTTACTATAAATAAAAAGAACTTCTAATAAATTATTACCTTTATTGAGTTCTTCAGTTTTCCAATCAACGCTAAATAGACCTGCTGAAAATAAACAACCTTTGATTATTCAACCATCAAGAACAGTTTAAAGTTCCAAGTTAAAGTCGCTTCAATAACAAGGCTGTAACTTCTTTGCAAGTTAACTAAGTTACTAATGAGCAGTCTCTCTCGCTTGCCTTCTAAGTAATTCGGGCGCCAGCTAATTATCTTATACCAAAGGTAACGCTTATTAGTATTTTCAGACAAATATCAGATTGGGTACCTATGTATGCTAATTAGAATGTTTACCGCTACATACGAGTGGCTGCCCGGCTCACATACCGCTGAAATAAATACATTTTATGTAGGTCGATAGCCTGCTCCATCACCGTGCGTCAGAAGAAGAAGAAAAAGGAGGACCATGTATTCAGGTGCTCATCTGAGTATCAACTGTATTGTTTACCAGATAATTATTATTGAAATGGTTTTTAAAATTACATTGAATTTTAAGAATCGGTTACCGCAACTAATCTTTTCGGTGTTCGCGAAACAGACCATAAAATATTGTAAATATTTTAATACCTAATGATAAAAACTTGATAATATGTACTCTAAAATAAGTACTGTACCTTTCAAAATCACTCTTGAAATAAACACAAATATTCTCTCCAAATAGTCACAGCATCAAAGGGTTGCCATGTAATCCTCAAGCAGCAGTGTTGCCCTCATTAGAATATAGGCTACAGAACTATTAGCTTCAGTAATTCTGTTATGACTGCCTCGTTGGTCTAGTGGTCGCAAGTGCTACTGCTGAGCATGAGGTCCTGGGTTCGAGTCTCAGGTCGGGCAAAGTGTTATTGGGTTTTTCAATCTGCAATTTCTCAGTAGCAGCCCGGAGTCTGGATTTGTGCCCGGTGGATGGCAATAGGCTCGCCCCCTATTACATGGGACTTAAACATAACTGGCGAAATGTGGGTGTACTATAGGTACACCTCTGCCTAAACCTTCGGGGAAACAAGGCGTGATGTTATGTTATGTGATGATATGTAATTCAGTTATAATTCCGATACTAAGATAAATTAATTGTTTTAGGCATTGTGTGTAATAGTTAGCGTAAATATGGTGACTAACGCGATTGTGCTAAATTTGTCTCACATTCAGTGTCAATGGATAAAACTGGGAATATTATTTTAGATGAGTATATTCCTGATTTCTTCGAATACGAGGTTGCAAGTTTCTTTATCCATAATTGATTAAACTGACAAGTTGTTTGAATACAACAACTTATTTATACTGCTTTACTTATATAATAAAGCTGAAGAGTTTGTCTGTTTGATCGCGCTACTCTCTGGAACTACCAGTCAGATTTGAATTTTTTTTTGCATTTGATAGCCCAATTCTTGAGGAAGGTTATTAGTTATTTAACATCACGCTACGACCTTCAGGAACCGAGCAAAAATAAAATAAATCAGAAATGAAACGCTAAGCGAAAATGAATTAACAGCGCGGGCGGGCGATGCGATGCAAAGCCATGGGTCGAGGTCCGAGGGAGTTTTATAAAAACGTGGCTGTTATTTTAGTATATTGTGTATATTACGACTTCCACGCGAATGAAGTCGCGGGCAGAAGCTAGTTTAATAACAAAAGCCTGTATTCTTTTGATTCGCGTAATTCTTTAATGAATAGCGATCCACTTAATAAGAGTGTTCCAAATAGTAAAGTAGGTTACTGCTCACCCCAGTTTCAATTGAGATGAGTTACGCAAGACCTACTAATTGTTTCAGGGATTATACATACATAATATAGGTTAAGGGTTATAATTAATGTGGCTCGCAGATACAACTGTGTCGAATTTATTTCTGAAGTTAGACCTTTTAGTTCGAATGCCTTTTTGCTGGGAATTGACCTAGTTTAAGAGTACACTAATATGAGGTGTCGGCTTATACGTTCTCATTTTTTACCAAACTGCTGACTTATAAATTTTTGAGATCAAAGGTGAAGATGATCCATGCGTCATGTTCGTGAACGGCCGCCGTCAGTAGGGACTGGTCATCTCTCAACTGCCACGGCATATTTTATTTTAATTTTTTAATCGTTTTTGGTTTTATATTTTTATTACGGACGATTTTAACGTGCACGTCTTTCTACTTTGTTCTCACATACTTATATAATTTCAACAAGAATAATGTTAACAATATTTTGATTTAAAAGAGTGTCCATGGAGTTTCTTGCCCGTTCTTCTCCATAGGAACCTAGTACGCTTTGGAATGGGCATCTAGTTTTATCTTACTGATTGACTGACCCCTTGACAATTCAAAAGTACCTGTGATTAGTTTAATTGAAATAAATGCTTGAGCTTGCTTATGCTTGATAGTTTGAGTATAAGTTTGTAAAATGTATCATTATGTGTATAGTGTAATTTATTTTGCATCATTATAGGGCGGTTATTGTTGACTTCAAACTTAATCTATTTAATAAAAGTCTTAAATTCATTCACTGATAGGCAATGCCTACGCTGGGTCTAGAAGCATGAAATGTTGCGCAAGAATATACAGCGAAAATGAGCACTACAGAAGGATTTTAGAAAATTCATACTCTGAAGCGGTTAAATGGGGATGACAGTTTGTATAGTAGTTCGTTTTTTATTCAGCACACGGCTTGTTTGGATATAAATCAGTACGAGAGGTATAATTTAAATACTAATATCTAATAATAATATATTTAAATGGCATAAATAAATACAATATCCATGCATTAGGCGTAATTTGTCCCTCATTTGGCACAACGTCTTCATGCATTAGGCATAATTTGTAAACAATCAGTTTACGTTTGAGGCAAGGTTGGCAACCCAATTAACCTAACCCGTTGCAGTTAGTACTGAAATATTCAAATGTAGCTGGCCTGAGTATTTTCAGATTCAGTTAGTCTGTCCGCTAAGTTTTCATATACTTAGAGCGCCCCAGTTATGTAAGTCAGAATACATTTTAATAGATGACCTACTTCTAATTGATATTTTTATTTTATGAAAAGAATTTTGAAAAGCAAAGCTGTTGGTTTTATTAACATGGTAGACATGCAATGTTGTGATAACCTGGCTGTTGTCTTATTTATTTCAGAATTTATTTTAAGTGAAATAAATACTGACACTGATATTCTTTGAGCGAGTGCTTTTTGCAACATTGACGACTTGCAGTGGGTGTGGTGGGTGTTCATCTTTAAAGTGTCACCTTGTCCTGACCGATCCTAAGGGTCACGAATTAACGATTCTGTTTTACTGAGCAGACTATTATTTTAATCAAGTTTACTACATGTGTAGTAAACTTCACATAAGTGACATCTGGTGTATTAAAACATTGACCATTTAGTACTGAATTTAGTCCGTTTTAGTTCATTGGTTTAATCGGATACTGAAACTTCTAAGATTGTGTTTTCTCAGCTCGACCCTTACGTCATCACTCGCTCCACAACCGATCACTTACGCGTACTTATACCTACCTACCTATCTAACCTCCGAACTGCCAAAGTTACTGATAAGGAGAGAAGTCTGTCGCAAGACATTAGTGAAACACTCAAGTGCTGTTAGTGTCCGCGTAATAGCGTTATTATTAAGTACTAACCACACAAATATTGTTGTGTATCGTTTTAATAAAGTCAATATTATCGTTTGGTCCTCACCTTCTTAATGCCCACAGGAGACGGTATGTTTTGCAAGCTAGAGAGCGGACAATAGTGAATTCTACTAAAATCAATGACTCTTAATCTTAAGGTGCTAAAAGTCTCTGAAAGATCGGTTAGGTCTGTACAGGTGCAAATTTTAGTCTGATTTATTTAGTCCTGCACTTTACGATTCAAGTGGCACTAAGTTTCACAAATGGCACTTAGAATTCTGTCGCTCAGTTCTATTTAATTTTTCGTCTTATTGGTGCATTACTGTGATAATTTGTTTCAATTTTAAAACATATAAAAAGTTATTTTATAAACGTTGTTTGAAGTTAAGTAATTATTAGCGACTGTTTATCCATACATTTTTGATGTTTAACATCTCTTAACTTTAAGGAACGTTTATAACTAAAAGGGTAAGAGCTTATTTCACCAAACTGTTCATAATGGAACATTAGTAAATCAACCATTAAAATAAACATCGATGTTAATGGTAGTTACGTTCCACCAGAAAAAAAATAACAAACCTGGCGTTAGGATGTATCATTCACTCTTATATCGGTCAGTTGTCAAAGCAACCAAAATAAAAAGTCACAATGTCAAATGTCAATGTTCTCTGTCGATGCATCATTTTAGCTATAGTATAGTTTAAGGACCTCTAGAGCAGCAATTAAATTTAACACCTGATTATGATTAGCGCATGGTGAAACACCCGTTACTCTTAATGTCCCGTTAACATTTTAACAGAAGATTAAACTAACATGGTACGGTGAAACTAGGTCTAAAACCAGCAAAACATACATACTTGTGTTAAAACGCTTGTGTTAAATAATACCAAACAATTGATTGATTTGTAATAACATTATGTATCCCTCACACGCACAGACTAATATTACATGATTGCTCACGCGTTTCTCCATATCACATGTGACATTGGCAGAATTGTCGACATCGGCACAATTCCCGTATCTAAATAAAAATAGAATAGAACAATACCTACACAGTTATAATATTAGTTTATTTAGCTGGCAACACTTAAATAGATTTGTTTTAGTTACATAGTTACAATTAGCCAATAAATAGGTAGTTATTATATAGAAAAAGAAAATATTACTTCATTATTAATTTATTCCGTTGGTAACATTTTCGTTTCAAAAATTAGTTAAAATATCGAAGCATTTATTATGCCTAGTCGTATATTCCGGTTAATGGACGCACAATTTCTGTTCACGCTTTTTTTGTTGAAAGATTGAACCTTAAGGGCGCTCTGAGCGCTTGACTTTGTCTCTGTCTGTTTCTTGACGTGTTAAGAGTAAATAAAATAACCACACTTTTGAAATTTTTCAATGTATTTCGTTGCTATTTTCGTCATATTGCTCTTAAATAAATAAATAAAAACTATCGTGTATAGACGCTCTAATCATCTATGAACTTTATTTACATCCTCAGCCTTCACGGCTTCACGAGTGGTAATACTCAAATGTACATCTAGTAAATACACCCCCCAATGTCTTTAAATTATCATCAATACTTTTTATTGCTATTACTTCTGGCTTTCGAAGGTTTCCGGTTTCCGAAGTAGCATTAATAACACTGGAGCGATTAATTCTTGGTCCGTTTCTCTAATTTATGTAAATTCGTCGCTTCATCAAAATACTGGTTAGACTGCACCCTGAAATAGTTGAGAAAAGGCTCGGCGGATTGCAGATTGATTCAAATCACAACTGTCATTATTATTAAGTCGTATGCCGTGTTCGATCACAGTTGTATGAAATGGCTACAACACGCGTAGTGGGTCAATTTGATAAACAATTAACATCCCTTTTTTTGTGGATGCCCAATCATCAAATGACTTCTCCCGCTCTGGGCGGAGCGGGAGGGCGTGTCAGACTTTTACTGATTAAATCCCACCCGTGTTCCTTCTGTTGCCTGTGACGGAGCCACGGTAACTCTTTCGAACATCCCGCAACCCTGGCTGGAAACAATTAACATCCCTGACTGTATAATCTTGCTCATCTGCTATACTTAACTTAATCTAAGCTCGGCTAAAGTTTATTTTTTACGGTTGTTGTTATTCATCACAGTTTTAGCGTTGCCCTTTACAAAGAACCTTGTGTAAAAGCCGTTTCTGGGACAGGTGTATCTATGGTTGTATTTGCCATAACAATCTTCTTGCTTGTTTATATTCGTCCACGAGGAAAGTGTTTTTTGTTGTGCAGCATTGATACCTATGTTCCGGTTTGAATAGTTTAGATTTCGATGAAAGGGAGAATTTTGGTGTCGTTATCAATGTCATGTCCCTTATCGTTGTCATTTAAGACGACCCCAAAATGCTTGAATAAAGACGCAGGTTCCCGGTAAAGACAAGTTGGTACCGATCAGTACGGGTAACATAGCCCCGTAGCGCTCACACAAAGAAACTGGTCAGCCATTGTAACCGTTTCTCTCGGTAGACCTACTTGCAGTGATCTATACCGGACAACCCGCTGATTTATGTAAGTAGGTACCTAATGGAGGACCTGAATTAGACGTTATGCGTATTTTTAGCTCTGTCTGGGGCCGGGATTAAGTGGGTTGCAGACCAAAAGCTAAGCTAAGTTAGTTTAGCTTAGCTCACATAGCTGGCATAGTTTTTCACTCTTGTGTGCAGACCGCAAACTATGACACAAGTATGAAAAATTACCTCAGCTGTGTGAGCTAAGCTAAACTAACTTAGCTTAGCTTTTGGTCTGCAACCGGCTTTACAATAGACAAAGTCAACTGCTAAATGAAAGGGTCACTAGAGCTAAGGAAATAGTGGTTTAGGAAATACATATATTAGGTATATTTAGTACCAATCGCGTTCCAATACGCAATACTATTCCAAATGTTCACATAAGATATCAAATGAATTACTCTATTTCGAAACATTTCGGTTACCAAGACCTGGCATTGAAACTAGACGCTCGCGTTACAGGAGGTTCCAATCTATTTGTTGATGGCTTTAGGTGGATTATGGTTATATGCGTGGAATTGTAGAGTGGATTAATTATCATGGGGTATGTAGTTTGTGAATTAGGAATTATGTTGATTATTCGTACTAAAATCACTGTGTTTTACTACACCTGGTATTGAAATCCAATCTTTTGATTAACGGCACCAAATTGTCTTTTATAAAGTTCATAATTTATGACAGCTTTCACCTTTTTAATGTACCTACTTATTCTTAGACATACTGGCGAAATGTGGGTGTTACTATAGGTACACCTCTGCCTAACCCTTCGGGGAAACAAGGCGTGATGTTATGTTTATGTTACTTATTCTTATAATATCGTCATAACTATAAGCTTGATTACTTTCATTGTTAAGTTTAGAATCGTCTCAGTAGTAATTTTTTTCAATAGAAAGCAGCATGTAGGTTTATCAGGTCAAGCAATACTGTGTCTGTCAATAATGCCAACTCCCAACTGATCATGACTCATGTGATAAATATTATATTATTGTAATATAATCTAAGACTCGAAAGTGCTCTTGTAGCGAGTAACAAATGATGCGAGAACACGTGAGGAACCTCGTCTGCTGATGATACAGGTCGTGTCGTCTCACGCGCACTGTCACTGTCGTTGTAGCATGACGGACTTATTTATAACACTAAAGACTTCATTTGTGTTCTTTGCGTCATGTTTACCGCAAATAGACGTATTTTCTTTCTTTCTTTCTTTCCTTTCACTTTAATATTATGTGTTGTTAAAGACTGGTTCACAGTTTAATTCCAATGAAAAAGGAAACCTAAAGGCCTGTTTTATGATGTCCAGATATCCTCTACTTACAGAATAAATTCAAAAATGGAAATTTGTGAAATTAACTGCCAAGAAAGTTAACGGGAACTCAAGCGTAGTGATGTAGGCCCACAGTGTTATGTTTTGTCTCCACAAGTATGAGTGGGAGAGGCTGAGTGGCATACCTACCGCTAAATAGAATATCCAATGTGATAATCATAAGTTATTCAGCGTTATTTTGTTAAATAACTTCACATTCTTACATCAATATGATCTGTTCACACAACTTGAGTACAACAACAGCATAAGAAAATAATAAGAACGAACAATTTTCTGACTTTTACCAAAACATAACCTCATCAGGAATTCAAATGTAAAATGAGAATTTTCTTTCAATGAGAAAAGTTTTTTGTTATGTGAGACTGGCATACTTTGCACTATAGGTACAGTCAGGGAACTTAATTGCTAAGCAAATTTGCCGTGCTTAAAACCATTTCATACAAATGTCAAAGAATGACAGATGTGATTTGAACAAACGGACAGTTTAAGCTGGTAGTCCACTTGCTTACCAATTAATTTCTCTGACTTTACATATACTGTGTCGAATCAGGACACAGTGACGTTTTGCCTTCTCCCAAGCTACGTGCCCAGAGTTTATTTCAGGACCCGGTTATATTTCTGGAGCATTTACCCATTTTATATGGCATACTTTGTGAATTGTTTATTCCCAATATTTCACGCAATAGGGAAAGACGGGAGCCGCTCGGGGCCTGTGTGTCGGGGCCTGTGTGTCGAGGCCTGTGTGTCGGGGCCCGTGTGTCGGGGCCCGTGTGTCGGGGCCCGTGTGTCGAACACTTGCTTCTGGGTTACTACTGGCAGTAACGTCGTTTGGGCTTTTGGTGCTGTTTAGGTTTTTTTGTTTATGTTACAAGTAGGTCGTTGTTGTTTGGAATTTTTGGGAAATGTTTTTATTAAGGAAAAGATATTCACAATACACAGACACGTATTTTTGCACGGTTAGATTAGATTAGGTTATCCATTAACTATTTCCTTTGCAAAATTAACATCGCTTAATGTGTACACCATTTGGCATAAATGGCTTCAGCTAATAATATGAGTAACAAAGATAAACTAAAACAAACTACAACAATATTCTTGCCCGAAGCTAAAACTAATTGTCAGATAATGGACTTTTTTAAAATAATTTAATCTTTAGGCCCAAGATGAAATTTATAATTAAAGAAAAACGTACTCTGTTTGATGACGAAAATATGGTCTTGTTTTAGAATTGTTAAGCCTTATAATTAATTTGATGAACCCGGATTATTTGAAAGAAAATTAACATTAGAAAATAATCATTTTCGCGAAAAATTCCAGCAGTTAAATTGTTGTAATTGTTCCTACTCGTGGCATGTTATTACAATCTAATAAGTAGATATTAAGGGCTAAACTGTTTCCGCTGAAAAATAAACATAGCTTTGATTTTCCAATGACAATAAATTCATGATAAACTATTCCTCTTCATAATCAAACCAAACACCATTTCAGGGACAAGGCAAAAGTATTCAATATTATATTCCATTATTTTTTTCCAGCGATGATCACAAAGGGAAAAGCAATCAGTAGATACTTGACCCGTTTATCAGAATAATAATTTCCCGTAGCTTCTGTATTTGTGATTTATTATATTTATGAGGGTCTCTATATGCTCGTCGTTATAGGTGGTCATAAGGAAGTGTTCTCTGCTTACTGAAGTGAACTAATCGGTAGTAATATGAAGAGAATGTGAGTGGATAATTGAGTTCTTGGACCAAATATTGGATTTCTTTCGTAGAATTATCTTGTGGGTGGAAAAATTACGGAATTCTGAGTAATTCTGAGCTAAAAATAATTCCATTACTTTTGTAAGAAGTATCAAAAGATTCCATTATGTACAGATAGAACGCCCTGTATGATTTATTGGCATATTGTGGCGGTGTGAAGATAAATTGCTAAGTAAAAAACATCAAATTCATGAATTTATGGTAAAGTACCAGATAACGTTTTGTACATTAAGAGGAGGAGTTGCAATTTAGTTACCTGTTAGCTAATAAGCTTGTTTGTTTGTTTGACTGTACACGTCCGTATCTACATTATGCAGTAATTAACATGTACCTAAAATATCGTTAATTAACAATCTCCCGATTGGCAATTACGTGTCAAGTATCGTGATGGTAATGACATTGTGCAACCATCTTCATCACGGCTAACAACTACATCATGACATATTGTTGTGTACACATATTGAAAGCTATACATATTGAACTCTCACTCAATACACTCGTATTGTTGCTACGCGTGACGCAAGTTGTTATAACGCTTGAATATTTGTTCGTCTGTCCGTCCTGGGTAAACAATTCGGTAACTTATTGCGTCGCTGAACAAAAAAATGACCTTCTATTCTGGCGATATTCATTTGGTCGTATTCCAATAAAACCATTTTTTTACTGTCGTTGTCGCAAACTAAGGCCCGATTGCACAACAAAACCCTAAACGCATTTAGTGCTAAACGCATTTAAAACATCGTTCTATTTCTGTCAATCGTTTGAACTTGACAGAGATAGCATAAAGTTTCATAGAAATGTTAAGCCCTTTTGTTTAATGATTTGTGGTGCAGCGGGCCTAAGTGTAAGTTGGCTATGGTGGGCGTTTTTTCGTTCTTCGGTCCTACCTTCATCATCCTGACTTGGGCGATGGCAGCTCAGAGATAGTGGCTGTCTATTAGTACTGTTCTGACTTCTCATTGAACAGATCCCTCTTCTGTTTTCATGATTATTGTAGCTAACCTATCTACTCGTAAATAGTAAAAACTATTACTAATTATACAAAAGTATAATTATATTCGATCAATAATCATAAGCCTTTACCAACTACCTACATCCTTATTATGTTGAAGTCAGAATCCAATTAACTCAGATTCAGCTAAATATGTATCTTGATCAACTCCAATCACTAGCCAGCATACCTACAATTTTTTTCCTCAGTAACCAAATACCTATCATACTTATTGATACGCATATCAAACAAATACTGTTTGCTCTGAACCTTTGTTTATCCACATTAACGTCATAAAACGTATCCTTGGCAGTTCTAGAGGATACATGCGACCGCCCATTGAACTACAATAACCAGTTTAAGTTGACCTGTCATTTTATGGAAAGTCTCTCAATGCGAGGTCAGCTAATAGTGGAAATGTTACCTTGATGTGTCGTTGGGTGTACCGTGTGGGCTTATTTGATACATTCGGGATCGGGCACATTGTTTTTTATGGTTCTTTTACAGTAAAAATAACGAAGGTCGATCGCGGTGACAAGCTTGAGTGTAGTACCTGTGACTGCGGTTCCTTATCGATGGTAGGGAAGTTTGATGTCTGTTAAAAACAAATGAATTCTCGTTGAGTCTGTGGTCAGTATTATTTTGTCTTTACCAGACACAACACTTGGAGATCTCAAAGGCTCTTAGAACTACTTAGAATGGAAATCTATATCTATTTTGCTCTGTTCTTAGCTTATGTCAGTTGCGGCCAATTAATTTAAGATATTTTTCACCACTGAGAAAGGATTTTTGTTGAAAATCTATGCCGTAACAAAACGATGGTTTTAGAGAACTCAAACTGTTTATCATAATCAACTTTTAAGTCATATTATTGTCAACTTTATCAGAAAGTCACAAAATTTAATTTGCCTTAGCAGACAATTATTATGCTTTAATAAAATTATATTTCCATCGGAGAAACAAAAAAATGTCCAGGTGTTCTCTCAGAACACCTGGACATCCATGATCTCCAAATACCTGCTCCAATCGGACCGCAAACCGATGAAACAGCTCATACATAAGTTATAAGCCCGAACTTACCGTATCCATCAGACGGACGAAGGGCCGAGCATATTGGGCGAGAGCCAAACAATGCGTAACAAGACATTCTTCATCCCGCGCCTATTTGTTAGAGGAGAGCCCAACTTTTGTAACCCAGACCTACTTCTACAGGGTGGCTAGGAAATGGGCTCAATTTTTTTGGCTGTGTTGTTCCTACCTACTTAATTTTTTATCGTCGTCATCCGTATAAGACAAATTATTTGACCTCAATAAGGTTTTGGTTCCATTTAAACCTATTAAAAACCTATTTTAGCCTTGTCTGATAAATAGGCAGCATAATGGTAGGAAGCTTAATGGCTGTTAAACTTTTTTTTTAAATTCAAATATGTACTTCATAAAAATAAATACGACTGCAAAACACATTAAAACATGTTAAAATCCATCAAGCCGTTTAGGCTACAGAGCATGCCAAAGAAACATACATACATATATACTCTCGAAAAACATTACCCTCCTTCTGAGGCAGTCGGGTAACAAATGATGATATGATTATGAATTAAGAAGGGAATCTCCACTACCTACGTAACGAAGATCCAGTCTCAATAAAAATAAAAATAAATGTTTGGCAGTAGGTACAAGGTATGCGGGCTGCACAGGTCACCTGGCCTAAAAACTACGCGGAAAACTATAATAATGATTTAGTTAAAACTTCCTAAGTTTTTCTATTAAAATAATTAAAACTTACAAAATCCTCAACATTGGCCCACTCAAACAAAAACTCGGCCAACATTAAACTGCTCAGCACAAAGCCTAAGCAATACATTTAACATCACAAATCCACCCTCTATTTCGTCATACTACTTGATCCAGTTACTTCCATTGACCCAGACCTCCATCCAATGTGGACCCTTAATCTAGCTGAGCCCTGCGCGAGCCACTTACGTAAGTCCATTTCTTATCTCGGATGACGATCGAAATGATCTACTTATTGCTTGGATCTTACTAATCAGACTGTTGGAGTTTTTTTTTGTAACGGGTTAGTGATATTGTTATCGTGTTTTGAGATTTTTTATCCGAGATAATGTGCAGTGAAATACGAAATGGGAATTAGGAAAATGGAGAGTTATTGAATGAAAAGTGAACAATTACAATATCAGAAATTCGTTCTTGTATGTCTATTCCTTCATACTAATATTATCAAGATAACCGTTTATAAAGTTCTGAACATGAAAACAAACGTAGTAATAAAAAACTTATAATGATTACGAGAGTTCTGTATGAAGTCTGTTTTATAATAAGACTTATGAAAATATCGTCTGCTTGCAAGGAAAACAAAAGTTTGCAAATATCCTTAAAAGATCTCTAAAGATTCCAGAAATCTTTTTAATTAGAAAAACTTATTATTGAAGACATTTAAAAATCTCCCGATTAGCTTTTTTGATCTTTAAATTAAAGAGAAAGATTAGTAGAGGGACGGTTACTAGGAATTTCGGAGAAAATAAGGCTAAGTGATCTCATTTTTTTGGCGGAGACAGAATTCCACTGATAAATAGTAGCCATTAGGAGTCTGGAATTAATCATGAAAATATACGTCGCTAACAGATTTTGTAAATAAAGCTACAGATTTTAGGTATCAGATGATTTAATTACGTAAATTCACAACTTTGTGGGGAAAGTATTTAGTCAGAGTAAAATGTCTGGGATTGGTTCTGGCTACAGCATACACCACATTCTACTGCTGGACACAAGCCTGTCTTTACTTATTATGTAGTTCTTTTCACCCCTAAGTATTGTACACACGTACTATGTCAAATGATCCCTCAAAGTAGATATAAGATAATTGCCGTCTACTACCGTTTCATACAATTTACACTACCAATAGACGAAGAAACAACGGTAGGTACATAGAGGCAGTTTTAAATAAGTCTCCCAAGTACCACTTTAAAGGTCTTGGACCTAACCCTTTTTACGAACACATATCGTAATAAGAACTTCAAAGCTTTTTCATTGAATTCGTTTTTATCAAAAACACAAAGATTTTCACAAATCGTAGGTAATGTTATGTTATGATAAGTGTTATTTTATTTCATGAATCGTTGTATGAAGTATTTTACATAAAGGAGCGGTAGAATTCACGACTCGATAGAACTGTTACTTATACGATTCGAATGAGTGCCTGTATAGATGTAAAGATTATAGAGTATTTTTACAGAAAAAAGAAGCTTTTCGTATAAACATAAAAGAAAATTTATTTTTTAAAACAAGACATAAGCCTGACATTAATCAATGAATTTTAACACAAGTTTAAAATCCATTAATTAAACGGGAAAGACAAATCGCAACCAAAAATTGGGGATACAGTCATGATACGCACTTGTTTCAACCAAAGCACCACAAGTACAATTCAATCCAATGCACAAACCTTCTTCCAACTATCACTGTACCAGACAAGTTTCCTCCAGGGGCTTCTCTGCCCAGCTCCCAAACGATACAGACTGAATGTATTAACAACTAGTCTCGAAACTTTGGAACAGTCTGCTGAGATTTAATTAAGGAGGTGTTAGTCCCAGGACACAGTTAGAGGACTAAGTTATGACAATAGAGGGCTAACTTGAGGTAATAGATTATGAATATTGTGATACTGGTTCGTTAGTTTGTGTTTCTTTGTTTAGTTTTATATTCCTTCAACCGTGGAAAGGTTACTGTGTAGTTTGTATTTTATTTGTTTGAGTAATTTTAAACAATTTGTTTTGTTATTTTTGTCTAGAATCATAGAATTGCACATCATAATTATGATTTATTCCGGACTGCTCTTATATAGGTACTTAAAGTTACTTCATTTTTTCTTCCTCAATAGATGAAGAGTGGTGGATGGCGAGTAGGAAGGCCTTTGCCTAGCAGAGGGCAATAAGGGCTAATAAATATAAAAATAGATAGTGGCGTCAGAATTAAATGAAAATGTAAAACCAAATGGCTCAAACACTTAAAAGTATTTATGTATTCAAAAACCATTAAGTTATTTTACCATTTAGTTTAAAACCTCACCGTTTACTTTGCTGTCCTATACTAACTCTTTTCTTCATCTGTTTTTATAACTTACCCTTGCTACAAAAATATTCCAATATAAGGGACTGAATTTACAAGTGCTAAACAACATAAGCATTTGATATTCCAAAACATATCAAAGTGACACAATATCGGTTATGACACTGTAAAACGTATCTGTGACAAATTATTAAAAGTGCTAAGATACATTAATGCCAGTTTTCACTAACAATAAAAGCGCATTGTTGAATTTTGAACGCTCGGCTCGGCGCCGGAAATTGAAAATCTAACTGTGTCATAATATTTTATTCTAACTGTGTTTAGGCGTCGATTTAGGTTTTTCCTAATGTTAGCGACAACAGGCAAAAGTATAATAATATTCGTAGTATTCTACGTATCTTAACAAAAATCCATGCGAACATTCCGCGAAACTGTCATCATAACCAAGGAATGTCAACTAATTTTATCGTTAAAGCTTGAACCAGTTAACACTGAGATAAGTGTGTACACAACTTGCCTACTCGAGTTACCCAGGACCTTGGTCCGAAGGCTAAGGAAGACAAATAGTTGTTTGATGAACACCCTCGGGTCCCTTGGCTTTAGCCCTGCGTTTTGTGAAGGGCTGCATATTTTGTGATGGATATAAATTGGAGGGCTGCAGTATTTATACTGATGTAGAAAATGGTGGAATGTGATGTCCTCTGAATCCCTAATAGAATTAGCAAGTTACTTATTTAACCGTCTAACTTAACTAGATCAAAATTGTAAACAGTGGCTGTTTTAATAAAATTTAGTTATTAGTTCTATGAATTCATCAACACAGGTTTTATAAAAATCATGATGATATATGCATGAAAATAAAATTGAATTATTTCACGTCTGAAGTTTCAAGAATTTCCAATAATCAGAGAATTAGTTTCAGTTTTATGGAAGGTAATAATCTAAAATGAAAAATATTTTAATTTTAATTTTTTTTTTGAATATTTTTATTTTTGAAGTGAAGAACAGAAGAACTTAGTACTTATGAATTATTGATTTGTTTGAATCTTTTTCGATAGTGAACTGAAAAAAATTACCAATCCAATCTACGAGTATATACAGGGTTATTTTAAATTGATTAGTAAGTTAAAAAGATTTGATATTTTATTATTGGGAGGTCAACGCTGCTGTTAGTGTTGTTACTTATGAGTTGAATAAAACTGTTTTATTATGTTTTATTGTGTTTAGATATCGATACCCACCACGTCACCGAAGTTTCCAAAAAAAAAAAAAAACAGATTTTTTAAACTGATGTTTCAAGTGACTACAATAACTGCGGTCGATAACCCCATAAAGAAAATACCTACGTACCATAATTAAAAAAATATTCCCGTTTTTTCCGCTATACCAGTAATTATTGGGAGCGTCATGGATATGTTATGATTTCAAAAAATGAACACGTTTTTAATATAACACCATTTGTACAGAAATGTTCCGACACAAAATTGAAGAAGACCAAAAAAATTAAAAGCGAGTTAATGAACCTGAATTATTAAGGAAAACCCTTGTTGAAAGGGTTCATTAACCAGATTGGCTGGTAGTAATTTTCAAAAATATTTGGGAACACGTTACTGAGAACGATTAAAATAACTAACATAATAATAAAAAGTAACACGAAACGAACCTTCACCCTAAAATAAATTTTACTAATGGAAGTGTGACTGCCCCTAACTTACCCTAGGCCGATAAAATTTTCGTTTTTCCTAATTATGATAATATTAGTGTTTTAGGTCGGTTCCCCTAAGGGGAAAAGGCCGCATTCCGCCCCGTACGATCCTGTAGAGCTCATCTCCAGACTGGACACTCTTCCACCGACTGTAAAAAATGAATTCCCAAATGAAATAAAATGCCTTATCCCATTAATAAGGCAAGGAAAGGAATGATTTGATAGAAATCGTAATTGAGACTTAGGAATTCATATATATGAAAATACATTAGATGTGGTTTTAGAAAGTTAATAAATAATAGAGGGATGCTAAGTATATTATTTATATAAACTGTGAGTAACCCTTACTTTAGCGTAATGGGTAATTGATCAGTCTTTACCCACACGATACCTCACATCTACACTCGGAGTACTCAGAGCTACACTTCGATAAGTGACGCAAGCGGCTTTTCAGCGGCATTGCGTCGGCATCATGCTCTTTTGGAGACATGGTCGTTAGCGCGTGGTTATGGTGGTAAACGTAACGAAGCGGTTTTCCCTGCGGCTACCGTGTGACCGTCCTTGTTTAACAACGGTGCGGCTAGTTCCAGCGGCAGTGCGTCGGCATCATGTTCCTATTGAGACATGGTCCCTATCAGTCCTTGGACTGGATATGAGATAGATATGGTCACCCAAACCCCTGGAAGCTCACCCTTTGCACAACAAGCATATTTGCGACAAGATTATTTGATAATAGAGTTGAGAATCGAAGCTCAAGAATCATTATTTGGTATAGTTTTGGATAAACTCTCTTATAAGCCTACTTTTATTAGATTAAGTTTACTATAAGATAAATTAATTTAGGAAGTAAGCTCATATTTGTAAAAGTACGATGGGATTGATATCGTCGCAATTGTGTACAAAAATCCCTTAAATAAAGAAGATTAAAAAAAAAAGCCTACTAATTGGTCGGAGGCAAAGGTACATTTCAAGAATAATTAATTAATAGAATTGAAGGCCTATAGACAGCCCCAAAGCGCCCACCCTTCCCCACTTCCTAGTGTTGAGCTGGGGAGAAGAAATGGTGCAACAAACTCCTCAGCAACACGTCTTTGTCTGTAATATTAACACTTAAGGCTAAGAAGACAAGAGGGTACGCAAAAGTATATATATAAATATATTTTAGTATTATAAGTGTCGTAACGCCAACGTCTCCCCTCTAGCAGGTGGCTGCTGATATCTGCAACTCAGCCCTGATGATGTGAAAGGGGTAAAAGGGTCGTTATGCTTGCGCTTATAATCATTATTTATAGCTACGTTAATTTGTCTGTTTACAATGTACCCACTTCAGTGCGACCGGGAACCGTCATACAACGTATGTCTCATTGTACTTGTTCTATTAGACCTAACGCATAGAACCTATGAAGACACTAATACGACTCTAATAGAACACGTTTCCTAAGCACTAAAATGTCTTACTCAATCCTATGACAGAGTTCTGCGAAGTCCTACTGCCTTTGAGGAAGACAAGTATTGCGTGATTCTCAACGCGTACTATTATGAATGACACCCTTACGGCGACTTGGCCCTTTTTACTAAGATAAGACAAAACTAGCACAAGCGTACCGTAGACTCAGTCTCTAGCAGAATTCATTGCGACCATACTTGGTGCACGCCGAAGTGGTATTTCGTCACTTCGCATTTCCTTAAACTTCCCATTTAGAGGATGCGTTGCGGCTGTTAGCGGCATGGCGTCCAAATAACGTATCTCGATAAATAATGACGATTTAGTAAAAGTCCTACAGAACGGATGGGGTAAATTTATCGAGACAGGGTCCCTAGCGTTGTTATAACGACTACCAAATTAGTTTGGGGTACTTAGTGATGCCTACCCCCACTCCCTGGAAATGTGCGTTACCGAGCCTCAGACGACATATCCTGTGGCGAGACCTTCTTGGAAACAGTACCATCAGTAACGTTTGGTTGATTTATAATGCAATTACAGATTGGCCTCATAGCCTAGTTTCATTTGATCGAAATGTGAGTATTTACGGTTCTGCCTTCCATAATAATATGTGGTACATCAGTTAAAGGTAAACAGTCGACAAAAATCAGGAGCATGAGTGCTCAGTGTCAAGTAAAGTGGAAGGCCTTCCCGGTTTCCCTATAACCAACTACATAAATGATCATTAATAGTTCGTCAGCAATATCAGCTAACGGTTACCTATAAATAACAATACAAATCAACCTGTACATAATAGGCAAGTCTTTAACTACTATGAGTACACACTATTACTGAAGAAGTTATAAAGTTGACACTCACCAAATATCTCCTTATAGAGAATATGATTACAACTCACAAAATACTGCATAAATCACCAGTTTCACCTCGGGCACAGCTCCTCGCAGTTATCTATATAGCTGTATATATAGCTTAGACTACGTCTACCGCTATTTTAAGTGGTCTTAAACCTACTACCAATTTTAACTTACGACATTCAGTGACCAGCACCCGACTCCCGGGTCCAACAATAATTCGTTGTTTGTTAGTTGGCGTGTTTTGATTTGCATCCGGTAGGCGGGTGCTGGGCATGGTCACATGTCAACAATAGCTATCTATATGTACGACTCGGGAGCCGGGTTGTGGGCACACGAACGAATTATTGTTGGACCCGGGAGTCGGGTGCTGGGCACTGAATGTGTTAATAACTATAGGTACTCGCAGTTTGCGACAGCCCATTCGGACATGGCCTCTTGATATCCACCAAGTATCCTAACTTAACTAGCCTAGAGTCGGACGTCTATCTCCTAAAGCTGTCTAAAGGTGCGTTTCCACTGAAGCAGAGACGAGCGGAGCTGAGCGGAGACGTGCAGGAATCGTCCAATCACAAACGAGACGGGAGACGCGATGAGGATTTCCACTACCTATTGTAATTGGTTGATTCACGCACGTCTCCGCTCAGCACCGCTCGTCTCCACTTCAGTGGAAACGCACCCTAAAACCCACTATCCCTGTTTACTAGCTTGGAATATCACGACTAAATCCTATCGCCGTTCTCAACCAACTCTCCTTTCATTTGGCATGTCATAAAATCCACCACGCACCCCCAGCTCATCTTTCCACGCTTTTTATGGCCGTTTTTGTAACATATCGACCCAAACAGTTTTTAGTAATTTCTTAATCGCTTTTAAGGGTCCATTTGAATTGCCTGGGCATAATTTACGGTAACCAGATGTGGCCCCAACATTGTATTTGAAATTTGAAATCGGATATTTTACTAGTTTCTTAGAATTTGTACAAAATATCGCATCTTAAGTTACGAACGGACGCATTGTTCCTGGTAGGTAGAATGTTTCCCATAAAATAGGGAATTTATGTGTTTCTAAGTGGGCCGTTCCCATGCGCAGTTTTTAAAATAAATATTATACTCTGTTATTAAATTGGGATAAGTGACAGACAGTCACAGAAACTTATCAGTTATTAGCTTCCTGCAGAGAAATACTTTACTTGAGTACTTTTCAGCCGTTACGAAGGAATATTAGTAAGTTTATATTTATATCCGAAATACAAGAGCCGTCGTCCACGACGTTACTTACAAGTAACTAGTTACCACCAGCTCCAACCACATGGAGTTGTCAGAATGTGACAGCACTTGTATTTGAATGATAGTTCGTACACGAGGTGACTTACTAACGAGTTAGTAACTAGTTTGTGACAGGTCTAAGCTTCCAGCTATTTTTAGTAAACATAAACAGACTACACCAAGTAATCTGGACTCTAATAATATTTTGTCTAGGAAGCGTTTTAGCGCTACAATGGTTTTCCCGAAGGCGTAAGCATAGATGTAGACTCACATTTTCGTTCTAGTTCCAACATAAGTCCCATGTAACCGAGGAAGAGGCTATTGAGGATGTCTAAAGATTTTCCATTAACCATTAACCTCGTAAATCACACATCTTTTAATATATTAATGAAAACAAATATCAATATAATGAGATCACATTACGAAATCAGCCAGTCACAGTTGGCCCATGTCCCAGTATGATTTCCATGGAATTGTTGACCATCCATCATTGGTATCACTCGATTACATTTAGATTTCGCTTGTAATCCTTCGGGAGTGGAAAGGTTGGGGTTTTACTAAAAATATTTAGATGGTTTCGTTCAGCAATTATTTATTTGTATCAAATAAACCTTCATCATCATTATCATCAGCCTTTACATACTATAAAAAAATCTTAAATGTATCTTTGAAACCATTTTAAAATACAGTTAGAAAAATTCATGCCATAAGTTTCATCTTTCTGCGAGGTTTCGTGTTGTTAAATACTATGACAGCTGTCAAATCAGAAGTTAAAAACAATGAAGCTGTCATTCAAATGGCTAACTTTTTAGAACCTGAAAACAATCTGAGAAAAACAAGTTTCTAAGGAAATTAATCTACCATCTTGTACAATGTTCAACATTTCAACAATGTCGTTACGTGCAGTCACTGAACACAACAGTGCCTTTTCAGCTTAGCATGTTTTTACCATTCCTAGTATCTCGCAACATTGTTTCACCCTCTCTCACTGGAACCTCAAACCCTTCGCTTCCAAGGCCCAAGTATTAATCTTGTGCAGCTCCAAACTGACAGACATGAAGGTTGCATTATTCTCCAGTCATATTGGAATTTCGGCCATCTTGAACGTATTCCTTCCCTCAAGGTTGCGTATAATGTGTCTGAGATTTCCTTGTGTGGATATCAATATGCTCTGACGGTTGTATGAGTTATATTCGTGGTTCTGGCTCGTTTGCTCCTAATTTGATTTGTTGAGGTTATGTAATTTTTCCAAATCAATCGTGTAGTTTGTTTTTGATGATGGGCATGTAAGTGATATCACTTTCAAGGTAGTTGTTAAAAGCAAAGTAAGGGTTTGGTTTCAATCATTCATTGGTTTAATCTGAAGATAATGGTGAATATTAGATAAAAGCTCATTCAGCAACAATCGTTTCCATAGTTCACTATAATATTTATACAAGGTGAAATTGAATTAATGGGCATCCTCTTAAGGGGTCATTGTACTCATCATTATGAATAACATTTATTATAGGACCAAACTTGAAATCGCGAAAAAAATCAGGTGTTCTACATTTATATTCGCATAACTCGTCAAAATCTAGGGAACAGCAGATTTTTTTCACGATTTCAGGTTTGGTCTCATAATAAAAGTTGTTCATTATCATGAGTACAATGACCCCTTAAAATAATGCCCATGAATTCAATTTCATCGTGTATATACAACTAAACTTAAACTGTCGTCAATAAAACAGTTGACTTTAACAAGAATATATCGAAATGTATCACTGTTCTGTTTTATAAGTGAACAGCTCTAAACGCCCCGTAACACATAACAAGAATATATCGAAATGTATCACTGTTCTGTTTTATAAGTGAACAGCTCTAAACGCCCCGTAACACATAACAAGAATATATCGAAATGTATCACTGTTCTGTTTTATAAGTGAACAGCTCTAAACGCCCCGTAACACATAACAAGAATATATCGAAATGTATCACTGTTCTGTTTTATAAGTGAACAGCTCTAAACGCCCCCGTAACACATAACAAGAATATATCGAAATGTATCACTGTTCTGTTTTATAAGTGAACAGCTCTAAACGCCCCGTAACACATAACAAGAATATATCGAAATGTATCACTGTTCTGTTTTATAAGTGAACAGCTCTAAACGCCCCCGTAACACATAACAAGAATATATCGAAATGTATCACTGTTCTGTTTTATAAGTGAACAGCTCTAAACGCCCCCGTAACACATAACAAGAATATATCGAAATGTATCACTGTTCTGTTTTATAAGTGAACAGCTCTAAACGCCCCCGTAACACATAACAAGGATATATCGAAATGTATCACTGTTCTGTTTTATAAGTGAACAGCTCTAAACGCCCCCGTAACACATAACAAGAATATATCGAAATGTATCACTGTTCTGTTTTATAAGTGAACAGCTCTAAACGCCCCCGTAACACATAACAAGAATATATCGAAATGTATCACTGTTCTGTTTTATAAGTGAACAGCTCTAAACGCCCCCGTAACACATAACAAGAATATATCGAAATGTATCACTGTTCTGTTTTATAAGTGAACAGCTCTAAACGCCCCCGTAACACATAACAAGAATATATCGAAATGTATCACTGTTCTGTTTTATAAGTGAACAGCTCTAAACGCCCCCGTAACACATAACAAGAATATATCGAAATGTATCACTGTTCTGTTTTATAAGTGAACAGCTCTAAACGCCCCCGTAACACATAACAAGAATATATCGAAATGTATCACTGTTCTGTTTTATAAGTGAACAGCTCTAAACGCCCCCGTAACACATAACAAGAATATATCGAAATGTATCACTGTTCTGTTTTATAAGTGAACAGCTCTAAACGCCCCGTAACACATAACAAGAATATATCGAAATGTATCACTGTTCTGTTTTATAAGTGAACAGCTCTAAACGCCCCCGTAACACATAACAAGAATATATCGAAATGTATCACTGTTCTGTTTTATAAGTGAACAGCTCTAAACGCCCCCGTAACACATAACAAGAATATATCGAAATGTATCACTGTTCTGTTTTATAAGTGAACAGCTCTAAACGCCCCCGTAACACATAACAAGAATATATCGAAATGTATCACTGTTCTGTTTTATAAGTGAACAGCTCTAAACGCCCCCGTAACACATAACAAGAATATATCGAAATGTATCACTGTTCTGTTTTATAAGTGAACAGCTCTAAACGCCCCCGTAACACATAACAAGAATATATCGAAATGTATCACTGTTCTGTTTTATAAGTGAACAGCTCTAAACGCCCCCGTAACACATAACAAGAATATATCGAAATGTATCACTGTTCTGTTTTATAAGTGAACAGCTCTAAACGCCCCCGTAACACATAACAAGTCTATAAACGAAAAAGTGTCGTAAAATGAACATATTATTTAAAAACTTTATGAACACATCGTAAATTGAAAAAGATTTCAGTGTACGAGGGACGTATAATTTTTATGAATATGTGCTGTTTTACAGTCGCAAATAATGTTGGATAAAGTACAAAATAAATGTGTGTAAGTGATGATAAACAAAGAAAAATAGATGGGAGGAGACGTTGTGAGAAAAACGCGAATAATAAAAAGGAACGTGTATATTGTGTAATGTTGCGCATACGCCGATAGATAGCGCCACGTGTACCTGTGCTGTTCGTGAGTCCACCACGTAGTCACTTTGCCTGCATAGTACATAATAATACATGTACTTATACCCTTTCATGTAAGAAAAATTTAAAAATTGTATCAAAATTAACATTAAAGAAAAAAATAAGTTAAAAATCTTAGGTAATCATATCTGATTTGAAAACCATCCAGCTTTTAGTCATTATTAAATGCGGCTTAAAGAAGAGTCATTGTTCTATATTTTGTTTTTTATTTGAGATCATAAAAATGATTTTGAAGATCTGATCAGAAACTTAAGAACTTATGGTTTTCTTATCGCACTTACATTATAGTGATACGAATTTTTTCAGACATCGAGATATTTAGCCATTTTACACTCTATAATTATGTAATGATAAAAATTACCACTAAACGAATGTTTTTATATACAATACTTAAAAAAAATCTTCTCGCAATCTTTTATTATCAATGTTAATTAATTCTTTATTTCACTAAAATAACATCAACTTGATTAAATTACGTTCTTAACACTGTATTTCAGACTATAAATACCTAGACGAATAAGATATCTATTATTCAATTTAAGGCCTGCCTACTCTCTTTCCACTTCTCTCTGTTTAAAGTTGCTAGGGACCAGTTCTTGTTGAAGGAGTCCAGCTCATCTCGCCATCTCCATCTGGGCCTGCCGTGATGTCGCTTGCCATCAAGAGGGACCCATTGGGTCGTAAGTTTGGCCCATTGGTCGTCTGACATACGGCAGATATGTCCAGCCTAATTCCATTTTAGCGTGGCAGCTCTCCAAGTGCCATCAGTTATCTTTGTGATGGAACAGATGGTCGTATTCCTAACCCGGTCTGTTAGTTTGATACTCAGAATACTCCGTTCCATAGCCCTCTGGCAAACCTCGAGCGTGGGCCTCTGCTGATTCGTCAAAGACCATATTTTATTAAGATATCTACTTAATAAAAATCTTAAATCATTCATTCATTCACTGGCAGACAACGCACTGACAGCCTAAACCGCTCGATTTAGAAGCATACAATTTAGAAGCATACAATTTTGCGCAACAGTTCCCTATAATATAACAAGAGTGAGCACTAAGGAAGTATCTTTGAAAATTAATTGATTTTGATAATTACCGGGGTTAAATAGGGGATGAAACGTTGTATGAAAGTTCGTAATTTTGTAAAGTTATAAACGAAGGAAATGGCGTTTTTCTTTCTAAAGAAGAGCAGTTTGTATTAGATAATATTGCAATAAATTGACGAGGCTAGATTTTAAAACAAATTAGGTATTACAAAGTGACTTTCTGTCTCCTTGTGTTTTAATAGTTTTTGTGGCTGGTAACTCGATAACTGGTAAAAATTTCTCTATGTCATTTACTTCTAACTCTAGTCACCTCATAAAAATAGTAGGGCTATTTGGCAGGAATACCTACAATACAAATATCTCCCCACAGAGTACTCTCGTTGAGATGCTTGATATTGCCATTATAATTACTTCACGAAATCGAAGCAGCTTCATGAACATTGACTAGGTAGTAATGGATTGACAATATGCGGGTGAACGTGACCAAACATCGCATCGAGTAGGTATGTCTATGGAGATTTCACTGAATTCGCCATACACAAAGAAGAATCATAAATGCAATAAAGCAATAAGAGTGAGAGCCTTATCACCTCATAGGTATTTACATAACAACAAACCGCTGCCGCCGCGCCGTCCGCCTTTGTACTTTTTTTGAGTGTGAAAAGTTTAAATAAATAAACAAACAACTAAGACCGTCTGTTTGTTTAAAGCGCACACAAAATTATCATGTTTGCGTCTACGATATTCGCAGGGTGGCTGGTACTTACCGCGTAAGGAGAGGTGGTGTATCCAGCAGTCAACGCTATAGGCTCACTAAAGAAAAATATTATGCATATGAATACTCTGAAGTTAATTCTCCATGTTCAATACTAATAAACCCAATGATATGGAAGCCTGAGATGCCTCTCGTTTGAGAAGCTCATCGCTGCAGAAAATTGAGAAGAACGTAATCATATATTTTGATTACGGCTCAGAGGTTTTAAAATTAGAAAATTTTGTGAAGTAGCATGCGAGTGGATATGGATATTTTGCATTTTTTATTGGGATTCTGTTTCGGCTAAGAACGCCCAGTATGTATTCTTGAGGTTTCTGAAAAGTATGTGTATATTTTTTTCAAAACCTGGCCTGGCTAATTCTGTAAGTAACCTTAGTATATGTTTTCGACCCCATCGAGTGGCTTAATTCGATGCAATTTTATTTTATTTTTCCCTAATTGCAACGTTTATCCAAGCTCTAATTAATCAAATTATTACAAACCCAGACCTTATTTTGCTACAAGTTTCACAAATCTAAACATTGTCAAAAGTCCAAAAGCTTCAAGTTCCTCTCTAGAGGTCCTTAAGGGATTATTTCAATTCTGCAAATGTACAGGGGCCTAAGCTCCTAAACTAGGTGCTCGAATTAGGCCAGTACGAGCCAATATTTTAGATCTGAGCTCAATTTTAGCGGACCTCACTTAACCACGCAGAAAACATCAAGGGACTTCGGATTAATTTCCGAAATTGAATTAACATGGCTGAAAGATAAGGGTGGGTTCTGTGATGGACTGTTCTCAAACTTTAACAAAGATTTGGCTTCAACCAATAGAAATCATATTCAGATAGAAAGGCTTTATTAACTGCTTTATTTTAGAGCAGCATTTCTCATTGCTGTAACGCAACATACCTACAGAGGTTTTGGTTTAAGCAAGCGGGCTCTCCAACCTTCAAAGTGTAACATAACAATTTCAGAAAGCATGTTTAAATCTGCTGAAAATAAGGACTGATGTTGCTGCATCTAATCTATACAAATAAATAAAATTGAAATGTCTGTTAGTAATGTCAAAATAACAACTTTTTACTAAGTGCATAAGAACGTATGATTTATGGTTTAAATCATTTATTCTCATAAAAGACAAAAAAGCCACTTGCATGAGAACAGACATGATACATTCAGTAAACTTATGTTAGGTAACCGTCACCAAAGTATATGTATAGTATTATAATTATTCTATACTCATTCAGCAGTTCAACTCTCAGCCATTCAGCAGTTCAACTCTCAGCCATTCAGCAGTTCAACTCTCAGCCATTCAGCAGTTCAACTCTCAGCCATTCAAAAACATTGGAGGACTTTAGTCTTTAGACTTTAGTCTTAGTAAGTACGGTACTTATAACAAAAAAGCAATTTTTAACATTTTTGTCTGTCTGCCTGTTCGTTCCAGCTAATCTCTGAAACGGCTGGATTAATTTTGACGGGACTTTCACTGGCAGATAGCTGATGTTACCGGGAGTAACTTAGGCTACTTTTATTTTAGAAAAATAAAATAATTAGGGTTCTGCGCAAAAAAAAATTAAAACCCTTGAAATTCTGAACAAAAAGTTGGATTTGGAAAATTCTTTTTGCATTTGGTAGCCCAACTCTCGAGGATGGTTATAGGCTATTTAACATTACGCTACGACCTTCTTCTTTTTGCCCGGCCCGGGCAAAAAGAAAAAAGTCCGAAAGAACGCTAAGCAAAAACGAAGTAATAACGCGGGCGAGTGATGCAACGCGGCGGGTCGGAGGACGAGGGAGTTTTACTAAAATGTGGCTGTTATTTTAGTATATTGTGTATCTTACGACTTCCACGCGAACGAAGTCGCGGGGCAAAGCTAGTTTATCAATATGTCCCTGCATGCACATTTTTTTCGCAGGTAGAGGCGAATAGCTATTGTCCTAAAATAATGTACTTTGGTGCTTTGCTCATAATCAGTTACACACACCTCATGCTCAGGTCACACGTGCCAAGTTCTATTACATCTCGACATTGTGAACGCTCAAATTCAAGTAGATTTACGCACAATATCAACCACTTCATAATACCATTTACACGTAATTCAAACACATTGTAATCCACTATAATGTCTATTATGAAGTGCTTCTTATGTAAATCCTAACAATATTACTAACTCTTCAAAGCTGTGGTTTGTCGTCGAGTTTCAACACAAACTAATATCTATCAAAGTTTCTAACTGTGCAGCTGTACCGAGTGCCCTTTTGACTCTTTGCTTAAGTTTTATTATGAGTTATCAGATCTGTAGTTCTGTCAAGTTATTGCATCAAAATGTTTTCTGATGGTAAGTAATTAATTGTTTGATATAAGTAATGTGTTTTGATCTCAATAACGCTACTGGACTTATGCTGGATGTCTTTCAAATTATCTAATTGAACAAGAATTTAACGGCATGCTAGCATAATTAATCAGTGCTTCACCCAGTAAGAGATTTGAAGTACGATTAAGCTTCACAATCACAATACAGATCGTAAATCTTAAATATCTGTTCAAGACATCCCAAGGTCATCTTGATTCCGACACAAAACAGCGCCAAAGATATTACAGGATCTCCACAATTTAAAAACCGAAAGTCTTTAAGCCCTTTCATCCATAAACTGCTTAAAACTCTCTCAAAAAATCCCCCCCACTTATCTACTTAATAACAAACTCGTTTCGACTCGTATATAATCCCGTATGATCCTCCAACGCACCTGTTCAGATCGCAACAAGTCTCCGGGATCCCGCCCCGGCGGCCTAGTTCATCGGTCTGACCTACATTTCGCCTCCCGTCCCTGAGCCCCCCCCTGACCTGCCAGCAACCAGTCTAGCCTGGCCCCGGACGATCATAATGAGAAAGGAAGTAGAAGGTGCCGTGAGACATGTCGTCCAACTATATCTTTACGTGCATTGCGAATTTTTACATGCCGTCGACCGACACCATGTTTCCTGCTGTATTTTTTGGCAAGAAATCGAGCGGCTGATAGTGTCAATAGCAGATAGCAGGTCAAAGTGGCTGAAAGTTGTGGAACTAAACGGTGGTAGCTTCTTCTTACCAGGAAAATGGTTAATAAAAGCGTTGCTGTATCTCTTGGTTCGCCTCGGAAAAATGAAGGACTATCTTAGAGTATTTTAGCAATTTAAAGAAAAATTGATAATATTTTGAGAGTGAAAATGATCCGTTAACTTCTTAAATATAAGAGCTTGAAATTTTGAGTATTCAAAGGGTTTCAAGTTAATATAATTTTTCAGTCTAGAAACTTATTACTCAAGGAGGTCTTACAAAAACCAGAGTATCGTCTTACGAAAAATAAAAGGAAATTAAAAGTGTCGGGCAATAAAACGCTTAATTAGAAAAAACAATGAAGGAATCAAATTTCCAATTTGTTGAAAATAAAGAAAAATGAAATTGGAAACGTTTACCCTTTAGGTTATCAATGATACTCGGAAACTAAAGACTGATGTCCGTGAAAGTATTATATGATACTTACTTAAAGGGCTATTCAGAAAGTCTTGTTCAAATCCCTTGACTTTCTTAAGTCAAAAATCAGTATTTTCAAGTTTTATATGTATTATTTTACCTGAAAGTTGAAGATAGTAGGAAAAATTAAGAGAAAAAGCTCCATCATAAAATGTTTACCCTAAACGCTGTTGCAATACATTCACAATTAAAAAAAGCACTCAAATAATCTTGCGAAAAACAAAACAAGAAAAAAGAAAAGATTTTAATCCAAGACAGACAATAAAATGAGGTTCTCAAGGCCGAGACGTCCGGGGTCTTGCGTCCCTGGACACTCCCCTGTGCATTATACAAAGCGAATCGTTCGCATTGCCCGGTATTGCCCACCCATTCTATTATTTAATAAACACTGTTTGTGCGCACAAATTTAAATAAACTTAGTTTTGTGAAATTGTTGATGAGTTACAACAAGCTGATTGTGAAGTTGGCGGTTTGCTCTAGTTACGATTCTTTGTTTTTTTTGGTAAATTGAAGGGTACCTATCTCTTGTTCCAAGTTTGTTGAGTAAGAACGTTACGTTAAACTCAGTTCAAACAGTACTGAGTCGAATACCTGCTAGATTTGTTTAGATATCTGAATGCTATAATTTAATAAGAGTTTCATAATTTCTAACTCAATCTCGTTGAAGCAGTGAGTGAGAACGCAATAACCAATTTTGTTGCTGAACTATTATTATTATTATTTAGTTCAAAACCATCATCACCATTTTCGGTCCCTTATTTTTGCACAGGTCTGTATAAGCTCCTAGTACCTAGGCTTGTTACACATTTTCTGCTGGTCCTGTGCTTTCTGTACACCCATTTATTTTTGTACTCATTCTAGGTTACTGATCTTCACCTAATCTTTGCTCTTATCTCGATAACAAAACATCACACTGTAATCAATATATTTTATTTCACATGAGCACTTATGAAAGGTCAGGAGCTAGTTGCATGGTTCCAATTAGTCGTTTCTAATGGAGAAGAGCCAGCAAAATAATCAACGGTAGTATTCCCCGAAGGGTTCAAGGTGTACCTAAGTACATCCACATTTCGTCAGTTATGTTTGTCCCATATATGAGGCGCGAGCCCCCATCAACCGGACGCAAATCCCGACTTCGATAATTATTTATATTTCACCACCATCATCATAATACTTGATACTTTTAAACTGTCCCCAAAGCTGACAGACTCTTTCATCAAATCTAGAAAGTGGAACAACCTGAATTATTAACTGTTTTTCGTGCCTGTCAGGTGTTTATTTTCACAAACATTTATCTTTGATCAAGGCGAGTAGCCTACTTACAATGATGGACAAAAGAGAATACCTACAGCCTCCAATTAGTTAGCTGTCCCTTGAAACCGTTTTTTTAGGGTTCCGTAGTCAACAAGAAACCCTTATAGTTTCGCCATGTCCGTCCGTCCGCAGCTTAGCTCAGAGACTCTTAGTGCTAGAAAGCAATAATTTGGCATAGATATACATATTAATCACGCTGATAAACTGGAAAAAAAAATCATGAAAAAAATTTTTATTTTTAGGGTACCTCCTGTAGGTACTTACAGGTAGTGAGGATGTTTTTTTTTTCTCGTCTATCCCATAGTGTGGGGTGTTGTTGGATAGGTGTTTCAAAAATATTGCGGGCTTTTAAAGATAACTTTTCGATTAAGGGATCCGTTTCTGAAATATTAAGCTTTAAAGTGCTAATTTTTGTTAGAGTCAAGTGTCCCCCTCCTGCCAACTAAACGGTTAGTTTTGGATATGTGAAAAAATTCACGGTATTGTATATACAACAAAGTTAAAAGGAAAACTATGACAACTAAGTAGGTTTTACAATAGTTAGCGAGTAATAGTCGACCAACTAACATTTGCAGTTGGAATGTACGAGAGAACATAAGGTTATCAAATAAACTATTTTATTTATTATTATTACATGTTCTTAAACGGATCTTTTCCTCTTCATCTCTTACCTGAGTGCCTTGTTCAGAAGACGTGTGAATACATAAATAGTCCTCATTTCGATTGAAAAATAAAATAATGTGTGTACACAATATGACGAATGTTTCAGATTCTTAACAAAATATATTATACAATTTTTATCTTGACACTTCCATCAATAACAAAACTTAAATTGTAGTATAGTAAGTAAGTTATATGTTACAGGCAAATGAAATATTGTATTTACTTTTGTGAAATCAAATTTGTTACACATACATATTAGATTTTACATAAGTAATTACATAACTGATATGTATTGTGTTATGTAAATCAAATAGGTATATATTCCAAGAAAAAATCAGGAAACGAACCCACTGACCCTTCGTACAGAAGGACAATTAAATTGAGTAGCATCATAAAAGCCCCAGCTCCTTGGCTGCCTTTAAAACATGTAATTGGGACATATCCTAATTACATAATTTAAGGGCATCACTACATTTATTCGCATCGTCACGCATCTGTACGCATGATTTCGTCCGGGTCAGGCTGTGCGTATAAATTTGAATATTTTTACCAAGCGACTTCAAAAAAAAGAAGGAGGTTGTCAATTCGACTCGTATGTATGTAATAATATATTATTGGAACTGCAATATATTGAGATAATTATATGACATGATAATATAATATATTAGGGCTTCCAATCAAGTATACATAATGTTATAGGTAAGTATGTATGTTTGTAATATATGTATGTTTGTCCACACATTTCTCCGTAACTATTTACCGGATTGGGATTGTGTTTTTTTTATTGGCTTACATTTACTTCAACTTAGGGAACAGTGTAAGTTTCGTTAAAATCGGCTCTGCAGTTTTCAAGATAATTATGGACTAATACGTGTAAATGTGACGGCCTGGCTTATTGATACGAGCTACGGGTGTGGTGGCAAAGGGAAAATATCTCAAACCTTGATCAAATTCTAGTGCAATATTTAGAACAAAACTATTGACTACTTATTACTGGGGGGTTGACGTCTCCCGGGCTCTTCAACCTATATATAAATGACCTCATAGTCGAGCTCAGCAGCATGCGTGTCGGTTGCCGGGTTGGTGGTGTTAATATTAACAGTATCAGCTATGCGGACGACATGGTGCTGCTGGGCCCGACTGCAGGATCGGTTGTAGACATGTTGAAGGTATGCGAGGACTATGCAGCTGCGCATGGGCTCGTGTACAATGTTAAAAAATGTGAGTACATGATCTTTAAGGCCGCCGGTAAATGCACAGACTATGCACCTAATCTTACCCTAAATGGCTTGAACATAAAAAGAGTGCATATATTTAAATATCTGGGGCACATACTTACCGACGACCTTAAAGATAATGTAGATATTGAGAGGGAGCGTAGGGCACTGGCGGTCCGAGGTAATATGTTGGCACGTAGATTCTCCCGCTGTACCGACCAGGTCAAGATAACACTGTTCAAGGCATATTGTCAGGGTCTGTACGCGGGGGGTCTATGGATCAGCTACACCAAAAGGTCGCTAGATGTCTTGCGCGTTCAATACAATAATATTTTTAGAATGCTCTTGCGACTGCCCCGTTTCTGTAGTGCGTCGGAAATGTTTACATTTAATCGAACCGACGGCTTTCATGCGGTCTTTCGAAAAAAAATCACATCATTAGTAACCAGAACACGGGCCAGTAGCAACAGCATTCTGAAAACAGTGTCAGAGAGCTTCTATTCTCCCATTTTGAGGCATTTTGTGGAGAGGATGGCCAAGTGAGAAACTTGTACCTTACTTGGTCATCTTCTGTGCAAAGTGCTTCAAACTTAAATAAAAATAATAATTTTAATAAATCACTTACTAACACTAGCTATAAGGTATTACTAACATTATGGATCTCTGTTGTCCTAATAAAGAAGTTTTGATTGATTACAAACCAATATTCCAGTTTTACTTAAAACTAAAAATGACGAAATAAAAAAGTAGGTACTTGAAAAATTTAATCGACTTAAAAAAAATTACTCAACATTATGAAATAACTTTAATTTCGAAAGTCGGTGGCAAAAACCAAAAATACAGATCTCGCGACACCGACTTTCAAAATTAAAGTCATTTCATAATTTTGAGCTAATTTCTTTTTTGAAGTCGATTTAATTTTTTTAAATTACTTTTATTGTAAAATGTATTTATCCGTCTGGTGATTTTTGCAGTGCAATAAACCCATGACTTTCAATGCACAAGTTACTTATTAATTTCTGCTAATTAGTAAGCTAAGATGCAATTTGAAATTACAAAGATTTACTTAGAATTATGTACTTAAATATAAAAAGATAGCAAAACTTAGCAAAAATGAAAGAATTGAAATTAAATAAATAGAATCGTTCTAAAGTTTTGGAACACATAAAATTGTTTAATACCTATTTCTTTCTTTTTTTTAAAGAAATAGTTACGAAACAATTACTGTCCGCATATAAACGTATTATATTAGCATAATATATGCGGACAGTAGGTATGCGTGTTGTGTCTGCCACCTTATAAGCTTAGGTCTCACTAGGCAGTTGACCTCAGACCTCATTGGAGGTGTTCCGATACAACAATATACTCATGACTGTGCAGTCACGACTTAGCAAAGGTTACTTTAACGGTAGTTGTAATTGAGAGGTTTAAATTGATGAGCACAGTATTATTATAATTAGCAGTAGGTATTACTTATAAACGAATGAAAATTAATCAAAACTTGTTCACCTTTGCGAATCGTAGTCATCCTTTTCCTATAATAACCGTTTACATATCACAAGGGACCATAGTCAACTGATTTCCCTTGTCATACTTCAAAATTATCGAAAAATAATGTACCCTCCAGGCCAAGGTCTAAAATATAGGTTACGAAAAACTAAACCATCATTAATATCAAATCAGTTTACTATTCAAATCGATTTGAACTGTATGCAACTTCCTATAAAGTTTTAAACGAAATTGAGGCTTAGATTAAAACAATACGATTCATATTTAATTGTAAAAAGTTCAGTCATATTCGACTTTTGTATTGTAATACGTTGATACTTACAAGGTTAGGAAGGAAAAGGACGGGTGTATAGGGGTGGTGTTAGAGAGAAAGGGAGGGGTGGAGAGGAATGCAAGGCTAAGAGGTCGCAGGTAGTACAGTGACCTGACCTACATTTGGTTGCAGGGTGCCGTGTAAATATTGATTTAGTGACCTTTTCCACTTGTTGCTGTATGTTCTAAGACGATTCCATGGTATTTGGAACCGTTCTATGGTACACGTAATGTTCTTGTTAAGCGTAAAATATTAAGATCTTGTCGAGTTATACCTACACTATACATAAACTCTCGCGTTTTTCTCATTGCGGTAGGCAGAAACTACAGAACCTGCTACGATCCTTACATATGTATTCCTTTTGCTTCGTTTACGTTCATACATCTGGTCATACACGCACGCCGGTTGCGTTTACTACGCACCTGACCTACACTACATAATTATTCTGAATTTCCATGGGAAGCTCCCAATGGATTTATTACTATAGGTGTGGCATACAGAGACCTTGACCTTATAAATATTGATGTGGAGGTATATGTAACCCCCTATAGGTGCGTGTACACTAGCCCAACTAACGATCGGCATATCCCGTCGTATCCTTGGACCAGTGAAGGACTAGAGGGGCTTTTTATGCACTCGAGAGTATAATGTAACTTGTCACTCCAATATTTATGTAAAACGAGTATTTATTTATTCATTTAAGGCACAATGCACAGGTTATGAATAGGCTAAAATTTTGAGTGCATGAGTCTGTTAGGGTGCAGCATGTTGACTTTTTAGTGCCATGGGGTGGTCTAAATACCAATAAATACCACTAATACTATATGTATCAATTTGGAGCACTCTAATTGAATCTTAATCAGTGATTACTTAATATTGTAATCAATGATTCCAGGAAGGTGCTAAATTTATTAAAATGTCCTCAAATCCTTATACATTATTTTCAAAGGAAATATTCTATAATTCTTGATTGCCGGCTTTGAATTTGTTTCCTGAAATTATTATTCATTTTCGTTTGAAAGCCGTGACGGGAAATTGGGCGAGTTTAGCTCAATATAAGCTCGCCTTTGTACGGATATCCAGTAAGCAACTGTATATTAGGTACATATTCTAGGAATTCGAACGAAAATATACGAGGGCTCATAATTATTTGGTACACTATTATTGTATGTGATAACGTCTACGTGTCGGGTACCTACCGTACTTTCTTTACTAAAAAACAAGTATTTGTTAAAATATTGATTAAAGTTTCATTCGTTAAATGGCGAACCAGTTTAAAAAAAAATGATAGAAAATTAAAAATGTTATCGCTTTCAAAGCAAAACAATTTTTTTCTTGAAAAACTGTTTCGGATTTTTTGGTTATAATTGACAATAATATTTTAACGCTTATCATCCTTTGCCAAGCCTTGTCCCAACTAGGTATAAGTACTGGGATCGGCTTCTAGTCGAACTGGATGTAGCTGAACTTCACACGGAGCGGCTGCCTATCTGACCTCTACAACCCAGTTACTGGGTAGCACGATATCCCTTGGCAAGACTTGTTTGCAGATTTTCGGGCTTCTGACTACCCATAACATTCTATCTATCCAGCACGGAGCGCTATAAAGTCGATACTTTGCATGGGAAGCATCATCTGTAACTACTAATGGTGTTCTATAATCCAATGTAACTTGGCAGATGATGAAACTAATGTCTATTGTTCTACGAGATGAATGCGAAGACAAGCCCTTTTAGAGTTTTGTAATATTGCTATTAACATAATGATTGCACTATGATGATAAGGTCATTGGTGTTCATTCATTTATCGCTGTCTTTAGTAAAACTTTTAGGAGAGGAAACCGTTTGGAAATTTTCTCAGTAGGTGTTTCGCGTGTACAGGTAACATTAACTAAATATGAACGAAACGACAGTCCATGCGTGCTCTCCCATATTATTACAAAACGAGATCTAGCTTTAGTTCAAGTTTAAACCTTATTGTATTGAGAACCTAATTTTGACTGAAGTAGATGATCTAAATACAAAATTGACAAACTCGGTTTTAAAGTCAGTTTTTGTATTAAGAACTTTACCGTTGTCGGTTTGAACTTCGAAATGCAAAAATGGCTCCATAGTTTAAATCTGAGTCTACACCTTGTAAGACGGTTCAATTCCTATATCCGTTGATGAGCCTTTGAATAACTAAATTGTTATCTTCGCCAACAGTTTATTAATTTTAATTTTTGTATTTGTTGCAGCATGGGTGCTAGGCTGGTTGATGTGCAAGACTGTGCCGTATGTGCAGGGATTGTCAGTTGCCGCATCAGTCTACAGCCTGGTCGCAGTCTCACTTGACAGGTAAGGATAACACTAGCTCTTGTACTACCCATATTTTATTTAACAGGTTGGCAAATAAACCGGTTGTCCCCTTGATGACATTTGAAATAGTAAGTGGCATCGGTGGAAACGCCAGAACGGTTGCAAATGCTTTCCCGGTCTTAAAGACAAAGTTAAAATGTCTTGTTTGTATAGTAAGGGGAACTCGTACGTATATGTAGATACAACCCTAAAAATATGCGTCGGATAACGAAATACGCAATTATTGATACTGAGGATCTTTCTTTGATAACTCCACCGGAATGTTTTTATATTATGGATCGTAAAAGATATTTTCAACTTTGATCCCATGAAAGGACACCATTATATAGGTCTTTAATTCTGTTGCTATGCGTTTGAAATGCAAATGAAGTTTTTGTTCATATTATACGTTTGTATCTATTTCATCTTATTCACACTTTAACTTAGGTTAAAACTCAAAATATTTCTAATAGTAGGAATTTAACCAGCTTTATGACGACATTTTTATACCTCAAAGCTAGTATAGAATATTTAAAAAAAATCTCTGTCCCATAATGGGACCCAAAAATGCAAACTTTTTGTTAAAAAGTATGATAACATCAGTTAAAAAGATATTTCAAATATATGTAGACTATGCCTGCTGTATTACTGATACCAACTTAATTCTCAGAACACTATTATATTTAAGTAAGTTTAGATAACATCAAATTGGAAAAGTTTCTTAAAAGTTTTGTTAAAAACTATTTCAATTATTACTATGTTCACTTACGATATATCTAGATACTGGTCTAGAATGGTAGGTTTAAATAAATACATTGTGTTTAAAATATTGAAACCGATAATAATCACTAATTAAAAAAAAAATGCTGAAGTAACACCAATTAAGCAACATCATAACTTAGACCATAGTTTGACTCATAAATCAGAATCAAAAGTTATTTATTCAAACTAGGCTGAGAATCAGCACTTTTTGAACGTGAAAATTACATAAGACAGTCCCCAAACCATCCGCCCTTCACCACTTCTTAGTGCTTTAAACCTGTAAACAAAGCAAAAGACACTCCAAGGAAAACACAAATTTCTTCAGCAAACCCCATAAAAAGAAACCATTCAAATAAAATGCAGCTGTCCCAAGATATCCCGGAATGCGCCAAAAAGGGCCGAAGCCCAAAACGTGACCCACAAATACCTGAGGCCAGCCTTGACCCGGTAGTGGAGCATATTATAATAACGGGCGTATTATGCGAATGGACCAGGATTCCAAGTCAAGGTCCTTGAGCCAAAATCAGTCAAATATACCCTGAGCTGACAAAAAATGCGCCAAGAATGTTGATTGATGGAACTGAGAGCATCTCTGATGGGTGGCGTCTACGATTTTTCTTTTGATAAATGTTCTTGTGTTTTGAAGGGATAAGTGCTGTGCTGTGCTAAGTAAGATTGAAAAACGCATACAAAATATTAAGTTATTAATAGCACATAATTTTTTAGTTTTTTGTATTTTTTTAGGTTTTCTTTGATAGGTTAAAAAAATTACTTTAACTCATTAAGAATATGCCCTACCATCCAATATATTATGTAGATTACGATTGAAAGAAACGTTAATTAAAAACAAAACACCATTTTCCCCAAAAACTTAATTATTCACAGTAAGATCAACTTCCTTACCTTAATAATATATGCTCAAAGGCTGAATAGATTTACTTCCAATGCCTAGTTTGCGGTGATTTAGAGAATAGAGAACAAATCTTTACGTAGTCGTAGATCAAGGGCAGCTGTTGTGTTAAAATGTTGTTTACCTCTGATAATAAAAGAAGGGTGAATACTATGTACTTGGTACGGATTAGAATAATTTTCATTGGTCCTTCGATAAACAGGCGGAAAAATAAAATAAAAGTATTTAGGAAAATGAAAACAAAAATTATTAAGTTTAAAAATGAAACAAAAACATGAATCTTAAATTAAATCAAATCAAATCAAAAGTCATATAATCAAACTAGGCTGAGAATCAGGACTTTTCGAACGTCAAAATGACATGCGACAGTCCCCCCGCACGCCCGCTCTTCACCACTTCCTAGTGCTGCAGCTGGGGAGAAGTGGCGCAACAAACTCCCCAGCAGCACAGCTTTCTGTTTAGTTAGAAAAAACTTGATTCTATAAAGTTAAATGGCACAATAATATTGGCTTTTCAGTAATTGAAGCATTTTCCTGTGAACCTTTTTGAAATTAAATATTAAATGGCTAAGAGAAACAAATAAAACGATTCGACGACGTAAAACGATTTGAAAACATCACCAAAGTAAAATATTTACATACGAGTAGCCAAACTTAGGCTGGAGATAATTTCCTTTTTAAAAAGATCTTTTTATATATAAGTACTTTTTCTTCGTGGAATTACGTACTTATTTTTGATCTTCTTGTATTAATCTGGTTTTAAATGTAATAACTTAATTTTTAATTAGATAGCTATATAACCTATGAAGTGGTCTTTGACCTGTGTATGCTCACTGCTACTTGTTGATTAAAAAAAAAACAACTTTGAAAATACATTTTTCTGAAAAAAAAAACCAAAGTTTTACATTCCTACTAGTTTCTACTTTGCTGTGTTCTCTTAGATCACAAAATACTTTAAACCTAAATGAATTTGACGTAAAACGTCATGACACGTGTATATTATTAAATTCAGCTTGTGGATAGAGACTACATAACGAATGGTGACGAAGCCCCTTTAGCACGGTTTTGTGGAGGCAGAGCTGCCACCTACACATCACTATCAATATAGCTATTTCATCCTCACTAGTTTCAGAAATACACCTGAGAAAACACGTCGTTCTTGATCATGATAAATCGCCTTCCCCCAAAGGGTCCCTTTTCGAACAATAAAACTCTAATGCTCTGAGGTATACTATTTTTAGATCTAAAAGGGATTTAGGGGAATAATTTATTAAATCAAAGACCCCTTTTAAAATAATATCAGATTATTAAAAGGTCATTGGCAGTAATCGTCAAAGTAAATGAAGTTTTGTACCTACAGAGTAAATCCTGTTTACTGCTTTATGTTATTCAAATCATAAAATAAGTGTACGATTTGAATAATGTTTTTGATGTATGAAAATCGGGGTGTAAACGCTCATAAAGTCATAATAATATAGGTACTCACTCCATTCATAAGCTTCTAATATTATTTTTTTTCCAGGATAGGCACACTCCGATACAAAATCGAAGTTCAAAAGTCAGACTAACTGAGTAAATACAATACATTAAAAAGAAAAGCAAATTTGTTACGTTTGACAAAAGAAGAAAGAGATGGCGTCCCTAAGGCTAACTTGTCCACCGTCTCGTCCATTAGTCTTAAATTCTAAGTTTTAAAATACAAATAACCAATGTTTTACTCCAAAAAGTTTTCAAAGGTTGAATCAGAAACTCGATACATTTCCTTCTCTTATATTTAATGGATGTTTTCCAAAATAAACCATTGTTAAATACAAAATATTTCTTAAACAAGTCACTGAACTTATTTGCATTTTAGATTTTCACACAAAACCGTTTTTGTCTATTGCCACAAATCAAATTTAAATCTATACACTCTTAAAATTCGGCACGTCAATGTGTCTGTGCATATAGAATCAAATTTTGGAAAAAAATAAGAGCTCTTTTAAAGAACGATTTTTCTTATTTATTTATTTATTTAGGGACAACAAACAGCAGTGTAGTAATAAGTAAACATAGCTTGGAACTTAATAATAGAGGTAACTTCTTATATAGAAGAGATTCACTTATTAAGATGAAAACTTTAAGAATAATTACTATTTATGCATAACTATAACACGTTATGTATCTGACACAATGGTTGCTAAAGCATCTATAGGCAAAATTCCAACCAATTTATCAAACAGTTGCTTTTCCCGCGACTTCACCCGTATGTAGGCCTTAAATTATCCCACGGGAACGTAGGTTCTGCCGAGATAAAACATATCCTTGTCCTAACAGGTCATCGTCTATCCGTGCGCTTCCAAATCCGTAAAAGTTATAAGACAGACATATCGTCAGATATACTTACTTTGACATTAATTATAATATTAGTGTGCATTGCCATTTAAGATTTATGTTACACAACGATTAGTAATAATGCTACAATCAATTAGCAGCTCAATCCATTAAGCCAGTTATATATGAGCGTCCAAGCAAAAAGGGTCCAGTTCTTGGCATTTTGTTTCCGACATGTACGCAGTTTTGTAAAGCTGGGTGAAAAAATTGGATTTCTCGATTTTAATTGATTACCAGTCGACAGCGATGCGGAGGAATTTTTCGACGCCATATTTTAGTTTGTGAATAGTTTTAGTTAAGTTAAGATATAATTTTGTTATTTTATTGATTAATATTTAATGCTCAATTATCTACAAGTTCATATAGTAAATGGCTTTATATGATGTTTCTAAGCACCAGAAAATGTACTTGAAACATCAGAAAATGTACTAAGTACCAAAAATCAAATTTTGAAAATGCTTTTTCTCAAATCAAGATTTTTCAGAGTTTCAACTTCAAATGTCTGATAAAAAATGTGCCAGTTTTTGAATATTTTTTAATCCTTCTTATCAATTTACTATTCTCGATAGGTACCGAATCTGATCTTAGCTCAATACCCCACTACTGGACCCTTTTTGTTGGACGCCCAAATTATGACCAAGATGTACATCAATTCTAGGTATAGGTAACCTTTTATTATTCACAGTCTTCAAGTCACTAGTACTGTCAGCGGCAAGACATAATCTCTTCACAACCACGCCACCAGAGGTCCTTGCACTTTAAATATTAAACTGCGAACAAACCGAAGCTCCCAATCTCTTCTAGATGTCAAGTCAATTAACTGTCCCTTAGAAAGTTTCAGAGAAAATTAATTAAATATGTATTATTGAACGCCTATGAAGAGCCTCATTGATTATCCCCTGAGTATATTCTTGTAAAGATGGAGGATCGCTTATCGGAAATATTTAAATGAAGAGGCTCGAAATAACATCCATTTTGGTTTGCTCTAGATTATTATCGGGTAGTTTTGGTTTCCTTGTCGTATTTCTATCCAAGCAAATAATTTATCGTTATGTTGAAAATCATTTTCATTTTTTGATCGAAACCATGTAAATTGTAAAACATAGATATATACATAAACTTACGCTTCCTTCTCATGGATGTAGGCAAAAATACAGAACGCCACTTGCTGCAACCCTTGTAACATTCCTTTTGCTTCGTTTACGTTCATATATCTGGTCATACACGCACGCTTACTGAAGAACACCTTATGATCTCTAAATTGTTAAAAACCGTACGAATTAAGAGATCTTGTATAAAATTCAATTTATTACAGTTCCTAATAGCTTGGAGTCATTACGACTAGATAAGACATGAAGAAGTGATGAATCATGCGTCTCAACCAAGGGCTCAAGCAAGCGACGTAATGTAATAGATAAATTGTTTTTGCCAACAATGACGCAACTGCTAAGATTAAACAAACCACCATTAGATAATCTCATCCATTTTCTGTACCTCGAAAACAACAATTACTTAACTTACATGATAATACATCATCGTGTTATTATCATTACGTAATACATCGTTTTCAACATAAAACCACAGTTTTCCTCTCTTGGTTTCCGTAACTTTCGCTCAAGATGATATGACCTTCAAATGTCAGAAGAAACTATGTTTCCCCTACTGGTAGTTTTATTATGATTGATGTGTATTTAAAACATCGTTTTCTGAGCGTTCTGTAACTTCCGCGCTTAAGAAACTGGGGTAGTCTGCCGGTGAGGCCTTGGGCAAATGTGTATTGTTCGTTCTGCGGCCTTCGGTCTTTTCGAGATTGCTTTGTTTATATGGGTCCTATAAATATAAAAAAATACACTCATTATTCACAGCTATAATGTGTAAAGTAACTCTTAGATAATTGTAAACAATTTGACGATTGTCAAATGCCACCATTTCCATGCCACGTCGCTCTTAGAGCCAGATCGAGTGTCGTAGAGTTACGATCGCTCTTCGTCTTGTCAAACATCTATGATAGATGGCGTTTATTAGCTATCGTTACTTCAGTCTAGATTGGTGTACCTAAATATTATTATGATTTTCAAACAACTTTCATCGTCCTGCTATTGTATTATTTAATTAATTTCTTTGCATTTAGTACATGCTTAGGTCGAAAATTGTATTCGTTTCTTGTTCGTAAACACTACATATAATTACATCAAGTTTGTGCGAGATTAAAATCCTGTAAATTCAAGGTTAGGGTGTGAACGAGAAAACAATGCGTACAAAGACAATGATTCGATAACATCTTCTATTACGGAAACCAGTTGGTCCTTGGAGTCTAAGATATATTGTGGAACAATAGACCTTCGATTTGCTCACCATCCCTTTAAATTGCCTTGTTTATGTCTTTTTTATTACGAAAACAGGAACTTTTGTTTGTGAAGCATACAGTAGGTTTATTAAGGATAGACGCCATTTCCTAGTGCCTAGCACTTTTATTTTTCTTTCGTTCCGTTTCTGCTGTAACTGAGATAGGGGTGTACATAATCAAGGATGTTATTTAATTTATTGATAGATTATATCATTGAAATTCATTAAACGTTTGTTTAGGAGTTCTTCTTATCCATACTTCCATACTAATATTATAAATTCGAAAGTAACTCTGTCTGTCTGTCCATATGTTACCTTTTCACGCCTAAATCACTGAACGGATTTCGATAAATTTTGGCAAGGAGATAGATGGTATCCTGAGAAAGGACATAGGCTACTTTTTGGCTCAAAAATAACCCTACAGGGGGAGATATAGGGGATGAGCATGGGAAACTCGGCATTTTTTAAGTTAAGGATATGAAAATTCAAATTTATGCTTTTGTAGGAAATAAAGAATTATGTGATTGAGCGTTTAAAAATAAGGATTGATTTTTAAATTCACAAAAAATTAAAAATAAATTGTTTATCTTTTAAGAGATTTAAGGGATTGAAAATGTAGTCATAGTTCGCATATTGAGATAACATTTAGTCTTTATTTCATTAAAATCGGTCCACTCGGTCAAAAGTTATTTGTTATTAGAGCGTGACCGGCATAAGTTTAACTGAACAAAGTCCCCCCACCGCGTCTGTCTGTCGGTCTGAACGAGATAAACTCGAAAACTACCGAACGGATTTTATACGGTTTTCACCAATGGATGAATTGATTCATGAGGACGGTTTTAGGATTAGGGAAGGGGGGGGGGTTAGGTTTAAGGGATTCATTAAGGTTTTGTGTAAATGGCTGAAACATGACGATGATTGTTAAAGATCTCGGAAAAAACATGCCGACTGGGAGATTTAATGGCGTGCGCCAAATGAAAACAATGTATTACGGAATTATTACATTGTTTATCTGAATTAATACATAGGGTACTTTTAATCCCGGTAGTACATTCCCGTGGCATATTTTCCGACATCCACGCGGGCGAAGACGCGGCAAAAGCTATTAAGCTTATATTTATATAATAAATAGCATGTTTTATGAAATTGCGATTATTTTAAAAAGTCGTCTTCAGTGCTTATGGTAGTTTCATTTGGATTATAAGCTTTATTTTGTTTGATGGGAAGCAGAAAGTATAGCATTTTGCCATAATTTCAAATTTTAATTTCCATCGACCTTCAAAAATTTAGAAGTCATTACTCTCGATATCATTAGCTTTACCCATGGTTGGGCATTACCCACAGAGACCCCATGCAACCTTAGGACTAAGCATAACGGGTACTATTGTTTAATCAGACTCTTTACAAGGTTATAATTATATTATATATTATTTATTTTGCATAGATTTTATTTGGTAGGATTTGCTATTTGATGAGGGTTTTTTTTCGTTGGTCTTTGTGGTTTTCTGTTTCATCATCAGCCTACAGCAGTCCACTGCTGGTCATAAGGCCTCTCCAATTGCGCGCCATTCAGCAACATCCATTGAAGTTGAAACTGATTTAGGAACTTCGGAAGTCAGTACCAAATGGAACATTATTTTCATCACAAAATGTTCTATAATTTGGTCGGAAACTACCAAAGTTCTGATTTTTATTAGATTATTGACGTGTTTAAAGTATTTAGTCCACAATATTGCATGTCGGCGCCTCGGTCGAGAATGTGTGACGTTGCAAAATTGATTATTTAGTTACTTGTGGTGACATCTCCCGTGGGAACCATGGAAGCTCATAACTCACACAATGTTATCACAATTACTGTAGAGATGGCGCTGTTTCAAATTGGGATATTGACAATTGTTTTTATGTTAAATAGGAATTCGTAATTAATTTTAATTCATTTGGTATGTTATTATATATCAATACACACACACACACACACACACGCACACGTTTGTCACACATATTATACACATTTTTCTTGTAAATATCTTTATGGCCAGATGGATGAAATAATAAGTAGCCGTGGCGACGAACTGAGAACCTCCTCTTTTTTGAAGTCTGTTAAAAATTATACTTTACGTTTATCGGATCTTTATTAACAGTTTTTATTCTTGGGTGACACCACAATATGCGCCCCGGGTGCCACCCATACCAGCTACGCCACTGATTACCGCTGATCCCGAATTCCGACCGATGAGATACTCGTACCTACACCATCCACGGTTCAATGAACACATCTCAAAATTTTGTATCTTCTTCTATCAAAGCAGACGTAATGTATTCCTCCCACAGTAACAACATCAACCGTACCGTAAAGTTACGTTTGAATATTTAAGGCACCTACAGTTTTAATTATACGGAAAAATAAATCCATGAGGTACAAAAATTTTCATATTTAATACAATCCCCTTGTTGTCGGAATTTATACATAATTAATGAGCAATTAAAATTAATTTTCATTATAATTTGCCTCTAAGTAAACAAAGGTCAATTCAAGTCTTCTGGAGTAGTAATTTCCCTGATACTGAGAACAGTTACATCTCAAAGCAACGTAATGTTTGCCTTTACTAATTAATTAGAAGTAGGTAAGTGATCGTGGGTAAGCAGATTACTCCAATCAGAAATTACTATAAATTAAAATGATGGGGAAAGAAACTCATCGAGTGCTCGCTAATAAGCGGTTTACTATTTTTCTAAAGAAAAGCGGATTTTGGTTACTTCAATTTTGAATGAAGAATATAAAATAAAGAAAGATAATATGTTACAATGTGCAGGCTCTTCAGAACCCACCAACATTAATAACATTAAACGTTCCTTTTGTTATTAGTAATTTCGATTTGTACTAAATCACCCCGCGAGAACTGATAGCACTCGGAAAAATAAATACTCATAAAGGAAAAGAGGACGATATAAATTATGAATCCCAATATTTATGACGTCAATATCGTGTGCTTCCAAGGGTCAATAACCTCACAAATATGCTGCAATTACGAAAATAGAAAATATCATAACAGCCCAAACCAATTGATCAATTAGTGGTCCTTTATACCCCAAAATTGTCCTAAAGATCCTCATTATGCCCAAAATCAGTGTGTCCTTACGGGTTATTAACGCCCAAGGGTTGTCTATAAAGAACTCTATACAAAGAGGGGATTAACGCCAATACCGCTGCCGGCTCCCTAAGTAATTATCCTTGAAGATACACTTTATTAGGGCGTAAAAGCCCTCAGGAGGGTGCAATGCATCTCTGTGAAGGTTTCGTGCGGTGTGCGATCGAACTTCTTGGAGGATAATAAAGTGGGTTCAAGGATGGTAACGGTTTGTTGCCTGTGCTACTCATTGTCTGGGATGACTTGCATCTACTTGTAGCTGTAGACTGCATCTATGCTACTTTAATAATTGCTTTGAGTTTTGGTCGGTTTGAATTGAAGTTCATATAATTGTTATTTTTATTCCCTAATATTTAGAGCTTCATCCTGAAAGCTGAGCCAGACATAGTTATATTGTGTGTGATGAAATGAACATGATAGTACTTTATATTGTTTAGTTTTTCTTTTTAGGAAAATTCATGGATAATAGGACCATGGGAGTTTCTAATTTTCCCCACCCCCAGCTGTAGGCTAGTTTATTACATAATAGGTATATAATGACATTCATTTCTTTCAATTGCGTACTAGGTATCTACTAACACTACATGAACATCATCATAAATGTTTTTTTTTTTAATCTATTAATAAAAGTTCCGTCCCATCCATTTTATATCCACATCGCCATAAAAACCATAGGTTTGATAAAGATGTTTATGCTAAACGGGTCCTGCAGCTGAGTCGGCTATTTACATCCAGTGTCGTTGACACCTAGCCACGAGCCACGAGCGAGTATAAATAATATAGAACGTAAATCTCTTCCACTGTACCCTTTGATGTAGGTCCTGAGCCTGTTTTCATAAAACGATAAAAATCTCTGTCTTTGTCAGAATATTTTGAAGGGTCGATGCGATTGTGGTGGGTTTAGTTTATTTTTTTAGGGATTGCTTTTTAGAAAAGTGATTTTGGTTATAACATTTTTATGGTTAAATTAAGTTTTGTGTCTTGATGCATAAGTAGTAAAATTAAGGATTCTAACCAGCCTATTATTATCCCACTTCAGGACAAAAGCTTCACCCTCATAATTCTGTCTTTTGCTAGTGTCGGTCAGTCCTTTTGGTAGGAGGCGAGCTCGTCTCGCCATCCTCGTCTCGGCCTGCCGCGATGTCGTCGTGCGTTTAGTGGGACCCAATCGGTGGTTCTCTTAGCCCATTTGTCACCTGACGTGCGGCAGACATGTCCAGCCCGGACCCACTTAAGCTTATTGGTTTTCTGGGTAACTTCCGTGATCTTGGTTTTGGCGCGCAGTGTTGTGTTCCTTATACGGTCCAAAATTCGAACCCCCAGGATACTGCGCTCCACGGCTCGCTGGCAAACCTCGAGCTTGGACCTCTGCTGAAGTGTTAAAGACCAGGTGTGAGCACCATATGTGAGAATGTGTTTATTAAGATAAGGATGCACCCGAAGGAGTAGGCAGATAATTAGTTTCCAGCTGCTAGCATTGGCAGTCCCATTCTGCAGTAGCAGAACTTACTTTTGAAATAACCCGTTACTGTTCTTGGCAACCACGACTTTATTGAGAGCTTTTTATTTGTTTGTAAGCAGTTTTCGTGATTTTATGGCGACGACAAATTAATTAAATGTCTCTGTCATAAAAAACTAAAATTTTAGCTATTTGCACAAAACAATGCTTTGCTTCGGTACAGATAAAACAATAACTAGTTTAACAAGTCGCTTGTTACAATGTCGCAAGTTGTTACGTCGCGCGTCGCAAGTTGTTACGTCGCGCGTCGCAAGTTGTTACGTCGCGCGTCGCAAGTTGTTACGTCGCGCGTCGCAAGTTGTTACGTCGCGCGTCGCAAGTTGTTACGTCGCGCGTCGGAAGTTTGGATCAGTTCAGTTTGTCAGGCATTAACTTATTTGTGCCAGTTAGCGGAGGTTCACATTCCGTGTCAGGTTTATCATCTCAACGTGATTTGCTTGATTCACTTTTTGGTAACAAAAATGATTCATCATTTTGTATTATCTTTATGCCTCTTTGTAAAATACTACTACTACTAATACTTATTGAAAACAATTTATGCTTACTTGCCTCATAACATACGTTAAATCACGCCACTTGCCCAAAGGGGTAGGCAGAAACTGTAAAACGCCACCTGCTACGATCCTTACATACTCCTTGTGCTGCAAGTTCGATTTCGTTCATACTCGCACGCTGGTTGTGAGTAATTTTTTTTTTCAAAACACCTTTATATGTTTTGGTCTTCCGACACTTGACAACTGTCTCTCAAAAGTCTAAAGGTTTCAAGAAACAAATATTCATAGAAAAAAAAAACAAAATGACTAAACTCTCAAAATAATTTAATAAAAATTCACACCAACTACTTCACTGAATTTGGACGAACTACTCTTGATGTTTTAATGATGATGCACCGCAATCAGTGGGGAATGCCTGACAACGGGGACAATGGGGGCCGCATGTACCACCGGCGCGTGCACGATGGGAGCCGGGTGGATCACGGCGCTGTGGGACACCGAGTGCACGGGGCCCACCACATGGTGGGCCACTATTGGGTGGGCCGGCACGACGGGGGCGATGATACCGGCGTGAGCGATGGCGATGAAGGCGAAGATGATGGTCTGAAAAAGAGAAAATAAAGTTATTTAGTTTAGAGGGTAAAACAGACTTTGATGTCCCCTTGTAACTTTCCAGTACATAATAATCACCCGACTTAGGTAAAAACCTCTTCTGGCACAGAGAAGAAACTAAATATTATTGATCACTACAATAATGGCTCATTGCGTATCGGTTACTTCGCGATATTCACTTTCTCCTCACTTCAGTCTGAACATCAGCCGACCTATTCTGTAAAAAAATCACTGTGTAAACTTGAAGGTGAAGTGAGCTTGAAGTGAGTTGTCAATAGTGTCAATCCTAGCGTCAGGTGGACTGACAGCTCACTACACATAAGTTTTCACTGTGACATCAACTGTTGTTAGTATAGACGAGCTTTCCAACAGTTTATTTATAGAGCTATAGTTCAATGGTTCACGGACCCAGAAATAGAAAATATCAATCATCGTATCCGTTTCCGTTTTGTAAAGTTAGATTAAATATCTGTTTTGATAGAATTGTTAAGTCTTTCGATATCCTGACACGAACCTAACAAATAGCTAATTATATTGCTTTTCGCTTTTGCGACCACGAGACCAACGGCTGCCCCGTTTTGTTGAGTGTGGGGCCCTGGGTTCGATTCCCAAGTTGGGCAAAGTGATATTGGGTTTTCCATTAGGAAATAGGAATTTCTTAGTAACAGCCCGGAGTTTGGAAGTTGGCGGTGATACCCCTTGCATTGGAAAGCACGTTAAGCCATTGGCCCTTCGCCTGATCTCTCTCCTGTCGTTTCGGTTTGCGTGCCGTCCCTTCGGACTATGAGAGTGAGGGAAGAGAGAGTGCACCTGTGTCTGCGCACACACGCCTGCACTATAATATCCCCCGCGCCGAAGGCTGGTCTCCGCTGAGATTGGTCGCCATGACCGAAGTACGGTCTGGAGGATTATTCTTACTATTTTACATTTAAACCTAGTGAATTAAGAGATTATTTCTGTTAATTAACACGCTCAAAATGACCCTTCTATCTTTACCTATTTATATTTATTTTAAGACTTATTACGAAATGTTAGTTTCTAATAGATCACATAACATCAAGCCTGTATTCCCAGAAGGGTTAGACAGAGGTGTACCTATAGTACACCCTCAGCGTATTGCCATCAACCGGGCACAAATCAGATACCAGTATTATTTTTATTAAGTAAAAATATCCTGAAGCCACAAAGTTACTTTATAGGAGTTATTTTGATATCGATGTCATAAATTTATTTCTCGAAAATTGCTGATATCACTGAAGTTATTATGGAAATAAAAATGGGTTAGTAGCAAAGTGGCTTGAAAATTAGTGGAATGTTTTTATGTTGGAAATAAAAATATCGTCGGGTTATAAAAATTGAGGCACTCTGTCTTTTTGCGTGGGTGTCATAAGTATCAACATTTTGTGAAGAGGTTACCTACATGACGTCACTTAATATGTTGTGTTGAGACTAGCTATATGACGTCACAAATAAAAAGCACTCGTTTGTGGAACTTTTTGTACAGTTATTTCGGGGAAAACCAGAGTTGGGGCGAGTAAAACACTCGTGTGTATGTGTTCCTTATTTGCATGAGACAATACGAAATTATTGTTTTGCAATGAGACAATAACAAAATAGTAGCTAGTATATTTCATACATTTGTTTGTGTTAGTTCAATAACACATAACATAACATCACGCCTTGATTCCCCAAGGGTTAGGCAGAGGTGTACCTATTAGTAGGTACACCCACATTTCACCAGTTATTGTTAAGTCCCATGTAATAGGGGCGAGCCTATTTCCATCAATCGGGGACAAATCCAGACTCCGGGCTGCTATTGAGAAAATCCTGTAATGAAAAAATCCAAACACTTTGTCCGACCTAGGAATCGAATCCCTCATGCTCACCAGTAGTGCTTACGACCACTAGGCCATCGAGATAGTTAAATAAATATAAAATTATTGAAGCTCACTTCAAATACTTGGCTGTCTCGGAATTTCCGATATTTGGAGCTATTTATATTGAGAAATAGAAATTAATCATCTCAGGTCAATGACAGCTTTTAACTTATTGTCTTAGTAAAACTATTCAGGTGACAAACTTTTCAATTAAAACTAAATTTTATACCAGTGTTGTTCCACTTGATTAGTTTGTAAGAAAGGTCAACATATAAAACTCTTACATTTAAAAAGTTTTAAAAGGTTTGCTTTAAATTAAGTTTAAAAGGAATTTCAATTGGAAGAATTAGTAAAATAAAATAAAAAACGTTTTGTAAAATAAGGAATCCAAATACAACCACATTCATTGGAATTACGCATTGAAAAAGTTATAGATTTTGCTCATATTTCATAATATATCATAATAGGTATAAGCCATAGCCTTCCAATTAAAAAAGCCTTTACTAATTGTTTCTATAAAACACATAAATAACTAGAGTGTTTATCTTTAATGGTATAAAATTTAGTTTTGCAAAAAAATATGCAATAATATTGTATATTTATAGTCATAAGCAAGTATTTTCCCACTGTAGTGCAAGAGCCTCCCCACTCTCCTTCCTATTATTTACTAATTTGATTTGATTATTTCCATTAATACTATCTAATCAAAAATCATCACTTAATAAAAACAAATATTTAACTTACCAGCTTGAACATTGTGCAGTACAATATATTTTCTTGTCTGTGTGTTAATCCGTCGACGCTGTGCGACTGTACCCTAGATCTCCTAGGTTTAGTCCTTTTATAGTCCTAAGACCTACGGTCTAGGCTATATGCTTCTACTGTAATAAATCTTATCGTTTGGCAATATGCAACTTGAGCGCACTACTGTTCTATAGTTGGGTTAGTGAGAATTGGCATACGAGGAAATGATTGTCAATTTTTTTACAAAAAAATGGTTAGGAAATATTTTTTGGTGCGTCTCGAATGGTCTTAGCAAATCAGTGAAGTGCTAAAAACGGCGAAGCATTCAATTTAACTACAAAATATTCATGCGGCTTTGTTTACTTTATTTCCTCAAACAAGTGGTAACTTTCACAGCGCTAATATTATTGTTTGTGTCTCTGCATAAAAGTTATCGTGTCAGGTTTCTTCTAATACAAGTCTGATAATCGCTGCCACACATGTTTTCTACTAGGTTATAATGCTAATAAATTGTTCATTCATACTAGTTTATTTTAGTATTTTATCTAAGCTAATGGAATAATCCGTTGACTTAAATTCAATACTAGTATAAAAAAATTGTTTGACAGAAGCCAATTTAAAAATAGCCCATTTAAATACAGTAAACATTAATTATAATACATTTCTATGAACTTTGAAATGAGATCCTAGAAAAATGTAGGTTTTGAATTTGTGTTTTTCTATTGTTATTGTGTAAATGTTTTGTAAATAAAAATATTTAAACAGAAGAAATGGAGCGTAATACAATAGGCTTCTTTAGCCTTTGTCAGTTGTGATAATTTGAAATACAAATTTGTATTCTAGTTATTTAGACAAACTTCTGCCCACAGCCTTCATTTGTGTTCAATGAAACGTGTATCAGGACGACAGAGCCTCTCTCTAACTTTCTCGAATCAAAGGTTCGTTGTGAATTCGTTAACATTTGTATAATTATATTACTGAGTTGTAATGATAATTTACTTACATTAATGAGGTTTTAGTAAATTTACTATATTCAATACCTCGATACAATAAGATGAGATGAATTATTATAATATAAAATAAACCAACGCTGTACCTACACAATACAAGGTGCAATAATAAAAATACAAACACAAATTATGACGGATGTTTGCTAAATTCTAAATGTCCAAGATATTAGACCCAAAATTAGTAAATAGTTATCAGAAACCACCAGCTAATAATTCAGCAGACAACAATTTAACTAATTACCTAAATTCTCATCAAAAGTTAGACCACTTCTCAAAGCAATGTTTTTAGGAAAAGTGCGCATTTTTCTAGCCATCTGCTTTTCATCGTCCTCTCGAGAATTAAGATTTATTATCTAATTAAGATTAGGCACTTTTTTAAATGGATTATTATTTCCTTGGTAGAAAATAATTATCGTTGAGGTTATTGAATGTTGAGCTAGTTCTTGGATTTCTGCGTCATAACAAAAAAACGAACATGGGATATCTAGACTAACGTACTCATAAATTAATTAATTCTGCTCCCTACAACGACTAGAACTTATAATCCAAACAACTCTGCAGCGGGACGCTATACATAGACTTAAACACAATAAACTGTTAATTATAAACAATATCCATAACCCTCGATTATCACCACATAAGTCGGTTAACAATGACCACTACTCAACAATAGTACTACACATATGTATACGCTAAGTTAGTCTATTCGTATTGCGTTGTCGCCGATCCGATCGCGATATTGTTGTGCACAGCACTAATTGAAACAGGTGAGGTGATGAAACTTATTAAAATGTAACCTTATTTCTGTATGCTCTGTATCACTGCAATAAGTTGCTATTACATTAGGTTTAGATCTACATCACTACATCAGCAACATTGAAGTAACCTATATAGGAGTTTTGATTCATGGAGCGATGGCATAAGGTCCTTTTTACCTTGGCTTACTTACTATACTTAGGTATCACATTTTCATTAAAGAATTTTTGTCTATCTACCACTCAATTTGATTGAATAGTGTGATTAAGTAATCAGTGGCGTTCTGTAGTTTCTACCTACCCGTAGGGAAGAAGGCGAATGTATGTATGTATGATACAAACTACCGAGTGGTAGTTGGTATAATTTATATTTGGGAAGCTTCTGAGTAAAGGTCTCCCACCTTTGCCCAGAAGCGGGACAATACAGGTTGAGAAAAATATAGTGAATAATGACAAGTAAATTTTTCCGTCCGTGTAATATTAAATCCCACACTAACATTTTTCTATTTTCTTATAAAATATAGCAGTGATTTCAAGGCCTATTTTCAACATCTGATGTCCTTTTACGGGCCAATGTCCGAAGAGGGATTAATATTTTTATGATGGATGGCTTCAAACACATCAAAAAAATATCATTCAAAACTTTCAAAACAAAGTGCATGCTGTTTAGAAATAGTAGAAATCGTTAGAGTTGATTTAAGACTAAAGTTTAAATTGATGAGCTCAAAGGATTGACTGAAACTTCAGAGTTAGTGTAGTGGTAAGAAAATTAGTGTTTCATCACTTCTCAGTGTCAAAGTGGTAACTTTTAACTAAAGAAACTAAAAAATAAGTTGACAGAACAAGATGAAAAAAATATTATAAAACCATTTATTTTATGAATATTTTTAAATTAAAAACTAAACTTATACTTCTTGATGTAATATTATAAGATGAGAAATTGAACGGTTTGGTTTGTGGCAACTCAAACATTATTCAACTTTTTTCATAATGTGTATCTAAGCGGCTTAGTTTTCTGATTAGGTTATTTAAGTAAGGGTCTTTATAACTTTTATAAGCCTGATTAGCGTCAAAAACTAAGCAAAGTGACCGGGGAAACACCTTTATATTTTGATAGCGAGGATGTAAAGGACAATGATGACTGCACACTTTCTGACATGAAGACTAAATGATACTTTAAATAGAAACTATAATCAAAAAACGGACTGGTTCGCAGCATTTATTAACAAGCAAACGAAAATACAGTGAGCTTTTTTTCCGTTTTCATCATCGAACTTTCTGATACTTCGAAAATACAGGAACAATATTATTACAAAATCGTATAACTTTCACTACCCACCTTAAGCGATGCGGAGGCGATACAGACACCGCCCACGTGGATACGGAGCAATCTCCGACTCATTGTGTATCGCGCCGTGATATTCTTACAGAAAATATTACGGGAACTAGATTGTGGGTAAAAATTACAATATTGTGCAGGAACAGTAGGATCGACTTTACTAACACATACGTATCATAACAGTAGGCATGCCTGTATTACTCGAAAGGGTGGCATTACACCCACATTTCGCCAGTTATGTTTAAGTCCCATGTAATAGAGGCGAGCTTATTGCTATCAACCGGGCACAAATCCGGACTCCGGGCTGTTAACTTTAGAATGCTACAAAGAATTGTATAATATACGTCACTACTGTAATTTCGTAGTCCTTTTAAAAAAAAAAAGATTATAATTAAGTGGACAGCCTCTTTATTAGGCACTGGGTCCGGAGGCACGTGTCATCATGTGTTGGGGCACGTCGTTATTAGGCACTGGGTACGGAGGCGCGTGTCGTCATGTGTTGGGGCACGTCGTTATTAGGCACTGGGTACGGAGGCGCGTGTCGTCATGTGTTGGGGCACGTCGTTATTAGGCACTGGGTACGGTGGCGCGTGTCGTCATGTGTTGGGGCACGTCGTTATTAGGCACTGGGTACGGAGGCGCGTGTCGTCATGTGGGGTACGGAGGCGCGTGTCGTTATGTGTTGGGGCACGTCGTTATTAGGCACTGGGTACGGAGGCGCGTGTCGTCATGTGGGGTACGGAGGCGCGTGTCGTCATGTGTTGGGGCACGTCGTTACTAGCTGTTGTTACGTTGGTTTCTAAAAGTTTATTATCATAGTTTATATCATAATATACCGAAATAAAGAATATAATTTAAATTTATTTAAAAAAAAAAACTCGTTATTACTCAAAAAGTACGTAGTTACAGGTCTGTGTCTGATCGCATCAATCTCTTTCATTACACATCATAATTTTATTCAAAGTGCTGACAGTACAGCAGTAATTAAATCACCCTGCTGAAAGGTTGAAACCTTTCTGCATACGCCCACACGATTAAGGTGTCGGGATTCAAAAGCTGAAGTCAAAGTTGTGAGCATTTATGTACAGTAGAACTTGCTTATCTGTGGTTAGGATATTTTATGCCAGGCGTGTCTGGAATGCTTATGGATAGATATTTTACTTACAAAGATAAGAAGTTACAGAGATGGTTAATTTATGATTTCCAAAAATAATAATTACCTGTAGATAATATCGTGTTGTCATTGGCATCGACGTAGGCAGGCGACAGAAGGTTTACCATCATTGCACATCAAACATTTTATTTTTCCATTGGTCACCAAGACAGTTCCCGATTATAATTGTATCCAGTACCTTAATCTCTTTTTAAGACATCCTCGTTTCTAAATATAGAAATAATTAATAATTACGTACAGACCTATTTCAGAAGCACAGTCATTATGAATCACTAAAATTGTAAGTCAGACAACAGCCTTCCGCATCCAACCGAGTACCTAAGTGTCACTCGCAGAACTAACTTCATAAAGAATGCTTCTTTATTTGTTCACTTGACGATTTGTGAGTTCACGCTAATGATTTACTTCTGAAACTTCCCCAAACTCGTTATTTTATCCTGTCAGTAACAAAGCTGTAATTAAGCCAAGTTCTGGGGCCATTACACCTCGCGATAGTTTAGTAAGAGGCGAATGAACTATCAAACGGCTGGGACACTGTTCAGTTTTGACTAGATTTAAATATCTTATACATAGCTGGCGAAATGTGGGTGTACTTTATGTACACCTCTGCCCAACCCTTCGGGGATTACAGGCGTGATGTTATGTTAAATATCTTGTGTGATGTGACTGACTGGTGCTTAAAGTTTAGTAAAGTAAGTAAGTCTCTCCGGTAAACTTACTGGAATTTCTATAACTACTTTTACTAGTTTCCGCCCGCGACTTCGTCCGCGTGAAATTTCTTGTTCCCCCGACCCGCTCCGTCGCGTCGCATCGCCTGCCCGCGCTGTTACTTCGTTTTCGCTTAGCACTCGTTCTTAGTTTTTTTTTGTTTTTGGTCGGCTTCTAAGGGTCCTAGCGTAATGTTCCTTCATCCAACCTTCATCAAGAATTGCGCTATAAAATGCTAAAAGATTTTTTGAAATCCCACTGGTAGTGACAGAGATTAGCGCGTTCAAACAGTCAATAAAAAATAAAATGTGTAGGTAACTGATAGACTAAGCGCATTTTTCTTACTTTAAGCATTTTTATACCCGTCGTAATTTCTAAACGAAAGGTCCGATTCGAGTAATTTAAAAAGGGATTTACATGTTGATCAACCTTGATTATGAAACTAATTATTTGGATTAGGATTAATACCATGTTTATGAAAACACCTTCGCAAATAACGCATTATTTTGTAACAAATTTGATTATCATTAAAAAAAGTTATTGAGCCAACCTTAAAAGTTAGACATATGCTACTACGGACTTCTTTTAGAACTTTTTAAGAGGAACAATTCCGTCATACAAGACTTTTGCGTAACTTTAACCGTTTACGCAGCGCACGCAACGGAACTCAAAAGGAATACATTTTCCCCGTTTCTGCAACATTTTTCATTGATGCTCCGCTCCTATTAGTTGTAGCATGATGTTATATAGCCTATAGCCTTCCTTGATAAATGGGCTATCCAACACTAAAATAGTTTTAAAATTCGAGCCAAGTAGTTCCTAAGATTAGCGAGTTCAACCAACCAAACAAACAAACAAACTCTTCAGCTTTACTGTTTTAGTATAGATTAAATGATTAGCCTTTAGTCTTTCTATCAAATATCGTGAATAGGTATTTTCTTTTCCACGCAGCAAATTGTCAATTTTAAACAATAATATTGCTTGTGGAATACCATAAATTGAAGCATAAACATAAAGTTGCACCGACTAAACAGTGGTTAGACGTTGCAAGACATATTGTGTTGCTTCAATTTTATCTAGTGTATGCCACAGGCAAGAAACTTGCATCGTGTAAATGGGATTTCAGCTCGAGTGTTGAACGTAGTGTTCCTCTGCAGCAGGTATGTCGTGTTTTAGACTAATTATCAATGCTCACAACCTCATGCTTAAAGGGAGGGCTCTTAATTAAGCCTACATACACCTAATGACAAACGAAGTACTTACTTACTTATCTACTTACTGTAAACCTGAAAAGTACGAAACAAAACCTTACAGATCCAACATCAGGGTTTTTTATGTTCCGGCAAGATTTATTCACGTCCCGACAGTCCGTATGGACTTTATTCCATGATATATTTGTACAAGTCTACAACACACTTGGATAGAATATTGGCTATAAACGCTGCCCTAATTAATGTGTATGTTCCGTTTAGGGCTTTTGTAGGTGGTCAAATTTTCCACCTTTTTACAGCCATCTGATTTATTTTATAAAGCATCTTATCTGGGTTATGTACTGGAAGAGTACTCACTGATACTTATGAATCTCGATCAAATGATAAACTATGGGATTGACATCTTTAAAAATCATGTTGTTTTCAACACGACCAATACTTTTGCACAGTAGAGATCTACACACCTAAAACACCTAAACCAGATGTTCTAGGTGTCAGTTATCCTGAAGGAAGCATTTACATAGATATTTGTAACAGTTTCCTTTTGGGATAACTTGTACTTATCGTTACCCAACACGGGCAAAATGATAATAAATATTTATATCACAAAATTAATTCTCGTCATATCGCAAACCTGCCAGACTCCATCCATCTGGAGAAACCGTTATTCTAGCGATACAAAGGAATAGCTCTAGGAATCAATCACGCGTGGTGATAGTGAATGTGGGGCGTGTCTTACGTATTGTATGCTTAACATATTATATTACGAACAGTTCTAGTACTAAATCTTAGAATTTGGCACAATACATTAACATAACATCACGCCTTGTTTCGCCGAAGGGTTAGGCAGAGGTGTACCTATAGTACACCCACATTTCGCCAGTTATGTTTAAGTCCCATGTAATAGGGGGCGAGTCTATTGCCATCTACCGGGCACAAATCCAGACTCCAGGCTGCTACTGAGAAATTCCAGATAGAAAAACCCAATAACACTTTGCCCGACCTGGGAATCGAACCCAGGACCTCATTCTCAGCAGTAGCGCTTGCGACCACTAGACCAACGAGGCAGTAACAACACATTTAGAACAATACAAATCATCAATCAATCAACTCAGCCTATCGCAGTCCACTGCTGGACATAGGCCTCTCCCAGGCTGCGCCTCAACACCCTGTCCTCCGCCTTCCGCATCCAGTCTGATCACGTAAGAACATGACAGATGATGATGATGTACAGATCATGTAAGAACTAAAATGATAATGCTGTTTTGTACGTATTGCAGTGAGTGTATGGGTTGTAAGAACGTTTGTAACTAAAAACACTAATATAATATAACATAACAACATCCTGTCCGCTTCTCCACAGGATGAGGTAGACGTGTACCCCTAGTACACCATATTTCGCCAGCTATGTTTAAGTCACACGTATATAGGGCTCGAACCTATTGCCATCAACCGGGCACAAATCCAGACTTTGGGCTGACACTCAGAAATTTTTTATGGAAAAATCCATTAGAGAAACAACTTCTTTATTATAATTACAATTTATTTAAAACACATGATAATGCGTCTTCACTCGGTACTTGACCAACGGCGGCTGTAGCATCTGCATCGGTATGGGGTGTACAGCGTGACCAACAGGTATCGCATACAACCCGTGTGTTGGCGCAGGTTGTACGGCCTGAACTATTGGGGCGTGGTGTACAGGGAACGGATGCGAGTGGTAGGATGTATGGTAGTCCACGTCATAGCCTGGTGGCGCTGCAGCGATGGTTGTGGCAAGTAGAACCTGGAAGAAAGAGTTCTTTTTTTTATAACGCCCTGATCCTTGGTTCTTCTACTACAAGGCTATGAGCTATTGAGGAATGTAGGTAGAAAGATTTTGGGAGCAAGGTTGTTGAGGCTGACTGCCCGTTATAAATACGAAAAATATGTATATTATGTACTTGGATGTGCATACTCGTGAAAATACCCCTAATTTAACTTTCTAATGAACACATTTCAGATACCTTTGCACAATGAAATGACTGTAATGAAGATTGAATAAACCCAATGTTTCCATTAAATAAAAATAAAAAAGTATCTCCAAAGAATCAAGCGTCTCTTCAATCTCTACAACAAGGCACATATTTGTAAAAACAAAAGCGTGTAATTTACTCGTATTTATTACAAAACTCTTATAAACTGCCAGTATTATGACCTGTTGGCCCAGACCGTCTACAAATCTACGTCATTTGAGCCCGGCATGGCAGCCTGACACAGCCGCGCGTACGATAATATTGATAGCCAAATAAAGAGCGAGTTATAGAAAATAGGTATTCTGGAATTGTTGAGTGCGGGCGCGTGCAAAACTTGTTTGCGTATTTTTTATCAGAGATTTTTTGTGTTCAAATTCAACAAAGTACATTAGAAAAGAAAAGTAGCTGAATAAATAAACTGTTTTGCAAGAAAAAAATATGAAAGTGACGGAAACCTAATTAAGTTTTCGTCTAAAATTGATTGAAAATGTATTTGGTAAGCTTTTTTATTGCCTGAAGCATGTAGTTTCAAAACAAGATGTTTGTGTTGTAGCATTCTGGTTATTTTATTTTATAAAAGAGTACTACTTCTTGGGACTCCATTTAATTTTTTAATTTTTTTAAAAATTTTTATAGAACATTATATGCGAACCTTATAAACTTGACCAGGCTCCTTTACATGAGCCACATCACGTTGACGTATACATCATACGAAGTGGACACGGTCTTATTTTCTTTAGCAAAATTATTTGAAGAGTGAATTTTATACCTTGGGCTGGTCTTTTTATTTAAAGTTTTTTTGCGTGGTCTTTAAATCTTCAATGAGTTACTGAGTTGTCGGGGGCTAAAGACAGACATATTTTCACTCCAGTTTTCTGACCTGGTTCAAATTATTTTATTCGTTAGGTATAGAGATCAGGCATTTCAAGAATATGATTTTTAAGGTTGAATGAATGTTTATAAAATGATAATGCTCCAATTTCCTTCAAGGAAATAAAAATATTCAAAGACTCATTCAGCATTGGTACACTTTTTCGTACCTACGAGTATGCTGAATCACCTTTGAATATTTTTTTGAAAAAAGAGGAAAAGAACCAACCAGTATAAACTGAACGGTAAACGCAAAGAAAACGTTTTGGCCTAGTTACTTGTGTCATTAATGAATTAACGTGTTGGACTAGATACTTGTGTCATTAATGAATTAACGTGTTGGACTAGATACTTGTGTCATTAATGAATTAACGTGTTGGACTAGATACTTGTGTCATTAATGAATTAACGTGTTTGACTAGTTACTTGTGTCATTAATGAATTAACGTGTTGGACTAGATACTTGTGTCATTAATGAATTAACGTGTTGGACTAGATACTTGTGTCATTAATGAATTAACGTGTTGGACTAGATACTTGTGTCATTAATGAATTAACGTGTTGGACTATATACTTGTGTCATTAATGAATTAACGTGTTGGACTAGATACTTGTGTCATTAATGAATTAACGTGTTGGACTAGATACTTGTATCATTAATGAATTAACGTGTTGAACTAGATACTTGTGTCATCAATGAATTAACGTGTTGGACTTATATACTTGTGTCATTAATGAATTAACGTGTTGGACTAGATACTTGTATCATTAATGAATTAACGTGTTGGACTAGTTAATTGCGTCATTATGAATGAACGTGTTAGGTTGGACTAGTTATTCTAAGAAAAACAAGCAATACGAATACAAAAATTATGAGAGAAAAGTTAATCGAACTATCATGCTACACAAATATTAACAATTTTATGGAAGTCATCAAGACATCGAAGAACAATCAGTAAAAAAAAGGATTAAACAATAAAGAATGTAGGTACAATGTCTTACCACAAGAATATATCTGTCCATCTTGCCTCCTGATATCTACAGAACTAAAATAAACTGTATTTATATGAAGCACGTCTTCTACAAACAACAATAGATTTCGTAAGAGGTGATGACATTTACCTGAAATTAACTAATAAGGTATCTACTGTTGTATTAACTCCAGTTTTCCTTGTATTAGCTAGTTAGTGACTAAGATGTGGTTTCTTTTGTGTGGTTGGTAATTATTTTCATGAAAGGGTTTACAAGATATTTCTGGTTTGCTGAGAAGCCTTTCAGATTCAGATATATTTATTTGCCAACAATAGAGTACAGGTTTAGACGGTACATCACTAAGTGCTTCCGCTACCTTCTGCCTTACGGCATGCAAAGTCATAAAAACTAAAAGATACAATGTTAATATAAATTACTAATTATTATGTCATACTGTTAAAATATAGATTCTCGTAAATGTCACTTACAATATACTTTTTATTGTTATATGTTTGTCAATTAAAAAGTTTTTTATGCAATAACATAATTTTTCTAATAATAATGCATTCAGCTTAGATTTATCCTTTGGTTTCATAGATTGTCAAAGTCGCTTTTCATAGCTGTCTGTGTGGCCGCGATGTTCTTACCACGCAATAGATTTTAATGGGACTTTCATTATTAATTTAAAAAAATATTCCGGAAGGTTACGTGTATAATATGTTTATATATGTATAGTGAAAAATCGCGATGTTTTGTTGAGTCACAAAAACCGATCGAAGCAGGGGCGGTTCACTAGTTTTTCATAAGCGGGGCCATAGTTAAATTTCAGAGTTTCTGGATGTTCTTATTTTCTCTGATTTTTCTTAGAACCAATATGACTTTCTAGGATTTTAGGTCACACGACTTCAATTCAATCTTTCTAGATTGAATTGAAGTCGTGTGTGTGTAAGTAGGATTTCAATTATTAGAGGTAGGTATTCTTACCTACCTCTAATAATTGAAATCCTACTTTTTTTTGGTTTGAAGATGTATTTTATGTTTCGATAATATGCTTTGAACCTGTTTGTAATAATTTTTTTCAGGTGACCTAAACGTTTAAGGAAATAGACCATGTAAACGACAGCGATGAATTACATCATCTTGTCATACAATAGCCCTTAGTACTATTTTCATGTCTGTTTATTGGGCTAGAAAATACTAGCGACGTTCTGTCAGAACAAGGACAAATCGAGTGGAAAAATTCAACAATGAAATATTATTTTAACTTCTGTTTCCAAGTATCTGTATTCATTAAATAGACTTCTCTGTAAAATTGTAGTTCTTCAGTAAGTGATAAAGAAAAATCTATTTAGCAATAAAATAATCTGTAATTATTTTGGTTACTGAGGGCGGATCAAGGTTCAAGTCTGTGATGATATAAGGTTTCATACAAAATACTTCTTCAGAATAGCGTGGGTTTATTTCTAAGTAAAGTCGAGGTAATTAAATAAAAATGGTGTAGGTACAATACGTCTGTAGGTGTTATATACCCCGAATGGTGTATGCTTCAAATGTTCACGTTTTGCTAGACATTGTGTCATTGTGACAATAAGAGGTGAACTTATTAAGGCGAAATTGTATCGAAATGATGGTCGGCCCGCGCGCAATTTTATGGTATGCTTTTTATTAATATTTCTTTTTAAACTTCTACATGCTCTGTTACATTAAAATAAACCCATTAATCCTTTTTGGTATTTAATGGCGAAATTTTATTGAAATTGCTGTAATTACTATCGAATAAAACAGTTTTTTCTTATAATGATCGTACTTATTTAAAAATGCAAACAGGAAACTGCGATTATTTTGTATCGAGCCAAATTGTGTCAGTCGTGTTTTGGCCCTCATAATTTACTAAAGAAAATCTTCATTTTTATAATCATGAAAAATAATAAGGCAAATTTGTAGTTTTTGAGGACGAAAATTGGCTTTGCGTGCAGCCGAAATGCGTCAAAACATCTTATTTGGCACCCAATTCGCCTTAAGTATCAGATTGATTTTAGTTCCGATAGTTTTTGACTTTTGTAAATAATTTTAAAGCGTCGATTTGTATGTTACGTAGCTAAAACATATTTATTTATTTATTTCTACTTCACAAACTGATGTCGAGGGCCTCGCCTAAGGTCTCCGCCGCGTCATCGAGCACGTAACCGATGGGAATTCGATTGTAAGTAAGTCGCGACGAGCTTCTGGTCCAAGGTCAATAGAACATACAAGTTTATCTGAAGCTTGGCTCTGACTAGTCATTCGTGATGTTTTAGCAATATAGTGTCACTAAATGTTGTGATGCAATAAATAAAAGTGACGTTAGTTGCGGTAGGCACCTACATACAATTATTTATAGGACTGCTGTAATAAACTGACCCGAAATTGTCTCAAAAAGTTGCAAACGTTACACGGTTCTAAAAAGTAGGTACTTACCTATCTCAAAGAAGAAAACTGCCTTTGAATTTTCTAGATTACTCTTTTAAAATTATAGGTGGAAAAAGAAGAAAGAAAAATAATAGAATAAAAGAAAAAAGAGAAGAAGATACTTAACAGAAAAAAATTGGATAAGTTTTCCATATTACATAACTAAGCTACTCTCTAAAATTCGCTATTAGGTATATATAATCAGCCTATAACGTTCCCTACTGGGACACATATGCCTCCTCTCTGTGAAAGGGAGCGGGCCATAATCCAGCACGCGGGCCCAGTGCGTGCTGGGGAATACTGAGGATGTCACATGTCTTCTAAGTTTTGGTTCTAGGTCGTGCCGGTTTCCTCACGATGATTTCCTTCACTGTTTTGAGGCAGATAGTGCTGATGAAATAAATTACACGAATCAATGTGTCTGGGTTCGAACCCACGACTTACGACACGTAAGTCGGGGCCGTTATCACTGGGCCACCCCGGCTCTCTATGGTCGCTATGACGTTCCTAATTAGATACTTAGTGATTAGTCTAAGCCAAGCCTAAGTCCTGCCTGTACCTATGTATGTTTGTGTGTCCTGCCAGACGAAGTCAATGTCAGGCTGTTAAGGCTGCACGTAAATGCGGTCACGATCGATTTACTTAACATTGGACAATTATTTCTTAGTACAGTCGGTGACAGTTTTTTAGTTATTTATATTTAATAATTATTTAAACTTATCTTTTTCAATTACCTAAATTAGGAAGAAATCATAATTCAGTTTGTTTTCAGTGCCTAATAATCAACTTTTATTATGATTTAAATTATTGCCATTATAGAAGAACAAAGAAACGATGGATGGACTGTGTGAAAGATGATATGGCTAGACAGGGGGTGACTGCTGAGATGACGACTGATAGAGAATGGAAGAAAGGGACATGCTGTGCCGACACCAACGACATTGGGAGAATGGCAGGAGATAATGATGATGTTAGTACCATGACATCTATTGTTACAGCAGTACACATATTTACCTTGAAACTAAGCAATACCGTTCTCTTTTTCGTTGATAATATAATATAATCAATAAAATGGCTTCAAGTATTTATTTCTCCTGTTTTTCTAACTGTACATTAACCATAGCTATGTATGTTAGCACATCCTCTCATTACTCTCGACGTGCGGCAGCCCTCATCAGGCCGCGGCACTCGGCAGTAATGCCTACTTGGCCCATTTATTTCTGTACAGCATTCTCTGCACTGAGGATGCACTAGATTTGTTTTTATTAACAAGGTTTATTTATATCTTGTTACTTTAATCTGTCATGTAGTATAGTTAATTTAATCTGTGTTTAGTTCTAGATTCGTCATTATCATTTAAGTTGGGTAATACTTTAATAAATAATAAATAATAATAAATAATAATCGTTTATTTATAAAAAAAAAAAATGATCATTATTTGTCACAGAACCGACGATTGATGTGGTTAACTGTAAATTCATGTCTCGATGGAGTATGACCATGTTGATAAAAACACAAACAAAGGTTCACCTCCTAAATTCTTTATAACTTGAAAGTTGATTTCTTTATGCCTTTGTCCATTCAGGGTACCGCGTTAAGTGAGAAGTTAGTCTTTCTTCTGAAAAGACCAGACCTTTACGATTATAACTCTATGGCACTGCCTACTCTTAATTGCATCGCAATATAAACACAGTTAACACTAAACGCGTTGTTTTTCCATACAATTGTAATCAGCAATCATTGTGATTTGATGAAAAACACAATTAATCATTTCGTTACTAATGGTTTATTAATTGCCAGGGTGAAATGTCAAACTGGGTTTTGTTCCATTTTGTGAATAGAATCGCAATGTTAAACTATTGTAAGTAAGCCTAAATTGACATGGTGACTATATGGACCTCATGAGATGTTTGAATTCAAGTGTAATAATTAAATATCTTGAATTAATTAAATACCTGCTTTTACATTAATTAAAAACCGTTAAACAGTTGCACATAACTTGAGATCTATATAATTGCATAAAAAATCTTAGGTTTTTTTCTTCAAACTTATTTTTCAATTTCCGTTTTCTTAAGAACTGTTAATGCACTCCTTAGTTGTTACTAACCAGTTCGTCACAACAATGGAAAGTTTCTTGAAAGAAAATCTGATTCTGAATAAATCTTTTACTTAAAATTCAATATCGCATTTAAAAAAATATTTAGTTTTGTTAAGCGAAATTAATGTCGTATCGTAATCTAGAAAATAAATCCTTTCCATTATATCTAATTAAGTGGGTACATAAGCGTCTCATTTGGTATTCAACATTTTATTTTTCTAAATTAATCACATTACAAAAGTATTTTGATATAACTAGGCTAAAGTTTGAATAACTAGGTACCACAGTAATTACACTTTGTAATTAAGAAAAAACATTTAATTACAAGGAAAAGTTTGTTCTCTGAAGTATTTGGTTTCACTGCTCAGGATAATAATTATTTCGGTTATATCTTCTTTCAAAATATTGAAAGTACTAACTGACTTTAAATGAAGGTTAGTATCCCGAGAACTTAAGTTTGGTAACGAGGTGATATCAGTGCAACATAATTTCTTATTTTTGTAGTAAAATAAAAATAAATAAGTAAACATAATGATAATAAGATTCAATAAAATTAAGGTGTTTTGAATAGATATGTTTGTAGGTACCTAACGTAATATAACAACATTTATTTGATACATTATAGTACTCAGATAAAAGGTGACACTTACGGGTGCATAATAGTTTCAGTGCAAAACAGTTTGGCTCACAACTGTACCTCAGAATTTGATCGTGATTAAAGATTAAATATTGCATACAGGTGACACAGATGACATTGTAGGCTCATTGTAACGAGATCATTTTAAATTGTGTCGGCCATTAGACAGTTGAGGTCTTAGGTGCTGTGTCAAAGTGGCTAATCTACTTATAAAGCTCTACTTGAAATCGATTTACGTTTTTTGCATTAATTAACACGATAGTGCATGAAGAATTTGCAGAAGGTTATACCTACTAAAGTCTCTCAATGGACCTTCTTTTTTTTCTGCTTCTAAACTATTTATTTATTATTTTTTCTAATTTAGCTGATTAGAAAAGATGGTGAAAACAACAGCCAAGCTCTGTAAATTCATGTTAATGGTGGTATTTTAGTAGAAATAAGATTTAAATAATTATTCAGTTACATTTATTATTAGATAAAACCTAAGACACATTATATTAAGAACGGATGATAAATAACTTCAAATCTGAACAACCATATTATAATCAGGTGTTCGCTTATGAACTTGTATAAAATGTATACCTACTTAATATTATAAAATTAATTAATCAAACCAGTACATCTAGGACAGTTGTTTTCAAACAATATAATACAACCAATATAAGCCTTAGTGGAAACTTTCTTAAAGATCTCTATGGTTGGATAAATAAACTAAAAGATCACAGAAAAAGGTATTTGTAGTAAAAAAAAAGTCTAGTGGTCGCAAGCGCTACTACTGAGCATGAGGTCCTGGGTTCGATTCCCGGGTCGGGCAAAGTGTTATTGGGTTTTTCCATCTGGAATTTCTCGTGGTAGCCCGCAGTCTGGATTTGTGCCCGGTTGATGGCAATAGGCTTGCCCCCTATTACATGGAACTTAAACATAACTGGCGAAAATATGGGTGTACATACTATAGGTACACCTCTGCCTTACCAATACTTTTAATTTCTGCTTCGGCAATTTTCTATTAGAAAACTTGTCGCGAGTAAAAAACACTTTCACTAAAATGTTAGTTGCTAAATCAACTATTTTATACTTAACTATTAATTTTATACAAAACTCTATATACTTTACATAAAGTGGCGGCACGTTATGTAGATGCAAACAAACAAGCTGCCGTCGTTACTTTCTTCTCTAATCTTTATATAAACAGCCTTTTCGGGTATAACAGGTAACTACTCAAACAAAATAGCAACGAGCCTACATTGGACTGAAACTTTTCCTGGAAGACTTCTACTACCTACTAATATTAATAAACACAGAAATAAGCAAGTTCATTAAAATTATACATCAGGTACGTTTTATCAGTTATTAGGGACTAACATACGGTCATACTTCCCAGCATGCCAAGCTTACGTTATATCTGCTAACAGTGGACAACCATATACAAAGTGTAGAAGCCATAATTTTGATATATTCCCGAGTGCAAAGATAGCAAAAACCTCTCTTAGAATAGTCTAAAAGAAAAAAGGTGTATGGAATCCATGTAGTAACGTCGGGGGATGAGCGAAAGCCACTCTATGATGTATCAACGGCGCGTGCGCAACTATAGGTGCATGGTACACTGAGGCTAGTGGGTAGCCGAATGAAGGATACACCACTATGGGCGCTGGTGCCGTCTGGACTGAAACCAGGAGACACAGGATTGTCACCTGGAAAGAGAAACATTTTTGTATAAAGACAGAAAACAATTATGTTGTTTTTGGCGCTATAAAAATCAAATGTGCTTTTACAGATTATCTTATCTATATAGAATTAATTGTTTAATTTATAAAGAAGATAATCTATTTATTTAAGGAGTACCAACGAGATACATTACAATTATCTTATACATGAATAAATCGTGTATAATAAATGCGTTATCCTGTAATCTGATAGATGGTCGTGGAGGACGATAGGATCATTTTAAATGTAAAATACTGGTATTCAGCTGCATCCGGTTAGAGAGGAAGCCGACCACAACATAGTTGGGAAAAAGCTAGGCAGGTTGATGAAGGTACCCAAAAAATAAACAAAAAATATATTATTCATTCATAGCTACGCTAAATAGGCCCAGCCGTGTAGCTGTACTTAGTTTTATGTGAGCATCATTTTGTCAAAAAAAAAAACAAGTATCTATGTTTATCCCGGAATATAGATAAAAAATGTAAATAAAGAAAGGGCTCGTTGAGATAAATTAAAAATAACAGACCCACCGGAAGGTTGTTGTTCTATTTCATATCGTCGAAAATATTTTAAACATTTTTTAATTATGCACAGACGGTCTGTCTATCAGCGAACGACGACCATCGTGCTTCGGTTTGTTCAGACACCAGCTGTTGCCTGCGGCTTCATCTGCGTGGATGTCAATACTTCCCTATTTCAATCGGATTTTGTTCAAAATTTTATGGGTTTTAATTTTTTGCGCTGAACCTTAATAATTTTTCTAAAATAAAAGTAGTTTAAGTTACTTCTTATAACATCAGATATCTGTCAGAGAAACTCCCATCAAAATCGGTCCAGCCGTTTCGGAGATAAGCCGGAACAAAGAGACAGACAGACAGACAAAAATTGTAAACATGGTGTTTTTGTAATACGTACCGTATATACTTTCATAGTATGCATTTAGTAAAACGCTGTTATTTTGACATCACAAATAGATACTTCAATTTTATTTATTTGTATAAACTAGACGCTGTATTATTAGGTATTTAACTCACTATTATATACTGTGTAAACTACCACTTGGAACTAGACCTTTGTTAAATATATGAGATCAAACAAACGTCCCTAGACAATCCTATGAGAGGCAACATGCGTTTTAATAGACTTCAAAAATACTTTTTTTTGTAAATCGATATTTTTATCAACTGTGGACCGATTTTGAAAATTCACTTTTCATAGAGTAGTGAGTTAAAACTTGCGCGGTGCTCCCATATGAATTTTATTAAGTTTGCTATAGATAGTAGTTTTTGAGTTGGCTACAATAATACGTATTAAATCCACTTAGTGTATGAATATAATATAATATAATATAATATAATATAATATAATATAATATAATATAATATAATATAATATAATATAATATAATATAATATAATATAATATAATATAATATAATATAATATAATATAATATAATATAATATAATATAATATAATATAATATAATATAAAATAATATAATATAATATAATAGAATACTCTTTGTTATATACACCAATAAAATTACAGATATAAACGTAAAAATGATGATGATGTGTGTATGTTGATGATTTTATAAACCTTTCTCTCACTGTTGCTTACATAGCAAGTAGTTGCGTACGAATTTATGTGGGGTAGGTACGACAGCTAAAAAGTGTTGTAAAAAAGTATTTAGACTCACTTTCCCCCAATAGATTGAGATGTAATTATATTCCATTAAATAATATTGATACGATTCGTTTCATCCCGAAAATACAAACCGAAACCTGAACGTAGAATTCAAAATCGCAGGCGCTCCTAACTCTATACTAATAGACAATAGACACTAAGACCTGGAAGTCACCCAAAACATAGCTCGGGAACGTCTAGAACACTAGATTATATTAAACTAGACACACAATCTACAATCTCCAGCCTAGCTTTCCTCGAAAGGGTCAGCGACCCTAAATCCAATATCTATTACTAAAACACTTACCAATCGATACATATCCGTTTCTGTTAAAATATCCGGATTGTGGCCGGTTCGCCTGTCGACTGCCACATCCGTGCTAGCTCTGTCAATTTATAAGAGCTTTGAGTCAATTTTAGCAGGCTACCTAGCCTGATTATGGGCAGGCATGTGCCTAATATGTCCAGTGCGTGGCGACATATTAGACTAAGTAGAAACACATATTTTGTAGCTAGTGGGACTGTTTGGAGATGTTCTGGGAAATAAGGTTGAAGATTAATGATAAAGATAATTTTATTTTGCAAATATGGCTAACAGCAAAATGGTGACAAAAAATATAAGAGTTCAGCCATATTTTATCGTAGGCATGCAAAAGATTTAAAACATTCAACTTATAACCAAATAATTAAATACCTATAATAGCTTTTAAGTGGCGAAAGCTTATAATATAATATAATAATAATAATAATTTTTTCCCCATCGCCGTATCTCTACGTTGACGTCGTGATGGGGCTTGCGCGCTCCGAACTCTAGGTCTGTGCCGGTGGAGGTTTCTTTGCCGGAACAGGTCTAGGATGAGGAGCCAGACCAAGAGAGATACAGAAACCCGCAGGGCAGCATGTGGCGAGCTGCTGGGCAGTAGCGACCCCACGTACCCTATCTCCCGGGAGAAGTCATGTTCCTCATCTCTGGCTTGCCTTTATTGGCCGGCTGGAGTGAACACTGACGAGAACTGACCTCCCACCTCATTCTTGCCTTTATTGGCTGGCTTGAGTAGAGATTCGCAAGAGCAAACGTGCTCGGAGGAAGGAAGTAGTCCAGTAAGATGCTGGTAGGGATCTTGACCGTACTTCCGGGATTGTCCTGATAGCCGTGGAATACCTCTCCACTCCTCTTAAGCACCTCAAGACATGTTGCCCCCTTGTCGTTACGACACTATGTGCTAGCGACCGTTTCCGGGGGCCCATTGTTGAGTGTGCAAGTCACCCCCTGCCATTTTATCCGTGTATTGTATTTATCAAACATTGGTCAGGCAGGGGCCATAGTCCTTCCATAGTTTTAGATAACCAGTCCACTTTAGCCATCCAAACCCATAGCCCAATATTTTTTTTTCTCCATATCCTGCAATAGTCCTACACCAACCGGGAGTTGTCCTTGGGTGCACTTGCATAGTACGCACAAGGATAATCGTCGGTTGGTGCCTCATTTCCATTGAAAGCGTCTAACGGGCCTCTGCGAGTTGGCTTCGGCCCCTCATATGCCTTTCAAAGGTCCGGGACCCTAGGGTCCCGGGAAATATATTAAAAAAAAAAAATAATAATTTTATTTAAATAATTTTTAAGCTAGTGTATATATATATATATATATATACACTAGCTTAAAAATTATTTCTCAATTAGGAACTCCTTAATATTATAATGTCTAAGCTTTCGCCACTTAAAAGCTTCGAAGTCTCTTTTTAAATAATGAAAGCAGCAGCTCTTTTCATGTCTTTGGTAATTTGTTATAAATGACTGGAGCCGTGCAATAGACACTTTTGTGCATAAGTGCTGTCTTGGTTGACTCCAGACACAGCACACTATTACCACATCTATTGCGGGGTACTAAATCTGATAGACGTATAAAAGGACTCGGATTTGTCTTTACAAACACAGCTTCTTCTAATATGTACAGACAAGGTAATGTTAATATTTTGTAATTTTTAAAATACGGGTCACAACTTTGGTTTAAGTTTAAACATCGCTCGAATGCATCTTTTTGTACCTTGAAGTCGGTCTTTCTTTCAGTGGAGTTTCCCCAAAATATGATCCCATACCGTAAATATGATTCTACTATCCCATAATAAGAAGTAAGAAGAGCATCCGTGTTTATTATAGGTGATAATGTGCGTAGAGCGTACGCAGACTTACTCGTTTTCTTACATAAAGTATCAACGTGTGATTTCCAATTCAGTTTTTTATCTATTTCAAGACCCAGGAATTTTGTAATTTCAACTTCTTCTTCAAGCATCATTATTATAGTGTATATTTAAGTTAATACTAGAGGTCTGTGGTCTAAACTGGATAACTTTAGTCTTACACAAATTTATTTTTAAATTATTTGCGTCTAGCCAGTTTACCGTCTGTTAAACTATTATTAATTTCACTCTCACACGTATCTACACTTTAATATGCTATTGTAATCATGCTATCATCCGCAAAAGTGTTATAGGTAGTTAAATAGATTTCGGTGAAACATTTATGTATATAATAAATATAAAGGGCCACAAAACGCTCCCTTGCAGTACTTCAAATAATATTGTACGTTCAGAAGACCGAAATTTCTATTCATGTTTACTTACTATATTACATTTAATTGACTTCAGCTATTTGTTTTCTGTCTTGTAGGTACGAATTAAGCAAATTAAGAACACTGCCTCTAATCCCGTAGGCTTCGAGTATTTTTTAAAGAGTAGCATGATGTACATAGTCGAATGCCGGGGTCATGTCGCAAAATATGCCACATACAGGATTCCGGTGATCAACATTTTTAATGACATTGTATATAAAATCATATATAGCCATATCAACATTCCTATGTATACGAAATCCTTTCTGTTCCTCACACAGAATGTCATTTTTATCTACGAATTGATATTTTAAAGTAATATACTTAAGAATATACTTTTCAAAAAATTTAGAAATAACTGGAATTAATGATATTGGTCGGTAATATTCCATCAGTTCCCTAATTTATCTTTTAAAAAGTGGCTTAATTATTGATGTTTTTAACACATCAGGTGATACCTGCGCTAATATGTAGGTTAATAATATGAATTAAATGACCACTTATTTCCATTGACATAATATGTTTCAGTATTTTTGTAGCAAAGCCGTCATATCCTAAAATATTTGTATTGTCTAATGAGTGATTCTCTCTATATCCCGTGGTATACTAGGGACCATGAAAATTGTTTTATGTGTCAATTTTGTTACATTTAGGTTTGCTAGTCATATCAAGTTTCCCTTGTACTTTATCGATAAAATAATTGTTAAATGCTTCAGCAATGTCATTGGGATTTAATAGAGTACTATTATTATTCATTTATAATTTTAGTAAGACTAGATTTAGGTATGTTATATTTTTCACGATTAATAATTTGCCACATTTTATGATTGTTTTGCGCCTTTTGTGTTAGGTTTATAATTATTTTGTGTAAACGAGAGTAGGTAGTGAAGGTGTATTTATTATTCTTTTTTTTGACTACCTAGTTTAATTCCTTTTCACAACCATTTAGGTTTCTTAAGGCATCTATTTTGATCAATTTAGTTGGAAAATACAAGTCCTCCCTATATTAATTTAAATAGATCGAGAAATTTGTTATAGATAGATAAAGAAAGATTTGTTAAAGATAGATTTTTTATATGATTTCTAAACTTAGAAATATTGTCAAGGCTGTAGTCTCTTTTAGCCGTGTACCAATAATTTATGAGACATCTGGTCTGAACTAGACAGTGAAGCAGCTATGCCGTATGATCTGATAATGCCAATTCTATTACGTCAGTTTTACACACTTTACTAAAATTGTGCGCAAAGTTGTCTATGCATGTCATACTGGCCATGTGAGTCGGCTGCTTTAATGCTAGTTTTAAGTTATAGCTCATTAAACGACATTCGAAAGCATTTGAGTGGCTATTAGGTTTAAGCATGTCTATGTTAAAGTCCCCAGCTATTATATTACAATGTTGTTGTATTGTGTACGTGGTATTTCTCGCAAAAGTGTTTCCATATTATCAAAGCAGTAATTGAGATTATTTATATTCGGTACTTTGTAAATACAGACAACAATTATCTTAAAATAAGTAAGCTCAATTGCACAACATTCAAATATGCCTGATGAAGATAATTTCGAAATTATTGGTATTTCCTTATATTGGAGACCGTTTCTCACAAGAATACACGCCCCTCCTTTTTGTTAGGCGATTGTTAGGTTTCCGAGTTTTATTGGTTTTTTTCATTATTATTCCTTCTACCAATACCCCAATTTAATTAGCTAGCTATGCGCTAGCTAGGGTAGCGCATTCTTTCTTAGACAACTTTTATTTGTTTCCAGATAAGATATATCTTTCCCTTATACTTCGTAGCTTTAAGGGCACTAAATCCATTTCAAAATATTAATTCAATTCCCAAATTTAATTAAATGCTAGACCGACTATTGGATAGCTCACCTCAGCTACTATCGGCCATCGGATAGTTGTTCAAATTCGTGGCTGCGGCGGCGCCCCACTAAGGGACTAGCATAGCTATCGAGCATAGAGTAGTGTGGTAGAATAGAGACTGCAGACAATAATTCGTTTTAAAATGTATTTCTCTTAATAAACAGCCGTGCGCCCGATAGGATGTCCCAGCGGCAAAAATGACGAAATTCCATACAAAGTTTCATCCCCTATTTAACTCCTTTATGGGATGAATTTTCGAAAATCCGTCCTTAGTTACAAAAGGCACTAACGTGCGAAATTTCATGCTTCTAGAGCCCGATGTTTGCGTTGTCTGTCAGAGAGTGAATTTATGATTTTTATTAACTAGAAGAATTCGAATATAGAAAACTCTAATCAAGGAAAAACGCGCAACTTTAAAATAAAAATAAGGATTTCTCTAAATTGCATTTTCTTTTCGAATTTATTCATGCTATGCCATCTGTATGCCATTTTACGCTAATTGAGTGCAAGTTACGAACTACTTTGATCTTTCTGTTTGGGTACGTTGACAGCTGCAAAAATTTATTAAACAACCAAAAAGTATTATTAAATTTTTATTTAATCAGACATGTAATTATTGAGATTTCAGGTAGATGTAATAATAAGAAATATAAAATATTGCTAAAAACTTTTTCAACTCTTTTCAAACTTTGATATTGTTGAGTTCTGAGAATCTGTTTTAACAAAAAAAAAAAAGGGTTTTGATCAAACATAAAATTTTTAAGAATAGGTACTAACTACGTTTTAAAGTAGGTAATCACTCTTTCTATTGTAAAAAAGTATAATGAATTGTATACGTCATTTAAAATATTTTCGTCCTCAGACTACGACTATATATCGACATCGAAAAGTTCAGAAACCTGCAGAAACCTTTAACTAATCTATTCCAATAAAAAAAAAACCTTTTTATTATTCCGAGTGGCATCCTGACGTCGCACTGCACCAAGCCACCGGCTCAAATATGGCATCAACTGGTTTAGTACACTTTACTCTCGTTGACAACCTACCAGATAGATTACTACGAATTACTTATCGGTATTTTCATGCACGTTTTTCCTTATGTTGGGTAAAAGTGCTCGTATGAACTTTTAGTGCCGTATTGAATTTATTAAGTGGCTCAAAAGTCCAAATTGGTAACATTAAATAGACTGTCGTAAGCGCAATTAGCATAATAACATTATAGGAAGTGAGCGAGTATATTCTGTAATGTTATTTCATTTATATCATCCAGTTAACAAATTGAGCTTTGTAGTAGAAACAAAATTCATGCATATTTTTGTTGCGTTTCCTTCACAGCTGTCATCAATTAAATTAATTAATTAATTACTTTAAAGCTTTACATTAAAATTGATCTTCAGATAACAATCAATCTCGGTTTCGTCACCCTACGTGAATTTGGATGAACCAAATTCACGGAACACAGTGCGACAGAGTTACGTCACTAAGCGGACGCGGACGTACCCGATAGCTTCTAGTCAACAGTCCCAGTAAATGTAGCTCCCAGTAATTTTAGCAAACAAATTAATTGCTTTTGATGTAAATATTTAATTCAGTGTAGTTCTTAGTGAACACGTTTCTTAGTAAACTTCTGGGTTGTGTAAACAAGTTTATTCAGTCATCCTAACAAGGACATAAATCTTCACACATTCTTTGTCTAAAATTATACTTACTTATGTACTGCAAGAACTCAGCACTCTTGTTATATCGGGTTAGGCGTATTTAAAATATAAACTTTGGATTAGGTATTATTTCTTTAGGTAAAACTACGCTTTGCTACAGACGGGCGGGCGCTGTCAGCTATCAGCTGACTCTCAAATCCTTTCATATTCGTCTTATTATAAAAGAGTGACTTCTAAAATATTCGAGGATGTTGGATGGGAAATCCTTCCAGATTCAAACTTCTACAGTACTTGTGGAAATGAAAGAAGCACATGACATAACAAATGTTTTACTTTTGTAAAACTCATCTACATCCTACGAGAGATTCTTTGAGACATGGCAAACCTCATTATTATAGCTCCTTGCGATTTTATTGGTGTAGTGATTTTAACACGAGGTTCTTTTGGATACAAATTGTCTTCAAGTCCTTTAGTGAATTTGGCAGTCAATGTAGGCATTGAAATTAATTATTGAATTTGACCGAAACAAAATTGCTATTTGTACATTGTAAACTCTGCATTTAACACAAACCAATAAACTTATCTTTTCAGTAAATATTTCTGCCTAAACCATTAATCTTGACTAAGTACGTACCTAGGTATTCCCTTTTTTCATTAAAATCAAAGCCAATCCAATTAAAAGAAAGATCCAACAAATCTTTGTCAAGATTTCTTTAAAACGATTACAAAAATGCAATGAAAAGTAAATTACTAAAGAAAATGCGATTGCAAATAATCGTACGTGTATATTACATTTATATTCAAGCACCTACTTTCCTGACTGGGGTCAGCAGTTCAAGTGGCTTTACACAACTTTTTACATGTTTACTGAACATTTTTGATTTATCTGATATTGCAAAAATTTGAAAGTTTGTTAATATGATATCTTGTTTACGTTTTTGAGTCTCCAAAATTGTAAAAAACTGATTTTGTTGTTGTTAAACTATGCTTTGACTTTATCATTTATGTAGATAAGGACTTGCTATTTTTATATTCTTGACTACAAAAAATCGTTGGTAAAATTATAAATAACGAGCTTTTCATCGAAAGATTATCTACTAAGTTATGGAATATAAAAAAAAAACAACAGAAATCAGTAAAAAAATATCGTTTTAATTTACTCTAAACCTTCACTGAAGGTAATTAAATCAATGGTGGACAGCGATGAGGGGAACGGACTTGACGACGTGACCGTGATGCACAACGGAGCTGGAGTGAGTGATGGCAGAGGGGGCGGTCTTCACGATGACGGGGGCGGCGTGGACAACGGGGGCGGCGTGGACAGCGTGGACCACAGGGGCGGCATGTACAGTGTGGACAACAGGGGCGGCGTGGACAGTGTGTACCACAGGCGCAGCGTGGACAGTCTTAATCACAACAGGGGACGAAGCGATGACTGGGGCGTGCACGGCATGGACGGCATGCACAGCGTGGACAGGGGAGCCGTGGTTGACGACCTGGCTGGACTTAGTGATGGTGGTCTTGGAGCCGACCACAGGAACGGAGTGGACCACTGGGGCGGAGTGAACCGCGACCACGGGCTGGTGGGCCACGAGGAGGCCGGGGGCGGCGGCAGCGCAGGCCAGGATGGTGGCGAAAGCAACCTGTTGGGAAACAATGTGTTAGTAACAATGGTAGTTATGACAGAAAGGCGTATAGAGAGAAATCCTACTTGGATTATTATGAAAATGTAATTGGAATTCCCAGAAATCAAAGTATTTAAACACCCAAATATTGTTATAGTTAAAATTTAAGGATCAACAAAACAATGAAGCACTTGATTGAAATACAAAAAAGAGCACTGAATCGTCCTAATTCGTTGGCCTAAAATATGACCATTATTCCTTAGCACTTACAAAGGACTTCATGGTTGATAAAGTAGATGTTTATACGACTGGACTGCCGAATACTGTAACGAAATGCTGGCCCACCGACGCTTATATACCACGCTGCCGAAAATTTACAATGAGTGCGCAATGAACTTGAAGTTGTATAAATTATAAAGCTTTGTGGAGGAGGCAGTGGTAGAGGCGTAGTAAGCGCTTACGTTGAGTTGTAACAGGCATTGTTTTATGAATGAAATGGTGACTTGGCAAAAAACAAAAAAAATTTTCTATATGAGTGAATTTATTTATGAATTACTGTAAGCAAGCTGGTTTAACGTTTAAGATGATTTGAGTTAAAGAAAGGAATAATTGTATGGTAGATGCTCTAAAATAATACCTAGGTACCAAAAGACTTGATGATTGCAAAACTAATAAATATGGAGGTTAAAAAGCAGCAGCTTCATATAAAATAACATAATCCCCAGCATAAACGCCAGCTACAAGACGCACAAACTGTTCCTTTAAACAAATCTAAACCTAACAGAATTTTATCAAGATTATTGTTTTATAAAATAATGCAAACATGAGTTATACCAATATAATAAAATAAAATGGGATGTAGATTTCAAACTGTGCCTACATTAATATTTTTAACTTAAGAGCCAGTGCACACTTCAATACCAGTACATGCCGTATCCACTTTCACTGTCTGCATCTGGCCCCCATCGAACTTGTCAAGATTAATGAATGCATAAACACAAACATTGAAGCTGTATTTAGGTTGATGCCAAGTTCATTCGTACTTATGTAACGGTGGGCTACTTGCTGCTTATTCACTTACGAGTATTCATGGTTGGATGTTGTACTGTATGTTTCTTTTTGATTTTATGGATGTTGAAATGTATGTGGCTTATGGTGTTCTAAATGTAAGAAACAAAAAGTTTTGACGGTTTTAATATAAAACTATGAATACTGTATACTAATGTGAGAGCATCTGCTAAAAGTTATTCTTTCTACATAATAAGACAAATAAGAATGTACATCCATTGATGCATTAGAGTCATATTGTCTTGTTGTTTCTATTTTAATTTCATTATATTCCTGAACTTTATGTTTTATTATACCTAAATAATGTATCCTTTGCGTCTGTTTCTATACTATGTCCTCTCCGGCTTTTGTAAATTCCGTTTTTATCGACCATATTTAACTGCAACTGAGACAATTTCTGTAATTTTATCCACTTAAATTGTCATGTCTGCAATTATTTGTAATGGTTTAATCTGAATTTATTTGTAATTCGCTTTTGTGTGACAGTGATGAACAAATTAAGTGCACCTTTTTGGTTACAATGTCCATGAGCGGATTCCCGGACTTAATTTTTTCTTCTGACGCCTTTCGGTGTTACAACCTAGCATCAAGAAAGTAATTTTTAGTCATAAATATTAAAAATCCATTTTTTTTGCTATGCACTGAAAGAAAAATGGCGGTCCATTTTCGGTCGGCATGGCTACTAAAGCTTTTTCTCAAGTATGTTGAGGTCGGCAATAAAGTCGAATACGACTGGACATCATTATGTTTATTAATCTACTCATACTGACAAATTAAAGAGCCGTAAATGCGAATTAATTGAACATTAATGAACTACGCAAAGTTATGTCATTAATCCGATCTGTGTCGTGGAGGTGTTTTCCAAATTATACAACTGCAATTAATAACGGTTTTAAAAGTGTTAAAATTTAAGTAGTCGTTTAATGACTGGCAAAATGTCACTGGTTTAAGTTATAAGTCTTCAACTGGAATCAAGCGAATGAAAATAAAATGTATGGAATGAGACCACCACGCAATAGTGAAGAAGTGATCATGAATCGAAACGTGGGAACTTTAGCAGCGAGATGTACCATCAGATGATGTTGTCTTTAGAATGAGTAGCAGTGTCATCCTGTCTTCTGATAACAACATACTGTAATCACCAATCAAATTATTAAACTGTTTATGTAAAAATCTGCAAAAAGCCAAAGCTAAGCAACCATAGTGGAATCAGGTTGATTTTGACTACAAAACTACTGTTTTATTAAAGATACACAATATTGTGACTATGATTTCATTACGAGTTATTGTAGAATCATATTATAATAAAAATTTTTCCTTGCTGTTTCCTATAGAACAAATTCTTCAAGTGTTACTTGTCAAGCTTCAATTTCGTGTAGATTAAAGAGTAACTCAGTCTGAGATTTTACTTGTGATATGAGCAGTAAATCAACTACGTTTCGTCTAGACCAATGCTGTTAGATCTCGCAAAATTAATGGCATGTCTAATTTTTAGTTCCCCTGCCGAGATTGGGGATATTTATTGCTATTCTTCTTGATTAAAGCAAACAGATTGCCTGCATGTTGTAAGTACCAGCAGCTTAGTTACTGGTTTAAGCACTTTCTGTTTTGTCACTTGATTATAAACACTAAGCGACGGTATTTATTTTTGTTAGAATAGATATAGTTCGTAGTTTTTATGCTTCTTAGGTGACGTCAATGGTAGGTCCACGGTCGATGTGGCGACGCTTGGGGAGGACCTATGTCCAGCAATGGATGGCTAATGTGACTGAAATGATGATGATGAAGAAAAAACGATAAAACTATTATGTCAGGTAAAGGGTTTTCCAACAAGGGCGGCTCGATGTTGAAATGGAATAAAACAAACTATTAGTATTAACGAAATTCTTTTTGTATTTGAAAGGCTTATGTGTGCCATTATTTATGGAATATATATGACATCGTTCAAAGGTCCGCCGCGGCTGCGCATGGTGGCACGGATCTGAGAGCTCCAATTTTCAATAACTGCCCAATACATCATTGCTCTGTACTTTTCGAAAATGACGTTTGTGAAGCTATCACCGTCAACAGCGAGCGCTACAGATCAATGATAACCAATTTATTTTGTCCCAAATTGAACGATATGGACGTGACGACATGTGGTGCCAGCAGGACGGCGCTACTTGCCACACTGCGAACGCCACGATGGACATTCTACATGAACGATTTGAGGGTATGGTAATCAAGTTTTATCATTAGAACGTGCTGCTCATTCGTGTAACTTGCCATGATGATTTGGCATCAGTGACTGAGTAATAATAATAGAAATAATAACAATAGATTTGACACATCCCACCAAAACAGCATGGCTGCCACAGACTGTCAACATCGACCCGTCCCTATTGGAAAACCCTTTATTATGTATCTGTAGGCCGTTCCTTACATCTTCCGAGTATTGAAATAACTGTTGTTATTAAATGCAAGACAACATTTGTTACTATTTGGCCCTTACCGTAGCAAACGCACGATACGGATTGATAATGATAGATTGAGCTTCCTCTATCCGCCATAAATCATTCAAGTCTTTACTGTCAAATTGACACATTTGACTCGTACTAACTTTACTGTCTTTTAAGACAGCCTTCTCGAGGTTATCTAACGTCAAATTACAAATTCAATCATTACTTTTACAAACAGCCGATACATGAATATTAAGAAGTTGTATAGTTTTTTGTCCATATGTTTCAAGGGAGTTTGGTAAATCAAGGCTGTTTCATGTTTGATTGATAATCACTTGAGGTCAAAGTGGCAATTTTTGTTTTAATGTTGGTGGTGTTTGATTAGTTAATTGCACGTAGAATATTCATAAATTGATAGAGCCAGAAAGCATTTTGGTTGCAGAAAGATTTATTTTCATCCTTGTTTAAGTTCAATCTCACGATTTATTTTGTAAAAAAAAAAATAATAGAAATTATTCGTTACCCGTTGGCCCGCACCCAAATCGGACATACATAATTATAAACAGCACAAAATTTTTGGAGGAGCCATAATTAATAACTTATGTCATTGCTCACCCAACAACGACGAACAGCGCAATATTACCACGTGATGCGTGAGTCCAAATCGTGCATATTTCACCAACATCCCACTAACCTCATAAGTTAAGAGGAGTGATAGCATCTTCAACATAATTCTTTCTTGATAGCCCGAAATGCTGTCCACTCCGATCTTATGAAACTTTTATGTGTGTCACGAATTACGGCAGCATTATGATTTTGATCTGCAAAATTAAATACATAGGCCTGATGCGACTTCGCTGATCATAATAATTACAGTTATTCTAATAGGCCATTTGATGTAATAAAATGACGGGTCCTAATGAAAAGCTACTTATCTTCACATCTCTTTGGGTTATTCACAAAAAATATTATCTTTATTAAAACAAATCTGCGTACATCTTTGCTATGATGAAATTGTTAAGTGTGTCGCGATTCATTTCGTCTTTAGACAAACTACAATATATTAATCACAGTATAATTGATGCGACGTAGGCGATTGTCAAGGTAAAAGTAAGTTAAGAAGGTCCACTCTGTACAAAAACGTAAAAGCTTACAGTTTTAAAGATATTATCATGATCATCATTCAATCTTTAAAGAATACAGCTTAACGAATTTTCGACATTTAGATGTTTCTGATAACTGAAATATATAAAAACATGATAACCATAATATACCCTCGAAACAGAACAGACCTTTAAAATAGGATTAGCAGAAAACACAGCTTTTAATGTGTTTTTTAAGAATAACTGCAGTAGTTCGAGCCTTAATTGTTTTCGCAACATGTACCTATAGGTAGGCCTTCTGCATCTTTTTATTCGATGGCATTGCGTGCGCTTGCGCCTTGCCGTTTCGTAATACTTCTTTGAATGTCAAGTTCATGCACGTTTGGAAGATTATTTTCAACATTTTGATGTCATCATCTTCCTGCCCTTATCCCGTATTATTTGGGGTCGGCGCAACACGTTTTTTCCTTCCATTCTGTCCTGTCACTCGTCAAACTATCACTGACTCCCTTTTCTTTCATATCACTTCTCACACAATCCATCCATCTTTTCTTTGGCCTCCCTCTCCCTCTCCATCCATCCACATGTAAACTCATAACTCTTTTAGCAACATGCGTTTCATCCCTCCTCTTCACATGACCATACCAAGACAAACGATTCCCTTTCAATTTTTCAGTCACTGGCGCCACTTTCAAACTTCCCCTAATATATTCATTTCTCACTTTATCCATTCTCGTCACACCACACATCCATCTTAACATTCTCATCTCCGCTACGTGCAATCTTTTTTCATCCGTCTTTTTCACAGCCCAACATTCTGATCCATACAGTATGACAGGCCTTATCACGGACTTGTAGATTTTACCCTTCAACTTGAGAGGCATCCGTGAGTCACAAGTTGTTCCCGTGACCTGTCGCCATTTCATCCATCCTGCGTTGATCCGATGCGTTACATCCCGGTCCACCTCACCATCCCCTTGAACGAGCGACCCGAGGTACCGAAAGTCGGGACAGATTGGTATGGGCGTTCCGGCGAGAGCTAAAGGCACTGGATTGGAGAGACCGCCGAAATCGCAGAACAAGTATTCCGTTTTGGTTCTACTCAATTTCAGGCCAACACTCTCCAGTCTGTGCCACCACACCTCCAATCTGTTCTGGACCTCTAGGCCACTTTCAGAAACCAGCACAATGTCATCGGCAAACAGCATACACCAGGGAGCCTCTTCCTGAATGTCCGACGTCAGAGCGTCCATTATCATCAGGAAGAGGTAAGGGCTGAGAGCCGACCCTTGATGTAAGCCGACCGCCACATTGAAGCTGCCAGTGGTGCCCACTGTAGACCGGACTTGGGTACTGCATCGACTGTACATCGCTCGGATCAACTGCACATACTTCCCAGGTATACCTTTCTTCTTAAGGGCCCACCACAGAACCTCACGAGGTACCCGGTCGTATGCTTTTTCGAGGTTTTGGGTTGAAGTTGAAGTGAATAGAACCATTCTATTTTCATCTCTTATACATCTTACCTGGCAAACATCCCTCGCCTTTCTCTCTCTTATTCTGGTAAGCCGGTATAGCTCTTTATGGCCTGCAGGACTATCCAGTGCGTCATACTGCCAGGTTTTCGAGGGTATTATTGTTAAATTCTGAAGGATTTTCATGTGTGTTTAACTTGTGTTCTTTGTTGTAATAATTTTGCTTCATGTGTAAGTGAGGTTTCTTTTGTCTTTACTTACTTTGTCTTAGCTATTATACCTTCAAAATGCAGGTACGAAATCGAACTCCATTTTTCTAAATGCTTAAGAAAATATCCAACACCTTATTCTCAATTTACTTTAGGTCCTAATTCAAGTAACAAGCTTTAATGAATTATCATAGTTCCAATTAACTGACTTCCACTTCATCTCTAACAAAATAAGAAACTCCATTGTCTTTCTCTATCTCAGTATCAAGAAAACAGCCAACATTAACACTAACAGTCTCATTATCGCCTTACGTCCCTATAACATTAAATTACTCCCAAAGAGCTTGTCAACGACTGTTATCAGATCCACATTTCGAACTGTTCTCTGAGAAGCTTTGCAACACAACCTTGTAAAGATCAAGACAATAATTTGATACTATTTGGTAATACATGGATAATAATGGGCATGCGATTGGACAATTAGTTTAGTGTAAATATACCAAGGACTTGGTTAGGTAACTATAATCATATTTCGTTGCAACAAAGCTGCGATGTGTTGTTTAAATGATTAATGACAGAAAGTGGGCTAGAAGATTTGGATTGATGATGTGAAATTAAATATACATAAAGTTAAGCATCGATATTAAGTTTATCTAATCGATTGATTGAGCTTACAGAGACAAGTGACACAGTAGTTACTAAGTTTAATATAAATCTAATATGGACGCAATGCCACCAAAATCATATCTTGAAACAATTGTAAGTTTTGTAAAATACCCTTACACTGCAATCTCCTTAACTTATAATCGGCGTTAAACTACCCATGCTATAAATCCTTCGTCTGCAAAACTCAATGTTCTTGCAGAACGTAGAAATTCGCTCCCCATTAACACTTTACTCCTGTCATAACAGACAAGGAATGACTCATCAACCTTTAACTCCCGCAACATTCTCAACCTCTCTAACTGATTGGGGGAGTTCAACGAACTTGTATTCTTCTCCAGTAATAGATGCTAATTCCTTTTAATCACTTAACGTATCACATTATACTTTTGTGTGACTATCATGAGTTATTTCCTTAGAAAATAGACCGGCATGTATTTGAATGTTTTCCTTGCGGTCATTCTGATTTGTAAGAAAAGTTTTAGGACATAAATTATAACGGTTAACGACACGGATACATGGGTAAATAAATTATTTTTTATTTGTTTGTTTGTTAAGTGAAATTAATGGAGCCAGTTTTTGCAGTCTAATTTTATTATTTGTCATTCTATGCTATACTTACATTTGCTCTTCAAAAAAATAAATCCCTTTTCTATTTTATAGCATTCCGAGTCAAACACAAACATTTCATTCCCAAGTTTACCCCTTGCTATCATTCGGATGATAAGTTCCTTCATTACCGATAGGGGCTAGGTTCCGTATAGACACATACGTACGTTCTGCCATCGATAAGATTACTGGGCAGTCCGCGAACTAAGTTCTGCCAGTTGACAACTTTACGTTGACTTCTCTGGTCAAATCTGCAGCCTTATGATTAAGTCAGCTCTACAGCAGATTTTTACTTAGATATAATAATATATCTTATGCAAAAATCTGCTGCAAAGCTAATTCAATTATTATTATTGTCATAATAAATTATATCTAAACAAAATAATGATTTAACTTAGGTCTTCACGATGGGGACTAACTAATATGGGTTTCTAGAAGCTAAACTCTTAGTTTAGTTTTACTTTTTGTAAAGGTCGATATGTGACGTGCATGTACGAAACTAAGAGATATTTATGTCATAGCTTACTTTGATATTCCAAAACTTACTTATTATCTTATCAAACTCGTTTTTAACTAGGCAGGTGTTGCATAGACTTTTATTTGGAGGTTTTTTTTGTAGTTTTATCATCATTGCATACTTATTACGAGTATGTGGGTGAGCGAATGATCTTTTGTCCCTGTTAATGTTCTTACAACTTGAAAATTATTTAGACTTTCATACAATCTATAAAGCAATGTATACTTACAAAGCTCTGTAATAGGTGAATTGGCATTTTCGGCTAAAATTATATGAAACTATTAAAGAGTAGGTTAAAATGATAAGTAATAAAACCATAATTCAGCTATAAAAATACACATTTATTCAAACAAAATAACAACAAAACAATCAATGATGAACAGCAATCAACGGCAGTGACTTCACAACAGGCACAGTTTCATGGACAGTGGAACTGTGATGAGTCACAGCGGAGTCACCAGACTTCAGGGTCACCAGCGGCGAAGAGTGGTAGACCACCGGAGTATGGTCGACAGACACCACAGGCGCATGGACTAGAGTAGTTCCTCCGTGGTTGACAACCTGGTTACTCTTGGTGATGGTAGTCTTCGGGATATGGTAGACTTCATGTACAGGCATAACACTGATAGAGTGGACAGGATGGACATAAGTTCCACCGTGGTTGACCACTTGATTAGCCTTTGTGATGGTAGTCTTGGAATGGAGGACAGGAATAGTATGGACAGTGTGAACGGGGTGGTAGACGTGAGTGCTTCCATGGTCAATGACTTGGCTGCTCTGAGTGTAGGTAGACTTGGAGGTGAGCGGAACCGTGTGGATCACATGCGCCGGCTCGGCGAGAAGGTAGGCAGGAGCGGCGGCCCCGCAAGCCAGGATGGCGCTAATGATGATCTGAAAATTTAAAAATATTAGTGGAGATGAACATGAGAAAATGATTCTATGAATTTGGTTTTAATCAATTGAGTAGAACTTATTTTGGTCAACAAAATATAGATTTGTATCTTCTTCATATGATTAGAAATATTTTTTAAGATCGTTTTCTGTGATTAAAAAATCTGAAAACAAACTTTTGCGACCGTGACATATTCCTCCTTCGTAAATCATATCTTAAGCTGTTAATTCATATCGACCCCATTCCTCAACACGATTTATCAATCCCAAAAAGCTTTCTCTCAAAACTTACAATACTTTGCATTGTCGAAGTCTCACTTGCAACTGATGATAGTCCTCAAAAGAACCACCCTTTTATACCAACATGTATAATTATTGATTGGCCCAGATTGCGACAATTATTCGTGTATTCGTGTACTTGAATTTTTTGGTCTTATTTCGCGAATAAAAAGGAGGGGTGTTTCGAAAGCGTGCGCAGTGTTCTGAACTGTCAGCTGGAGGCTGGCGCATAATTAGCATGGTTGTGATTTGAAGACTTGTCAGTTATGGTCCATTAAGCAGGAGATATTAGATAGATAAGCTTGTATGGTGACTGCCGTCTCGCTTGTGTCATGTCAATGTCGTAAGTAGGGCCTATAATTAGACATCATTGCAGATCTGAAAGAAACTTTATAGATCAGGACCAACTTTTCACAAAATATTCTATATGCAGTTTGTTAGTGTGGAGTACATTGTGGATATATTTACCGGGATTTATCATTATTCCGTAGGCCAATCATTTGTCCACCCACCAAATTACTCGCTATATCTGATAGAAATTTGTTTTCATATCTCTCATAAATTCCCCTGATGCCTTTTTTGAATGGGTTTCTATGTATCAAGTCTTATTACAAAAATGAGCTTCGCAGGAGCGTGGGCGGTAGACACATATGAAATTATGTTCTTATTTAGGAAAAAAATCTTTAAGTAAACGTAATATCAAAAAGCTCATACCTATAGAAAATGAGATTAAGCCCCATGTCATTGCAATTTAACATTAAAACAGTTGATATATTTGTAATGCATCACATTAAATTAAATGATGTTCATTTAAACGAGCTTTTAGTCAACTTTTAATGGTATTAATTGGAATGGATGTTACCTGAGTTTATTGGAGCTAATGGACGATTTAGGAGTGTTTAATATGAATGTAGATCTTATGTAAAACTACACAAAATGTTCAGCTCTGACTCTTGGACGATATAGTTGTTAGAACTGGCTTAAAGCTGAATCACTTTCAGTTACTTAAAAAAATCGTTAAACGTTCCTCACCAACTTTCTATTGATTCTGTAAACTATTGCAAAGCTCTAGCTAAAGCTTGCAAATCATCAAATTCAATATTGTGTCGATGCTGAACTAGCCAGTTCCGTAGTGGTTGCAAAGATATTCTCTAAACAGCAACCCATTGTAAAATTAAAACAACGATGTCCATTAAACGATCACGTGGGCATATCATCTTCACAACTCACACGCATACATAACACAGCTGTCTATTTTCCTGCTATTGTTACAAATGATGTGTTTGTACAAAACTGTCGTCAGGTGAAAGGCATACCCTCGTCAACCCTTGGGCTGTCGCGAGAGGGTCTCCAGGGAGCATCAGTGGCCTTCATCATACAAGGTGAAGGGTATAACACTACTTAGTAATATGTTGATTATAGAATTTTTGTCCTCCGGTAGTTTGCATTTGCATTTTTTAATAATTTGCTGATTATCTTGGAATTTGCATTTCCATGTCCATCATACGCTGGACCAGGCTATGAGACTCAAATAGTCCCGTTTGTTCTGAAACAGGCGACTCTCCCCTGCTTCGCGCAGCTGCCATCCTGATGTGACGATATACTGTCAAAACATTGAGATTTCTGTGCTGTAGGTATGTAAGTTAAATATTAACGTATTATACACATAAACCTTTCGGAATAATTTCTCTAAATGATGGTGAAAACCCTATAATTAATATCCATTGCGTAGATAAGAAAAACTAAACGGTCACACGGAGCAACACGACATGCGACTTTGTTTTATAATAAACTAGCTGTGTCTTGCGACTTCATTCGCGTGGATATCGTAAGATACACAATATACTAAAATAACAGCCACATTTTAATAAAACTCCCTCGTCCCCCGACCCGTCGCGTTGCATCGCCCGCTCGCGCTAGTATTTCTTTTTCGCTAAGTGTTCTTTCTGACTTTTTTCATTTTGCTCGGCTCCTAAGGGTTGTAGCGTGATATTAAATAATCTATAACTGTTCTCGAGAATTGGACTACCAAACTCAAAAATAATTTTTCAAATCCGACTTTTTGTTCATAATTTCATGGGTTTTATTTTTTTTTGTGCAGAGCCCTAATTATTTTTCTAAAATAAAAGTAGCCTAAGTTACCCACCGTAACATCAGCTATCTGCTAAAGTAAAGGCCCGTCAAAATCGGTTCTGCCGTTTTGGAGATTAGCTGAAACAAACAGACAGACAAAAATTTTAAAAATTGCTTTTTTGTTATAAGTATCGTATATACTTTCTTATGCATTTAGTATTAAGTTGTTATTTTGACATTATAAACAGACACTTGAATTTTATTTATTTGTATAGATGCATATACGACAATAAACCCACATCTACAGATAATGTTATCAACCAAGGACTAAATATTATAAATCCGGATACAAAGCTATCAACAATGCTAGCATATTTTTATTTCATTCAGGCCTTTGTGTCTCCTTACATAAGTAGAAGTCTATCCAGAAAAACCACTGTACCAGGAAGACATAGAGAGATACTGTAACTGATTGGTCTATAAACTTAGCCCTTAGATAGTGTTCAACTTTCCTGTGACGTCATAGCACCAATTTTCGTCATTTAACAAGAGTGGACTTAGGAAATGGGGCAATATGGACCAATATCCGACTTAGACAGAGGAGCTTTCTAGACAGACTTTCCTAACAGATCTAGGCTTTTACGTACATACATACAAACAAGGAAGCTGTTTTTATACAGTGTGAAATCCTAGTGACAAATTCGTTTAGGTATTGCAAACATAAGCCGAAAGATTTGTTACCATTTCAACCTGATGTGGCTGAATACTTCTGATTGTCTGAGTGCAATGAATAGTATTGTTTCATCTAGTAGCTTTAATAAATGTCATTCAGTTTTGAAATCACCAATAAATATCTCCAGAAACAAAACATATATAAGGCATAAATGAACAGAGACTCTTTCTTCAGATTGTAAATACAATAGTTTGCAAAACGTCCAATCAGATGTAACTGATAAGCACGAACCTTTACAAGGAAATCGTTGCAACAATAGTTCTATGGCACTCTGGCCTTCGCCTGATTGCAATGGATTCAAGAGTTAATAGATTGAAGATATTGTTATTAAAGAGTTGATTGTTTATGCAATAGTTTATAAGGCCAAAGGGTCATTGGGCCTTGTTCCTGATTGAATTGTATTTATTTAATTTATTTATTTATTGATTAATGGAAGAATTTACTTTGAAAGTACCTACCAGTTGATAATTATTCGTCGTGGCTTTGTGGCAAAATAATTCAGTCTCTTTTTCGGCTTAAGGTCGAAGGCAAAAAATATTATTGAGCAATGGATGTCAAATCTAGACCTACAATAATTATGTTACTTGTCACCAGGATTGCGTCAAACTTGCTGATTAATGAAATCAACAGCTATAACCTAAAACTAATCTATCCGGTCATTGTCAAAAATAATTTGTCCATTTGTCCATTGGACTGTGCCGACAGACAAAACGACAAATGTATAAATGTACCTTTCCTTTGATATACATCAAAAAACTTTTGCAACACTGAACAAAAAGTCCCAAGTAATAACATTTCAAACAATATGGACTCTGCATCATCAGCATAGGGTGTCATTTCTGTTGGATGCTTCAAGATACTTATGCCATATATTATTAACATGGCCACACAAGCAGTTTAAGTTACAGTGTAGATATTATCGAAGCATTTCTTAATTCAAAGCTTACTTAATAATTTATGGGAATATAAATCATTTCTTTTGCTTTTTGATACTGAACTGCGAACTTTGGCTTTATGGGAGCTATAAGAATTTTATACTCGTAAATTGAGTTTTGTTGTTTAATTAAAATTATATTGAGAGGAAAGGCCTACGAAATGATTTATTGGGTAAATAAAGTGTTGAATGCTTTGCGTAACCACGTCCGTGCTGTGGGCAATGATCTTATCTGAAAGATAGGCCTCCCGCATAGAGCGGCGCAATCTCTCAAATTGGTCTTGGGGAGATAATGCACGTATCTCATGGCAGGGAGATTGTTGATTAAAGCCATTAGTGCAGAAATGATGCCTTTTGATTGCTTCAGTACATCATCAATGTTCTTGCACAGCAATATCATATCATACCGAGAAGGAACAAAAGATTTACGTCACGCTAACTCCCTGCGAGTTGATTTCAGATCATTATACCAAGTGTCCGCACCATGTTTCTTTCCATCTTAAATGGGTGGCTTCAGTAGCATAACTGGGTGAATCATTTAGAATATACATTAATTATTTAGCTTCGTATTAACGTTACTTGCCAGCTAATAAATTGGCAAATCTGGTGCTTAAAAGAGTGCCGAATCAGGTACATAATGAACATACGAGTGGGATCAAGAATCACGAAGAATCTGCGCAGTGAATATTATAGCCACTGCATTATACCTACCGCATAGTAGCTATACAAACATATTTATGTTGCACTTAACCTGAACGAAGTTATAATTCGCAAAGTTAATCATACTGTTCATTCCACCTTATTTTCTGAAACATTAAAGTACAATTTCGCTTAAATCAACAAAAAAGAAAAATTAGTTTTCGAAACCCATTCATCGTGAAACATTATTATCGTATAATTAATTTGGCACCCGCTTGTCTGATATCATTAAAAGGTTTTTAAGATTTAAGATAGTTTGTGAAATTATGAGAAAAAATAATTTATTGTGGGAGACCTTGGGACTTCAGGAACATCCATGTTAGTGATGTATGGTCACCACGCCCAGTTTCAACATACACCATAAAAGGTTGAATGAGAAAATTTAGGAGTTTATGGGTTTACTGACATGGAGACGTAAAATGAAAGTATTGCATATTAAAAAGAAATTACTCGTTTTCGGTAGCTATTTCAATGGCTTTATAGGATCTGCAAATACCAAAATAACTTCGAGTAACTTCGAAGCTCATGTTTATTTCTCATGTCAAACCGTCAAATTAAATGTTATTGCTCAAACTGGTATGAACATTATGAAGATGTCTTGAAGACTAGTTCGTAAAATGGACAGTCAAATACTTAACTATGATGCCCTAAGGCGTCGGTCAGATGACCGACGCTGGCGCAAGAAATTCGCGTGACCACAGCGATCTGTGGCTTACTTTTAATAGTCGCAATTTGTTCACGGGTCCATGTAATACATAAAAAAAAACTAGTAGCAACAACATAATCATACAGCTTGTTTGCCGAACTCTGTCTTACCCTATGAAAGTATATCAATCCTGTCATAATTACCAACATAACTCTGACATGCAAAGAGTAACAGTCTTGAAAATATCGATCTTATGACATTGTAATAAGAGGGTTACTGAACGTATTGGTTAGCACTGATTAGTTTGTTTCCCGTGCACTATAATTATGTAATTTAAACATTTTTATGTCAATGTCATTACGCCAGCCATATTTGTAATGGCGCCAATTTTGACAGATCGACCGCGCCAAAAATGCTGTTTTTAAGCGATAAACATGTGATGGTAAATTAACAGTTTTAAACGTAATTATATTAATTTATTCATGAGACACGAGACATTAATAATATTAACATAAATAGGGAAACATATTTCGTAAATATGCGTGTCAGCTTAATGTCCAATGAGGTTGACTTTAAGCTTCTGAATTACTTACGTGTTGTAGTGTGGCTAATTGAAAAACGTGAGCCTTTAATTAAAAATGATTGCATGCAACTTGACAATAGATACAGCTATGATAGCCACATTGAGGGTCTATCGGGTGAGGGATTTTTATAATTAGGCTGTAAATTACAATTTTACCGTTTTTTGCCCCATCAAGCAATTCACACACACACAGTCACACTTCTTTTGTTTTAATACTAGCAACAACCACTGATACATTAAATTTACACACACGAACATTATGTTTCGGGTCCCCGAAACGATCAATTGCAATTGTCAATTTTTACGTGATTGATACACATTGATGCGCAAATTCATCGTCTACCAAATGCAATTGAAGCGATTACAATAGAAATCGATGACAATTGAACAATTGCAATTGATCGTTTCGGTGACCCCTAAGTCAGCCATTTGAAATATACTGTGCATACCTGCCTATACCTATGTGTCTATGTGGTAAATGGTCCTTCGATCCAACTGCCGAATCTACAATCGAAAATTTGTACTAGCCCTAAATTGCTAACTAGCTGTCTAATCAGAGAGGGATCTCTACAATCAGCGAGCAGTCGGGAGACTGCTCGCTGATTGTCACTCACTACGTGTGCGTACATCTATTGATCGAAGCTCAATAATATAGAACATGTAATCTCATTATGCTGTGTTAATTGTAGCACTTAGTTAGGATCGATGTTGATGCGGGGGGCTATGCCGTCAGCATGATCTGGTTTAGATTTTGGAATTTGGTCCTGTGTATTAGACAGTTTTGTTAAACAGAGCATTACTTAATTAAGTCTTCTTTAAATAAATGTTAGATAACAAAGCCACTAAAAGCCCCGCAATCGCAATGAAAAGTAACCTGCGTATATTTTATTGTGACTACAAATTACAACGGCAGACACCATGAAAATTTTAAAGGCACATTTAATTAATCATTTAAAACAATAACGACCCATCAATCACTCGAATAGCCATTTAAAATAAAAGTAAACGAAGATCTTCAAGTAAAACCCATTATTTATCTTATTAAGTAGGTAACAAGCTACCATTATTAGGTTGAAAAGGTCAAGCCATGTAGTCTCGGAGCCCATGTGCCACTAATTTACAAGATCGTACATCCGTGATTTATTGACCACCATTCCATGACGCTTACGCAATGTTTATGCAAAATTCAACCAAGTTATCGGTAAATTATTATAGCGTCATAATGTGTGTTGTGCAGGAGATAGGGTACTAAGGAGAAGGACCATCATTTTCATTTCAGTCTTTTCTATCCACCGTTAAACGGAGCGACAAATAGAAATTCAATATGAATTTGGTTTAGGAATAAGCATTGATTTGCAGAAGATTGAATTACAATAGCTTACACAATAGTTTGGTCGGTTTCTGAGAGTGATTATGGACCATCACGGGCAGTATTTATAGCTCACTACGAAGAAGAAAGTCTTTTTTATATTTACCGTAGCTACAAACACACAAAAAATTATAAACATCTCGAAAAAAACCAGCTTTACCAAAGCTTTTTGCAATGAATAAAGCTTTAAAACACTAGCTCCTCAACAACAAATCGCGTTACTTTTATTACGATTCAAGATGTCACACATATCAACATATCAGGCGTCATGTCGAAATTATAAATGTTGCTCATACATTCGTTAAAAGGCCACTTTCGGTGAAGAATAACCCGAATTTGGGCCCCAAATGTCAATGAGAGGATTACAATGCATGTGCTCAGTTCATTATTCATTATTATCAGTGTTGCAAGTCTGAATATTTCGGGAAATTGGTGGGTACTTGCACAATTGAGGATCATCTTTGATAAGTGTATGTGTCGGTTCAATTTATCAGAACTCGACAGCATTGAGGTGAATACATTATTGTACTGTTATCAAGTACCATTCGGATACGTAATATGCTAATTTTATTTTTTTGCTGTTTACTGGTGAAGCATCCTTAACATTGATCCTAAACGTTAATTTGATTTTATTCGACAGTATCAGAAGCGTAGGAAAAGTTAGTTGAGAATACTATAAAGCTTACAAAACATAATTATAAGGATAAATAAAAATATAAATCCACCACTCTTTTAAAACCTTAACCAGTTATTTTGTTTTGCGGGAATAGATATAAAATTGTATAAAAAAATAAAAGCATTAAATATTTTTTTCAAAGTTTCTATCTTGTTATTTAGACAGGACGTCACTCAAGAAGACAGGCGTTACTATTTTTAGAACGCATATCATTGTCCCAAAGGAATGTTATATCTTTAACTAAATGTTGCACTACAATATTATATCTTACGTCTCTCTTGCAGAGTACAACGATCCTAAGTATATGATTATGAGTGACATTTTCATCATATTTTATGAAAAAAAAATCATAATATATAGTAGTATCCATAGTAGAATGAAAAGAGAGAAGTGAAATTTTAGGAAAAAATAAGCCGTATTCTGAGCTAGACAGATCATTAGATTTTTCAGAGCTGAATCAGTTGATATTTTTTAATGAAAACCAAAGTCAAACTTTTATTTCAGATCAAATACACCACGCCATAAACCTATTACACTCAACCAATCAAATAATGTTTACACACAAATCATTCATTTAAACAAATCATTATGCACATAATTTGACCCACAAACTATTATTATGTTAACATAATATTTGTTCTATTAACTGTCGCCTACACATTGAGAGTTATATGATTACTTGCCGCAGGCAAAACTTAAGAAAAATAACACAGCATTTTTAACTCGTTTTGAAGATTGATTTTTTTGAAAAAAATTGAATTTGGAGCTTGGAATTGAAATTGGCTGTGAGTGCTAACTACCCAAGGGCAGCAGCTGTCTAAGAAAGCTCGTTGGTGTTGGATTGGCTTGAGGAACAGTTTGTGACTTGATTCTGACGTACAGGTTTAACAAACACGCGCTACAGGTCTGTGTTTATATGGTTGTTTGGTGGCGTTTAGTAGTTTCTGCCTACACCCATGGGAAAAGGCATGTATGTGTTGCAGCTAACTAGCTTAATTAGCCGTTTAGTTAACAGCCTAGCCTTGGAAGTAGCGCTCGCCGGCCGCTCCCGCGGCACCGCTCGCTGCGCTCGCTCGGCTCGTTCTCTGTTGGTCACAGTTCAAACCTATCCCGTTTTGTCGGGTGCCCCGGCTTAGTTACTGCAACCAACTCGGCTCATGCGTGGTTGGTCACAGTTACAATCTAACCTATAATTGAATATCATACAGGCCGCTAGTTAAACAGCGCCATTTAGTTAAAAGGCTAGGCTGTTAACTGAAAGGCTAATTAAGCTAGTTGGCATATGCATAATTATGTATGTAAATTAAGAATGTAACAACGCAGTAATTATGTGGTTTTAAATCATTATAATTTGATATAGGTACTCGAGCTAGCCAATCGTATTGTTTTCAACAATAATAAAACCTTTTAGAACATTGAATTTCAATGTAACGTAACATTTGTTAAAATTAAAAAAAAAATTGAAAACAAAAAAGGTTTTCTACCTCAAGATCTGTAAATAAAAGTACAGTAAGAAAAGTCACTTCGTTTAAAAATAGTAATCCTGTAATTAATGTCAAAAATAGTAATATTGTAATTAAATTACAAGCATTGATCACCACGCTTACTTACGCTTAATCATGAAGATGTCAACATTAACTAACTGGCGAAATGTGGGTGTTACTATAATACGTTACACCTCTGCCTAACCCTTCGGGGAAACAAGGCGTGATGTTGTTATGTTATATCAACATTCATTTAAGCATAACCAAAACGTATATTTTGATTAAAATAATTATATCAGTGGGTTAGATCTTCGTGTTATTAGAGCGTTCATTGAATCGGATAAGCTTGAAGCAAGTCTTAGTCTGATTACAAAGAGCTTGTTAGTGCCAGAATATTTTAAGAAGGAGAAAAGCTTTTTTAGGGACAAAACAAAAATGTCGTAAACGAAAAAGTAATTTTTAGGAACAACAGTTTGCATCAGACATAATTTAGACACAAATAAGTACGAAGAGACCCTATGTAAAGTAATACGATTGTTGCGTTGCTTTTTCATATAGTCTTCTAGTTTATATTTTTTGTGTTCATATACAGCACAAATTTTGTTAGGACTGATAATGGTCGTCATGATAATTTGCATTTTGTACTTCATCCGTGAGATATAGCGGTAACGTTGCCAGCCGACATACTCTCAATAATATCAGACGGATGAGTTTGATCCGTTATTCAATCAGCCACCGTGATTGGGCGTGAAATTAAACCGTCTATAGGGTATTGAGATTAAATCGATAGCACACAATACCGCAAAACCAGTCTTTACCAAACATTATCATTAAGAAGGGTTAACTTGAGGTTCCACGCTGTTAAGCTCCTTTGATGTTACATCATCTGATTCACTTCCGACTCGGTTCCCATTAGTTTAGCATTGATTTTGAGGTCGTTACTGTCAATTATACGATTATAGGCTACCGAGGTCATTGCACATGTGATCGTTGTTTCTTTTAGATGATGACCTTAAATTGAATTATATGTATTGAATATATGCTGTCACTCCGGTTTATTTAACGAAGACTATAGCATATATTTTATGGGTAGGTACTGTCAGCCCTTATTTTGCATGTATTAAAATTTAATTTTATATTCATCTATTTAGCTGTCGTCACTACGTATAATGTGGGTTGGTACAGCTCCAGTCCTTTCAGTACATACTCTTTCTTGTTGTCATTAGTACATTAAACTAAGAAGTTTAAATCATGTCAGCAATTAAGGTCACTTGAATTCATCTAGGTAACAAAATAGTTGCTCTGCCCCCCTTTTCACCAAAAACATGAATTGTCCCAATTTGCTCGACCAAATTCGTCTGAAATCGACGAATGGCTCTTGTAACTTGTGTTTTGGGAATTCAAAAGTCACAGCAAATTATATTTAACCGAGCCTAAATTAAAGTAAAGCAAAAAATAAAAGATCACAAAACCATTTTGAAAAACCCAGACGAGCTCGAATCACCATAGCCCAACCCTGTTTTTATCCGTAAGCTAATTAATCTATCAGACGCTTAACTGCCTCACAGTTGGCTGGGCTTACATCTTCCGCGCGATATCCTTCGCCATTACCCGGTAATGCTCCATCGTCTATTTTTGAGGCGAAAATATCCCATCTTAATTGTGGGAATCTGTTTTTTGAGGTCGGTGCATGGGGAAATGGAACAGTTGTTTTTGGAATGTTTGGTGGGCTTTAGATAATACTAGTTGTGCCCCGTGACTTCATTTGCGTGGAAGTCGTAAGATATACAATATACTAAAATAACAGCCACATTTTAATAAAACTCCCTCGTCCCCCGACTCGCCGCGTTGCATTGCCCGCCCGCGCTATTACTTCGTTTTCGCTTAGTGTTCTTTCTGACGTTTTCTATTTGTTCGGCTCCTCAGGGTCGTAGCGTGATGTTAAATAACCTATAACTATCCTCGAGAACTGGGTTAGCAAATTCAAAAAGAATTTTTCAAATCCGACTTTGAGTTCACAATTTCCCCTAATTATTTGTCTAAAATAAAAGTAGCCTAAGTTACTCCCCATAACATCAGCTATCTGTCAGTGAAAGTCCCGTCAAAATCAGTCCAGCTGTTATGGAGATTAGCCGAAACAAACAGACAGACAGACAAAAATTTTAAGAATTGCTTTTTTGTTATAAGTGCCGTATATTTCTTATGAATTTAGTAAAAAGTTGTTATTTTGACATTACAAACAGACACTTCAATTTTATTTATTTGTTTAGATGATCGTATCTACATTTCTAACGTACCGTACGTACCCAACGTTTGAAAAATATACACATAGGTGTGTATTATACCAATAGCTTGGTGTTGACATTATACATAATACATGACTTTGGGCTTGATTATTTCTGTCACCCAGTTGATTCGTTTATTAACCGACTTAAAAAAAAAGAAGGTTATTTGTATATCTTATTTATTTTCAGGTTAGGATAGGATTTGCCGCAATTGACATTAAAATATCATTATGAAAGTTGATGAATTGAATCGTTATTGGATTAAAAAACATATTTGAATTTAATTTTTCTTAATAGTTAATAAATAAACGATTCATCTTTTACGAGACAAAGAACAATATTTGTCAAGAAGCTAACAAAGATATAAATCAGAAAAATCTTCTTACATTGCCTTGATTGATTGTTTGTTGTCTTTGTTACAGATTCTTGGCCATTTGGTGGCCCTTGAAATGCCAAATCACCAAGCGCCGCGCGAGAATGATGATTATTTTCATCTGGATCTTCGCCATCAGTGTCACCACTCCCTGGGTCTTCTTCTTCGACTTGGTCGTTGTATTCGACGATAACCCAAATGTTCGGCTCTGCCTTGATGTCTGGCCAAACCCCATCAGTGAAGTCCTCTACTTCGTCATTGGTAACCTCATCTTCTGCTACATACTCCCCATGATTCTCATAACCATGTGCTACATCCTAATCTGGATCAAAGTTTGGAGAAGATCGATCCCCACGGACACACAAGACGCCCAGATGGAAAGAATGCAACAGAAATCTAAAGTCAAAGTCGTGAAGATGTTGGTCGCTGTCGTCATACTTTTCGTCTTGTCCTGGTTCCCGCTGTACCTCATCTTTGCAAGGATTAAACTTGGTGGACCAATCCAAAAATGGGAGGAAGAAATGTTCCCCGTAGTGACACCACTTGCCCAATGGCTGGGTGCTTCCAACTCTTGCATTAACCCAGTACTATACGCGTTCTTCAACAAGAAGTACAGGAAGGGTTTCGTTGCGATCATCAAGAGTAGGAAATGCTGTGGGAGGCTACGCTACTACGAGACTATTGCTCTGCAGTCATCGAGCACGTCAACGAGAAAATCTTGGCATTACAATAATAACAACCATCCATCAATCACTCGACGATCTCCTCCCGTCGATAAGAATGCGGTGTCATTCATTTACAATCACACGGGAGTTTAAGACGTTAAGTAGTGCGCTTTGGATTTTGAATTAGAGCCATGGTCGGCTTTGCGTCTGGCACTCGGGCCGCGAGCGGCCGAGCGGCCGGAGCGACGCGTCTCAGCATATCGACACAATACGACATTTTCTATTGTACGTTTTTATTTCAACAGTTTGGTGTTGTCTTGTGCGAGAACAGTTTAATGACCTTCAAACTAGCATAGGATAATTAAGTGAACATAATCAGTGTTTTTTAATAATGCTAGTAGTAATAACTTGTAACTTTTATACGTAAGTCGGTTAAATGTTTTAAGGAGATTTTATTTTTACACTGATGGTAATAATATTAGGAGCGTACAGAGGAAACGCACATCGAGCACAAACATGTGAAACGATTTTATCATTATAATTTACACACAACACATAACATAACATCACGCCTTGTTTCCCCAAAGGGTTGGGCAGAGGTGTACCTATAGTACACCTACATTCATTAAAAACCCCATTTTAATTTATTGTTTCTTATATTTATAAATAACATATTCATGAATTTCTGTTACATATTAACATAATTTTAATCCAGTACAAATTTAAAACTTTGTTTTTGTGTACCAAAAATGCATTAAATCGTTTCATCTTAAACGAATAATCCCATATCTCTTTTGACGTTATAATATATGTACATCCAAACTGTTGATGTTTTTTACAAAAAGTTAAAAAATAAAAATACAAAATTAAAAATGCTGAAACAAAACACTACTGACAGTACAAAAATAATATTTTGTAGAAAATAAGCTTTCGAAATACAAAAAAAAAAACAATAGTATATTCGTAATTTTATGTTGTTTAAAATTTTAGCAACGAAAATATTTCGATGAAATTGTTTGTTTTTATATTTTAGTTCTTTATTTATAATATACACTAAGCAATGATTTATAATTTTAGTAACTTGTTAAATTAAGAAGTTTACACAAATGTCATTTGATCCATAAAATAATTATGTATGATGGTATTAATTTAATACGATTTTAATAGTGAACTTAGAAAATGCGCTATATCTAAAATAGGGTAAAAATAGTTATTGCAACAGCAATAAACTTGTTAAACGCTCGTTAAAAGGGTGACTAGGTTCTTGGAGAAATATTTAACGTTGTTGATAAAGTTGTGGATTTTTGACTTGGACATGGTTATGTGCCCAAAGAATAATTTATATTGTTAATATTGTCATTCATAAGGTTACCTGCATTCATTTCATGCAGTTGAGGATGGCGGAATAAAATTAAATAACGTCTGTAATTTATTGATTAAATTTATACAATCCTCAGTCGATTAAGTTATAATGTAATTACCTACTTTTGGTAAATTTGTCACCTCATTCACTTAGTTCAATCTGTATTTTACAAGTAATAGTTTAATTTGATGTTATAAATGCCATTCAAGCACTTAAAATTTTATAAATAACTGCATGTCCTTGTCAAAATGATCAGATGACCTTCTTAAAAGTCACCATAGTAAGGTAAAGAAAAATAATTTAAGATGGTCTCAAGTTAACAACTCTTTCGTAAGTTATGAGAGCCTGCGCAAAGCACAGGCCGATAGCCGCTTAAAATGCACAAAATGATACCAAATAATATAACTATAATATATTTTTAAAATAATATTAAATTGAAATATTTTGGTGGTTTCTAGGTTAGTTATACTGTAGATATTGAAATAAACGTGAACTTTTGCATGGTAATATACAATTCTTGTTTTTGAATTAATGTAATCTATTTTTTGTCGCCTGCTTAATTAAACGTTCGTTGTAAAAAGTTATATTTTTGCTGTCTACCAATCCACGAAATATGTCGTATTTTTATTTCTCACAAAAGATTAATCTTTATTATTGACATAATGGTACCTATTAGTTGCATATTATTATATCCTAATATTATATTATACTACCTATTAGATGTTTTCAATAACCGCACACTTTCATATACGATATTTGATGATAGATGTATCTAATGTTTTATTTATAACAAAATAAAAATAAAAACAAAAATATTTGACTACTAAACAACGTTGAGTGGAGTGATCAAACATAGTTTTAAGGAATGTATGATCTTGTGCAGTTTCCTCTAACTTCTTTTTAATTTGGTTATTGATATTTTATAGTTTTTTCTGCACTGCAGTGTATTTGTAGGCATTTGTTTTCGTTGTGTAAGATATCAAAGACAAAGTCGAAGCTTGCAAGACTGATATAATTGCTGGACTCCTTCAAAAGGACAATTCGTGTGATAGTAAAAATGGATTTTGAATTCGACTATTTTTGTAATTTTAAGCTTAACCCTAGCTTATTAGATCTGTTATTTTCTTATCTTTTCAAATAATTTACTTTCAAAGCTTCCTATTTTATGTGACATGAAAATATTTGCAAAGCTTCAATAAATCTTTCAAAGATTATTTTCTCTTCATTAAATTTTAATAAAAAAGAAAAAACGAATAAAAAAGGAATGTCAAGGCAATATGTAGAGAGGGTAATAAAGTAAATCATGCTGAGCATGTCATCTTGAGTAAGTACTTGAATAAACGATGCTTCTGCCCTGAGAAGCTGCTGGCAGTCAATATTCCAGGGCTAGAAACGATTTATACACAAAGTCTCATTGAAATTGGTCCCGTAGTTAAGATGACATACACACAGTTTTTTACTCATAGCAAAAACAAATCATAATTTAAGTGTATCAATACATTTTGTTTTAGTAAAATTAAGCTTTCATTTTCGAAATGTGGGCTTGTTACATATTTGTAAATAATATTCACTATAATAATTACTGTATAGAAAAAATAATTAAAAATTAATATAGGTAAAGTATTTAACTTTTAAATATAATATTTTCACGCATTTAACTATCGGTAGTATACTATCATTGTTCCATTTTCATCTGAGGCTTAATAAACAATAATATGCTCAATAGTAACTTCAACTTCTGGAAAATTTCTATTTTCCAGCCCAGTAAAAGCATTGTGTGTGGACTATTTAGAAAATGATTAAAGCAGCAAATTATAAGTGAGCACAAATATTTTTGAAAGTATTAGGCGAGTCAACACCGTCAGCTTACACTCTCAACTTAGCTTAATCTAGTTCGCTCACTAATTCTTGTAATTTTGCATGTTTATACTAAGCCTCAGATAAAATAAGCGTGTGTAATTTAAGCATAATAAATATACAATTATACATAATTATGTGTAACTACTCTAAATAAATAGTTTTATACTAATGTCTACTATGACGTGTTGTTTATAACATAAATTGTTCGATAATTATACATATATTTATACAAAAAAATTGGTAACACACAATTCTTTGTAAATAAATTGAATTAGAACAATAAATAATATTATATTAATAATATTATTATAATTACTTAATAATTATTTGATTTATTTGAATTGTATAATAAATAGAAGCGTTTCTGTATAATATTGCTGTCGTTTATTTGCCGTGTTTGGTGTTAGATGATAGTATTTAATTAATTATTATGTGTAATAATAATAATGTGAGACCTGAATTAGACATTAAAATAATAAATCCATATAACGAAATATTTCTTCTTGTAATCTTAAACTGTTTGATGTTATGACAAATTGTAATAGTTATTTCATTAAAATGGTTTAATAATATAGAATATAGCATAAAAAGCTTGTAGTTTAAGTAGCCGTTTACTAGAATTAATTTGTGAATGTATAAATTATAATGTACATTTTATGTATAAATTATAATGTACATTTTATGTATAAATAGAAGTTTGATGTTTTAAGCAATGTTAGGTGATTTTTAGGACATTAGTAAGCTTTTTAGTGGAAACTGCTAATTTAATTATGATAGTTACATCACTGAGTAAAGTTAGAAATACGTAAAATTCCAAATTATGCTCACAATTAAATTAGCAGGTATATATTTAAATCAAGACAAGATTCCTATATAATGTAACAGAAGCAATTTTTGACATATGAAACTTTGACTATAATGTTCCGTACAATTTACCAACATATCAATGAAAATAACCTCCCGGCTCAAAGACTTTTTTTTTAAGAAATCTTAGTCATTTTCATATTACTTTTGTAAATTTCGGCACAATTTTGATACTTTTTTTATTTCCTTTCACATTTAGTATAGGATTATTGTTCTTCTTAGTGAATTTTATTTCACGTAGGTATCAAGAAGCTTCAAATTTATTATAATTAGTATCAATTTGTTATACCTAGTCTAGATCTATTTTCCCAACTAGTTTGCTTCTGAAATAAATTGGCCCATTTTGCTACTTCAGTAGCCCATGAATCAGTTTTGGTAATTCGGATTAATCCATGATCTTTTGTTCGTGATTTTAGGTAATTATCTCATATTATCATTTTATATTTTCTATCAAAGCCACTCCTTTAGTACTTTTGCATTCAGGAAATAAGTTTTGAATGGGTAAAAATAAATAAATTGTAAAATATTTTAATTATTGAGAAACTGGAAACCCATTAGATACATTTATTAGCATAATAATAATTAAAGAGTTATAAATAAATTAAGTGATCTGTTTTTATTTGTTATCGTAGTATTTATAATAGATTTTAAGTTTGGTTCTTGTTTAGGAAATAAATTGTTAAAAATTCCCACCAGAAAATTTAAAAATATAATTTCAGGGTTTTATTAGATATAATTAGTATTTCTGTAGATTTCAATTCGTCAATTTAAATAATTTTCATAAAGTAACTATACATAGCAATGTATAGTTACTTTATTCTAAGCATATTACGCAAGTAGATATAAATTTATCCTAAAATAATGTTTTAGTGATTTTGTACTTCAATCATTTACGACTTTTTAATTACTTGAACATAAATATGCACAATAAAGAAAAACAGAGATTTTTGTTTATTAAAATGTTAATTTTACATTTATGCATAATATAATAACGCATATTATATATAATATAATATAATATAAGGTTAATTTTGCATATTACTAACCAGGTACTATTTTTTTAAGAAACACCACAAGTAATGTTCACATTAACAGATCACAGATATTTTTAAATAATTAAAAATCGGATATTTCTTATAAGTGAATACAAATAACTTTATATCACAAGATTAGGGATACCTACTAGACGAGTTTTATTTTTGTTTGAAACGATCTGTGGTCTTTTGTCTATGATTTGATTGAACAAGGATAATATTATTCGAAGAAATGTGTGTTTTTAGCAAAAGCGGTATTAAAATAGTTGTTTTGCAGTAACAGCTTAGATAACAATTCATATTGGATTAATATTAACCTAACATGCAAACACTATTGTATGTCGAGTAAATAAAAGTGTAAAAATTATATCACCATTGTTTTATTACCTAGATAACTCCATCTTAATCTAATTAATAACTCCTTCACACAAAATATCAGAAAAGGTGAGAAAAACAAAGCTGTGGAAGTCGTAAACGACCAAATAAGAGGATATATGTCGCGAGGATGTCTGCAGTAGCAGCTTTCTCCCTTTGGCTAAAGACAAGAAACTTCAAGCACCAAACTTCTTTAACTTCTTTTGTCTGTCAAACATGATAATAATTATCACTAAGACAACTTTATATTTTTACTAGAGGTAAGTAAGTATTGAAGTCGGGCTGCGAATCGTTGAGACAGAACAGAAAATAATAAAATAACTCGACTGTACAAAATATACGAACTAATCTTTCCTAACTGCTTAGTAGCAGTTCTGAAGAAACTGGTTTTTGAGAACAGCGAAACTAAGGATCTGAAAATTAGTACCTACGTTTCAATATTAAGTATAATATTTGCATGGAGTTTGGATTTGTGTCCGGTTGATGGCAATAGGCTCGCCCCCTATTACATGGGACTTAATATAACTGGCGAAATGTGGGTGTACTATAGGTGCACCTCTGGCTAACCCTTCGGAGAATACAGGCGTGATGTTATGTTATTTCAATATTACCATTTACTACCGCCTGCGATAATATACTGTGCAATCCGCATTGGTGCGAGAGAACACAAATACCTTAGGTACCTTATAAGCATCAACTACTTGTTTGCAGAAGTATAATGTTACAATGTCAATCATTATTAATTTCATTTATGTAGCGCGCTTCTGAGGTTATACCATTAAACAGATTTAGGTGTCAAGTGTCAAAGATATCGGGTTGTATCAATAGTATTATGAATTAGGATTACAAAGGGGATCGATTCAAGATATGTAAGTGGGTGAATGTTTTGTGTGAAGAGTCAAATATCTAATTCAAGAGACGCACGTAATACAAAATTAGATATAGTAGGTAGGTAATAAAAAACCGTATTGGAGAGGCCTATGTCCAGCAGTGAACTGCTGTAGGCTGATGATGAATAAAAAATTCGGCCAAGCGCGTGTCGGTGTAGGGTTCCGCAGTTGGGATGAATTTATCGCAAGAACAAACTTAAGATTGTAGTTGAAAAACATGTTCTCCCATTCGTCACACATCATTCTCACATTTCAACTACAAAATGTATGAATGCACAATAAGGAGAGATTCACTTTAAGGCTACAGACATCTTATAGGTTCTTCTGTAATCTATAAGTATAAGTATATAACTATTTTCAAAAATTTTTTGTCAAAATTTTAGGCTCAGTAGTTTAAATAACTTTAAAACTGTTTATTTAAAATTACAAATATATATAATGTATATATATTTGAACCCCTCACATAAGCCCTTTCATTTGATAGGTCCCACGGTACAGTTTGCAAAACTTTATTTTAAATTTTCTTAAAAAATTGTCTCCCGAAAATTAATCATCGTACTCAAAATTAATTAATTTACGTTATACATCCATGTTTGGGCCACAGAAATTTAGATGGTACCAAATTTGAACTTAATCGGCCCATTAGATTCGGAGCAAATTGGTTGTGACAGACGGACAGATTGACACGAAACCCTAAAAATATACAAGCTTTTAGTAAATAATGTAATTATTTTAGATTTACAGCAGCCACACGATGAATCGCAACACATTGCCAGTAGTTACATTACAAACAGTAGATGAAAATAAGAAACGCGTTAATAAACAATAATAAAAAACATGGATTCCCTACTTATTGGTTGAATCATCGTGTGAATAGTATTTTTTGGGTCCTACTAATCATAAAAACTAAGACCGCATAACAATAGATAGAGTATCTAATAAAGTTTACAGATTTACTAAGCAACATCATAATAATATAATAATCGTAGTGGACCAGTAAGTGCTACAGTTATCGTATACGTTATAATAAAGGGTGTAACAATACTAATCTAGGACACTATAATATTGTACCAAATCAGCATAAAGTGGATAAAATATATCGTTGGGATGTCGACAGGCTATGTCGCAAGACGCCTGGTGAACACAACATTTAACGACAAACTATAAAATATTGGGATGCTCAATTACCAGGCGTTGCGTTGGTTAGCACGCATATAAATAGTACTGTAGTGATCTGCCAGGATACCACGGCTGACCACTACGTCTGAGTGTATGTTGTCTCGTTTAAGAGGTGTGTTTTGTGGACGTATAAATCAGACACACAGGAGCACCGTATTATTATTTTATTGCTTATAGGAAGCACGTTAAATTCTCGCCTCGATATAAAATAATCTTACTATTTTATATGCCATAATTCAAAGCTATTCTATTTTAAATTAAAACAGTGTTTGTCTTATCAGCCAATCAAACAATTCGCGAAGGTTTCATGCTTAAGGCAGGCCCGATTAAAGCCTCTACAGTACCTAGTATCTCTGCCCAGCCTTTTCCCAACAATGTTCGGGTTGGCTTTCAGTCTTACCGGATGCAGCTGAATACCAGTATTTTACATGGACCGACTGCCTATTTAACCTCCACAACCCAGATACTGGGTAACACGATACTCCTTGGTAAGACTTCCACCACACCAGTAAGTACCTAGTGCAAGATAGGGATTAATATTATTCGGATTGAAATGTTAACTATCATGTGAACCCATACATTCTAGGGCGAGCATGAGTTCTAATGGTTCTATGAGCTCTGGTATGCGTCAGTCTACTGACTTAACACTAACAATTTTTGTAGATATGTATTGTTTGGTCATAAAATTATGTCATAAAAAGTCCTTTTTCGTTACAAAACATTAATGATCAAAAAGTATGGTACATACATTATGTCGGATAAATTTTAGTCACAAAAACGATTTAATGAATTAAAACAAATTCGAACTGAATGCCTGCATGTCTTAGAATTGACTAGAAATCATCAACCCAAGTTCTACTTAGTATATCTAGACCAAAACCGAGAGATCAATAATTTTGAAATTACTTAGACAATGACCTCTTGCTCAGATATCAATTAACTTATAATTAATAGTCAGCTTAGGATTAACTAAGAACCTAATGTTTACTTAAATTGAGATGCTTAAGGTTAATTAATATTGTCCAGCGGATTAATAAGCAAGTCTCCTGTTTTATGGACCAAATTACTTTATCTAGAATTGATTATTTTATTGAGTGTTGTTCCATAGCATGATGTTTTTGCCATAGCTCAATATATCAATACATATATAATATATATATCAATAGGTTTCATGTACCGTGGATTTAGAAGTAGGTATTATGGATTGTTTGTTTAGAAGTAAATGTTTTGTAATCCTGGCGTTATTAAAAATATCTTATATAATATTCAGGTAGGCATTGTGTGTGTTTTATTAACCTTCATTATTTTGATATCACAGCAAACACGATTATAGTATATATTCGACAGCGCATTGTAAAAACACGAGACAGGCAGACACAGACCACTATTGACGGGGTTCGCTAGGGCCGATGCCAGCTAGGGTTGCGGGATGTTCGAAAGAGTTACCGTGGCCCCGGCACAGGCAACAGAAGGAACACGGGTGGGTTTTAGTCAGTAAAAGTCTGACACGCCCTCCCGCTCCGCCCAGAGCGGGAGAAGTCATTTGATGATTTCCCATCCACAAAAAAAAAAAAAAAAGGCAGACACAGACACACAGAATCTAAAAATAGTATAAAACAAAAGCTCTTCATGTCCGTCTGTGTGCCCGCGTTATTCTTCTAAACTACGAATTCGGATGCGGTTTTCACCATCATTAGAGCATTTATTCCGGAAGCTATATGTGTATAATACATTAATATTTAACTTAGATTTAGCAAACAAATGTTGATGTTTTGACTTGTCGACACATTAGTAGAAGCGCGGGTCACCAGTATGTATGGACAAAAAACAATTCAAGTGAAATCATTGATTAGTTTGCGAAAAGTGGGTACTTAATTAGTTTAAAAATGTTTTCACAATTACATAACAACTAACTTAAAACAGTAAGTCCTTCCTAGTTTTTTTAAAGGCCATCGTTTCAGTGAACTATCAGACGCAGTTTCCAGCACATACAGGATGGGTCCATCACTATCAGACGCAGTTTCCAGCACATACAGGATGGGTCCATCACTATCAGACGCAGTTTCCAGCACATACAGGATGGGTCCATCACTATGATTGAAGTCATCCCTCACTTTCACTCGCTATAGTCGTCTGTCGGCCGCGCACGCTGACGGGAACACATCGGCTCAGACGGATTAGATTTTAATAACGTCTTTGAAAGAGAACGTTGACTTCATTAGGAAGTACGAAACTGAGGAAAGGTTCCTTAAACCCGTTTTCACTAGGCGATACGCACTGTCCTCTGTTGGATTTTCAACGTTCGGCAGAGCGCCAATGGTTGAAAATCCAACATACGATAATTGCTGCGTTTATAATTTTTGATTCTGCGTTGCATTTGTATCTTCTGGGGTTTATTGAAAAAAATGGGTCTTTGATTGCTATGTAGAACTCATTGTTACTTAGGTAGGTACAGCGTTTATGAATTTCGCGGCATTATATTTAGGCATTACATGGAGGTGTCACCTAGTGTAAGTGGATACAGGCATTAGTAATGTGGGCAAAGTGTGGCGGGTGCTTCGCCCCTCGGGCCTCCCGTGTTACCTGTCCGATCATAGCCTTGTATCTCACGTGTGGTAGGCCATCATACTCGTAAATGTGATTTTAGTATTGTATTATGCCATTCTTTAATGTTATTTTAGAACAGGCACTACGACCCAGACCTAGACTACGTACCTACCATTAAAAAGAAACATTATGTCTAACAATACATACAGATGTTATGTCTAACAATACATACAGATGGTGTTAGAATTTGTTGTTTAATAAAGTGTGGCCTACAACTTTCTCGTAGGTTTATGTTCATTAATTTTATGATACATTTCTTTTACTGAATGATAAGGTCCAAAAAGTCAGAACTTTCTCCCCACCGAATAATGCCATAATTAAGCCAGGAATAGGCATACGCATTATTATGCGTATGCGCCTTATCTGCCATACGCATTATCATGCGTTACATTCGGTCTGTGTTACATTTCAATATGCCTAGCGCGTAAATAAATTGGGACAATTTTGCTCTTGTACTTTCTATATGTTTCTTCCAATTTAGGTTTGAGTCTAATGTTAGGCCTAAAAGTGTAAATACGTTTATTTCTTCTAATTTTATTGAGCTAGTTGAGCTTTTGTGAATAGTTTTAGTTAAGTTAGGATATAATTTTGTTATTTTATTAATTAATTAGTTATAAGTTGTTATCTAAAATATTAATGCATTGAAAAAATAAATAAATGATATTATTCATTTTATTTGTTGCGTTAATATATTTAGGTTTAGTGGGCTCTTTGGTAAGTTCTGAATTGACATATTTTAGTTTTAGATAAGTTTATTTCTTAGTTATGTTCGTTTAACTATTGCTCAGTTTCTATGAAAGTTTTTTTAATAGCTAAATGGTCAACATTCGCAAGCGTTTTAAACAATAAAGAAACGTCGTCAGCGAACAAAATACACGACGAACTTATCTTTTTAAGCTATTGGCTATAGGTATCAGTGGACATATTTTCAGGTAGTTCTCGTCATAATATGTAGTATGACGGTTCCCAATTTACCCCAGGCTGATAAAATTTTCGTTTTTCCTAATTATAATAATATTAGTGTATGGGTCGGTTTCTTCATGTACCGCTTGTATTACGTCGGTCCGTAACGTTTCAGGTACAACAGTGACTTCTTTCTCAGAATAGTCTAACTTATATATTAGTTTATTGTCTTCTAATCTTAATATGCCGCCACGTCGCCTTACCTCGCTACAGCTACCATTGCTAAGCTCTTTTATGATTTTATCTAAATCAGGATCTTCCCTCTGTAATTGAGCGATGTTTCTAAGTTTAACAGAAACTATTTTAGCTTTACTAGATGTAAACATTGCTATCTCTAAACATATTTTAGGTAGTTCTTGCACAGTCTCTAAACCGTTAGCGTAAAAAAAATGTCCGGAACAATGTTATCACTCCCCTTTATATTATGTTCTACTGTGTAATTGAATTGTTGTATGAATAAAATCCAGCGAGTCACTCTAGCACTATACAAGTTCCAATTAAACTTTTATGATCTGTTCTTAAAATTTCTTTTGACCCCCTTAGGTACGTCTCAAACTTTTTTAAACTATAGATTATTGCCCATAACTCTTGTTCCGATACGGTCCATTGTTGTTCAGGACGAGTTAGGCCTTTACTACAAAATCCTATTACCCGTTCGTTGTTTCCGTCATCTATTTGATAAAGACATCCCGCTACCCCTACTCCACTACTGTCTGTTTGCAGGTAATAAGGTTTGTTAAGATCTGCATGAACCAAAATTACTGATTCTATGAAAGCATCTTTGATCCTATTAAATTGTTTGTCCTCTTCCGTTGTCCACTTCCAAGTTCTGCCCTTTTGGAGCATTTGGCAAAATGGCACTGTCAATTGACTATACCTAGCCACGAATCGTCTATAATAATTCATTAACCCTAAGAAAGCTCTTAATTGTTTAATTGTACGTGGTGCGGGAAACTCCTTGATTGATGCTATTTTGCTCGGATCCATCCTAATCCCATTCGTGGAGACTATGTGCCCTAACAGTTTTACCTCTGTTTTCATAAATTGACACTTTTTGAGACTACATGTCATGTTAGCTTGTTTTAATAAGCCTAACACGTGATCCAGGTGTTCTAAATGCGTGTGAAAATCGCCAAATTTTGTAAACACTACCAAGTCATCTAAATAATTTACACAAAATTCCCTAACGTCTGGACCTAAGATAATATCCATTGCACGGGAGAAGCTACCTACTGATGTCTTTAAACCCTGATGTAATACAGTATAGGTGTAACTTTTCCCCATGAAGGTAAACCCGGTATATTTAGTAGACTTAGGATGTAGTGGAATTTGGAAGTAAGCGTTATTAAGATCTATCAATGTCATAAATCTAACCCCATTAACGATTGTAATATATCTGAAACCAATGGTGGCACTTCCACTTCACCTACCATTCTTTTATTTAACTCTCGTGCATCTAAAAGAATACGAATCGACCCATCCTTTTTCAAAGTGCACGTCAAAGGGCTGCTAAACGGTGTGCCCTCCCTCTTAATTATACCTAGCGACTGTAACTCCTTCAACTTCTCCTCAACTACGCATTATGTAACCAACTATCTCGGATTCGTCTAATGGAAGCTGTAAGTCTCTAACCAGTTATAGAACTATAATCGATTTTTTGCAATCTCTCTCCCTATTACCCCAAAATACATAAATTTAGGTCCTTCCTAAAATCCTCAAACGTACGCCAACTGTCGCTATATATTTCCATAATCCTCTGTGCCGGTCCTGTTAAGCTATGTCTAAAGCCCTATCCTCCCCATTAATGCTTTTTATGTAACGTTGCAATTACTTAAGAAACTTGTTTACATTCGATTGACCCCCACTGAACTTTGGCCTCTCAGGTGCTGACCCTAAAAGGTTTACACTCATCGTGTTACTTTTAATGCTTTCCACTGATGGGGCGGACCCTGCACTCGTGCCGACTGTAGGTGGATCGACGTCTAGTGTCACCGTTTCAGTGTTAACATTCCCCGCATTCGTTTTCTTAGCGGGCACGAGTTTTTCTACCTGTTCTAAACGACTGGCGATACTATCTATTTTCTCAGCAATCTTTGACAGTAACCCTACTTCATTGCCAAGCGCAGTATTACTGACATGTTATCGAGAGATATTACTTCAATGTCGTCATTGTTAGGCTTAACGCGCATAGATTTCTTTCCTCGATGGTCCATGCTTCAAATGCAAATAATAAAAACTTACCTCGTCAACTTTCAAGTGGAATACCCGAACCTTCTGATGCCGCGCCTGCGCCTGACGAGTCAGTTACCACGACACTGGAAACAGCTCTGCAACGCTCGATTAAAGCTGGAAACAGCCCCGAATGACCCTCGTCCCACGTAGACCTGCTCTGCTTGTGCTCGACGTGTCGCCGTATGGAGGCTGGATACGTTCCTGGAATGTTCCGCACACGTACGGTTAGACACAGATTTGGTTTTCTCTCCGTCTAGTTACCTGGTATGTAACTTAATCTATGATCCTCAATACATAATTAGGTAACGTATAAATTGACAGTTTTCCTTTAAATATGTACCCCTTTTTTTTTTTTTTTTTTTGTGGATGGGAAATCATCAAATGACTTCTCCCGCTCTGGGCGGAGCGGGAGGGCGTGTCAGACTTTTACTGACTAAAACCCACCCGTGTTCCTTCTGTTGCCTGTGCCGGGGCCACGGTAACTCTTTCGAACATCCCGCAACCCTAGCTGGCATCGGCCCTAGCGGACCCCGTCAATAGTGCTGACATCTCTTTGAGGCGCGCGTGGAACACGACGCGCCGTCGACTCGGGCCTGGTCCTTACCGGACGGCGAGCTACCCATTGCTCGCCGTCCGCAAGCCCGCGCCTACGGTGGCCGGGAATCGGCTACCGATTCCCGACGCCCAGGGCGTCTCCTGCGGCGACTAGGGGCGTGAGGGTGCAAAGCTTGCCTCTCCCTCACGCGTCCCGCCTCCTCCTTCACGAGCATTACTGCTTCGCAGAAGGAGGTAATGGCTTCCCATGCACTCTCGCTCCGTACCATGGCCTGGACCAGGGCCGGACGCGAGAGATCGCCGCCGCCGATCGCTTCCGCGAGGACACGGCGGTGCTCCGCCCAAGCCGGGCAGACTTCCACCGTATGCTCCACCGTGTCCTCCGGGCGATCCACACAGTGGTGACACCCGGGCGTTTCCTCCCGCCTTATCCGGAACAGGTACCTCCCGAAGCACCCGTGTCCGGTGAGGACCTGCGTCAGGCGGAAGGTGAGGACGCCGTGGCGCCTCTCCAGCCACTCCTCAAAGAGGGGACTTATCGCCGCAATTGTGGCGTGCCCAAATATGTACCCCTGTGGCTGTACTTGCATCAGTAACCCGACGCTTTCTCTGAAATGGAATCTATAGTTATCGTTGTGTATTGTTTGTACCCATCAGTTGTTTTTTTTTTCTCTCGTTGCACCGAAGCGAATCAGTACATTTAATGACGAGAATCCTGGTCACGGCACCACAGTAGCCAACAGATATCAAACTGTTGTTCTGAATAGATACACATTCAGAATTATGTTTATCCCCTCAGGGATTCCTCAGGGATTGCTACTGGGACCCTTGATGTTCAACATCTTCATCAATGACGTGTTTCTCGAACTCAACAGTTCTTTTGTTTGCGGATGACATGAAGATTCTAACTGAAATTGTGACTGAGGAAAATGCTGAACGTCTCCAACTTGATCTGAACAGATTCCAAGAGTATTGTGTCACCAACCGCTTGGATTTAAATGTCTCGAAATGTTACACATGTACGTTTACTCGTAAACCTAAACCTATTCTTTATGATTACAAGCTCGCTCACACTTCAATATCCAGAGTTTATTAGAGATTTAGGCGTCGCTTTTGACTCAAAACTTCTTTTTGACACACATTGATAATATTATTAAAAAAGCTTCTAAGGCACTAGGTTTCATCTTGAGAATATCAACCGATTTTAAAAATGTAAAGACAAACTTCTTTAATGTGCCTTTGTACGCTGTCATCTCGAATATTGTTCGCCAGTATGGAATCCTACTTATGTTATTTACGTTAATCGCATTGAAAGTGTTCAAAGGAAGTTCTTAAGATACATTAGATCTAAAATCTATTTACCTAATTATAACAGTCGCTGCAGGAAGTTTCACATTCTTACACTATTCGAGCGGAAAAAAATTGCTGACATGGCATTTTTGTTCAATATAGCCAATGGTTTAACCGATTGTTCAGAACTGCTTGGCAAAAATGGGCTACTTGTTCCATCCATTACCTTTAGGAATCATCGACCTCTGTATGTTCCCTCTGTACGGTGTTTTTATAGACAAAACTCTTATACGATAAGAGCTGGCAGAACGTACAACCCAATGTGTCAGAGTGTTGATGATCTAGATTTATTCACCACCAGTGGCACTAAATTAAAAAAACACACTATGTAACCGCTTCTTCGAAGATCATTGACACTTCTCGTGTTCTATTATTTTATTCGCTGCGAGTTCTCTTACTTCTTACTTTCTCTTACCTGTCTACTGTCTCTTATTCTATCCTAATTTTGTCAGTGAAAACTTGTAATTGGCCTTCTTTCACTAATGTTAACCTATCTTAGTAGATAAGCCTTTGGTGTGGGATGCAACGTGTGTCGGCACCCTTGCGCCATCCCATCTTCCTAGCACGGCGGGCTGTGCTGGGGCGGCTGTTGTGGGTGCGGAAAACCTCAAACGGCGCAAATACTCCAATCTTATTGGGACTTATATAGGTATATTCGAGCCGTTTGGGGTTGAAACACTAGGGCCATGGGGTCCGAGTGCCCACTTAGTTTTTCGAGACATCGCCAGGCGGTTGGTCGACTCTACACGTGACCAGAGGGCTGGCCTATTTTTTGGCCAAAGAATCAGCATTGCCATACAACGTGGCAATGCTGCCAGTCTTTTGGGCACTTTTCCTGTTGACAGCGATGCGGATGAACTTTTGATGCCCTCTGATTATTTCCCCTCCTTTTTTATATATTTCTTAAGATAATAAAATAAAATAAAGTTATGATTCAATATTGTATCCTTCAAATAAAATTCAAAAACTGTATTCCTCGTACAAAAAGTATTATCCGACCGGTCGAGGGTCAGCGATCATGAACTGGTGATGTTGGGGCAGTGGCGCAAGGCCGGCTCCGATGCATTAGGCTCCGTGCTTTTATTTGTCGAGGATACACCTACAACACGTGAATGCGTTTTATGGATAGTCGGCTATACGATTATTTATTTATTTGCTGGATCTCCAGCAGAGGCTATAAAATTACATGCAAGTATACTCGTACAAGACATGTAACATCCACCAACAAATGAATACAAAAAAAAAGTTAATAAAACAGTAACCAAGCGGCAGCAGCAGTTAATGACTAAGACAGATAGAAGAAGCCTGGAAGTAAGAAGCCTGCAAGAGGCCTATGTCCAGCAGTGGACTGCGATAGCTAAGTTGATTCATTTTATTTCTGCAAATAGGTTTATACAAAGACTTTTAAACACGTCGTTTGGCTGCCAGCCGACGTGTGCCATTTGTCTCATTTTAACTTTTTACGTGTACGAAGGCCAGAAAAACAGAACTTAGGACCACTTATTAGTATCCCATTATGTACGTAGATTAAAAAAAAAGTTGAATGCCACAAGGTACCATTCTAGGTCCAATGCACCATTAACACGATTATAAACTATTCTAGCTTGTCTCCTAAATCTCGACACTCACTATAAATTACGCTGCAATTGTCCAATAAATCTACTGCAACAATGAACTGTCCTGCCTGCGCGCGACCCAATAGCCCGGGGTCAAGGTTCATCGCTCATACTATGTGATGGGTACATATTGCAATTTAGTCCTTGCTTTGATTTGCTGTCCTTATCATATATTTTCAGCCTGTTAATGTTCAGTAGGTATCTACATATTATGCATGTATCTACAAATTGCAAACACATTAATATTGACAACAGGTTCTGTCTTCGTACCTACCCTAGAAGTTATAGTCAAAGCTTAGACATGTTTTTTTCTTTTTTTATTAAGTATGACATCTTTCAGGTCAGCCCAGGAGGTCAAATTTTTGCTTGGATTTATGGCTCTCTCTCTCTCTCTCTCCTGGAATAATGATGGATGATAGTACAATCCAAAGAACGAGCTGAGAGTTTTACATTTTAAGTAATTTCAATGAAATATTTTCATATGAAATAATTTAGATAGTAATTTCTAAGCTAGAACCTTAAACATGGCACCTCAAGCGAGCTCTGAATCAAACGATATAATAAAATGAAACACCCATCAAATCGTTCTGCGGTTATCCAATAAATCCAACGCTACGACTGACATCCTGTGCCGCCGGAGGAGGTCAAGGTACGGCTTTATTATTGAGTTTCCTGTTTATGAGGAATATTTTGTTCTCTGAACATTATTATTTAGTAGTTAATAAGGGTTAATTGTACTCCCCTTAAACTATTGGCTTCGAGAAAAATGGCTACCTACATGTATCGCCACTTCCTCTGTATCGTTAATTTCGGCAAAAATGACAACATTTTATAGTTTTTTTTTAAAGACTATTTTCATTTATTTTTCAATACATTAATATTTTACATAACAACTTATACCTAATTAATTAATAAAATAACAAAATTATATCCTATATTTTTATAGTCTAGGTGACTTCGTCCGCGTGCATTTTTTTGTTCCCACCCATCGTTTTCGCTTAGCGTGCTTTCTGACTTTTTTCTTTTTGCTCGGCTCTTAAGGATCATAGTATTATATAAAATAGCCTATAATTATTATAGGCTATTTTATAAGGCTATTATAGGCTTGCTCAAAAATTGGGCTACTAAATGTAAAAATATTTTTTCAAACTCGACTGGTAGTTCCAGAGATTAGCGCGTTCAAACAAACAAAAAATAAACTCTTCAGCTTTATTATACTTATAAAAGATATCACCGGTTCCAGATACCAGTTCCAGTTCCGGGAAACTTATCTGGCAGAAAATAATCATACTAATTTTGTTTCATATTTCACTTTTAGTATATAGATAATGCCTATGCTGTGCGTAATGCTGTGCCATTATGTGAAGCAGGTGCTTAGTAGCATTTAGTGCGGCTGAAAACTGTCCTAAATATATTCATGACATGATAGTGTAAACACTGAAAAGCTCTTACTATGTATTTTTTAAGTATATCTTAAAATCTTCACGCGCTCATATATTTCAACAGCTGTCCAATACATTCAGTGCAATATTGATTATCCTGCGCGGTGTTGGTTGACCCAATGGCGGGGTCAAGGCGCTGCGCTGAAATATTTACTTTAGGGCTTTTAAATGAGAATTTATTTGTTTATAATATATTGAAGACTTCATAATTATCTCCTTTTGATAGTAGCGCAAATACTCGTAACTTTGATTTTTTGTCCAGAATATTTTAATTTAATTTTCAGAATATTATAAGCAGCTTTTAAATGCAAATTAATATAAGTGTGAGTGACGACATTCAAAATTTGCAGCCATTTTTTATCAATTTTCAAAATATTCTGCATTTCTTTGAGAGTTCCTCGGGGTCTTATTTTAGGTCTCACAAATCTCAAACCCTAAGAGGCACATAAACCAAAGAAATTTCAGCATTTTGTCAAAATAAATAATCTTTCTATTTTATTTTATTTTATTTTTACTCTACTATGATATTTTATAACAGTTGAACATTGATTCTAACCTCAGTGATAGATATATAGAATACTCTTTATTATATACTCCATAAATATTACAGATATAAAGTAGAAACATTACAAGGGGTGACACAATGGGCGGTCTTATCGCGATATACTGATTAAAAACTTGTGTAAAATATTATTATTTTAAGAACGTTAACTTATAAATTATGTAAATATTATCTTGGACATTAAATAAATAAGCTTTATATTCGTTACACATTACAATAAATTAAAGCATGTAACTCTCACAAATATCCGAACAATAATAGTATAGAAATAGTTAAATCGTAGTTTCTCATACATTTATGTCATCATTGAATACACCTAGTAAATCGGGCGGTGCAATAGATAGTCCCGTGCGCAGGCGCCACGCCCCAGTAACTGAGGTCAAGGTCCTGCGGAGTGTTTGTGTTATATTGGCGTTTATTATGTTGCCTTTCGTTTTCGAATTTTGGGTTTTGACAAATTATAATAAAATAATTGAAAAAGTGTTTATAACTTGTGTATTTTATTTTTCATTTCTGGCTGGTTGTCCATCATCTGCTGCAGGAAAGTAGCATTACTAATGTAGAATCAAGCCAATGATTATTTGCCTATTACTTGCATAACTCATACATAGACTCATACCTTCTTCCCATGGGGGTAGGCAGAGACTACATAACTCATACATAGACTCATACCTTCTTCCCATGGGGGTAGGCAGAGACTACATAACTCATACATAGACTCATACCTTCTTCCCATGGGGGTAGGCAGAGACTACATAACTCATACATAGACTCATACCTTCTTCCCATGGGGGTAGGCAGAGACTACATAACTCATACATAGACTCATACCTTCTTCCCATGGGGGTAGGCAGAGACTACATAACTCATACATAGACTCATACCTTCTTCCCATGGGGGTAGGCAGAGACTACATAACTCATACATAGACTCATACCTTCTTCCCATGGGGGTAGGCAGAGACTACATAACTCATACATAGACTCATACCTTCTTCCCATGGGGGTAGGCAGAGACTACATAACTCATACATAGACTCATACCTTCTTCCCATGGGGGTAGGCAGAGACTACATAACTCATACATAGACTCATACCTTCTTCCCATGGGGGTAGGCAGAGACTACATAACTCATACATAGACTCATACCTTCTCCCCATGGGGGTAGGCAGAGACTACATAACTCATACATAGACTCATACCTTCTCCCCATGGGGGTAGGCAGAGACTACATAACTCATACATAGACTCATACCTTCTCCCCATGGGGGTAGGCAGAGACTACATAACTCATACATAGACTCATACCTTCTCCCCATGGGGGTAGGCAGAGACTACATAACTCATACATAGACTCATACCTTCTCCCCATGGGGGTAGGCAGAGACTACAGAACGCCACCTGCTACGATCACATACTACTTCTACATCTTCTTGCTAATTATTAGGTACCTATTAGTACCTATTAGTACCTATTAGTTTTGCAAAAATAAGATTGTCTTTTGTTTTTTTGTCTCGACGAACTCTTTAAGAATAGCGCAAGAAGTAGTAAATTAAAGGGTATTTACAATCTTTATCATAACTTCTTTAAAAAAATCTGATTGATTAACGGGCATCAGATCAGCGTTAGGTAAATAAATGTAGGTAGGTACGTTTTGTTCGCAGAATTACAAAAACTTGTGATAACAGCCAAAGCGCGCCGAAAAGTTATATAAAGTAAGCATTGGGTAGGTACCTACTGGTATTTTCTAAATAACTTTATCTTTTCAAAACAAGGTAGATAAAATAAATTCCATCAACACTTTCAAACAACAACAGAAAATTCCGATAATTGTTTTCAGTATTCACGGAATGCAACAGGGACTTGCATCTGGGTGACGGCCTTGAACTGAAGATTTTAGTTCAGGCCGGCCACGGCCGCGCCCGGGACGCGTCGTTTTGCATTAAACGGAAGCTTTGCTGTAATAGTACAAAGTTGGGTTAAAATATTGTACTGAACATCAAAAAAACTGTGGACTTTCGACTCTTATAAGATTACATTTTTTTTGGCTCGAAGGACCAGTTTTATTGATAACCAGCCTAGATACCATTGTGCTCAATTATACATTATTTTGGTCTATACATTTTGAGTTCAGCTCACCTTTATTCAGTAAGAGAACTGTAAAAGAATTTTAGTGGGTAGTAAATTTGCTTAGCAATTAATTCCCCTGACTGTACAAAGGTGAGCCATTGACCAGAATACATAGTTATAATAATAATTGTGTATTCCTTACACAATAAAGAAAAAGAACTCAATATTCGTAGTAAATAAATAATCCTAAAAATAGACACGACATTGAAAACCCAAACCTCAGAGTTGAGGCATTGACTTTCGGACGTGTCATCGCAAAAGTTTTATTTAGTTTGTGGGCGTCAGGACGTGGTGGCAGCTCTGAGTGTGACTCAATATATCCATAGTGTTTGTGTAACTTGAGTTATGTGGCCTGAGCCTGACGTCAGACTTGTAATCGATTATGTCTCATCTTGGAATTTTCGGACACATTTGGAGGTTTATAAAAATTCTTTGGTTACCTAACTTTAAATATTTTAACATAATATAACATTATGCCTGTGTTCCCCAAGGAGTGCTACAGTAGGCCCATGTTATTTCCACTAGAAAAAGAAATTGTGAAAATAAAAAAATAAAACAAAAATTGGTTTAAATCTATGATTTCCAAACTAGGCTTGTGACTGTAGTATTTAGCCTGCAGGGCCTGAATTTGTTCCGCGAAGAAAACAAAATATACTTTTAAGTTTTCGTAAGAATTATTTTTCAGTTTCAGTAACATTGTTTAAACATTTTATTGGAAGGACTTTTATTGCAGTATCAATGTCCTTAGCAGTGATCACTTCACAGAGAAACCGAACAGTTTCAATATCTTGAGTTGTCAATTCCTCTGGGAACAGACGCAACCGAGATAACCTTGAACCGGTGTGCCCTTCATCCGTTGGTGAAGTTGTCTGGACAGATACGAGTAAATGTTGAAGAATGTGATTGTTGTTGTTGTTGCTGTTGTCGAATGAGAGTGGTGTCAGTAACATGTTATGCAGAAATATCTGTAATTAATTTAAATCTACAAAGTAAAATTGAACTCATGGGCATCCTCTTCATTGTACTCATCATTATCAACAACTTTTACTACGGGACCAAACCTGAAATCGCGAAAAAACATCAGCTGTGCCATACATTTTGACGAGTTATGCGAACATAAAATGTAGGGAACAGCTGATTTTTTTTCGCTATTTCATGATTTGTCCCATAGTAAAAGTTGTTCGTAATGATGAGTATAATAACTTCTGAAGAGGATGCCAATACATTAAATTTCATCGTGTATAATACTTACATGTATAGTGTTAAAATTTGTGAGTTTGTATCTAAGGGATAATCCTCGGAACTACTGATCCGATTCCGAAAATTCTTTCACTAATGGGAAGCTGCAGTATTGCCGAGTATCATAGGATATAATAATTTTATGTTAAGACAAGAAATTTCACGCGAACGAAGTCGCGGGCAGAAGCTAGTCTACAATGAGCATAAATATTTTTTTCTCGATTATTTGTACGTTTTAGTAACCATTTTCTTTCTAAATAAACGGCTCTTATCTACACCTGCAATAATCTGATTTGAGTGTGACAATATCCCTGAATCGGTGTGTCGTATAGTGCTAGATTCACATGTCATCTAATTTAATTAGAACATTAGTACTTGGCATTGGTACCTTTCTTTGTTTATTACGTTGCTAGCTAAGCTCTGAGATTATGGATTTTATGTGTGCCAGTTTCAACCTTTACCTGCATTGAGAGTGATAGAGCAGTAGGTACCCTAATTGCGTGACATACCTACTTTCTGTATTGCTAATCCATTGCTTCATACGTTTGAAAAATTCGCCTGCTCAACAACGTAAATAACGCAATGAATGTTGTTGAACTGTCGAAACGATGGCATTGCCATTGTAGATGTGTCAGGCAATTAACCCGCAGATTCTCCACTTGATATTTAATCCCACACACTGAGACATAATACACCTTGGCTGTACAAATGTATGTCAGTCCCTTGAACTCCCAAAGCTCTTTTTGAAATTGGACCAGAGAACCTTGAACTTTCTTCTCTTCTACTCAGACCTTAAATCGAGCCTACCCTTGAAAACAAAGTCCTCCGACATAAGCCGGAGGTTTGTGTGTGAGTTCGGTCAGTAATTGCCGTATCGATTGAGAGTGTCAACACCGACGGGAGAGGGCGCAGTTGCAGCGACCTTGAACTATTTCGGCTGCACTGAAACCAGGTTGGGGCGTCGCATGCGGGGCTGTGGGGCTCAGGAACTTTCTGGATGTGTCTGATGTGCTAAGTACTAAACAACTCTATTTAACATGACTCTATTCCCCGGAAGGGGTAGACAGAATTATTTAGTACAGCTTCATTTTGCCAAGCGAAATTTAATAAATAGGGGTGAACCGCGAGCCTGTTGTTACTAAACCTGGCAAAACTAAAATAAACAAAACTAGTATACAAATATGGGAAAGTCGGATCTCTATTTGTTTGATCTTTGTGGCTTCAATCAGAAACGGGTTTACTTATAGTTCGATACTGGACATTCAAATCGATATCGCTCACTGGTTTATCTCCCAGGAAATCATTAAATCAGTTGTCAACCATTCCCCGACGGCCATAAAATAAAAACCAGGAAGAATTTTCTAATATATTTTATCAGTCCCTACTTTACCACAAAACCCGAACGATGTCGGAAGACATTCCAGCAGCAAACATACAGAAATGTTAGGACCTACAAAATTTATGATACGCACGCAAAGAGCTAAGGATGAATGATGAACAGTCGTCAAAGATTTACTTATGTTCCCCATACATTGTGGTGTTTTTGTTTCGATACGACAAATATTTTTTTCTCTTTATGTCCATTCTGCGAATCTGTGTGTAAATGTAGTTTAGATTTTTGTTCTTGGCGATTTCCTGATTTATATAAATATAATTATTGTTCTTGGAAATACAGCAGTGCATTTCTGGTTTTTTTTTTACCTGTATAAAAGTTTACCGCTTTGCAACAAATTATACGCAGAATTCCGCGTTTTGGCAAGCACAGAGTGGGGCGCCCCCCAGCTATGTACATAGGCGGACCGATGACCTTAAGAAGGTGGCTGGGACAGACTGGATACGGAAGGCGGAGGACAGGGTGTTGTGGACTGGGAGAGGCTTATGTCCAGCAGGTGGTCTGCATTAAGCTGAGTTGATTGATTGATACGCAAAATTAGACTTAGTAACGACGGAAAGTGTCACGACTTACCTAATATATTAGTAAGTTACTTTAAGTTAATTTCAATAGAAACTTGTAACGTTCAATAGCCTCAGACAGTGAGCTGACAATAATAATTCAAGTAGCCTTGCTGGCACTTTCCTTCCACTGACATAAACTTGTGTTGGAACCTTAAACTGTATTGGTTTATAAAAATAAAATAGTTGACCATTTGTAAAAGAGCGCAGTATTTTGTAAAAAAACAACAAAAAGGCCAATAAAATATATTTCCTGACAAATTGGTTGAAAATCAAAGTCTGATTGAAACTCCACTGCGGCTATTGGCCTCGCCCGATATTTTGTGATGTGGTACAAATGAAAGACTTTTCTTTTGTAATAGCTCAAGTAATGGCAAATAGGGAAGTGTATTGCAAAACAGAGATACTAGTGTACTGGAGACTCGTTGGATTAGCGGTTGAAATCCTTTTACATTTAATAAAATACGCTTCGATGCAGAGAAAAACCCATGCAAAGATAGCAAGGCGAACTACAAGACTAAAGAAATTGGACTACAACAGCCAACAGCCATAAGGCCTGGATGTGGTTATTAGTAACCATGAATGTCGTTATCAGTAAACTTGAAAACCATGAAAACGACATCCATGACGAACGATTTGCAAATTATCGGTGGCACCATCTGGAACTTTGATTTTGACCCAAATATCGTTGCAGTGGGTGAAGTGGATTTGGACAAGTGTCTTTCGCGCAAGTGGATTCGGGCAAGTGTCTTTCGTGCAAGTGGATTCGGGCGAGTGTCTTTCGTGCAAGTGGATTCGGGCGAGTGTCTTTCGCGCAAGTGGATTCAAGCAAGTGTTTTTCGCGAAAGTGAATTCGGGCGAGTGTCTTTCGCGCAAATCTCCATTCGCGCAAAAGTCCATTCACGGAAAAGTTTTTTCGCGCAAGTGGGTTCGCGCAAGTGTCTTTCGGAATTGTCTTTCTCGCAAGTGTATCAGATCCAATTTTGATCACTAATGTTTCAAACGCAGTAGGGTACTTTTTATAAATGAGAAAAAGTGCACTGTAAAAGGCCAAGCTAATAAACAATCTAAGCTGGAATGTAGAGTAAGACGCAATCGTTTAGGACCATTAATTGAAAACTCGCTCTCCGCTTATAACTTAACAAATGTTTTAACCTCGCATTACCAGCGGAGTGGTCTTTATTAAAATAGCTGAGCGCCCCCACTCTTCTAGCGGTTTTGGGATGCCAGCCATTTTGCAATGCTCGTTCACTGCTAGTTTTCCAGGTTCATGAATTAATATGCATATTATTCATTTATATTTAGGGATGAACGGGGCTTAGCATTAGTATGAAGTAGTGGTTAGGAATTAAAGGTAAATTTTAATGAGCAACAGTACACTTCTGTCGGTAAGATAAGATTATGGAGTGGATTAATTATAAGATTATGGAGTGGATTAATTATAAGCGGATTTGTACGTACTAATGTAGTAGTTTGACCTAAACCTACAACAAACCAAACGGAGCTGATTCATACGAAGACTAGTGTTACTGTTACGTACTAAAGAATCCATTAATTGGTCTACCTTACTTTATAAAGATATGGATCTCAACCATTTATTTTACAAAAAATTGTTTTGCAAATATCATTTACTTATCATACATAACAAGACATCTGTATTACCCGAAGGGTTAGGCAGAGGTGTACCCACACACACCCACATTCGCCAATTATTTTTAAGTCCCATGTAATAGGAGGCGAGCCTATTGCCTTCAATTAGGCACAAAACCAGACTAATGGCTGCTACTGAGAAATTCCAGGTGGAAAACCCGATAACACTGCCTGACCCGGGAATCGAACCCAGGACCTCATGCTCAGCAGTAGCTCTTGCAACCACTAGACCAACAAGGCGAAACGAGGCAACAAGCCGGCGCGGGCGGAATAATATTATATAATTAGTCGAAGAATTTTTTAATTTTGCTCTTTAATCTGCCTAGATACATTTTTAATTTTGCTCTTTAATCTGCCTAGATACATTTTTCATTTTGCTCTTTAATCTGCCTAGATACATTTTTCATTTTGCTCAATAATCTGCCTAGATACATTTTTCATTTTGCTCTTTAATCTGCCTAGATACATTTTTCATTTTGCTCTATAATCTGCCTAGATACATTTTTCATTTTGCTCAATAATCTGCCTAGATACATTTTTCATTTTGCTCTTTAATCTGCCTAGATACATTTTTCATTTTGCTCTATAATCTGCCTAGATACATTTTTCATTTTGCTCTATAATCTGCCTAGATACATTTTTCATTTTGCTCTATAATCTGCCTAGATACATTTTTCATTTTGCTCTATAATCTGCCTAGATACATTTTTCATTTTGCTCAATAATCTGCCTAGATACATTTTTCATTTTGCTCTATAATCTGCCTAGATACATTTTTCATTTTGCTCAATAATCTGCCTAGATACATTTTTAATTATCTCATCCCTGTTATCATGTCAATGTTTCCATTATTCCGTGGTTGACTCTATTAAAATACAGGTAAATTATAATGGAGCCAAGCAGATGCATCAGAATATCAGTGTAGCTGGGTCAGCGCGTGCACTTGACCCAAATCGAGGGGCCGGCCGATATTTAGCACATATTTTATTACTTTTCAGTCTGCCGTATGTCTCTTTTAGTCTTTCGGTAATAAATTGTGGGTAAATCTCACCCGGGGGAGGGGCGGGGAACATGAGAGTTAACTCTTAAAAAAAATTCGATAGTTTAACATGGATGGGCTTTATTACAATTAACACTAGATTGATGAAATGGCGGCAGGTCACGGTAACAATCTGCGACCCGCATTCCCCTTAAACTTAAGGGGAAGATTTATAAAATAATGGTTAGACCTGCTGTCTTGTATGGATCAGAATGTTGGGTCACAAAAGGAATGAATGAAAGGCCCTTGCATGCAGCTGAGATGAGAATGTTAAGAGGATGTGTGGTGTTACGCCAGTGGATAGAATAATAAGAGGAAGTCTGAAAGTGACAGCGGTGACTGAGAAGTTGTGTGGAAACAGGTTGTCATGGTGTGGGCAATCAGGCATGTGATGCGGAGAAATGAGGAAAATGTCGTCAGGAAAGTTTTGAATGAAAGTGGATGGCTATACGAGTAGCGGAAGACCAAAGAAACGAAGAATAGACTGTGTGAAAGATGATATGGATAGACAGGGGATGACTGCCGAGATGACGAAGTATGGAAGAAAAAGACATGTTGTGGCGACCCCGAATAAATTGGGATAAGGACAGGAGAGTGATGATGATGGGCAATAATAGAGTGCGAATAGATAACTGTCTCGACCGCCTCAAACTATGTCACCTCATACTGTGCCCATACATGTTGGATAAGTCGTCGATCGACACAGTTTAGTTGCACTTCTACACTGTGTAGGTCATCGACAATGTCAAAGGAAGTTACGACCTCTGAAGAGGAACCCTACTTGTTTTATTCTTCGTGTCGATAGCACGATATTTTATGTTTTTATAGGCTCAAAACTTCAATAACTTATTGAAGTTTCAAGACCTTTCAACACGCAACGATTGTGTTGTGCGAATATAATACGTATTATAATAATGTTAGCATATAGTTTAATAAAAAAAGTTAGTGGGGATCATATTATTGGAACATTATGTAAATACATTTTCAAATAAAATGAGACTGTGATGACACATTTGGGGGCAATGACACGAATTCCGAAGGTCTTAAGCAATCATATGGCACACATTACGCAGGTTTCAGTCCTAGTCTTAACTTCAGGTTTTCTTATTGGAGTTTCCTTTTACAATGGCATTTTCGAAGGTGACAGAAAAGAATATAAAAAAGCACCCATTTTTTTTTCGTATTGAAATGTTGATACTGAATCTCTTATCTACAATTAGGTATTGTAAGAAAGTATGTTTTAAGTAGATAAATCACTGATATATTAACATGTCGCAAATGATCTCAAGAAAACGTTTTCCGATCCAAATCTTGACCAGGAGAAACATCGCTTTTCTAAAGTCTAATCAACGAGCGGTAGCCAAATATGTACAATATTTAGTAGTAAATATAATGTTGCCTATGTCATGCAAACAGTTGCATTCATCGGTTGTCGGTACAGTGAGGACATTCAGGGTCGCAGTTTCGGATCTGGGTAATCAGGTCATATCCGTGCCTAGGGGCTGCATTCTACGCTAGAAGTGTAGAATTCCTACTGATTATAAGGTCCTGGTATTATTTCTAACATTGTTTATAACATAAAATATTTATCAGTGATAAATTTCAGGCGAAATAAAAATGGTTTTCTATGAAGTATGTCTGAGTCGTTACTCCGCCCAGGTTTTAAGATGTAAGGTTTGGATTTGGTTTCTTGAAATATTTTAACAGTTGCTATGTAATTTTCAGATAATCAGCCTTTATCTGAACATTCAAATTGTATAAAAAAGGAGTCCTAATTTCGCTCTTCATTTTTAGGGTTCCGTACCTCAAAAGGAAAACACGAAACCCTTATCGGATCACTTACTTGTCCGTCCGTCCGTCCGTACGTCTGTTTGTCTGTCAAGACCCTTTTTCTCAGGAACGCGTGAGGTATCAAGTTGAAATGAATATCAAACACGTCAGTCTACGGATAATCAAGATTCTAAGTCAACGCAATAAAAAATAATAAGTACGGACATTTATGCGACACATTTTGATACTCGCAAAGAAATCAAAACCTAACAAAAATAGGGTACTTCCCGTTGACCTAGAATCATGTTTGGCAAGAAGCAAGGTTTCACAGCACAAATGAAGGAAAATGTCCGAAAATCGATAGTTTGTAGTTTTATCACATACAATTTGTTTTTTGCGATTACAAACTTACATTTGCAGTTGGAGAATTGACCGTGATGTATATCGATGTATGGGAAAACATTTTTTCAACTTTCTTGTTTAATGGTACAAAACAAACATGGACCTGTATTTAGAGAGTATATGAATAAATACCAATAATAATATAAGTGGGTGTACTATAGGTACACCTCTGCCTAACCCTTCGGGGAAACAAGGCGTGATGTTATGTTATGAATAAATAAATGAAAAAATAATAATCTTGTTTAGGTACCTACCTACACAGTTGTATACACACATAATAATTTATTGTATAGCAGTTTGGGTATTTATTTCTTGATTAGCAATATCGTCATAAAATAACATTTTAATTGTTATTATTTTTGTTACACGATTTACCAATGTTCTTATTAATAATATAATGTTTATAAATACTTTTATTATATAATCTAGTACCACCGTATAAAGTGAATGTGGTGATAGCCTGTGAGTAATTGTTGCACTTATAAATGTAATAAAATAAAATAATAATAACCTAGCAATTTATTTTGTGTAAACAATTTGTGGGCTTACCTAAATAAATAAAATAAATAAAGCTGTCTTACACATGAGGGAAAACTGGAAAAATGATCCTATCTATCGTGCAACTAAATACCCATACTTTTGTACAAGCGGCACATACAAGTTACGTCTTTTTTTCCATGTTTCCAATTTAAAATATTGACTACAGAATCTTTCTGCAAAATATCCTACTAATTTCCACAACACGGGGTTCCTACCCGGTCCTAAGTACCAGTACCTATTGGATAGTCGTTTGGCGCGGAGGCCGAGTAATAAATCTAGCCGCTACATGGACTCGAACGTGTGATCCATCCGAACTGACCTTGGACTGTAGCTTAGCTAATGCTTCCTTTTTTCCTCATTTATTTAATGACTAGCTTCTGCCCGTGACTTCGTCCGCGTGAAGTTTCCTGTCCCTACTCGTCGCGTCGCGTTGCGTGCCCGCGCTATTACTTCGTTTTCGCTTAACTTTCTTTCTGACTTTTTTAACACAATAGAATAATCAAATATATTATAATTATGCGCAAGTAACTCTGTCAGTCTGTCTGTTACCTTTTCCCGTCTAAACCTCTGAACCGATCGTTATGTATACAGATACGTAGCCGGACCTGGAGAAAGACATAGGCATCTTGAATATTATTTTATGTGTATTTTGTATTTAAGTCGCGGGCAATAGTTGGTCATACATAATTTTATGGGACATAGATTTAGGGTAGGAACTATTTGGCTTATTGTAAAGATACGTAGATGTTTATTTACATTAATGGTTGCCGGTAAAAATAGCCTAAATACATCAACACAACATAAAATCATCAAAACCCCTCCTGCCGGCTCGGGAATGATGAAGGCATGCTTTAAGGCCGTTTGTCCACGCCCCACCAAGGGGACGTCAACGGAACTTCAACGAGAATGAGATGACGGCGCCGAAGTAACGGTACATACATTTACTATGGCCGCGTGTTGACCGGACATCCGTCAACGGGACGTCACGTTCGCTTCGAATAATCTCGTTTCTCGTTGACGTCCCGTTGACGGTGGCGATGGGCTAACAATGTTACGGTAGGTAATATAGTATGATAAATACACACGTATTTACTTGTAAACTTTAGTTGTAAGAACAAACTTTGTTTTTATAAATCATCACTAATGTTTATAAACTGAAACTTAAGCCATAAAAGTAAGTAATAATATCTACAAAACAGCCATCTTAATAACAAACAGATAGTCATTTAGCAACTTATTTTTATTATTAATAATAGGAAGTTAAATTGTGTTGAAGTAGATAACTTAAGTTGATAGGAACACGGCATTACAGTCTTGTTCTTAATTTATTGTGTTCGGTGAATGAACCCTTTTGACGTTTTGCTGTTTTATCGCCTGCTCTAAGTAATTCCGACATCTGACAATATATGGGAATACATCAGTAGTCACAGAATGACATACCTACCTCATATCTTTGAAGTAGGTAGCAGCTTTGCAAAAAGCAATGTTATTTTCTCGATACGTCTGTGGAGTTTCCTTTTTTCAGGGGAACCTTGTAATGTTGAAGATTAGATAGGTGTTTGTGGTTAACAAACTATAGGAATAAGTTCCAAATGTGCGGATTTTGAATACATTTTATTTAGTCATAGGTAGGCTTCATCATGTTTGAGCTTATTAACAGCCTGGTTTCCAAATGACCAAAGTACCACAACACACTATCACCATCAACATATTGCTGCTCAAGTCCTCACAGGCACTCTCAGCTGGTAACAAAGTACCACAACACACTATCACCACCAACATATTGCTGCTCAAGTCAAGTCCTCACAGGCACTCTCAGCTGGTAACAAAGTACCACAACACACTATCACCACCAACATATTGCTGCTCAAGTCCTCACAGGCACTCTCAGCTGGTAACAAAGTACCACAACACACTATCACCACCAACATATTGCTGCTCAAGTCCTCACAGGCACTCTCAGCTGGTAACAAAAACTGTGTAGTATTCCGGAAGCCCCTACCAGTCTCCCACAGCGTCAGTAACTTGAGTCACTTTTCTAATGTAATTACGAGTTTTGTAAATTGGCTAAGTGTTGGGAGCGACGAACTCAGAAACTTTTTGTCGGTACCTACCTTATTTGTTTACAGGTTTTTGTTAGTGTTTAAATCAGTTAATTGGTTTGTTGTAAAAATTTACGTTCTTTTAATACGTAAATTAATTCCTCATTAAACTACTAAATTAATTAATCATTTTATTTCTATGAAAACGTTTATAACTTAATAATAGTCAACGTTTTTGCCAAGTTTTGCAAAAATATCTTATATAGAATCTGCAATCTCCAATATCAAACGTTATCAATTACGAGTCCGTTAATTGCTCGGTAGTAATGTCATTCCAATCCATGACATTAAAAGATTTTACTCATAATCCTTTGTGGTCAAAGATTGTGTCTCGTCTCTAGGGGCTTTTATGTTTGTCACGAGTAAAATTATTGTTAATCGATCATTTTTAAATCGTTGGAAAAATTAGCAATTGGTGCAGGTGATAAGTAGCTACAGCATAGGATAATTTTTATTGGTAAATTAATCAGTTAAATATGCGAGAATAATACTATCCCCCGGCCTAACTACCGTCTTTTTGATTACGCTGCAAATTATATGCAGTGTACATTTTTGGTTATTAAAATACATTTATATTGTATCTACCTTACTAATAAACGTATTATATCAGGTGAATAGTTACACACCGATTTCTCTCTTTCAGTCGTCAGTAATTTGACTTTCGAAAGAAGAAGACAAAGCGTTGTGTAACTATACGGACGCTATACAACGTTTATTAGTAAGGAGGTACGTCTTTTGCGTTGTTTATTCTAGTTTTTAACTAATTTGACACTTCCATTTTATTGCACAACATAGAACTGGATATTATTTTATTTTATGTTTAGCATAGGTTGTCCCACTGTAGGGCAACACTGTAGGGCACTGTAGGGCCCTTTGTCATTTCCACTCCTCTTTGTTTTGAGCTCGTGTGGATCAATACTGCCTGTAGGCGTTAAGCTCGTCCCACCATCTTCTTTTGGGTCTGCTTCGATGTCGCCGAACGTTTTCTGGGACCACATTGTGGTAGAAATTGTTACGAACAAGTTTCAGCCCCTACAGCTTGGCTTTAGATCCGAAGGGAGCTGCGAGGCTGCCGTACATGCCCTTTCCAGTTTTTTAAATTCCAGTAAAGGTGAGGTCATCCTCAAGGTTGACGTTTTCAACTACGTTAACAGGGACACTTTGTTGGCTGAAGTAAAAAAGGTGTTACCGGATTTTTTTGGTTTTTTGTGGCAGTGCTACAGGCACCCATCAAAATGACTATATACAGACAACGTTTTGGAATCTGCAGTTGGATGGCCAACAAAGTGATCCTTTCACCCCAGTCATTTCCAGATTGCCTATCCACCCCATAATACAACAACTAAATTCAAAATGTATTATGTGGTATTTAGATGATGGGACTCTAAGAGGTGACGTAGACACTGTTCTAAATATCTCCAATTCCTAAAGCAGTTTCAATCTATCGGCCTTGACCTCAACTACGCAAAATGCGAAATTTACCTTTGTTACAATACCGACAGACAATCGACTATACAGAAATCCAATTCAATAGCACCAGATATCAGTTTTAGAAAAAAGTTCACTGCACCTCCTAGGTTCTCGAATTCTAGAAGACAGTTTTTCACCTTTCATTGACAAAAAAAAAAAACTTTTTAACGATATTTTTATACACTTTCTAAAATTAATTTACATTCGGCATTCACCCTTATCAGATACTGCGGATTCGGTCAAAATGTATTTTCTCCGCTCTTCCTCTTTATAGAAGCAGCCACACGTTTTAGACAAAATCGACCAAATTATTCGAAGTAATCTAATGCGTGGCTGTAAGCCACATTACCCATTCGTTTTGGTGGGCTCGGCGTCCGCAAAATTTCTAGTGTTAGCTTACAAGTTGTTCCTGTCCTCGGTCCTTTTCAATTTGACTCTGAAGTGTTTGACCGATGCAATGAACGCCTGGAAGGTGGCTTGTCCGGGTACGGTGCGGCCCGAGAGCCCGTCTTCCCAGAGACAGTGGGATGAGCCGCACTGCAGGTTAGTACGAAAGAACCTCATTAATACATCCACCAATACCGTTGAGCATGCCTGCCTGCTGGCTGTGGGAGAATGAGAGTCGGGCCTCTGTCTTCAGGCGCTACCGTCACCCAACATAGGCACTATGCTGGGTAATACCACTTTCCGACTAGCTACAAGTCTGCGTCTGGGCGCTTCTAGCGGGGCTTCCCATCGCTGTCAGAAGCCGACCGCCACGGACACCATGGCCTTTCCTGCAGCAAGAACGCTGGTCGGTTGATACAGCACGCCAGCATTAATGACATCATCCGTCGGGCTCTTGTCAAGAGCAGTTGCGCTTGTCACCGCAGAGAAACTCCATGGTTACTCTTTTAAAAATAATTGTTTTTTACAATGTTTTCAAATTACACTGTTATTAAGTATAGGAGGACATTGTAGGCCTGTCAACAAGTACCAGGTACTTAACAGAAAAGAAAATGGTCTACAAATCTACAGTTTATTAAGCCTACAACCTACTTGTACATAATATATATATTTTAGTGTTAGATTATTTTATTTAAGATTTGTGTTGATATAATAAATATTTAGTAATATAAACCCATTTGCTCATAAATAAAGTTTCACATAAACATAAATCTCGCAAGTCTTTCATTCGTTCGAGTCTCCTAAGTAGCAACGATTGGGGCTAGTGCCAAATAATTAATTAATACGAGCTAATTGATCGCCAAGCAGCCTTGACACAGTAAGGATAAAGTATTAAGCCATTGAAGCATTTTCACAAAAAAAAAAACACGCAGCACAAAGTTTCTTCTAAAATACCGAAGAAGAACGAAGGAACAAAGATTATTTTCGTTCTAAGGTTTAATGTTTGTAAAGGACTGAGGCCGAGATCTTTAAACGTCACGTAGCACGTGGTTTGCTTAGACATATTCCCGTCTCTATCTTACACTTGTCTTTTGACAGCTGTGCGACAGTGACCGACCTATGTTTATAGATCTCGTCCTGAGATGTGATTGAATAAACACAAGTTGTACTTATCTAGGGTTGGCAACTTTATTTTTATTTACATGTTAGAAAGAAAGAAAAATATTTTATTTGGGGCACGCACAGGAAATACAACAATAAATAGAACATTAAAACTAACAATATCTTGAACACATTATAGCAAAAGAAAAAAAAGAAAAACAAAGAAGACCTGTGCGAGGCCAAAAAGGCTCCTATCTCAGCAAGATGCTGCGATATTTGAAAAAAAAAAACAAATACCGCAGAGCTGATATTCTGACAGGCCCCGTTGTGATGCCACTTCCACCTACACCTACGGACACAAAATAAATGAATAAAATAAACAATAAAATATATTATAAAACACAGAATTATTAAAAACTACGAGAATTATTAAAAAATTAAAAACTACGAGTATTACGATCGACCCACACCCGACGCTCCAGCGTCGCTTATCCATGCTACAGACTATTGTTTATGGTCTGTGAGAAACGAAGGTTATTAAGGTACTTAGTTACCGAGGGTGTTGCGTGGAGATATTAGGTCAGTAAAGACAGCTCGTTGGATGATAATAAAGTGAATCGGAGGCTAAAAATACCTAATATACAAGATATAACATAAATAACGCACAACCTCTTAAGGGGTCATTGTACTCATCATTATGAACAACTTTTACTACTGGACCAAACCTGAAATCGCAAAAAAAAATCAGCTGAAATCAGCTGTTCCCTAAATTTTGACGAGTTATGCGAACATAAATGTAGGGAGCAACTGATTTTTTTTCGCGATTTCAGGTTTGGTCCCATGGTAAAAGTTGTTCATTATGATGAGTACAATGACCCCTTAAGGGGTTGTGCGTTAATTATGTTACACCTTGTATAGGCATACATAAGACAGGTTATAGCGATGAACACCTTTAAATGGTGGCTAAATAAGTTTTCTTAGGTGTTCCAATTTAAACTCTAATCGTAACAACGTAAAGACTGATAAACTTGCCCAAAATGCTACAAAATCGATGTGCAAGCAAAAAATAAACTACATTATGAAATTAGTAGTTTTATTTAAATTACTACCTTCTGCCCGCGACTTCGCCCGCGTGTTCTGCTCCCCCCGACCAACCCCGTCGCATTGCATCGCCTGCCCGCGCTAGTACTTCGATTTCATTTAGCGTTCTTTCTGACTTTTTTTCTTTTTGCTTGGTTCCGAAGGGTCCTAGCGTGATGTTAAATAGCCTTCCTCAGGAATTGGGCTACCAAATACAAAAAGAATTTATCAAATCCGACCGATAGTTCCAGATAGCAGGTTCAAGCGCATTTTCTCGTGATATTTGGCAATGGTACGAGATGCGAAAGCTGTGGTTATTCGCTTCGTAGTATACACAAAAGACAATGTCGAGGCTGACGAAGAGTCACGCAGGGTGAACCTCCGCGTCGAATGGGAGTTATCACAACCTGCACGATTAACAGCCACCGTTCAGCCTTATCCTTGCTCATAGCAAACAGCTTCAGACGAGTGCGTTAAATGCCTCCTTAAAGGGATATTCAAACTGAGACCATAAATACTCAACTACTTGGGATCCTCAAATAGTGCTGGACCATATTTCGGAATGGGTTACACATACTCAGGATAATTTAGAAAAATTAACTAAAAAACTTTTCGTTTTACTGGGTCTGCGCACTGCACACAGAGTAGGTACAAACTTTTTCCTTAATTAAACTAAGTAATATTAAAATCAATTCAAATGGTATTGAGATTGTTATAACGGATATTAAAACCTCTGGAATAGGACGGGACCAGCCGGTTTTGTATTTAGCATATTTTCTAGAAAATCCTTCTATTTGTGCAGCCACAACGCTAGTCGACTATATGTCTGCAACGAAAGCCTTAAGGCCTTCAGACACAGATCACCTCGTATTTACTGTGAAGCGTCCCTACAAGAACGCGACAGCACATACTATAAGCAGGTGGATTAAACAGATGTTTATTGACGTTGTACTGACGTGTCAGCTTACGGCGCACACAGCGCCCGCCATGCTGCCACGTCAGCGGCGCGCGGCTGGGTTGTCTTGATCTCACCTGAAAAACTGCCGGCTGGACTGCGTGCTCCCAGGCCTTTGCTAAGTTTTATAATCGGCTTATTGCAATAAATCTAATTTTGCAAAATCCGTTTGCTTACAAAACTATACCCATGATTAATTTAAGAATTATATAAATAGTTATGAATCAAGCGATTGTAATGTATTTGTTTGTTGAATAATTCAGTAAAAGAAAATCATTTATGTTATCTCGTGTTTTAATTGTTAGACACCTATCCAAGAGGCATAAAACAAATGTAATAATATCACAGTCTCTGAACCTGTTTATTTATATAGAAAATGAAACCACGAAATATCAAAAAGAAAATAAAGCAAATAATATAAAAAAAATATAAAAAGTAATAACAAAGTAAAGTATAATATTAAAGTATCGACTCGTCTACTACACCACCGTCTACTACACCACCGTCTACTACACCACCGTCTACTACACCACCGTCTACTACACCACCGTCTACTACACCACCGTCTACTACACCACCGTCTACTACACCACCGTCTACTACACCACCGTCTACTACACCACCGTCTACTACACCACCGTCTACTACACCACCGTCTACTACACCACCGTCTACTACACCACCGTCTACTACACCACCGTCTACTACACCACCGTCTACTACACCACCGTCTACTACACCACCGTCTACTACACCACCGTCTACGACACCACCGTCTACTACACCACCGTCTACTACACCACCGTCTACTACACCACCGTCTACTACACCACCGTCTACTACACCACCGTCTACGACACCACCGTCTACTACACCACCGTCTACTACACCACCGTCTACTACACCACCGTCTACTACACCACCGTCTACTACACCACCGTCTACTACACCACCGTCTACTACACCACCGTCTACTACACCACCGTCTACTACACCACCGTCTACTACACCACCGTCTACTACACCACCGTCTACGACACCACCGTCTACTACACCACCGTCTACTACACCACCGTCTACTACACCACCGTCTACTACACCACCGTCTACTACACCACCGTCTACTACACCACCGTCTACTACACCACCGTCTACGACACCACCGTCTACTACACCACCGTCTACTACACCACCGTCTACTACACCACCGTCTACTACACCACCGTCTACTACACCACCGTCTACTACACCACCGTCTACTACACCACCGTCTACTACACCACCGTCTACTACACCACCGTCTACTACACCACCGTCTACTACACCACCGTCTACTACACCACCGTCTACTACACCACCGTCTACTACACCACACTAGACGGCGACAGCTCTTCTTTTAGAGTTGCGACTTCAGTTCAAGTCCTCTACTTGAACTGAAGTCGCAATTGATCGGTCGGTCGTAATCGATTATTATGTAAAAAAAAATCCGATTCCCTATTCTAATTATAAATAACTTTTAAAAGCGTGCGAGTGTTGCCTTATAGGTCAAATGACTACCTGTTTATTTATATCTTCAAATGAAACCACTCATATTATATTGATCGACCTTCACTTAAGAAGTCCGTTTGATGATGTATGTATTATACACTACATTAATAACCTCGTAAGCTTCGCAGATTGTTATCAGAACTTTTTCAATGAAACTGTGCCATTACGTTGTTATCTCGTAAAATTGAATACGCAGGGCTTACTTTAGAAAATATCTTATGGAATATTTACGATGCATTTCTTATAGCAAGTGATGGCAGATAATGTGATCATCTTCAAAAATGTAAGATCAGAGAAGCTGGTCTAATAGAATTTTGTTGAGAATAGCAAAGTAATTGTCGTTGGCATTAAGAGTAAGGGGTGGAAGGAGGCTTTTTTTTAATAAATTTCCTTTATTAAAGTTCTGGCAGAACACCTACGTGAAGTTAAGCTGGCTGCGTATCGTTTTCACTACGACATAAGATATTTTCACAGGCGTAGGTGGTGGTGGTAGGAATGTTTGTGCCCGGTTGATGGCAACAAGCTTGCCCCGCTCCTTAAACATAACTGGCGAAATGTGGGTTATTCTAGATACCTACACCTCTGCCTAACCTTTCGGGGATTACAGGCGTGATGTTACGTGTATGTGTACGTATCTAGGTATGAGCCTATCTATGTATAGATAGGATAAACCGGTTTTTTCTAGTCGCATTTCCACAAGCAATATGTCTACAACAAATTATGTTTTAGAGACATTCCAAACGTAACTTGTGAACAGAGACATATACTTTGCAAGTTACGACCGGACAGGCCCTCTGACATTTCAGTAGATTGTTGTCGCATAAATACGTAGTAGGTACCTAGTCGATATTTTTGTCACTGCAAGTCATGCGTGAAAAGCTCTATAATGCGGAAAAAACTAGTAATAACAACACTAGCCTGGTATTAATCCCACCACTAGTGCGGGGATATAGAGGTGTGAGGAACAGGGTGTAAAGTTCACTCATCCTCTATACTAAAGGGGGATCCTCCGACCAGACAGGTCTTGTGTCTGGTAGGCAACTGCTCAATGGTTGATGTCGGGATGTTGTATATAATTATGCAAGTCGAGCAGTAAACTTTGCTTGCGCGATGCAGGATTTGTGTGACGTCAGGTCTTTGATGCGTATTTCGCATGTGGCATTGTACATAGATGCCGCCACAGGGCCAAGGCCTCTTCTCAGAAAGAGAAGACAAGAGCGCAAATCACCACATTAATTTTAGAAAACCAGCGTCAGACAGCCTGCATCTGTCTGGCATTAATGCCAGACAGATGAATCTTTTTGGCGCAGCCGTGAGGCACACACTGTTGTTATTAAAATATTATTTTCACTTTTTTCATAGTAAAAGTTGTTCATAATTATGAGTACAATGACCCTTTAACCCTTAGGGCTCTCACACAAAGCCCCGATGCGGCGCGAATTCGCAGTTCTGTGTGGGAGCCCTTGACCTGCTGAATCCGCTGAAGCAAAAAGGTGTCCCTGGGTTAAACAGGTGAGAGGTTGTGCGTTATTTATGTTACACCTTGTATATATCTACTATATTGTAGTTTTAATTCAGGGCTTTAAATAGTGTTTTTTTGTAAACATGCAGTTTATAAGTGCCACATTCTATTAATCTCGTTAATTTGTTGCTTATTAATAATGCAACTAGTTCGGATCTTCAATGTATTTGCGGCGTCTCCCCGCAGACCATGGCTCACCTATCACCTGGCGCCGCATGCCCTGTCACCTGTACCTACACGCGTGGAGCCGAGTTCTCAGCCAAACAGGAAATTTTAATTATATTTGTCATCGACACGCTAAGAAGAAAAAGAATAATTCAACAAAACTATTTTCGTCAACTTAATATTTTCCTTCACGTCGTTAATAAATAAAACATGTTAAGCTTGTAGCTTTATTTTACTCTTAGTCTTAAAGTCGCCAACGCTAACGAAACTGACAAACTGCCGGCGGCTAGTTCTGTGCAGCACTAGTGTAACGTAACAATATAGTCGCCAACGGTAACGAAACTGACAAACTGCCGGCGGCTAGTTCTGTGCAGCACTAGTGTAACGTAACAATATAGTCGCCAACGGTAACGAAACTGACAAACTGCCGGCGGCTAGTTCTGTGCAGCACTAGTGTAACGTAACAATATAGTCGCCAACGCTAACGAAACTGACAAACTGCCGGCGGCTAGTTCTGTGCAGCACTAGTGTAACGTAACAATATAGTCGCCAACGCTAACGAAACTGACAAACTGCCGGCGGCTAGTTCTGTGCAGCACTAGTGTAACGTAACAATATAGTCGCCAACGGTAACGAAACTGACAAACTGCCGGCGGCAAGTTCTGTGCAGCACTAGTGTAACGTAACAATATAGTCGCCAACGGTAACGAAACTGACAAACTGCCGGCGGCTAGTTCTGTGCAGCACTAGTGTAACGTAACAATATAGTCGCCAACGCTAACGAAACTGACAAACTGCCGGCGGCTAGTTCTGTGCAGCACTAGTGTAACGTAACAATATAGTCGCCAACGGTAACGAAACTGACAAACTGCCGGCGGCTAGTTCTGTGCAGCACTAGTGTAACGTAACAATATAGTCGCCAACGGTAACGAAACTGACAAACTGCCGGCGGCTAGTTCTGTGCAGCACTAGTGTAACGTAACAATATAGTCGCCAACGCTAACGAAACTGACAAACTGCCGGCGGCTAGTTCTGTGCAGCACTAGTGTAACGTAACAATATAGTCGCCAACGCTAACGAAACTGACAAACTGCCGGCGGCTAGTTCTGTGCAGCACTAGTGTAACGTAACATGAATATAGTCGCCAACGGTAACGAAACTGACAAACTGCTGGCGGCTAGTTCTGTGCAGCACTAGTGTAACGTAACAATATAGTCGCCAACGCTAACGAAACTGACAAACTGCCGGCGGCTAGTTCTGTGCAGCACTAGTGTAACGTAACAATATAGTCGCCAACGCTAACGAAACTGACAAACTGCCGGCGGCTAGTTCTGTGCAGCACTAGTGTAACGTAACAATATAGTCGCCAACGGTAACGAAACTGACAAACTGCCGGCGGCTAGTTCTGTGCAGCACTAGTGTAACGTAACAATATAGTCGCCAACGCTAACGAAACTGACAAACTGCCGGCGGCTAGTTCTGTGCAGCACTAGTGTAACGTAACATGAATATAGTCGCCAACGGTAACGAAACTGACAAACTGCTGGCGGCTAGTTCTGTGCAGCACTAGTGTAACGTAACAATATAGTCGCCAACGCTAACGAAACTGACAAACTGCCGGCGGCTAGTTCTGTGCAGCACTAGTGTAACGTAACAATATAGTCGCCAACGCTAACGAAACTGACAAACTGCCGGCGGCTAGTTCTGTGCAGCACTAGTGTAACGTAACAATATAGTCGCCAACGGTAACGAAACTGACAAACTGCCGGCGGCTAGTTCTGTGCAGCACTAGTGTAACGTAACAATATAGTCGCCAACGCTAACGAAACTGACAAACTGCCGGCGGCTAGTTCTGTGCAGCACTAGTGTAACGTAACATGAATATAGTCGCCAACGGTAACGAAACTGACAAACTGCTGGCGGCTAGTTCTGTGCAGCACTAGTGTAACGTAACAATATAGTCGCCAACGCTAACGAAACTGACAAACTGCCGGCGGCTAGTTCTGTGCAGCACTAGTGTAACGTAACAATATAGTCGCCAACGCTAACGAAACTGACAAACTGCCGGCGGCTAGTTCTGTGCAGCACTAGTGTAACGTAACAATATAGTCGCCAACGGTAACGAAACTGACAAACTGCCGGCGGCTAGTTCTGTGCAGCACTAGTGTAACGTAACAATATAGTCGCCAACGCTAACGAAACTGACAAACTGCCGGCGGCTAGTTCTGTGCAGCACTAGTGTAACGTAACAATATAGTCGCCAACGCTAACGAAACTGACAAACTGCCGGCGGCTAGTTCTGTGCAGCACTAGTGTAACGTAACATGAATATAGTCGCCAACGGTAACGAAACTGACAAACTGCTGGCGGCTAGTTCTGTGCAGCACTAGTGTAACGTAACAATATAGTCGCCAACGCTAACGAAACTGACAAACTGCCGGCGGCTAGTTCTGTGCAGCACTAGTGTAACGTAACAATATAGTCGCCAACGCTAACGAAACTGACAAACTGCCGGCGGCTAGTTCTGTGCAGCACTAGTGTAACGTAACATGAATATAGTCGCCAACGCTAACGAAACTGACAAACTGCCGGCGGCTAGTTCTGTGCAGCACTAGTGTAACGTAACAATATAGTCGCCAACGCTAACGAAACTGACAAACTGCCGGCGGCTAGTTCTGTGCAGCACTAGTGTAACGTAACAATATAGTCGCCAACGCTAACGAAACTGACAAACTGCCGGCGGCTAGTTCTGTGCAGCACTAGTGTAACGTAACAATATAGTCGCCAACGCAAACGAAACTGACAAACTGCCGGCGGCTAGTTCTGTGCAGCACTAGTGTAACGTAACAATATAGTCGCCAACGCTAACGAAACTGACAAACTGCCGGCGGCTAGTTCTGTGCAGCACTAGTGTAACGTAACAATATAGTCGCCAACGCTAACGAAACTGACAAACTGCCGGCGGCTAGTTCTGTGCAGCACTAGTGTAACGTAACAATATAGTCGCCAACGGTAACGAAACTGACAAACTGCCGGCGGCTAGTTCTGTGCAGCACTAGTGTAACGTAACAATATAGTCGCCAACGCTAACGAAACTGACAAACTGCCGGCGGCTAGTTCTGTGCAGCACTAGTGTAACGTAACAATATAGTCGCCAACGCTAACGAAACTGACAAACTGCCGGCGGCTAGTTCTGTGCAGCACTAGTGTAACGTAACAATATAGTCGCCAACGCTAACGAAACTGACAAACTGCCGGCGGCTAGTTCTGTGCAGCACTAGTGTAACGTAACAATATAGTCGCCAACGCTAACGAAACTGACAAACTGCCGGCGGCTAGTTCTGTGCAGCACTAGTGTAACGTAACAATATAGTCGCCAACGGTAACGAAACTGACAAACTGCCGGCGGCTAGTTCTGTGCAGCACTAGTGTAACGTAACAATATAGTCGCCAACGCTAACGAAACTGACAAACTGCCGGCGGCTAGTTCTGTGCAGCACTAGTGTAACGTAACAATATAGTCGCCAACGCTAACGAAACTGACAAACTGCCGGCGGCTAGTTCTGTGCAGCACTAGTGTAACGTAACAATATAGTCGCCAACGGTAACGAAACTGACAAACTGCCGGCGGCTAGTTCTGTGCAGCACTAGTGTAACGTAACAATATAGTCGCCAACGCTAACGAAACTGACAAACTGCCGGCGGCTAGTTCTGTGCAGCACTAGTGTAACGTAACAATATAGTCGCCAACGCTAACGAAACTGACAAACTGCCGGCGGCTAGTTCTGTGCAGCACTAGTGTAACGTAACAATATAGTCGCCAACGCTAACGAAACTGACAAACTGCCGGCGGCTAGTTCTGTGCAGCACTAGTGTAACGTAACATGAATATAGTCGCCAACGGTAACGAAACTGACAAACTGCTGGCGGCTAGTTCTGTGCAGCACTAGTGTAACGTAACAATATAGTCGCCAACGCTAACGAAACTGACAAACTGCCGGCGGCTAGTTCTGTGCAGCACTAGTGTAACGTAACAATATAGTCGCCAACGCTAACGAAACTGACAAACTGCCGGCGGCTAGTTCTGTGCAGCACTAGTGTAACGTAACAATATAGTCGCCAACGGTAACGAAACTGACAAACTGCCGGCGGCTAGTTCTGTGCAGCAATAGTGTAACGTAACAATATAGTCGCCAACGCTAACGAAACTGACAAACTGCCGGCGGCTAGTTCTGTGCAGCACTAGTGTAACGTAACAATATAGTCGCCAACGGTAACGAAACTGACAAACTGCCGGCGGCTAGTTCTGTGCAGCACTAGTGTAACGTAACAATATAGTCGCCAACGGTAACGAAACTGACAAACTGCCGGCGGCTAGTTCTGTGCAGCACTAGTGTAACGTAACAATATAGTCGCCAACGGTAACGAAACTGACAAACTGCCGGCGGCTAGTTCTGTGCAGCACTAGTGTAACGTAACAATATAGTCGCCAACGGTAACGAAACTGACAAACTACCGGCGGCTAGTTCTGTGCAGCACTAGTGTAACGTAACAATATAGTCGCCAACGCTAACGAAACTGACAAACTGCCGGCGGCTAGTTCTGTGCAGCACTAGTGTAACGTAACAATATAGTCGCCAACGCTAACGAAACTGACAAACTGCCGGCGGCTAGTTCTGTGCAGCACTAGTGTAACGTAACATGAATATAGTCGCCAACGCTAACGAAACTGACAAACTGCCGGCGGCTAGTTCTGTGCAGCACTAGTGTAACGTAACAATATAGTCGCCAACGGTAACGAAACTGACAAACTGCCGGCGGCTAGTTCTGTGCAGCACTAGTGTAACGTAACAATATAGTCGCCAACGCTAACGAAACTGACAAACTGCCGGCGGCTAGTTCTGTGCAGCACTAGTGTAACGTAACAATATAGTCGCCAACGGTAACGAAACTGACAAACTGCCGGCGGCTAGTTCTGTGCAGCACTAGTGTAACGTAACAATATAGTCGCCAACGGTAACGAAACTGACAAACTGCCGGCGGCTAGTTCTGTGCAGCACTAGTGTAACGTAACAATATAGTCGCCAACGGTAACGAAACTGACAAACCGCCGGCGGCTAGTTCTGTGCAGCACTAGTGTAACGTAACAATATAGTCGCCAACGGTAACGAAACTGACAAACTGCCGGCGGCTAGTTCTGTGCAGCACTAGTGTAACGTAACAATATAGTCGCCAACGCAAACGAAACTGACAAACTGCCGGCGGCTAGTTCTGTGCAGCACTAGTGTAACGTAACAATATAGTCGCCAACGGTAACGAAACTGACAAACTGCCGGCGGCTAGTTCTGTGCAGCACTAGTGTAACGTAACAATATAGTCGCCAACGCTAACGAAACTGACAAACTGCCGGCGGCTAGTTCTGTGCAGCACTAGTGTAACGTAACAATATAGTCGCCAACGGTAACGAAACTGACAAACTGCCGGCGGCTAGTTCTGTGCAGCACTAGTGTAACGTAACAATATAGTCGCCAACGCTAACGAAACTGACAAACTGCCGGCGGCTAGTTCTGTGCAGCACTAGTGTAACGTAACAATATAGTCGCCAACGGTAACGAAACTGACAAACTGCCGGCGGCTAGTTCTGTGCAGCACTAGTGTAACGTAACAATATAGTCGCCAACGGTAACGAAACTGACAAACTGCCGGCGGCTAGTTCTGTGCAGCACTAGTGTAACGTAACAATATAGTCGCCAACGCTAACGAAACTGACAAACTGCCGGCGGCTAGTTCTGTGCAGCACTAGTGTAACGTAACATGAATATAGTCGCCAACGCTAACGAAACTGACAAACTGCCGGCGGCTAGTTCTGTGCAGCACTAGTGTAACGTAACAATATAGTCGCCAACGCTAACGAAACTGACAAACTGCCGGCGGCTAGTTCTGTGCAGCACTAGTGTAACGTAACAATATAGTCGCCAACGGTAACGAAACTGACAAACTGCCGGCGGCTAGTTCTGTGCAGCACTAGTGTAACGTAACAATATAGTCGCCAACGCTAACGAAACTGACAAACTGCCGGCGGCTAGTTCTGTGCAGCACTAGTGTAACGTAACAATATAGTCGCCAACGCTAACGAAAGCGACAAACTGCCGGCGGCTAGTTCTGTGCAGCACTAGTGTAACGTAACAATATAGTCGCCAACGGTAACGAAACTGACAAACTGCCGGCGGCTAGTTCTGTGCAGCACTAGTGTAACGTAACAATATAGTCGCCAACGCTAACGAAACTGACAAACTGCCGGCGGCTAGTTCTGTGCAGCACTAGTGTAACGTAACAATATAGTCGCCAACGCTAACGAAACTGACAAACTGCCGGCGGCTAGTTCTGTGCAGCACTAGTGTAACGTAACATGAATATAGTCGCCAACGGTAACGAAACTGACAAACTGCTGGCGGCTAGTTCTGTGCAGCACTAGTGTAACGTAACAATATAGTCGCCAACGCTAACGAAACTGACAAACTGCCGGCGGCTAGTTCTGTGCAGCACTAGTGTAACGTAACAATATAGTCGCCAACGCTAACGAAACTGACAAACTGCCGGCGGCTAGTTCTGTGCAGCACTAGTGTAACGTAACATGAATATAGTCGCCAACGCTAACGAAACTGACAAACTGCCGGCGGCTAGTTCTGTGCAGCACTAGTGTAACGTAACAATATAGTCGCCAACGCTAACGAAACTGACAAACTGCCGGCGGCTAGTTCTGTGCAGCACTAGTGTAACGTAACAATATAGTCGCCAACGGTAACGAAACTGACAAACTGCCGGCGGCTAGTTCTGTGCAGCACTAGTGTAACGTAACAATATAGTCGCCAACGCAAACGAAACTGACAAACTGCCGGCGGCTAGTTCTGTGCAGCACTAGTGTAACGTAACAATATAGTCGCCAACGCTAACGAAACTGACAAACTGCCGGCGGCTAGTTCTGTGCAGCACTAGTGTAACGTAACAATATAGTCGCCAACGCAAACGAAACTGACAAACTGCCGGCGGCTAGTTCTGTGCAGCACTAGTGTAACGTAACAATATAGTCGCCAACGCTAACGAAACTGACAAACTGCCGGCGGCTAGTTCTGTGCAGCACTAGTGTAACGTAACATGAATATAGTCGCCAACGGTAACGAAACTGACAAACTGCTGGCGGCTAGTTCTGTGCAGCACTAGTGTAACGTAACAATATAGTCGCCAACGCTAACGAAACTGACAAACTGCCGGCGGCTAGTTCTGTGCAGCACTAGTGTAACGTAACAATATAGTCGCCAACGCTAACGAAACTGACAAACTGCCGGCGGCTAGTTCTGTGCAGCACTAGTGTAACGTAACAATATAGTCGCCAACGCTAACAAAACTGACAAACTGCCGGCGGCTAGTTCTGTGCAGCACTAGTGTAACGTAACAATATAGTCGCCAACGCTAACGAAACTGACAAACTGCCGGCGGCTAGTTCTGTGCAGCACTAGTGTAACGTAACAATATAGTCGCCAACGCAAACGAAACTGACAAACTGCCGGCGGCTAGTTCTGTGCAGCACTAGTGTAACGTAACAATATAGTCGCCAACGCTAACGAAACTGACAAACTGCCGGCGGCTAGTTCTGTGCAGCACTAGTGTAACGTAACAATATAGTCGCCAACGCTAACGAAACTGACAAACTGCCGGCGGCTAGTTCTGTGCAGCACTAGTGTAACGTAACAATATAGTCGCCAACGGTAACGAAACTGACAAACTGCCGGCGGCTAGTTCTGTGCAGCACTAGTGTAACGTAACAATATAGTCGCCAACGCTAACGAAACTGACAAACTGCCGGCGGCTAGTTCTGTGCAGCACTAGTGTAACGTAACAATATAGTCGCCAACGCTAACGAAACTGACAAACTGCCGGCGGCTAGTTCTGTGCAGCACTAGTGTAACGTAACAATATAGTCGCCAACGGTAACGAAACTGACAAACTGCCGGCGGCTAGTTCTGTGCAGCACTAGTGTAACGTAACAATATAGTCGCCAACGCTAACGAAACTGACAAACTGCCGGCGGCTAGTTCTGTGCAGCACTAGTGTAACGTAACAATATAGTCGCCAACGGTAACGAAACTGACAAACTGCCGGCGGCTAGTTCTGTGCAGCACTAGTGTAACGTAACAATATAGTCGCCAACGCTAACGAAACTGACAAACTGCCGGCGGCTAGTTCTGTGCAGCACTAGTGTAACGTAACAATATAGTCGCCAACGGTAACGAAACTGACAAACTGCCGGCGGCTAGTTCTGTGCAGCACTAGTGTAACGTAACAATATAGTCGCCAACGCTAACGAAACTGACAAACTGCCGGCGGCTAGTTCTGTGCAGCACTAGTGTAACGTAACAATATAGTCGCCAACGCTAACGAAACTGACAAACTGCCGGCGGCTAGTTCTGTGCAGCACTAGTGTAACGTAACAATATAGTCGCCAACGCTAACGAAACTGACAAACTGCCGGCGGCTAGTTCTGTGCAGCACTAGTGTAACGTAACAATATAGTCGCCAACGCTAACGAAACTGACAAACTGCCGGCGGCTAGTTCTGTGCAGCACTAGTGTAACGTAACAATATAGTCGCCAACGGTAACGAAACTGACAAACTGCCGGCGGCTAGTTCTGTGCAGCAATAGTGTAACGTAACAATATAGTCGCCAACGCTAACGAAACTGACAAACTGCCGGCGGCTAGTTCTGTGCAGCACTAGTGTAACGTAACAATATAGTCGCCAACGGTAACGAAACTGACAAACTGCCGGCGGCTAGTTCTGTGCAGCACTAGTGTAACGTAACAATATAGTCGCCAACGGTAACGAAACTGACAAACTGCCGGCGGCTAGTTCTGTGCAGCACTAGTGTAACGTAACAATATAGTCGCCAACGGTAACGAAACTGACAAACTGCCGGCGGCTAGTTCTGTGCAGCACTAGTGTAACGTAACAATATAGTCGCCAACGCTAACGAAACTGACAAACTGCCGGCGGCTAGTTCTGTGCAGCACTAGTGTAACGTAACAATATAGTCGCCAACGCTAACGAAACTGACAAACTGCCGGCGGCTAGTTCTGTGCAGCACTAGTGTAACGTAACAATATAGTCGCCAACGGTAACGAAACTGACAAACTGCCGGCGGCTAGTTCTGTGCAGCACTAGTGTAACGTAACAATATAGTCGCCAACGCTAACGAAACTGACAAACTGCCGGCGGCTAGTTCTGTGCAGCACTAGTGTAACGTAACAATATAGTCGCCAACGCTAACGAAACTGACAAACTGCCGGCGGCTAGTTCTGTGCAGCACTAGTGTAACGTAACAATATAGTCGCCAACGGTAACGAAACTGACAAACTGCCGGCGGCAAGTTCTGTGCAGCACTAGTGTAACGTAACAATATAGTCGCCAACGGTAACGAAACTGACAAACTGCCGGCGGCTAGTTCTGTGCAGCACTAGTGTAACGTAACAATATAGTCGCCAACGCTAACGAAACTGACAAACTGCCGGCGGCTAGTTCTGTGCAGCACTAGTGTAACGTAACAATATAGTCGCCAACGGTAACGAAACTGACAAACTGCCGGCGGCTAGTTCTGTGCAGCACTAGTGTAACGTAACAATATAGTCGCCAACGGTAACGAAACTGACAAACTGCCGGCGGCTAGTTCTGTGCAGCACTAGTGTAACGTAACAATATAGTCGCCAACGCTAACGAAACTGACAAACTGCCGGCGGCTAGTTCTGTGCAGCACTAGTGTAACGTAACATGAATATAGTCGCCAACGGTAACGAAACTGACAAACTGCCGGCGGTTAGTTCTGTGCAGCACTAGTGTAACGTAACAATATAGTCGCCAACGGTAACGAAACTGACAAACTGCCGGCGGCTAGTTCTGTGCAGCACTAGTGTAACGTAACAATATAGTCGCCAACGGTAACGAAACTGACAAACTGCCGGCGGCTAGTTCTGTGCAGCACTAGTGTAACGTAACAATATAGTCGCCAACGCTAACGAAACTGACAAACTGCCGGCGGCTAGTTCTGTGCAGCACTAGTGTAACGTAACAATATAGTCGCCAACGCTAACGAAACTGACAAACTGCCGGCGGCTAGTTCTGTGCAGCACTAGTGTAACGTAACAATATAGTCGCCAACGGTAACGAAACTGACAAACTGCCGGCGGCTAGTTCTGTGCAGCACTAGTGTAACGTAACAATATAGTCGCCAACGGTAACGAAACTGACAAACTGCCGGCGGCTAGTTCTGTGCAGCACTAGTGTAACGTAACAATATAGTCGCCAACGGTAACGAAACTGACAAACCGCCGGCGGCTAGTTCTGTGCAGCACTAGTGTAACGTAACAATATAGTCGCCAACGGTAACGAAACTGACAAACTGCCGGCGGCTAGTTCTGTGCAGCACTAGTGTAACGTAACAATATAGTCGCCAACGCAAACGAAACTGACAAACTGCCGGCGGCTAGTTCTGTGCAGCACTAGTGTAACGTAACAATATAGTCGCCAACGCTAACGAAACTGACAAACTGCCGGCGGCTAGTTCTGTGCAGCACTAGTGTAACGTAACAATATAGTCGCCAACGGTAACGAAACTGACAAACTGCCGGCGGCTAGTTCTGTGCAGCACTAGTGTAACGTAACAATATAGTCGCCAACGGTAACGAAACTGACAAACTGCCGGCGGCTAGTTCTGTGCAGCACTAGTGTAACGTAACAATATAGTCGCCAACGGTAACGAAACTGACAAACTGCCGGCGGCTAGTTCTGTGCAGCACTAGTGTAACGTAACATGAATATAGTCGCCAACGCTAACGAAACTGACAAACTGCCGGCGGCTAGTTCTGTGCAGCACTAGTGTAACGTAACAATATAGTCGCCAACGGTAACGAAACTGACAAACTGCCGGCGGCTAGTTCTGTGCAGCACTAGTGTAACGTAACAATATAGTCGCCAACGCTAACGAAACTGACAAACTGCCGGCGGCTAGTTCTGTGCAGCACTAGTGTAACGTAACATGAATATAGTCGCCAACGCTAACGAAACTGACAAACTGCCGGCGGCTAGTTCTGTGCAGCACTAGTGTAACGTAACAATATAGTCGCCAACGCTAATGAAACTGACAAACTGCCGGCGGCTAGTTCTGTGCAGCACTAGTGTAACGTAACAATATAGTCGCCAACGGTAACGAAACTGACAAACTGCCGGCGGCTAGTTCTGTGCAGCACTAGTGTAACGTAACAATATAGTCGCCAACGCTAACGAAACTGACAAACTGCCGGCGGCTAGTTCTGTGCAGCACTAGTGTAACGTAACAATATAGTCGCCAACGCTAACGAAAGCGACAAACTGCCGGCGGCTAGTTCTGTGCAGCACTAGTGTAACGTAACAATATAGTCGCCAACGGTAACGAAACTGACAAACTGCCGGCGGCTAGTTCTGTGCAGCACTAGTGTAACGTAACAATATAGTCGCCAACGCTAACGAAACTGACAAACTGCCGGCGGCTAGTTCTGTGCAGCACTAGTGTAACGTAACAATATAGTCGCCAACGCTAACGAAACTGACAAACTGCCGGCGGCTAGTTCTGTGCAGCACTAGTGTAACGTAACATGAATATAGTCGCCAACGGTAACGAAACTGACAAACTGCTGGCGGCTAGTTCTGTGCAGCACTAGTGTAACGTAACAATATAGTCGCCAACGCTAACGAAACTGACAAACTGCCGGCGGCTAGTTCTGTGCAGCACTAGTGTAACGTAACAATATAGTCGCCAACGCTAACGAAACTGACAAACTGCCGGCGGCTAGTTCTGTGCAGCACTAGTGTAACGTAACAATATAGTCGCCAACGGTAACGAAACTGACAAACTGCCGGCGGCTAGTTCTGTGCAGCACTAGTGTAACGTAACAATATAGTCGCCAACGCTAACGAAACTGACAAACTGCCGGCGGCTAGTTCTGTGCAGCACTAGTGTAACGTAACAATATAGTCGCCAACGGTAACGAAACTGACAAACTGCCGGCGGCTAGTTCTGTGCAGCACTAGTGTAACGTAACAATATAGTCGCCAACGGTAACGAAACTGACAAACTGCCGGCGGCTAGTTCTGTGCAGCACTAGTGTAACGTAACAATATAGTCGCCAACGGTAACGAAACTGACAAACTGCCGGCGGCTAGTTCTGTGCAGCACTAGTGTAACGTAACAATATAGTCGCTAACGGTAACGAAACTGACAAACTGCCGGCGGCTAGTTCTGTGCAGCAATAGTGTAACGTAACAATATAGTCGCCAACGGTAACGAAACTGACAAACTGCCGGCGGCTAGTTCTGTGCAGCACTAGTGTAACGTAACAATATAGTCGCCAACGGTAACGAAACTGACAAACTGCCGGCGGCTAGTTCTGTGCAGCACTAGTGTAACGTAACAATATAGTCGCCAACGGTAACGAAACTGACAAACTGCCGGCGGCTAGTTCTGTGCAGCACTAGTGTAACGTAACAATATAGTCGCCAACGGTAACGAAACTGACAAACTGCCGGCGGCTAGTTCTGTGCAGCACTAGTGTAACGTAACAATATAGTCGCCAACGGTAACGAAACTGACAAACTGCCGGCGGCTAGTTCTGTGCAGCACTAGTGTAACGTAACAATATAGTCGCCAACGCTAACGAAACTGACAAACTGCCGGCGGCTAGTTCTGTGCAGCACTAGTGTAACGTAACATGAATATAGTCGCCAACGCTAACGAAACTGACAAACTGCCGGCGGCTAGTTCTGTGCAGCACTAGTGTAACGTAACAATATAGTCGCCAACGCTAACGAAACTGACAAACTGCCGGCGGCTAGTTCTGTGCAGCACTAGTGTAACGTAACATGAATATAGTCGCCAACGCTAACGAAACTGACAAACTGCCGGCGGCTAGTTCTGTGCAGCACTAGTGTAACGTAACAATATAGTCGCCAACGCTAACGAAACTGACAAACTGCCGGCGGCTAGTTCTGTGCAGCACTAGTGTAACGTAACAATATAGTCGCCAACGCTAACGAAACTGACAAACTGCCGGCGGCTAGTTCTGTGCAGCACTAGTGTAACGTAACATGAATATAGTCGCCAAGTGCGAGTTGGACTCGCACACGAAGGGTTCCGTACCACCGTACAATATTTAACGTTACATGTTTAAAAAAAATACTTCAGTTTAAAAAACACGTCTCTTGTGTCGTTTCTTCGGGAGTTCGTTTCCTTAATTTTTTACTTTATTTTATGTTTAGTACTTTTTGTTATACCTAGTCTACCTATTACGGTTCACGAGATACAGCTCGCTGACAGACAGACGGACGGACAGCGGAGGCTTAGTACTACGTTTTGGTTTGTCCCGCTTCGGGTACGGAACCCTAAAAAGCCAGCCTTCCGAAAATAGTTGCATTTCTTGTCGCGCGCCTCTCCAGCTTAACAATGATGAGGCTAGGAAATAAATAGAGCGTTTAAATAAAAAATAAAATAAAACATGGATTCAGCATCTGTGAGAGGTGTGAACGAGTGGGGGTGTGTGTATGAAATTCCAGTATGTTATTAGCTTATCCTGATCAGAACAGTCCGAAGGTGCTCTTCAGGGGTCTCTTCTCTCTGCAACTCTTTTCCTGCTGCACATCAATGACCTACTTCAGCCTGGTATTGTTGGGTACGCAGATGACAGTACTGTTTCAGAGAGATACTTGTCCAGCGCAAAAACCAGTGGGGCCGAAGTTCGTTCCTTAAGAGAGGCCATTGTAGAGCGGACAGATTTGACCTTAAGTCTTGTCTCCCAGTGGGGTGATGATAATCTGGTCTCTTTTAACGCCACCAAAACACAGGCGTGTTTTTTCACCGCTAAAAAGAGTCGTTTCGATCAAACTCCTACTTTTCGGGGTACATCTGTTCCTGTAACTGATCGGCTCGAGCTCCTAGGCATGGAGTTGACATCATGTCTCAACTTCGGAGCCACCATTGAGTACAAAACCCAAACTGCGGCCAAGAAACTGGGCATCCTAAATAGGGTGAAGCGATACTTTACACCTGGACAGCTTTTAACTCTCTACAAAGCGCAAGTCCGATCCTGCATGGAGTATTGCGGCCACCTTTGGGATGGCTCAGCTAAATACCAACTTGCCGCGCTTGATTCGGTGGAACGCAGAGCTAAGAGGCTTATTGGCGACGTAAGACTGGTGGATGCCAAGCTTCACAGCTTGACTCATCGCCGCAAGGTTGCCTGCTTGTCGGTCTTCTACAGATTGTACTTCGGTGAGTGTGCTCGAAAACTCCACGACCTCATTCCGCCGGCCCCCTTCTACCATCGGACATCTAGACGCACTGCAGGATACCATCCCTACCTAGTTGCTATTCCACCAATTCGCACCAAGCGTTTCCAAATGTCTTTTGTGATGCGCACAGCAAAGGAGTGGAACTCTCTGCCTGCGTCTGTGTTTCCGAACGTATACAACCCCGACCTCTTCAAAGTGAGAGTGAACAGGCTTCTTCTGGGTAAGCTCGCTCCATCGTCGACTTTGTCTCTGTCATCTCTGACCTAGACTAGGGTCAAGAGCAAACCTATCTTAAATAAAAAAAGAACGTTTTCTGTTTCTTCATGGTATGTTTCGGACCTTAACCGTTCAGTTATTGTTCGTATCACATCAAAAACGTTGACTACAGTTGTTTGTAGGTATGTGGAAATCAACACGATATGAACTAAAAATCTTCTACATAATATATATATTAGTGTTAGCTTGTATATTGTAATGAATATTACTATTTAACTATAACAAGAATCTCAGAAGTCTAGTTTAGGAACAAACGAAAAGCTTTCATGCTGTAAGATTGTGAAACTCACTTCCGCCTAGCATTCGAGATTTAAAATCTATTTCTCAATTCAAATATCGAGCATTACCTCTCCTCTCAACTGTGAGAATTTATATACATATATATACAAGGTGTAACATAATGAACGCACAATCTCTTAAGGGGTCATTGTACTCATCATTATGAACAACTTTAACTACTGGACCAAACTTGAAATCGCGAAAAAAAAACCAGCTGATCCCTACATATTGACGAGTTATGCGAACATAAATGTAAGGAGCAGCTGATTTTTATTGCGATTTCAGGTTTGGTTCCTTAGTAAAAGTTGTTAATAATGATGAGTATCCCTTAAGAGGTTGTGCGTTAATTCTGTAACACCATGTATATAAGTTTTTAGCATATTGATTTATTTAAGTATTTGTTAATTTTTACTTTATATACATATATATATATATTTAATATTTTAGTTTAAGACGTCACAAATCATATTCTCTCTTCTTGTTCTCACACACTATTGTCTACATTTCTTTTTCATTTCTTCTTTCGCAGGTCTGCTGGAAGAAATTTCTTAAGAAATAAGCAGTACCTTTGTACTCAATGGGACGCCCCGCCAGTTAGATGGACCGATGACCTTAAGAAGGTGGCTGGGACAGACTGGATGCGGAAGGCGGAGGACAGGGTGTTGTGGCGCAGACTGGGAGAGGCTTATGTCCAGCAGTGGACTGCGATAGGCTTAGTTGATTTTACTCAATACTAATAATGTCGTATCTGTATATGTTTTATTGTGTGTACATAAATAGTAAAATAAATAAATAAATAAATGCTCAATATTGTCCTTAGGAATAAAAATATTTATATATTTTGCCTATTCTCCAAACGCAAAAAGAAACCCCTTGGATGTCCGTAGTAAAACGTAGGAGGCCATACATCACGCTCGCCCCCCTCCCCCCCGCTGTGGGGTACATTCGTCTAATAGTGGGGACATTTAATGGCCTATTAGGAACGTCATAAAATATTTTGCTTCCCACACTAAAAGAAAATAGAGCGAAACGTTTCCTCTGGAAAACACTTAAGGAATAATATTCAAGCTGGATATTAACATTCCTGCCGGAGGCTCTACGCGGGGGTCGTGCGGTCCATGGCCCTTTACGGAGCTCCGGTGTGGGCGCGTTCCGTGAGGCGGCGACCGGTCCGTCGGTTGAACGCGTCCCAGAGGGTCATGGCCATCCGGTTAGCCCGGGGATACCGCACGGTCTCCGGGGAGGCGGCGAACCTCCTTGCCGGATTACCGCCATGGGATCTGGAGGCAAAAGTCCTCGCGCACATCTGGGAGTGGCGCGAGGAGGCAGGACGCCGGGGCGTAACTCCGTTGCCGCGAGAAATCGCGGCACGGCGGACAGAGCTCCGGCAGGATCTCATGGCGGCATGGAGAGTGCGATTGTCGCAACCCAGCGCTGGGCACGCCACAATTGCGGCGATAAGTCCCCTCTTTGAGGAGTGGCTGGAGAGGCGCCACGGCGTCCTCACCTTCCGCCTGACGCAGGTCCTCACCGGACACGGGTGCTTCGGGAGGTACCTGTTCCGGATAAGGCGGGAGGAAACGCCCGGGTGTCACCACTGTGTGGATCGCCCGGAGGACACGGTGGAGCATACGGTGGAGGTCTGCCCGGCTTGGGCGGAGCACCGCCGTGTCCTCGCGGAAGCGATCGGCGGCGGCGATCTCTCGCGTCCGGCCCTGGTCCAGGCCATGGTACGGAGCGAGAGTGCATGGGAAGCCATTACCTCCTTCTGCGAAGCAGTAATGCTCGTGAAGGAGGAGGCGGGACGCGTGAGGGAGAGGCAAGCTTTGCACCCTCACGCCCCTAGTCGCCGCAGGAGACGCCCTGGGCGTCGGGAATCGGCAGCCGATTCCCGGCCACCGTAGGCGCGGGCTTGCGGACGGCGAGCAATGGGTAGCTCGCCGTCCGGTAAGGACCAGGCCCGAGTCGACGGCGCGTCGTGTTCCACGCGCGCCTCAAAGAGATGTCAGCACTATTGACGGGGTCCGCTAGGGCCGATGCCAGCTAGGGTTGCGGGATGTTCGAAAGAGTTACCGTGGCCCCGGCACAGGCAACAGAAGGAACACGGGTGGGTTTTAGTCAGTAAAAGTCTGACACGCCCTCCCGCTCCGCCCAGAGCGGGAGAAGTCATTTGATGATTTCCCATCCACAAAAAAAAAAAAAAAAAAAAAAAAAAAGCTGGATATTAACATGGAGGAATAAACTATTGACTGTTGTAGTGTTGTGTTTTGGTTTTCTGTCGGCATTTGGTCGTTTCTATTCTCGTGACACTACGAGCTATTTTGTAACTTAAAAACAGTTTAAACTGTGGTGAAATATTTAGATATCGATTTTAAGTTTAAAACCAATCGATTTGATTTAGTTTATATACAAGGTGTAGCGAAAATAAAAAGGAAAGACATTTTTCACCAATTTTGTACACGATTTAATTTTGATTTTTTTTTAAATAACAGGAAAAAATTAGAATTTAATATAAAAAGGTAAAAAAGGAATAATTAGTGTATAAAAAAGTTGCAGGTTAGTTATTCTAAAATAAGAAGAAAAATAAACGGGAAAAACGGTAAAGGAAAAAGTGATCAGAGAACCAAGGTAACTCGCATTTAACACGCTTGAAAATTTAAAATAACATTGATTACGAATTAAAAGTTTACAGAGAGTAAAACAAACTACGTTACTTAGTTAGTATATAAAAAATATCGTGAAATCGTTGTCCGACGTGATTACGTCTGACGAGGTGACGCAGACGCAGCAGCCGCTGGCAGAGTGGTCCTCGAGGTTGTGTGGCCTTCGCGGCTGGATGCGGCTATAGAGGTATGAGGAACAGGGTGTAAATTTCACTCATCCTCCATAGAAAAGGAAGGATCCTCCGACCAGACGGGTGTTATGTCTGGTGGGCTACTGCCCGACGGTTGATGTCGGGATGTTGTATATATGCTAGTCGCGCAGTAAACTCCGATTGCGCGATGCAGGATTTTGCGTGACGTCAGTGTGACTCGAAAACTAGAAAAACTACACCCATGACGAAAAATTTGAAAATTTCCGCAGCCGCCATCTGGATTTTCATTTTGACTTTACTATCGGCTATAGCACCGTCGAAAATCACGGAAACGACACCCATGATGAAAAATTTGAAAATTTTCACGGCCGCCATCTTGGATTTTCATTTTGACTTTACTTTCGGCTTTAGCACCCGCGAAAACCATGAAAATGACACCCATGAAGGAAAATATGAAAATTTTGACGGCTGCCAACTTGGATTTTCATTTTGACTTTACTATCGGTTTCAGCACCCTCGAAAACCATGAAAACGACACCCATGATGAAAAATTTGGAAATTTTTACGGCCGCCATCTTGGATTTTCATTTTGACTTTACTATCGGTTTCAGCACCCTGGAAAACCATGAAAACGACACCCATGACGAAAAATTTTAAAATTTTCGCAGCCGCCATCTTAGATTTTCATTTTGACTTTACTATCGACTTTAGCACCCGCGAAAACCATGAAAACGACATCCATGATGAAAAACTTGAAAATTTTCACAGCTGCCATCTTGAATTGTCATTTTGACTTCACTATCGGCTTTAGCACCCTCGATAACCACGAAAACGACACCCATGATGAAAAATTTGAAAATGTTCATGGCCGCCATCTTGGATTTTCATTTTGACTTTACTATCGGTTTCAGCACCCTCGAAAACCTTGAAAACGACACCCATGAAGGAAAATTTGAAAATTTTCTCTCTTGATAGAGAGAGAGAGAGAGAGAGTGAAAGTGTGAATTTCAAAGAAGAAAGTTTGAACGCGCTTTTTCGTTAGTGATGATTTCTGCCAAGCCGCGTCAAAAAACTTCGTTCCAGTGAGTTGGCCTACACGACACGCTTACGTATACTGTGACACATATTGGGTTCATGTAAGTTCACGCTGGCGATGTAAGCGCACGGCTCGTTCCGTGGGTAGGTTGGTAGCGTTAAATACCTACTTCGCAGGGTCTACCTCGCCTTAAGTTCTGAGTTGAGCTGTACGATTACTGACAGATGCGTGCACTGACTGGACAGGTCCACTCAATCTGTGTGGCTCTTTCCTCAAAAGACCATTTTAGATTGGTGTCTGGTGCTGGTGTGTGTAGATTGGTATCTACTTATACTATCACATGATCTGACCAAGATTAGGTCTGGACTTTAAAAGAGACTGTGACCTCTGAGTTTGTGTCAGCCTTTCTTCTCAGAGTAGTCAGATAGGAAACGCCGGCCTCATCTAGTTTTGAAAAATATGATTGACGTGTAAAAGTGTTTGTACAAATCTACTTACAAAAATAAAATCATTTATCATTATCAAAACCTTTTCCAGATGTCACTGTTAAAACATAGCGGGCGCCGCGAGCAAGATATATCTACCTACAATAATAAAGCAGCTTTTTTGTGTTCATTGCGCGTATGTGTATGTATGTATGTATGTGTGTTATAGGTAGATTCCTAAAACATGTTTTTAAATGCAGCAGTAATATTGTATTTTTTATCTGACTGCAGGAACTGATGTAGGGTAATGTTCTTCGAGAGTATGTATGCATCTATGTATGTATGTCTATATTTCTTTGGCACGCTCTGTAGCCTAAACGGCTTGATGGATTTGAACATAATTATCGTTAGATTCGTCAAATATGAAAAAACTAAAAAGCTTGAAATAAAGCACATATATAAAAAAAAACAGAGAATTTCCTATGATCCACTATGGCGCACTATTGAACGGGTCGCCTTGATAAATTTTATGTGAATCTTTATAAATTAATAATGATGCCAACTGAGGTGACATTTGTCAACCGGTTTAGATACTAATACAACCTGTTATTATTATTGGTAGTCTTATTTTTAATTTAACCCATAACATCACGCCTTGTTTCCCCGTTTAATTTACTAAAACGATCAGTAGCGTATTTCCACAGTTGCCGCCAGTAGGCTATTCAAATTTTGCCGCCCGTACTGTCCTCTTCAATACGACACCCTAGTTCACAATCATATTTATTACATTTTTATTTGTCAATTTATGTATTACTCGTACATGTTTTGTGCACTATCGTCCTCATTACATCAGCATTCTTCCGTTATTAGTATGATTGTGTAGTGAACTAGGGGATCGATGTGTCAGTTCTTAGATTATTTTTACAACCCACGATTTAGTGAAGGTGACACAAGAAATAGTTTTTGGGTATATTTATGGCTAAGAAAAGCTCAATAATGTACCTACTACTTTTAAGGTTGTGTAAGGTATGCCTTAAAACTACTTACACAAAATAATGTATGTACATTTGGTAAACGTTGTTAACTTTTTTTTGCAAAAAGTACGAACAATATCCATATTAAATTATCTGTTAACAATCCGGTTGATGATGACAATGAAATCAACTAAGTAATAAAAGTTTAACATTACCTTTTAGCGCGATTTTATATCCGCAACATCATCAATTATATCGTCGTATGAAATCCTGTTTTTAGTTCTGACTCTATGCACAAAAGAGCTAAACGTTTAGCTTTTCTTAAATTAAAGTAGATCGTAGATAATTTTTCACCCGCTTTAAGCAAGAATAGCTTCTCTCACCTGAACAATTTGTCGCTGGTATGCATACACCCATGCGAACTGCTATATCCAAGAAAAGCTTCTCTCACCCGAACAATTTGTCGCTGAAGTGCATAGAGCCATGCGAACTGCTATATCCAAGAAAAGCTTCTCTCACCCGAACAATTTGTCGCTGAAGTGCATAGAGCCATGCGAACTGCTATATCCAAGAAAAGCTTCTCTCACCTGAACAATTTGTCGCTGAAATGCATAGAGCCATGCGAACTGCTATATCCAAGAAAAGCTTCTCTCACCTGAACAATTTGTCGCTGAAGTGCATAGAGCCATGCGAACTGCTATATCCAAGAAAAGCTTCTCTCACCTGAACAATTTGTCGCTGAAGTGCATAGAGCCATGCGAACTGCTATATCCAAGAAAAGATTCTCTCACCCGAACAATTTGTCGCTGGTGTGCATAGACCCATGCGAACTGCTATATCCAAGAAAAGCTTCTCTCACCCGAACAATTTGTCGCTGGTGTGCATAGAGCCATGCGAACTGCTATATCCAAGAAAAGCTTCTCTCACCTGAACAATTTGTCGCTGAAGTGCATAGAGCCATGCGTACTGCTATATCCAAGAAAAGCTTCTCTCACCTGAACAATTTGTCGCTGAAGTGCTTAGAGCCATGCGAACTGCTATATCCAAGAAAAGACTCTCTCACCCGAACAATTTGTCGCTGGTGTGCATAGACCCATGCGAACTGCTATATCCAAGAAAAGCTTCTCTCACCCGAACAATTTGTCGCTGGTGAGCATAGAACCATGCGAACTGCTATATCCAAGAAAAGCTTCTCTCACCTGAACAATTTGTCGCTGAAGTGCATAGAGCCATGCGTACTGCTATATCCAAGAAAAGATTCTCTCACCCGAACAATTTGTCGCTGGTGTGCATAGACCCATGCGAACTGCTATATCCAAGAAAAGCTTCTCTCACCCGAACAATTTGTCGCTGGTGTGCATAGAGCCATGCGAACTGCTATATCCAAGAAAAGCTTCTCTCACCCGAACAATTTGTCGCTGAAGTGCATAGAGCCATGCGAACTGCTATATCCAAGAAAAGCTTCTCTCACCCGAACAATTTGTCGCTGAAGTGCATAGAGCCATGCGAACTGCTATATCCAAGAAAAGCTTCTCTCACCTGAACAATTTGTCGCTGAAGTGCATAGAGCCATGCGAACTGCTATATCCAAGAAAAGCTTCTCTCACCCGAACAATTTGTCGCTGAAGTGCACAGAGCCATGCGAACTGCTATATCCAAGAAAAGCTTCTCCCACCCGAACAATTTGTCGCTGAAGTGCATAGAGCCATGCGAACTGCTATATCCAAGAAAAGCTTCTCTCACCCGAACAATTTGTCGCTGGTGTGCATAGACCCATGCGAACTGCTATATCCAAGAAAAGCTTCTCTCACCCGAACAATTGGTCGCTGAAGTGCATAAATCAAATCAAATCAAATCAAAATCAAAATCATTTATTTGCCTAAATAAGGTACAGAAGGTTGGTAAAGTGTACAAATTTGCTCTCTTATTCTGCCTTTAATTTCGGCGTGCAAATATAAAATGAAGTTAAGTACATTTTATTTAAATTAATTACTGATCATAATCATGCAGTCATTAAGCAGATAATCCCATCAAAATTTTATTATTGAATTAATTAAATGTCAATATAATGAAGAAGAAATAATAATAAAATAATAATCATAAATGTCAATAAAAATCGTGCCAATAATGGGAGAGATTCGCTACACAATAATAACCAGGACCCCCCTGGGGTCCCTAGAAATGTCAAAGACCTAAAACAATAATAATTTAGAAAGACCGTGCAATTTACAAAACTTACAATTTAAGATCTAAAAACTCATGTACACTATAAAAGCATTTCTCAATTAAAAACCTCGTCAAATTACTTTTAAATCTAGAAAATGGTAGCGTTTTTATGGAAATTGGTATTTTATTATACAACTTTATGCACATAATATAGCTGTTTTTGCCTGTAAATGTGAGATTCGTCCTCGGTTGGAATAACTTATTAGTATACATAGATCGTGGGGCATAGTAGCTTGTCGCTTGCTGAAAAAGTCTCTTATGTTTGAAAACAAATATACAGGATTCTAATATATAAATACATGGTAGAGTTAGTATTTTATATTTCTTAAAGAATGGTCGACATGACTCTATTTGCTTCAACCCAAATATAGCTCTTAGACACTTCTTTTGCATTACGAATGCTTGATCAATCTCCACACAACGACCCCACAGGATAATACCATACCTTAGAGTGGAGGTTATATAGCCATGAAAAGCCATTATTGCGGCATTTCTAGATACCTCGCAGCTAATACGCCTCAAAGGGTATATAAAACTATTTATTTTAACACAAATGAAATGAATGATGTTTTTTTTCATTTATATGATTTTTCCATGAGCAAAATTTATCTACATTTATTCCAAGAAACCTAACAGAGTCAGTTTCTGCCAGGGCGACCCCTTTATAAGATATATTTAGAGCCAGCGGTTTTGATTGATGGGTATGAAATTGCATAAATATTGTTTTATTAATATTAACTTTTAAATTATTAGCCTCTAGCCACTCTATAGTTCTTTGAAGAGCAGTGTTTATTTCTTGCTCGTACGGATTTTTATCTTGTCCTTTGATTATAATTGTAGTATCATCGGCAAACAATACACATTTATGATTTATAACTTCTGGAAAATCATTTATGTAGAGCAAAAACATTGGCGGCCCTAAAATGCTGCCCTGTGGCACGCCATATCTATTATACATAAGCGAAGATTGGAATGATTCTAACGTTTTAGTTTGGTCATTATAATTCGTTACTTCCACTGATTGTAGTCTGTCGGACAAATAAGATTCCATCCAGTTATATGCCGTGCCTCTGATTCTATATCTGTAAACCTTTTCCAATAATCGTTCATGAGAGACGTGATCAAACGCTTTACTCATATCCATGAATAAAACTGTAACAGGTATTTTCTTGTCAATACGGTCTGTTATTTCTTTTATTAATTGAAAAGCTGCCAAAGAAGTACTTCTATTTTTACGAAACCCATTTTGCTCATCCTTGATAATCTTGTGCTTTTCAATGAAGTTTGCTAATTTGTTGTGAAACGCTTTTTCAAAAATTTTAGAAAATATAGGTATCAAAGTCACGTGTCTGTAATTGTCCATTTGAGTGCTATCCTCTTTTTTAAATATTGGCTTCACTACTGATCTCTTTAATAAATCGGGAAATATTCCTTGTTCTAGAGAGAGGTTAACAACATGTAGAAGTGGCTCTAGAATTATATGAACTGACAGTTTTATGATGTCAGTGCGAATATTATCATAACCACTAGCTTTGGAATCGTTTAGAGACATCACTATTTTTTTAAGGTCACTACCATCCAGTGGGTACAAAAATATTGAATTACTGATTGATTTAATATGATCCATTTGCTTTAATCTTGAATCTTCTTTATTATCAAGGCTGTTATTGGTAACTGTGTTAATGAAAAAATTATTGAAATGATTTGCAATAGAATCAGGACTTATACAGTCACTGTTGTCCATATTAATTTTTGAAATACAGGAGCGTTTCAAATCTGTGCCGGTATGTTTTTTAATTACATTCCACGCTGCCTTACACTTATTTTGAGCTTGATTTATGTATTTGGTATTATTATTTTTCCGAGACGTTAAAATGCATTTTTTCAGTAAATTACAATAGCTTTTGTACTTGTTTTTATGAGATTCATTATTTTTATATTTTAATTTATAGAGCCATGCGAACTGCTATATCCAAGAAAAGCTTCTCTCACCCGAACAATTTGTCGCTGAAGTGCATAGAGCCATGCGAACTGCTATATCCAAGAAAAGCTTCTCTCACCCGAACAATTTGTCGCTGAAGTGCATAGAGCCATGCGAACTGCTATATCCAAGAAACACCCGAACAATTTGTCGCTGAAGTGCATAGACCCATGCGAACTGCTATATCCAAGAAAAGCTTCTCTCACCCGAACAATTTGTCGCTGGTGTGCATAGACCCATGCGAACTGCTATATCCAAGAAAAGCTTCTCTCACCCGAACAATTTGTCGCTGAAGTGCATAGAGCCATGCGAACTGCTATATCCAAGAAAAGCTTCTCTCACCCGAACAATTTGTCGCTGAAGTGCATAGAGCCATGCTTACTGCTATATCCAAGAAAAGCTTCTCTCACCCGAACAATTTTTCGCTGAAGTGCATAGAGCCATGCGAACTGCTATATCCAAGAAAAGCTTCTCTCACCCGAACAATTTGTCGCTGAAGTGCATAGAGCCATGCGAACTGCTATATCCAAGAAAAGCTTCTCTCACCCGAACAATTTTTCGCTGAAGTGCATAGAGCCATGCGAACTGCTATATCCAAGAAAAGCTTCTCTCACCCGAACAATTTGTCGCTGAAGTGCATAGAGCCATGCGAACTGCTATATCCAAGAACAGCTTCTCTCACCCGAACAATTTGTCGCTGAAGTGCATAGAGCCATGCGAACTGCTATATCCAAGAAAAGCTTCTCTCACCCGAACAATTTGTCGCTGAAGTGCATAGACCCATGCGAACTGCTATATCCAAGAAAAGCTTCTCTCACCCGAACAATTTGTCGCTGGTGTGCATACACCCATGCGAACTGCTATATCCAAGAAAAGCTTCTCTCACCCGAACAATTTGTCGCTGAAGTGCATAGAGCCATGCGAACTGCTATATCCAAGAAAAGCTTCTCTCACCCGAACAATTTGTCGCTGAAGTGCATAGAGCCATGCTTACTGCTATATCCAAGAAAAGCTTCTCTCACCCGAACAATTTTTCGCTGAAGTGCATAGAGCCATGCGAACTGTTATATCCAAGAAAAGCTTCTCTCACCCGAACAATTTGTCGCTGAAGTGCATAGAGCCATGCGAACTGCTATATCCAAGAAAAGCTTCTCTCACCCGAACAATTTGTCGCTGAAGTGCATAGACCCATGCGAACTGCTATATCCAAGAAAAGCTTCTCTCACCCGAACAATTTGTCGCTGGTGTGCATAGACCCATGCGAACTGCTATATCCAAGAAAAGCTTCTCTCACCCGAACAATTTTTCGCTGAAGTGCATAGAGCCATGCGAACTGCTATATCCAAGAAAAGCTTCTCTCACCCGAACAATTTGTCGCTGAAGTGCATAGAGCCATGCGAACTGCTATATCCAAGAAAAGCTTCTCTCACCCGAACAATTTGTCGCTGAAGTGCATAGAGCCATGCGAACTGCTATATCCAAGAAAAGCTTCTCTCACCCGAACAATTTGTCGCTGGTGTGCATAGACCCATGCGAACTGGAGCTAGACCACCACCTCTTAAAGCAGTATTATAGTAATCTTACTTGAGTGTGGGAAAGAGATGCAGCTAGACGTCCTGTATAGCTTCATCTCTTTCTCACACTGAAGTAACATTAAAATAATACTGCTTTAACAGGTGGTAGTTTGCCCCCTGCTATATCCAAGTTTGGATAAATGTTTTCCAAATTCTTTTTCAAGTGGTGAAACATATTACACGTTGTTTGAATTAAGTGAGTAAACCTAATAACATTTAGGTATTTAATAATGCTTTTTTTATTTCTGTAAGACAAAAAATAAATTGGGCCTTTGTATTGTTATGCATGTAGCTATTAATATTAACTTTATTACCTATGCTTAAATGTTTACCAATGTGAAAGTTTACATAATTCTACCACTTTATGATTTAAAAGTTGAAGGACGATGGGCGCTGGTGTCCCCAAAATTGAAACTTAGTCAACAGACTTGAGATATATCTCATTTGAAAGGCCTCGGCTTACTGATCATTCTTTACTATGGCGGCGACCATCAAAAGTATAGGGTTTTTCGGGAAAAGGAGGAAATGTAATAGTACTACTGTAGTACAAAATAAGTTTGATTTTTGAAAAATAAGTGAAAATCGTATTGATTTTTAATATAGGTACTTCATATTGTATTTTATTTTCCTTGACATAACATATTCACGCTTGTATACCCCTTAGGTGTAGGTGGAGATTGTGTAATTACAACCCGATTTTTTAACTTAACAGACTTGATATATATCGCATTTAAAAGGTCTTGGTTTCCTGATCATTTTTTACTACGGCGACAACCGTCAAAAATATGGGGTTATAAGCGAAAACAGTGAAATGTGATGAAATTTCGAAGTACAAATATGTTTGATAATGAAGAATAAAATAAAAACAACTGAATATCGACCTTATTTTATATAAGTACCTATATTTAACATGACATAACATAACGCTTGTATTCCCAGCAAGTGTATGTAGAGGTGTACAGTATATCTACCCCATTTTGCCAGTTTTATTGCTATGTTATAAATGTACAGGTACAAAAATAACAGCAGAACAGTTTAAAGACATGGTGACAGTGATGGATGAAGCATATATTTATTTTTTATGACCTTATGCACAATTAAATAAAATACTATAGTAGGACTTGTCAAGATATTGCCAACGAGTCCAAACACGATGATGTCCATATATTTGTCACTATCTTGTTTTGTTAAGGACTTCCTATGACCACCTTTCGGTTCCATCATCAGACCCTGGACACCTCCAGTATAACAGCTCGTGTCAATACATATCCAATGACACAAAACACGATGATGCTATTTTGTTTGGTCGAGGAGTTCCTATAGCTACCTTCTGGCTTCATCATCAGACCATGGATACAACTTTGGGCTATAGCACTAGTCAAGACAAAGCCGACTAGTTCAAACTCAATGGTGCTATCTTGTTTGGTTGAGAAGTTTCTAGGGCCACCTTCCGACTTCATCATAAGACCCTGAAAACCACCTAATTTAATAAATAGCACTTGTCAATACATATTCAATGAGCCCAAACACGATGGTGCTATCTTGTTTTGTTGAGGAGTCCTTATGGCCATCACTGAAGTTATATAAGTATGTCAAATGACAATGCCAGATCCTGCCCTACCCTTACATTAATTTCCAAGAAATGTAAATTTATCAAAATTATGGCATGAAAATAGGACCCTTGGTTACTTAACAATTATTCTTTTAATGATGCGGCTAAAAAGTTAATGATCAAAGGAATTTAAAAACCCGAGGTCCATTTCCTGTTTATATATATCGCGACTATCTGCATTACTTAGTACGTATACACGTGGAACCAAACGAGTTATTTCATAAAAAAAAAACATCTATTAATGAATTATGAATGGATTTTAATATGGATTTGGTTTAAATACACAGTTCATGAAAATAATGTTTTTTTAATAATATGTATTATTAAGAATGTATATTCTCATCATTATTTCGCATTTGAGCCCTAGTAGGTGATTAGGTGTAATGAAACGTCATTAGCAATGTCAAAAAGTCATTCATTGACATTCGCTCTGTTCTGTTTGCATTGTTGTTTGTTTTTTAAGCTCCCTAATCTTTCTGCGGTCATATTACTGTTACATTTTCACGACGATTTTCGCTTTTGTACACGGACTCGCTCTCGCCTACTCGCCGACTTTGTGCTATTTACTACGGATTCTGACCATTGCTTTCGACTTGGTTAACGATGTTGAGGTGCTTAAATTGGCACTTGTGCGTCGACAGGATGCAAAGACATGTTGTGTCTTCATTACAACCTGCGCTGCAAACACTTCTCGTAAAACGGAAATCGTTGCAACAGGTATGTAGGTACTACGTACTACTATGTAGGTACTACAATTATGTCCTAAGTCAAAACTATTACTAAGGTTGATGTCGGTGTTATGTCATTCCTTCCTTTCATAGCCAAACATCCTAGGATAGCGTTGTAACAATATACAACACTTATTTAATTATTTCTACAATTATAACTGCAATTAACCTAAACTTAAGGTACCTAACCTAAATGTAATAATTGTTCTTAGATTCAAACAGAAACCGCAAAATCTAAAGACATTTAAACGTGTTTTTAGTTATCACTAATAAAGCAGCAATAGAATGTTACATTTGGCATACTTGTTAACCAACATTTATTTGATGGGTAAAAGCTCTATAGAGTCTCTGACATTGTCCTTTCAGCTCAAGCGGTTGCCAGTACAATGGATGTAACCGGAAACATAATTATGAACGAAGCAAGCTAATATAAAGCTTGTAAAAAATATAATAGATGTGTGCGGTTATGTGTGTGTGGCGGCATCGCCACAATGGAACGCGTCACACTGACGTCACGCAAAATCCTGCATCGCGCAAACAGAGTTTACCGCGCGACTAGCATATATACAACATCCCGACATCAACCGTCGGGCAGTAGCCCACCAGACACAACACCCGTTTGGTCGGAGGATCCTCCCTTTTCATAGAGGATGAGTGAACTTTACTCCCTGTTCCTCATTCCTCTATATGTATGTTGTAGGTATCACGTGTCTGGTCAAATGTGGATGTTCTTTTTAAGTAGAAGAATAAGTTTGTGGTTTGTTCTCCTACAAAATAGAGCTGTTTCTCTGCCTACCCCTTATTGGAATGCAGGGGTTATATTATGATTTAAGCTTAATATCACTAATACATGTAAGTTAACACTTTTTGGTTATCTTTGATCTCTTTCATTGTGGGGGATAACACAAGCAAGTAAACCTATAAGCTTAGAAGTGTTCCTCTGCCTACCCCCCCCCCTCTGCCTACCCCCCCCCCCCTGCCTACCCCTCCGGGGATTACTGGTATGTTGTTATGTATTCCACGCATGTGGTGAATCATTAAATAGATACCTAACGTGCGAAAAGTCTGGGTGTCTTATACATCTCTGCCCATCCCTTACAAGATTACAGGCGTAATGATATTTGTTATGGTTTAAGTTTAGTTTTATATTAGTTACCAATCATTGCGTTTGATTTCTTTCACTTTGACGAAAAATACATAACTATTGAGATTTACCTACCTCTGCCTATCGCTCCGGAGAATACTGGTGTGATGTTATGTATTCCATCGTTCCACGTCTATGCGGGGGAATCATTAAATAAATACCTAACTTGGGAAAAGTCTGGGCGTTTTAAATATCTCTGTGTATGGTGCCTATCCCTAATATAATGACAGGCGTGATGATATGTTATGTTCAAGTTTAATATAATGACAGGCGTGATGATATGTTATGTTCAAGTTTAATATAATGACAGGCGTGATGATATGTTATGTTCAAGTTTAATATTACGAGTATATTAGTTGGTTAACATTGTGTTGCATCTCTTTCATTTTGACGAAAATTATTATTCAGTAGGTCTACCTATATAGGTACCAAATAGACGTGTATGTCTGCCTACCCCTCCTTCCGAGGAATACAAGTGTGATATTATGTAAGTAAAATAAACAGAATAGATTACATTCCTTCAAATCCACGTCTGTGTGGCGAAATATGACATACATTGCGAAATATAGATGTTCCACACACTTCTGCCTACTCCTTCGTGGAATATAGGCGTGATGTTATGTTGTTTTATGTTACATATTATATAAGTCGGCAATTATAATCATTATTATCACTTTTACCGTGATGATAAATAGAAAACAAACATCTATATTTTCGTTACATAAATGAAACGGAAGGATGATTTTTTCAGGAAACCCCATATATTTAAGACTTAAAGCAAACGGTTTGTTATTTTGTAGTCCTTTACGAAAATTATGAGAAGTGGGGACGGGGTGCATAGTAGGTTACCCATCGTACTTTATGTTAAAAAGTAAAAAAATCGACAATGTTAATTAAATATATTTGTACGCCTCTGCGCAAAACATTGAGGATCTACCTCTCTGTAACATCTCGCACATTGTTTTAATTTGAACTATCTTTACAAATAAAGCATTCTGATTCAGAAAAAAAAAGCTTTGCTTCTAGACCACCACGATTAGCATTTATAAGGCCAAGTCACATTTTTGTAACGTTTTAGTAATTAAATATAAAACTATCAATAAAATAATAACAGGTTGTATTACTATCTAAACCGGTCGACAAATGCCACCTCAGATGTTGGTGTCATTATTAATTTACAAAGATTCACATCAGATTAATCGAGGCGACCCGTTCGATAGTGCGCCAGAGTGTATCATAGGAAATTCACCATAAAACAATTATCAATTTTATGTTTAATTCGCAATGTAAAATAAGTTATTAATTATCTGAGGTGAATTCAGTATTAACTAATACATAAAAACATTGTGTAAACATAAACATTAACATAATTACTACGCGATGGAGAAGTGTCAATATAAAGATATTCCGCAAAACAGTAAACAGTACACGAAACTTAAAAAAAACACAGATTGGAAACCGTTACTGAAACAGGTGAGTATTAGTTAGACAGATCTGACATTCAGTGCTGAAGCGACATCGTCTTGCTTTTCAATGTTATTTTGGAGGTGTTTTTGCAAACTATTGGTAAACATGTAAACATGTGCACATTAACTAGTACTTAAGTACAAAATATAACCTATAAAAAATTGAACAAATCACAAAACCCGACAGTCACTAAAAACTTTACAACAAGGTCATCTTTCGAGCAGTCCGATGCAGTTGGTGGCAGTTATTTTAGTTCACTCTCAGATTGAATGACACCGACTGCACTAGACTACTTCAATTTATAGTGATCTTGTTTTGAAAAGTTTAGTCGCAGTTGGGTTTTAAAAAAACAATTCCTCCTTGAATGGAATGGAATTGTCGACCCACATGTTCATGGTACATCTTTCAAGACGTTATTTAGGTAGTTTTGTACTCTAAAATCGGGCATTTTGATTTCATACAATCAAACCCTAGCCTACAGCTTGCTTATGGCCTTGATGCTTCACGGTCTCTGCAATAACAGATTCGATTGCACTGATATTATTACTAGTAAGTTGTGTTACATTGTACCTAGAACTGTAATGCGTCGGAAGGCGCGCGTGCCTCGCCTCCGCTGTTCCACACTGCAAGGTGCAGGACTCACGCTGGTGCACGAGCGCGCCCCTCAGGCGCATCGTGGATACGTATAACACCCACATTACCGACTTGGATATTTTCGCGCTTACTCACGTAAAGTTTAAAAGAATGGCTATAGAATCATTAAAATAGTTACTTTAGTCATCTACTATATTGCCAAAGTACTAACGGCTACTTCTGTACTTTTTCCGCATTATTAGCGTACGTTTTAATTGTATAACTGTTTGTTACTATTATTTCGCGGACATTTTTGTGGGTTACATGTTCAACTAGTTTTAAAAATTCTCTGGCATACCTTATATGTAATGTGTAATTGTTTTATGTCCCAATAAAGTAAAATAAAAAATAAAATAAAATAACCATCGCACGACCTAGACGAGGCGACATACACCTCCTGTATCAAAATCTATCTGGCCGTTAGGGTGCCGTTAGGGTGGTAGCATATTAAGAATACATAACAAAGTAATAAAGAGGCTTCACTGTACGTTAACACCCGCGCGTCAGAACCTTCACAATTTTTTAGCGTGTAGATGTCCTTGAGTACACCACTTTCGCAAAATTTAACACTGCGCAAACGTCTAGTTTTTGAGAAAAAAATTCTAAAGTTTCAGAAAATTCAACAAAATTACACAACAAAACTGACATTTTACACAGAGAATATAATGAACGAATTTTACTCCTTGGTTGTTCCGTGTTACGTTCAGACAAAACCAAAAATATCCTTAAATATCCTTAGGCATTGTTTTGAGCGCGTAGTCACAAACATGCCGCGCCGTCGGGATTCGCCTGGGGCGCGCAAGCGATGTTCATGTCATCGGTTAATGGTTTTTAGTATAAATATTTGTAAGTTTACTATAATTCATTTTTAAATAGATGCTGCCGTAATGAACTCAATTATGAAGCTTATAAACCCTTGAGCCCGGTCGCGGGGCTCCTTAGACTGCGCCTTATAATTTTTTTTTTCTCAGTTCCTATGGTTTTGCGCACTTTGGGGATTTCATAAATACACTATAAAGGTTTTTTTCTACCCAGAAAAAGAAAAAAAATATAAAGCAGCGACTTTTTTACTCTCGGCTCCTATGATTTTCCGCACTTTGGGGTTTTTATAAAAAGGTCTATTATTCCCAAAAAAAAAATGCTACTAAGTACATAAAAGCGACGGGTGTTAAAGTACAGTGCTTCCTCTTTTTCATAAGCGGTTAAATTACTGTTACCCAAAATAAATAAACAGATACATTTTTTTAAATAAAGTTACCCTCTATGTACTTGTATACCCCAAGTGCAAAAACTTAATGTGTACCATCTTTTTTTTTAAAGTGTGAAAGAAGACATGAATTAATTAAAAATAATATGTATAGATTTTCTCGAGTATCAAGTCAGCGTCGATGTGACCATTTAAATTTAGTTGGGTCTAGAACCGCATTATTTAAGAAAAGCATTTTCATAATGGCTCCAAAAATTTATAATAAATTGCCAAAGTGCATAATAAGTGTAGAAAATGTTGGCCAATTTTAAAGTAAATTGTTCTTATTTCTAGTAGAGAAGACCCATTACTCCATAGAAGATTTTTTTAATGATAACTTATGACATTGACATTTTAATATTAACGGCTAATGACATTTTCTGACATCATCGACATTATAATAATTATGTTAGTAACTTACTTATTTTGTTTTTGTTTGTTTGTTTTTTTTTTGTAAGTAGGTTTATACAAACACTTTTACATGTCAAACATTTTTTTTTAAAACTAGATGAGGCCGGCATTTTCTATCTGACTACTCTGAGAAGAAAGGCCGAAACAAACTCAGCGGTCACAGTCTCTTTTAAAGTCCAGACATAATCTTGGTCAGATCATGTGAAGACCATGTAGGTTGGTGTCTGAAATGGTCTTTTGAGGAAAGAACCACACAGATTGAGTGGACCTGTCCAGTCAGTGCAAGCATCTGTCAGTAATCGTACAGCTCAACATAAAAGTTAAGGAGCTCAACGATTCGACGAACAATACCAAAGAAAGGACATTTGGGTAGGCCGCATAATTTACTCAAACTGGCAAACTATGATTAAAGCTGAGAGAAAAGAAAAAGAAAAAAACAAGGACCCACATAGTCTTCACATTCACAGTAATTAAAATAATATTACATTTTACAAAGTAAATATTCATGTCATTGTATATATAAAATTCATCAATGACAATGTGTATATAAGAAAAAAAATAGCAAAAAGAAATGAACAAAAAAAAATCAGTATGTATATAAAAAAAATTAAAATTAGTTGGAGCAGCTCAATCGCACGCCTTTTTGTCATCAATGTAATCTTTAACGGTATAAAAGGCTTTCTGGCACAACTTACGTTTAATAAATGATTTGAATTTATTAAGGCTCAGATCTTGAACGGGAACTTAGACTTTTGAAATTATTTATTTAATCTTATTTATTTATTTAACAGTTTATGTACACACATAAACATACAAGAAGAAAGGAACAGAAAAATACGTACAAAGGTGATGCTTATTTCTAAAGAAATCTCTTCCAGCATACCTGCGGTAGGAAAGTAGATAAAGAGATGTAGACAACGTGTGTAAGAGTAAAAGAGAAAACAAAATACATAAAATCACAAACGATACACTAATAGGAATATAAACATAAAATATGAGTAATCTTATTAAATTCTTTTGATTTTTATTATTGCATATTTCCGAACATTATAAGTACTTCTTAAAATTATATAACAAATTATTTGTATACCAATTGCATTGGTAGAACATAGCGACCTTTAAGACCTTTTATGTATCTACGAGTCTGTTCACAAATAAAGTGTGAATTGATATGAAAAAAAAAATACCGATTTATCGAAATGAGGAAATCTATGCTTAATTTTATCGACGGCAAAAATATTTAAAAAAATCTAAATATTTTTTTAATGGAATTTTTAAAAAAATTGTTCGCTACTGTGACCCCAGTGTAAACAAAATGGTGTTACTTTTAAACTGAATGATCTACCACGATGATACAAACTCTATAGTAATTGGAAGTAACTAGACGTCCTCATAAAACAAAAATTGTTGGAAAATGCTGCCCTCAATTGAAAATAAACATGTTTTTTTTAGCAAAAATCGTTTTTTTTTATCAATTTTTACAATAATCGTAAAATTTCTCAATAAGACGCCCCATTACCTGCCTTTTTATTACTTTAAATTTATCTTCATCGTATTAAATTAGCTATTCAATAGTAAAAATTGCATGTTTATAACTCATTCCCAACATTTCTTATCAACGGTCAAAGAAAAGCCCAGCCTATTGTTTAGCAGGCAGCTAACCTTTTTTTTGTAATGTGCGCGGGTTGGGGTACGGGGAGGTAGGGTCAGCCGAAGGGACCTTGAATTATAACACTAGTTTCTCCCAAAAGTTTTTCTGTTTTCTTGGCACTTTTCTTTATAATTCAATTAATAACAAAATACCTATCTACACTCATACAAAAGCTATTTGTAAAAGAAAATTACGCTTTTGGCTATTAAATCTGGACTACATCGCCACTGAAAGCTTATTAAAACCAGTGTCTTAATAATACCCACACATTTACACCCACACACCTACACTTACATACATTCATACACACAACATTCTTCATTTCCCCATTTCCATTCTTCATTTCTTGTTATGCTCATTATTAATTTATTTTGTTAGTTAGATACCTAAGTACGTATCAATAAATAATAATATACATAATTTGTATATTTCTTTGAACTTTATGTTGACTTGCTTTTCTTTGATTTTGTTTTTAATTTTTATGTTTTTTACGTTCTGCACTCAATTGCAATTTCAGACTTTATAATACCTATTATATCTTAACTTTAACTGTTTTGTAAATTAACATGTCCTTTAAAAGAGAGCCGGGTGATCTGTAACTCAGGACCCTTCTACCTCAGACACCTTTCTCTATTTAAGATTGTGCATTTTATTAACCAGTGCCTGTAATATGATGTTGAGATAAATAAAGATTTATGATTATGATTAAATAAGACCACAGTTTTGGCATCACACCATAATATTCACGCCCGAATTCCCGAAAGAGAAGGCAGGGTGTATTACCCGCCTTTCCAGGCAGGTTGGCCTACAGCCAACGGAGCACCTAAATTCTACTCTCCGGGTATCAACTGTAAAGTACCTTACGGAAAAACAAAAAAAAATATACCTTCAGCAGTCGCTTGCAACCTTTATAATATTATACTTTAATTATTTTCTTTAATTGAAGCGATTACAGTATTTTCTCTTGCCGCGTATATATGCATATTACTTATCTCAATTTTATTATACAAATGGCTGATCAAGTTTTCGAAGTACAAGAATACAATAAAAGTTTTCTTGAATTTGAACGATTTTAACTTTTGGAACACAGAGAATACAACAACTGACTGAAATTACAACTGTTTTCTTTGGTTTAAAGGTACATAAAGATGTATTATCAAGTTTTAGTTTAAATTATCAAAATCAACTGATGTTGTTGTCTCCTTACGAATAAGTATCATGACTTCAAGTTCCCCATAATGCCAAATAGAATACACAGTCACGTGAGCAAAGCCGCGGGCAAGCTAGTTATTGAAATAATCCATTAATATGTTAATAATTACTGACTTAATGTAAACAAGGTTGATAGTTATGTAATTTATGCCATTATATCTATCGCTAAAATAGAAGTGAAAATGTATAAGTTATAAATTAATACCAAGAAACCCCTAAATGTGGAATTGTTGTTATTCCAGTCTAATCCATTGCTAGTAATGTATGCTAAAGTCACACAAATTATCGTGTTCTTTCTACACATAACTTCCACTATGAAAAATGGTTTTGTGCATTTTATATGTTATAAATAGTGGCCATCATTCTTTTCACTCTTATCATACATTATGTAAAAAAGGCGTGAATGCTATAAGTTATTTTCAATTTCAATTTAAATTTCAAATATCCTTTATTAGCAATCTTAAAACTAGTTGTACAATTTATTTAAATTATAGGATATCAGAAATCTCTAGCTTACTTTGCTATTTAGCATAGGCCTCCCCCGTGCTTTTCCATAGCTCACGGTCTTAAGTTTTTATCCTCCATGGCCCTCCCGCAGTAGTTTTCAAAATCGTATTCCCATCTTTGATATGGTCTTACTATTTTCCTCTTTTTTTCTCCAGGAAGTCTGGGATACCATTCTGTTACGTCTCTGACGCATTTTCCATTTTTCACTTCCAATTTAGTTTTTTTATTGTGTAAACTAGTCGCTTTTTTACGTTTGTTTTTCTTTTTATAAGTTTAAGCTTTACTTTGTATTTTTCTTTATATTTCGCATGCTCCTTTCTTTGGAGTATTGACATATATTTATATTTTCTTCTGAATTTTTAGTTTAAATGGAATTGATGGATTTTTAGTGATTTCTTTTAACAACATATGGATGTTATTCTGAAATAAAATATTTGAATTTGAATTTAAAGACCAGTATTTTTTCCACAATGTCGCTATCCTGTTTTTTATGTGAGTAGTGCAGAGAAAATGATTTGACCCAGGTAAACGTATTTTTAACATATTCATTTGCAACATTATTGACTTTGATGGACGTTTTTATGTATTTTTTTTTACGAAACCATAATTAATACCATTCAAGTGTGACAATTATGGTGTATGGAAAGGATGATATTAAAAAGGATGCGCTAATAATTCTTTCACGGATCATACCGTTTAATAATGGGCCACTGAATAACGAAAAACTCAAGACAAGACGTATTATGGCAAAACATTATGAACAAAGATGAACCACTTCTTATTAAATAATCAAATTAGATCAAATTCTGAGCCTCGATGACGATAACAACTTCGCATTCAAAAATACATATATATATATATATATATATATATATATATATATATATATATATATATATGTATATAATATAAATAGAAGAATAATATTCATCATAATTTATATATTTATTATTTTATTTCCAGTTGCTGATCTGCAGCGGAGTATGGACGTCAGTGTTCCTGTACGGGCTGTGCGTCGGCGCACCTACCATGTTCATCCCGCAGATAAGGCGGGAAGCGAACAATACTGAAATAATCACAGATGACATGGCTTCCTGGCTCAGTAAGTTGAGAATGTTTACTTATAATATTTCTGTGGATATATTATAATTTATACGCGGAGATTCCGTCAGGAATCGTGCATTTTGTCTGTCATGAAAAGTATCCTATGTCACTCTGTAATAGCGTAGCTTTCTATCTCACCGACAACGCTCAACGATATCTAAACTAAATATGCTTTACATTATTGTTCTTGAAAACTCAGATTTGATTGAACAAGTTAAAAGGAATGCATCGTTGTCAATGTATGTTGTGATCCTCTTAAGAATAAGCTTGAATTAAAGTAGATACATATAGCCTACCAAATATATTAATAATTAGCTGTGCCCCGCGACTTCGTTCGTGTGGAAGTCGTAAGATACACAATATACTAAAATAATAACCACATTTTAATAAAACTCCCTCACCCCCGACCCCCGGCGTTGCATCCCCGCCCGCGCTATTACTTCGTTTTCGCTTAGTGTTCTTTCTGACTTTTTTTCATCTTGGTCAGCTCCTTAGGGTCGTAGCATGATGTTTTAATAACCAAACTCGAAAATTGGACTATGAAAAAATAATTTTCCAAATCCAACTTTTTGTTCACATTTTCATGGGTTTTATTTTTTTTTGCGCGGCACCCTAATTATTTTTCTAAAATAAAAGTAGCCTAAGTTACTCCTTATAACATTAGCAATCTGTCAGTGAAAGTCTCATCAAAGTCGGTCCAGCCGTTTTCAAGATTAGCCGGAACAAACAGACAGACAGACAAAAATGTTAAAAATAGTATTTTTGTTATAAATATCGTATATACTTTCAATTGCATTTAGTAAAAATCTGTAATTTTGACATTACAAACAGACACATCAATTTTATTTATTTGTATAGAATATCCTCCCGACCGAATGCTAGTCAAGGCGGCCGATCTCATTGGAGCCTAGCGAAGTTGGCAGGAGATATGAAATATAGTACACAAGTGTGTGCGGGTCACAGATGTACTCTCTGTTCCATAACTCTCATGATCCGATAGGACGGCAATCCGACACAACCTGGAAAAGAGCCTATCAAAAAGAGAAAAGGTAACTGAGCAATGATTGTGACATTCAACTGGTCCCAGTATTATTAACGTTTACGCAGTATAACCCTTTCAACATCATCGATATCGAGCATGAACCACGTCATTATCGGCCAAGAACATTGCCATTCAAAGATCGTCTCCTCGTAGCAACTTTCTATTATTTTATTATAAACTATTTTATTAAATATTGAGACTATTGTATTTTTCAGCGTCCGTGTACGGCTTCAGCGGGTTTCCCTTCGTGATCATCCTCTCGATCGTCACCAGATTCATCGGCAGGAAGATACCTTTCACAATCGCAGTTTTAGACAGTTTAGTCGCGTTCATAGTTTTATATTGTAGTTCAAACATCACTCACATAATGATAAGTGAAATAATGCAGGGATTATTTAGTGCATCACATACTACCATTACTATTATGATCTTAACTGAGTATATTTCACCAAAATATAGAGGAATATTTCTAACAGTTAAAACAGCTACGTTTTACTGGGGTGTCTGGGCTTCTAATGCGATAGGCACCTTCTTTCACTGGAAGAATATTGCACTCTTTGGTATAGTGTGTTCAATGTATACCTTACTGACGGTAATAATTTGGCCCGAGTCTCCGTACTGGTTGGCAAGCAAAGGAAGGTTTGAAGAATGTGCAGCATCACATCGTTCGTTGAGAGGATGTGATGAAGATTCCAAAAAGGAATTAGAAGCATTGATAAATTCTCAAAAGGAATATATTGCTAGCTGTGGGAGTACAAAACCAACTGCAAGAGAACGCGTGTTTGATTTCTTTAATACAATTAAATCTAAAGAATTTTATAAACCGACCTTCTTAGCTAATTTAACTGGTTTTTTGGGATTCTGCTCAGGAAAGTTAGTTTTCGCTGTGTACGCTATAGACGTATTAAAGAAAATAACAAACAGTGAATCAACGGCGTACATTGCAATGTTAATAATAGATGGCTTCACAGTCTTCAGCATGTACGCAGGTTGCGCTTTATCTAAACTTTTAAAAAGACGCACCTTGCTGTTAGCCGCGTCGAGTGTAGGTGCCATGTTTTTATTTATTTTATCTTTATACTTATATTTAATTAGTTTAAATGTCATTATGGAAAACAAATATGTTACAATTTCATTGTTTGTTGCTTTCTCAATAGCTGTAAGTTGCGGACCTTTGTCAGTGTCTTTTTCAGTTTATGGAGAGTTAATTCCGATCAGGTCTAGGAATCTATCAGTATGTTGTATCGCATTAACTGCAAAACTTGTAACTGCTCTGTCTTTAAAACTGGCTCCTTCATTGTTTAAGAATTTTGGATTGCATGGGACGTGTCTTGCATTTGGTATTGTTTCAGTAATTACTTTAATTATTTTGTACAAATATTTACCGGAAACGAAAGACAAAACCTTGCAAGAAATAGCAGATAGTATGAAGGGTGTGAAACCAAATAAAGGTGAGATGACATCAAAGTTACTAGTGTGCAATAAAGAGGTATGAAACTGTTTATTTTTTAGGTATGTTCAACGATTTATCCGTGATTTATAGACCGATATACGTGATTATTTTTTCATTTAGTCGAGAATGCCCGCGCGGTGATCCATAATTATAAATGATTTATTTCTGATGAGCAGTTTTTGAGTTTAACTTTGAATAAGTATTTAATCGTTTTCATTTATTTATGTCGATAATGTTATAATGTTCAGATAGCAAGTATTGGTACATGAATTTCTGGGGCACCACAACTAAAAATTAAAAATAAAAACTCTTTAAAAAAAAACAACCGACTTCAATAAAACCACTTAGAGTGAAAAATTACTTTAGGAAGACATTGGCAAAAATTAAATAAAAACTAAAGACAAAGATATTGACTTTCGAAATAAAAATTATTTTTGACTTTGTAGTGGTTTTGTTTCATTTTTGTAAAAACTGTACTTAAATGCAAAATATATATAACTGGTATTTTTTTTTTTACTTTTTAGAGTTATTCGATCTTATACTTAGACCGCTTGAATACTTAAATTATTATTTTGATTATTTTGGGAGGCCTTACCCACTCTGCGCCTTCCATTTTATTTCCAGGAGATTTGTATCCATGGAAATGATGATGGAAAAAATACATGAGTGTCTCCGACTTATTTAGAAGTAGTCAAAATGCCTACTACAATACCTTCCCACCAATTAGAAAAAAAATTGTGAATAGATTTATGCCAGAGATATTTTTTTAATAATTAATTTAGTAGCAAACTAATCTTATTGGCCGTTTTTTCAATAGTCAGATTACTTTTATATGATGACACGACAAGATGGCGGGCCATATTTTCTATACAAAAGCTTTCAAACTGATTTTCATTCCTCGGTTATGAATTATCTGAAGATCCATTACAACATTACAAATTGGACCCAAACATTACAACATTACAAATCGGACCCAAACATTACAACATTACAAATCGAACCCAATTCAGGTAACATTACAAATCGAACCCAAGTTAGGTAGCATCACAATTCAGTGGATTAAACAAAAGAGGTTTTTTAACCTCTTTTGTTTGTTTATTAGTCGCATTTTCTTTTTTTTTTTTGCTGAGAACTTTGGATCACATAGAAGACTAAAAAAATAGGTTTTTTTAACGACACACTTTCTTTTCTTTCACAAATATACATTTCAAACACGGGACTGAAAGAAGTCACTTAGACAAAAACTAGTCCATACTACCTTTAGTTTTAAAACTAAGTACGATAATTTTATAATAACCCAGAATAACATTTTATTGCATTTGTAGTAGCTAGTATAGCTACACAATATTAAGATGGTATTTGGCTCGCCTGCGCACCACCACGTGCTTGTGGGCTTGCGACACTACATCCCTTCCTTATTTTAATTTATTATATTTATATATTAATTATCCCCTATATTAAATAATAAGGGTCTTTAGGGAGAAATCGTATTTTTATTATTATTATTTATCATCTAGTATTTATTCAGTTACAAGTTGTCTGCATCATTTTATTTTTCTGTAGAGAATCACTTATCTTTTTATTAACTAAATAAGCCCAATTTGGGCATCTTTATCGAATCAGTTCTATTCAGTTATCACAAGTAAGTAATTGCTTTATTTTAACTCCATTTTAATCATTTCCTGTTTATTATGCACCTCCCTTTACCTATCCCTTGAAAATTATTTTATATCTCTTAATTGCTCGCAGTAGACGTCGTATCTCCCAAATTTAGCTCTTCGGGATCTTTATCAAATCCAGATTTTATTACAGAACATAGATTATGATAACTAATAGGTCTTATTACCTGCTTAGCTTCTAAGTAAGCATTAAGTTAATTTTTGTTTTCTAACAATTCTAATTAGTTAGCATCTAATAGCTAGGAATATTGTAGTTTGTTAAAATATTGATTAAGTTTGAATTTTGCATTTAACAGCCTGCTGTAATACAAATTAATACCATTTGTAATTAAAATTCTGTGAAGATAAATGACAAACTGTACAGAATTGGTCACTTCTAATAAATGTAGAATAATTATTTTTGTGTTCTTATCATCATTTACTATCCCCGCCAAAGTGACCAAAGTTGTTTCGTGTGATTTAGTATTTTATAATTAGTTTAGTCTTAAAGGAAGACTTAGAACTACCTTTTACTTGACTATAATATTACACTTTCCATAAACTTTTCCTCCCTAACTTCCCACTCATATCGCCTCTACTTTCCCTTTTTTATAAAACTGAAATAACCGAGAGCTCCGATATGAATGGGTTTTCAACATAAATTAGCTTCTGTGGTGCTACGTTATTAACAAATATCAATAACATGACTACAGAGAATATTGATATTACATAACATTGTGGGCACAACGCGGGCGCTCTACCCGAAGGGTTAGGTTGAGGCGCAACCATAGCACACTCCACCAGCCATGTCGATGACCCATGCAACAGGAGGCGAGTCTGCACAGATCCAGATTACGGCTGTTAATGTGAAATTTCTGATGGAAAAATCTAACAACACTTTGTCCGACCCAGGAATCGAACTAAGGGCTCAGAAGTACCCAGCAGTAGCACCTTGATCTAATAAATCAACGAGGCTGTCAATTTCTCTTTTTAGATGACGTTGTTTTATTTATTTATAACACATACAACTACCATCACAGGCTTATCTAATACAACAGTGTAGTTATAGTTATAATAGAATACAAAGATTATACTTACAATTTTATATATTATTATGAACAATGGTTGCCTCGTTGGTCCAGTGGTCGCAAGCGCTACTGCTGAGTAAGAGGTCCTGGGTTCGATTCCCAGGTCGGGCAAAGTGTTATTGGGTTTTTCTGTCTGGAATTTCTCAGTAGCAACCCGGAGTCTGGATTTATGCACGGTAGATGGCAATAGGCTCGCCCACTATTACATGGGACTTAAACATAACTGGCGAAATGTGGGTATACTATAGATACACCTCTGCCTAACCCTTCGGGGAAACAAGGCGTGATGTTATGTTATGTTATGTTATTATGAACAACCAAGAGTAATTTTACAAAATGCGACCCTTATTATCCTTTAATACAAAAATCACCACCTCACAGACAGGAGGCATGTGTCCAAGCAATGGGAACATTACAACATGCATATGCTTATGCCCATATAAACATTAATAAATTGAGTCCTAAAACTCCCTGGCCTTGAACGGATTTCTCAAAGCAACGGAGACGACGACAACAAATGTCATCGCGGACGTACACACAGACCCCAGCTTGCTTCTTGAACTTGTGTTCAAGAGAGTAACCCGGGTAGTTGAGATACGCCACGTCCGACGGGGTTGTTATCCGCTAGGAAAAACAGGTGCGGCTTCTCAGTCTCAAGATGGTGATGGACCGGATCGAGATTGGAGTGCAACCCCCTGACGTTAGTAAAGTGCACTTTTAGTGGGAGGAAGTGCAGCCGTTGTTTAACCTTGTTTTTCTTTGCTTTGGTCATAATTTGTGTAGAGTTGTTGGGGGAAAAAGTTGACTTGTCGAGGCGCTGCTCAGTAATCCAAGTGGAAAACTAGAGCTAACCAAACCTATGGGGAACTCATTTGGAGACTGCGGAGACGCCCGAACCCCCCCGGATATGGCCACCGGGTCCTCCCATCCAGTCGCCGGCTGGCACGGTGGAGCATACCGGGATTTTTCGCGAGTTGGCGGGGCAGCCTTTGGCACGTGGCTGGCGTGCTACTTGGGCCCCCTACTGACTGCGGTCGGCCAACGGCTGGCACCGTGCTTCGGATCCCGCTACCCTCCAAATTGAGTTACCCGGCTAGTTATGCTCAGAGACCAAGACCGGTTCTGAACAGCGCAACTGACAATCTTCTTCTCCCCCAAAGGCACTGGCACTCCCACACACCGACGGAACACAGCAAGCTGCTTGGCGCCAGACTCCGGTGGGATGGTGGTCGCGAGCCAGGCGGCCCGTTGCGGAGCCTACCACCGCTAAGTGGGATCGTTCAGCCGTACCACGGGCAAGCCCGTGGTGCCATTGCCCGGGGTGGACCACTAGGAGGTAGATCCCAACCACCCCAAATTATAATGCGATGTGTGGAGTAGCCTGAGGACCATTACAGTTACTTGTTAAACAGTCACGGCGACCTTGAACTCTCCTTCAGCTAGCTGGCGGATGCTTCAGACTGCGATGCTGAAGATGACGAAGCACATACACAATCGTCATTCAAAGCGGTTAGCTTGTATTTAGAGGTTTATAGGGTTTATAGAATCATTGGCAACCGCGTGTCGAGCCATCACACGCGACGCGGGGAGCGAAACGAATGCAGTAGACGTGTCTCTTCTTTTAAGGACTATCAGGTGCGAAGCGTGTGGTGAGTCGTTCGCGCGTTCGATCGTGAACCGTTCAAATCAGTTCAAAGGTGAACTGACTCAACAGCAAGTGAATGATCCCAAACCAAATTCTTTGACTGGGTGAAGAATCGGCGCGAACACCTCGCCTCTCCCCCGGCGCCAGTGTTATAATAATAAGTGCATATTTTATGCAACATACGCATAATTTCTTTTTTTTAAATAAATACACATTACGGTTTAATGTTGATTTTGAGTTTTTCAATTATGTACTTAATAACACCGTTACTCAAATGTAATTTTTGCTACTTTTTTAATCTATCGTTAACATTTGCCTACCTGCAGGTAGGCAATAAATGGCGGAATGTGTCTGTACTAAGCCAAATATTATTACGCGTATGAAAATTCATTTAGTGCGCATTCGTAAATAACAAACTGATAATTCATAAAAAGTTACCCGAGCAGCGGCGTTCTGTGCCGTGCCGAAGTAATGAGTCATTCATAGCACATCTTTGTGTAAACAACTTTAATCTATGATTAATCAATTGTCACCACTGCTGTTGCTTATCGGCGTTAAGGTTTTTAAGTTTAATGAGTACCTTGATTTTCAATAGGTAAACAATTACATGAAGTTAAGCAATTAAAATGGGTTGCGGCATAATAGTATCATTTCAAAATACTTAGCTAAGTTTTGATTTCTATAATATGATATTTTATCTCGCCAGTCACATTTACCTTACTTTATTTTTATAAAATAAATCACTTTAATAATAATAACCCCACCGTATCGTATAGTATCTCTATGTTGAAGTCGTGGTGGGGCTTGCGCGCTCCTGCAAGCTCTAGGTCTGTGCTGGTAGACTTTGCTTAAACAGGTCTAGGGTCGGGAGCCAGACCAAGAGAGATACATAAACTCGCAGGGCAGCATGTGGCGAGCTGTTGGGCAGAAGCGACCCCACGGATCCTATCTCCCGGGAGAAGTCATGTTCCTCATCTCTGGCTTGCCTTTATTGGCCGGCTGGAATGAACACTGACGAGGAACTGAGCTCCCACCTCATTCTCACCTTTATTGGCCGGCTTGAGTGGAGATTCACAAGAGCAAACGTGCTCGGAGGAAGGAAGTATTCCAGTAAGATGCTGGTAGGGGTCTTGACCGTACTTCCGGGATTATCCTGATAGCCGTGGAATACCTCTCCACTCCTCTTAAGTACCTCAAGACATGTTGCCTCCTTGTCGCTACGACACTATGTGCTACCGACCGTTTCCGGGGGCCCATTATTGAGTGTGCTAGTCACCCCCTTTTTTTTTTGGATGGGAAATCATCAAATGACTTCTCCCGCTCTGGGCGTAGCGGGAGGGCGTGTCAGACTTTTACTGACTAAAACCCCCCGTGTTCCTTCAGTTGCCTGTGCCGGGGCCACGGTAACTCTTTCGAACAACCCGCAACCCCAGCTGGCATCGGCCCTAGCGGACCCCGTCAATAGTGCTGACATCTCTTTGAGGCGCGCGTGGAACACAACGCGCCATCGACTCGGGCCTGGTCCTTACCGGACGGCGAGCTACCCATTGCTCGCCGTCCGCAACCCCGCGCCTACGGTGGCCGGGAATCGGCTACCAATTCCCGACGCCCAGGGCATCTCCTGCGGCGACTAGGGGCGTGAAGGCGCAAAGCTTGCCTCTCCCTCACGCGTTCCGCCTCCTCCTTCGCGAGCAGTGCAAGTCACCCCCTGCCATTTTATCCGTGTATTGTATGTATAAAACATTGGTCAGGCAGGGGCCATAGTCCTTCCATAGTTTTAGATAACCAGTCCACTTTAGCCACCCCAATCCATAGTCTAATATCTTTGTTTCCATATCCTGCAATAGTCTTACACCAACCGGGGATTGTCCTTGGGTGCACTTGCATAGTGCGTACAGGGATAATCGTCGGTTGGTGCCTCATTTTCATTGAAAGCGTCTAATGGGCCTCTGCGAGTTGACTTCGGCCTTTCGTACGCCTTCCAAAGGTCCGGGACCCCAGGGTCCCGAGATATGTCAAAAAAATAATAATAACTTTATTTCGGGTGGCATAGACGCATAGAAGCCTTAACCTAGTACATATTTATTAGCTATGACTCGCCACACCTACACACGACATGACCCACTGGTTCGGAAAGGGACAGTCGAAACGTACAGCTGTTGCGTTCAGAATGCCGTTGTTGCTCCCCCGTATACAGGCTAGCAGGGAAGCTGCTTTTTTGCGCATGATGGCCTGGAAACCATTAGTGCGCGCCTCAGCAAACATCCCAGACGCGCTGCACCGCCACGGCAGACCCAACAACATCCTGAACGCATTATTATACTGAGTGCGCAGGGCTCTGTAGGCTCGCTGCGTATATCTCACCCACAGGCCGCTTGAGTAGAAGGACTGGCAATAAGCTTTGAATAGCGTAACCTTCACTTCTCTCGTGCATCGTGCGAACCTGCGTGTGAGCATATTAGCTCTCACCGCCAGAGTCCTGCGCTCCCGCTCAACATCCTCATCATCGCTGAGGTCACCTGTCACAATGTGACCCAGATATTTAAAAGCTTGAACCTGAACTTTACTTACAGTTTTTTTGTTTTATCCTCGTCGCTAAAAGTAAAAGCTAGAATAGCTATACAATATTGAAATGGTATTTGGCTCGCCTACGCACCACCATGTGCTTAAGGGCCAGCGGTTGGACATGAAATACCCCCACTCAGCCCGCACCTTGTGACGTGTGCGCTCGAGACAAATCATAAGTATATCTATATAGCGTGACTGGTAATTAGTGACCGATACTTAAACACATGATTGTACTCATGATAACAAACAACTTTTACTATGGGACCAAACCTGAAATCGTGAAAAAAAAATCTGCTGCTCCCTACATTTATGCTCGCATAATTCGTCAAAATGCATGGACCAGCTGATTTTTTTTCACGATTTCAGGTTTGGTCCCATAGTAAAAGTTGTTTGTTATCATGAGTACAATCATGTGTTTAAGTATCGGTCACTAATTACCAGTCACCCTATATACACTACAGCACTCGAAAAAGTAAAGCTTTTTAATTTAAAAAATTCTTTTTTTTTTGTTTGATAGGGTATACTTTAAAGGTCATATTGTCACTAAGTCAGAATCTGATGATGAGATCTTGGAAAAATCGAAGGAACTCTTCAAATATTATAGACACACCTATAAAGATTTAGGTATTTTTTACAGTAACTCGTGCAATTGCTCTTAGAAAACACCAATTGGTGAAGTGGAACTGATGATGAAGACCACAGATGGTCACCGGAACTACTCAATAATAAGTATTTCACGGGTTTCGATTCGATTACTTTAATATGGTTGCCAAGCAGTTTATGCTCGTCACAATGCATATGGTGAAGTGGAGCTGACGGTGAAGTACCAAGAGAATTCCTCAACCATTCACATCCCTGCATCGGGAAAAGCAATATTTTGAAAAAGGTGATGAGCAGTTGACATTAGGCTATTGTAAATTACATAAATTACAAACCGACCCACTAAAAAGTACCAAATGAAAAACTTTTTCACACACAAAAAAAAAAAACAACCGACTTCCAAGAAAACACCAAAGTGAAAAATAACTTTAATTTTGGAAGTTGGAGGCAAAAAACTAAAATACAGATCCAAAGACACCGACTTCCAAAATTTAAGTTATTTTTCACTTCGTAGTGATTATTTGGATGTCGGTAGTTTTTGTTTTTTTTTTTTTTGATAAAAAAGTTTTTTATTAGATTATTACTAAACTTCACCTTTAAAAATCAATCTCGTCAAATCATTAGGCTGGTATTCAAAGGCTTTCTATCTTCTGTACAAATAATTATGTCTTTGTTTCGATCTACCCATGCTTGTTTTCCTTTCCTTTAGAAAATACTACCAGCCTCATAATGACAAAAGTGCCAGATTTATTTCGAAACAGTTTACTCATTGAAGCCACAGATATAATAAAGATTGAAACATTTTTTATAACATAACTATCTGAACACTTTGGTACCTCCACGACTATTTTAAAAGGAAAGATATTTGTTCGTAGGAACCACGAGCCACGAGCAAAGTAACTGGAACACCGACATGTAACTACCCTAGGCCAACGTATTCAGTATTAAGACAGCAATAACCAGGTCGGTCTCAGGTCAGCCTGCCGAGGCCTGAAAGGAAATAGTGCGGTGATACCGGCACAGCGCAACCGCTATCAGGCACCGGACGCGCAGCCATCTTGGAATGGCGGTGTTCGCAACCGTTTAGTTGGACGGCTGTGTCTATAGAATTAGTTATTTGGCCACACAGCTGTAAATGTTAGCGAAAATTATTTGGCAGTCATTTTATTTATTTATTAACATAATATAACATCAGGCATGTATTCCGCGAAGTGTCAGGTGGAGGTACATAGGTACCGGCGTCCCAGACCGAGTGGTCCAAAGGCAAATGGGGTAAAGCGGAGGTGACCACTTATCATTTATAAATGTTAAAGTTGGTATTCTCAACAGTTCGGAAAATTTCGCTACTTTAATTATTTTCAAGAAATCGACGTAATGAGTTCAGTGGCTGGAAGATGTCTTGCTAGTGTAGCTACCAGATTGTGTTCTTATTTACGTTCAGTGTGGCTCTGCAACGCTTAAGATTTTATTTTTATTTGCCTTTTCTAACTTTTTATTGAACTTTAGAGAAACATTCTAGCCCAGATAAAAAAAAATTGAATATCGTAAATTTAAATTTTTTTAATGATTTGTGGCCACCGCCACTTTACCCAATTAACATTTGGACCAGTCGGTCTGGGACATCCTGTATACCTACAGTACACCCACATTTCGCCATGTATTATGGGCGAGCCTATTGACATCAACCGGACACAAATCCAGATTCCGGTCTGCAACTGAAAAATTTTAGATGGAAAAACCTAACCTATGGAATAAACTTTTTCCGACCCGGGAATCGAACCCAGGACCTCTGGCTCTGGGCACCCCACAATTGCGGCGATAAGTCCCCTCTTTGAGGAGTGGCTGGAGAGGCGCCACGGCGTCCTCACCTTTCGCCTGACGCAAGTCCTCACCGGACACGGGTGCTTCGGGAGGTACCTGTTCCGGATAACTCTTTCTGTGAGGCAGTAATGCTCGCGAAGGAGGAGGCGGAACGCGTGAGGGAGAGGCAAGCTCTGCGTCCTCACGCCGTAGTCGCCCTGGGCGTCGGGAATTTGCATCCGATTCCCGGCCACCGTAGGCGCGGGCTTGCGGACGGCGGATGGGTAGCTCGCCGTCCGGAAAAGACCAGGCCCGAGTCGACGGCGCGTTGTGTTCCACGCGCGCCTCAAAGAGATGTCAGCACCATTGAAGGGGTCCGCTAGGGCCGATGCCAGCCAGGGTTGCGAGATATTCGAAACACTTACCGTAGCCCCGGCACAGGCAACTGAAGGAACACAACAAAAAAGGGTTTTAGTCAGTAAAAGTCTGACCCACCCTCCCGCTCCGCCCAGAGTGGGAGAAGTTATTTGCTGATTTCCCATCCAAAAAAAAACGACCTCTTGCTCAGCAGTGGCACTTGCGACCACAAAATTTATTGTATTTGACTTTTCGTCTGGTGATGTGAGATAATTAAGAGATCTGAGGGGCGATTCCCGTTATTTTAAGAACGTTTACAGGCTGACCTCAGTCTCAATATGTCTGTGGCAGCACACACGTCTTGCGCGCGCGCCGCACGACATCACACTGGCGCTCAGCTGTGTGTGACTCATATTTATAGCCTCGGTGCGTTTAACATATTTTTCTTGAGTACTTTGTACTTCGTTGCTATTGGTGGATTACCATTCAACGATGGTGCAACCTGCACGCTACTTCAACCCATTTAATTTTGTACATAGGTAGGCTTAGTGTTTCTTAAAATATAATAATTATTACATCTACATCCGGTGTTTCATTAATCTACTGCCTAAACTCCACTGCGGCCAAATGTCAAACATACTTACCTATAAACCCTCGTTACTAAACCCAATATATTGGACTCGTCAAAACCAATCATATGAGCCCAAACGCCAGGGTTTTACTAGTAGCCACTGAAGAGTTCCACTTCCACCTCCTGGCTCCATCATCAGACCCTAGACACCAAGTGCATTTCCCTACTTTTTTTGACATTTGATTGTCGCTGAGATGAGATTGCGACTAGATTTTGAACGTTTTTAATTACGGGAATTGGGCTTCTGAGAACCAAGGAACCTTCGCTTAGCAGTCGCGCGTGCGACCACTATACCACAAGTCGAAACAGTGAAAAGTTAACATTTCCGTTCATTAACCCCAGCTAAGATACCGGCACGTCCTAAAGGTCATAATGTAAGTCGAACCAGTAATTGACCGAGGACTGTGATTGGTCGGAACTATTGAAAATTTAAATAATTTGATTAGTACCTATACATTACGCGGAGATATCTACGATTAACAGGTTCCCGCGCAGCTAACGAGACACAATAGAAGATTTATTGTTGTGACGGTTGTAGCAGTGTACTGCGCTGGAACGTGCATTGTTATGGGGTAAGTAGGAACAAGTAATATGCATTTAGCAAAGCCGAGGTTGTACTCGGTACTGACTGCAGCAAGCAGTTAAAGCGCTGAGCAGACGATGGACAATTGGTCTGCGACGATAGAACGTATGGAAATCTAAGCAATAACGCACTCGGAGCACAAAACGACCGCGCCGCCGCCGCGCGCCGATGCTTGCCGGATGATGTCGCTCGTTTTCATAATGACCGCCGTTTGTAACGTGCCTTAACATGCATTGTAACAGGATACTGCCGATACTGGCCGCATAAAAAAATACCGTCACTGAAAGTCCTGAATTGTTAATAAGATGTTATAAAAACGAATACTATAGCAAGAACTTGACCATAACAGAGCATAACATCAAATTCAACTTCTTTTCCCTAGACTGAACCAAACTTGCAGAAAATTCTATAAAAATTGTCAAAGTCATCATAAACGTCTCACAATAAATAAATACATATATTAGAAACAGTTAATTGTCTCGTCTTGATACTTATGACCCTTTTGTTGTCCGTTTCCGATTGGATTCACAGAGTCAAAGTTAGCCCTAAGCCATCCATCATAGCTTTTTGGGACGACGTCACCGGGGTCACCGTCCTCTGTGGGATATTTGCGTATCAGTTGAAGGCAGCGATGGATTTGGATTATAGGATACATTCTTGGGTGTAGGTAATAGTTGAGGTATTGGTAGGTAGGTATAATGTTTTAAATGGGCTAAATAGTTGATTAGGTTTTATGACTGCAAAAGTGCAAAAACCGATTACTGAACATGAGGTCCTGGCTTCGATCCCCAGGTCGGGCAAGTGATACCTAATATAATTTTCTATTATTAATTTTTCTGTCAGCAGCAATCAATTGAAACACACACAGGGATTAGATATTATAATGATTACAGGCCTCCTCCTGTGTTACATTGCTATCTGTAGTATTCTGCAGTCTGGGCAATCCTTCTTATGGCCGGTCTGAATGGATTAACTAGCACTAAAATCTTTGCTTCCAAAAATTCATTCTAAATCCGTCCCACAATAGGCGATCGGCGATTTTAATAAACTGTGTTCAGTCGTTAACCTCTGGTACAAGTTTAAACAAGGGCCAGCAATCCAGCATGCCGCCATCTTTGTTTCTACAAGTACTCCTGTTAATTGCCGGAGTTCAGGCCTTTAGCATTTTAAATTGATGATAATGGATTAGCAAAAGCGTATTAGCTTTGAATCAAAGTTTACTTATTATTTCCGGAGTGAGTCATGATTTGGCTTGTTTTAGTTCGTCTAATAGGAAATCAATGGCTAAATAAATATGCTGATTTGGATTTAGCGATAAACCCACCCAAGTACCCACCGTACTTGCGTAACATGCATAAAATAGCAATCGATCACAATACCTTTCATTTTGACAGTTGCGAAAAGTTCATTGCGTTATTATTTTACGTTGTTGAACAGACGAATTTTTCAAACATATCAAGCAATGGATGTCAAAATAAAAGGCATTGCGATCGATTGCCATCTGTACTGCTGTATAGGTAGCTACCTAATGTTATGCTTACTTACCCTGTTCTGTTTGTCCTATTGTTGTAAATAAAGAATAGGTTCCTACTTTAACTTATCAAGGTTTAAATATCTTCCGAATCCAAGAATTGCAAGATAGGGTTATGCTAAACATTATAGGAGTAACTATAAAGATTTTTGGTAAAATTCATGGTTTCATTATAAAACAGATATAATAAAATATATTATCTTAAATTAAACCCGACAAAATCCTTAGTAGATCTCGCCCATTCAAAATAAAAAGTCCCAGAAATAATCCAGTGAGACACATTGAACTGTGCGGAGTTTATTACCCTCAACAAAAACAAATCCCAGTTCCCGGCCTTCAAACACATAATAGATAGATACAAAAGGCCAGTTTGAACATATGTAGATACGTGTTTACAATTCTTCATGCCATCACGTGTCCGAGGTTGTGTTAAAGAAGCCTTTGGGCAGACTAATTTTAAATACGAGCAACGTATGCTTTTAACCCAACACATGAGATGTGTTGAGACGTAAAGGAAATGATTTATATTTGTACGTAAATGTGCTTACAAATGATTCTTCATGCCCACACTGGCACGAGTTGTGCTAAAGAAGCTTTCGGGTAGACAAATTGTAAAAACGAGCTACGTGTGTAAGCTTCTTTAATCCAACACAAGAGCAGTATTGAGGTGAAGAAAGATAAAAAAAGTAATTCAAAAAAATTAAATCGACTTCAAAAAGAAATAAACTAAAAATTATGAAATAACTTTAATTTCGGAAGTCCATGTCTTGGGTTCTGTCTTTAGTTTTTTCCCACCGACTTCCAAAATTAAAGTTATTTCATAATTTTGAGTTAATTTCTTTTTGAAATCGGTTTAATTTTTTTAAACCTTTTTTTTATTTCGTATTTTTTTGTTTTAAGTAAAAACTGGAATATTTGTTTGTACTGGGATCATTATCATTATCATAACATAATACCTAACCTTGTTTCTCCGAAGGGTTAGGCAGAGGTGTACTTAAAATAGTACACCCACATTTCGCCAGTTATGTTTAAGTCCCATGTAATAGGAGGCGAGCCTATTGGCATCAACCGGGCACAAATCCAGACTCCGGGCTGCTACTGAGAAATTCCAGATAGAAATACCCAATAACACTTTGCCCGACCTGGAAATCGAACTCAGGACCTCATGCTCAGAAGTAGCGCCTGCAACCACTAGACCAACGAGGCACTCACACTGCAGAGTGCAGTGTGAGTGCAGTGTACTGGGATATAAGTAGTTAATACTTTTGTTATAAGTATTGCACTAGAATTTGGCCAAGGTTTTGAGATGTTTGCTCTTTGACAGCACACCCGTAGCTCGTATCAAAAAGCCGGGCCGTCACACTTACACGTATTAGTCCATAACTAGGAAACATGTTTACCGATTTCGATGAAACTTGCGCTGTTCCCTAAGTTGAAGTAAATGTAACCGAATAAAATTGCAGTTCTAATAATATTACATATGTACATACGTGTCGAATTGATAACCTCCTTTTTTTAAGTCGGTTAAAAAGGAAGGAACTCGCTGTACTGTGAAGCGTCTATGTGCGCTTGTGTTTCGCTCGTTGTATGTAGCGGACCTTCTGCACCTATCTGTGCTGTGTTGCCGGTGGGAGTGTCGACCTTATGACAATAATCTCGTATTGATATGCAAGCCGATGTTTGGCTGAAACTTACACTTTTCAGTTTACGCGCCTTGTTAGGCTTGCGTTACTTTGACATGGCTTTGGTGTGGATGCTCTTTGACCTTTGGGGACGTAAGTGTTATATGCTAGCTCTTTTAGTTTTTAAGGTTGATAGAGCCTGTCTGTAACCTAATTCTGCTGAAAAATTAGTAGGCTATTAACTAGCCTAATAGTAGTTAAGTCCTAATCAAAGGCCTCAATTAAACAAGTTGAAATAGCAACTTTTCTGATAAAAAGAAATATGGTAATTTAAAGTGTCGTCGCATCTACATAGAAAAACCTACAAGTTAATTATAAATTCTGAGTTTGTACGAAGGCCTAGGAAAGGTACGCCACCTGTCGGCAAAACCACGAATAAATCAAAAGCCAATATCATGCGTCTAGCACCTGATTACGTCATTTTGTTTAGGTAGGAAAGGTAAAAGAGAAAATAAAGGGTTGGAATTTCCTTGAACGCTGTGGAATATTGGCCAAAATCAACACAGTGGAATTAATAATTTTAATCCATTGGTTTACTCCAAAATGAAATTGCTACCCTCCAATAACTTCAGCCAACCGACAGATTACTGACAAGCGATCGACAGTTCTATTAACAATTTAGGGAAAGGTATTTTTTGAGCACCATTAAAAGTTATTATACGAAAACTCAATATTACTTTGACCTTTATAATGTTAGTGTTGAGAATACTCTAATCTAATATAAAGTTATTTACTACATAGGTACAAGATAATTCATATACTATGTACAAGTATACAATAAAAAATAAAAAAGGAGGAAGTGCTCATTGGGCGTCAAAAAATTCGTCCGCATCGCTGTCAATGGGAAAAGTGCCCAAAAGGCTGGCAGCATTGCCACGCTGAATGGCAATGCTGATTCTTTGGGCTAAAAATAGGCCAGCCCTCTGGTCCCGTAGAGAGTCGACCAACCGCTTAGCGATGTCCCGAAATACTTGATGAGCACTCGGACCCCACGGCCCTAGTGTTTCAACCCCAAACGGCTCAAACATATAGCACCCAATGAGGTTGTTATAATTGCGCCGTTTGAGGTTTTCTGCACCTGCAGCAGGCTCCCCAGCACGGCCCGCCGTGCTAGGAAGATGGGATGGTGCAAGCCACAGCTTGCATCCCACACCAAAGGCCAACTTGTATTAATCGCAAATTCAAATCAATCAATCAACAATTCAATAACAACAACAATTCAATTAAATTTTCAATTTCAAATTAATTTAAAACTATTGTTATCTACATCTCAAGTTCAATTTAGCTAGCTCAATATTATAGGTCATACATATAACAGACCGATCTACATTTTCGATTCAATAGCAATTTAGTTCGTCTTCTAACCATTATTTTGGTAAAAGATTTCCCACAAGCGACCTTCTAAGATAAATATTCTTTGGGAATTGGCCTGTTAAACGGGTTAATAGAATGGAATGGAGTTGTATTTTCATAGTTAACGGAATACTGTAATAGTTTCGATAGTAAAAAGGCATTAATTGCATCAAGATTTAAAACTAAAACAGGTCGATTTTTTTAAAGTGTACTTGCGTTTTTGCAATGTCCTACAGTTCCGACATTTTTTTACTTACACCATTAAAATAGTCTAATATTTTTTCATGTCATTTGTTTGATAATAATGATACTCGGTAGCACATCTGAATGCTTTATTTCATAGTTCATGTATCATGGTTCAGTGTAATAAACTTACTAACGAGCTGGTTTTTACGAAGTTACTTTAAAAATAGAATGACAGTTTAGTTATCAGTAGGTTTTTGGCTTCTATATCTAGCCAAGTCAATTTTTGTGTCTGTCTGTGTGACCGCGTTGTTCTTCTAAACTGCGCAACGGCGAATTTATTCCGGAAGGTTTATATGTACAGTGACAGGAAATATAGAGGGCAAAAGACCTAGAGGCAGAAGCCCAAAACGGTGGTCGGATCAAATATCTGAGCAACTGGAGCTATCAGCGCCGGACTCCACCAGGCCACCCATCGTAACAGATGGAGAAAGACCGTTGACAATTTGAAACGGAGTCACGATTCTCAGCACTGAGAGAGCGATTGAAAAGAGAGAGAGCGATGTGTACAATGCATATAAAGGGTTTTCCAACAGGGACGGGTCGATGTTGACAGTCTGTGGCAGCCATACTATTTTGGTGGGATCTGTAAAATCTGTTGTATATTATGCAATCAGTGATGCCAAATCACCATGGCAAGTTACACGGTTGAGCAGCATGTGCAAATGATAAAACTTTATTATCAAAATGAGTGTTCGTTAGTGCAAACGTTGCGCGCATTGCGCCCATTTTACGGCAGACGCGGTGGCCCTTCAAAGTCCACTCTCCAACGATTGGTGACTAAATTTGAGACGACCGGTTCGGTAAACAACCAACCAACACCTTTACGTCAAAGGAACGCCAGATCGGCCGAGAACATTTCCGCTGTACGTGAGAGTGTTCAGGAGACTCTGAGGCAGTCGATTTCTCGCTGTGCTCAAGAACTCGGCCTTTCGCAGACCTCAACGACACAATCGACATTCTGCATGAACGGTTTGAGGGTAGAGTTATCTCTCGCAGAGGTGACGTGAATTGGCCACCAAGATCGTGTGATTTGACTCCACTAGACTTTTTCTTGTGGGGTTTTCTGAAGTCGCAGGTCTATGCCAATAAACCACATTCGACCGTTGCCCTGAAAGCCAACATAACGCAGGCCATCGCTCGGATTCAGCCGGATCTATGCAGCAGAGTCATTAAAAATTGGACCTCTCGGATTCGTGCCACCATACGAAGCCGCGGCGGACATTTGAACGATATCTTAATCCATCCATAATGCCATAAATGGGCCTTTTAAATAAAAAATAAATTTCGTTAATATCTCACACACATCTTGTTTTATTCAATTTTAACATCGACCCGTCCTTGTTGAAAGACCCTTTACATACATACATTAAACTTACATATAATAGAAAATCACGATGTTTGTCAAGTCGTAAAACCGTGCAAAGCAGGGATGGGTCACTAGTCTAGAACATATTTTTGAAAAACCCATACAACAAACAAGTCAAGCAACCGATTGATTTTTAATTGTTTTTTAAATTGAATTCTCAGAATTTCACCGCGTGGAGGTTGCCGCTCATTAACGCGACTTTAAATGGTTCAAAAAAATTATATAATTATGTAAAACAAGGTTTTAAGCTGAATCGATGTTCTATTAATAGGTCCTACTTCCAAAGATGCCGAGACCAACCGGTCGACATGTTACTGATGAATATGAAATCTTCCACCTTAACATGCGTACCGCACTAGTAATAACAGTCTCTTTTATTTTGACAATACAACAATAAAGCAATATTAATCCAAAACAAAACACAAACGTTCCTCATTTTAACAAAAGCAAACTTTTCGAGGACTTCGAAAGATAAAAGAAACAACTCGAACACCGGAGCATGATGACAAATGTCCTGGAAACAAACGCAGAGGCTATTGCCCCGACACCGGGTCCAAAATACCTACATTTTACGCCTGATCAACTTCCTCGACAAACAAATTGATATATACCCTATAATGGCCCAAATGACGTGCAGACATATTTTTTACATCAGTGTCATGTAGATGGATTTTTATACCGAGAAAAGGGTGAATTAATAATATTTGTTAATATGTGTACTTTATTTCTAAACGTCTTTCGGGATCGCTGCAGGTAGTTAGTTAATTAACGTCTTTCGGGATCGCTGCAGGTAGTTAGTTAATTAACGTCTTTCGGGATCGCTGCAGGTAGTTACTTAATTAACGTCTTTCGGGATCGCTGCAGGTAGTTACTTAATAAACGTCTTTCGGGATCACTGCAGGTAGTTACTTAATTAACGTCTTTCGGGATCGCTGCAGGTAGTTACTTAATAAACGTCTTTCGGGATCGCTGCAGGTAGTTACTTAATAAACGTCTTTCGGGATCGCTGCAGGTAGTTACTTAATAAACGTCTTTCGGGATCGCTGCAGGTAGTTACTTAATTAACGTCTTTCGGGATCGCTGCAGGTAGTTACTTAATTAACGTCTTTCGGGATCGCTGCAGGTAGTTAGTTAATTAACGTCTTTCGGGATCGCTGCAGGTAGTTACTTAATTAACGTCTTCCTCCTACCTTCCTTATTTTTCTATCACTCACTCCCACGTAAAACTGGCCAAGTAGGTACGTGTCGGACCACGCATACTGAAGGTTCCGTAGTTGGGATGAATGTATCCCAAGAACAAACATAACAATGGCGCCGGATCTCTTGTACACCGAACTAAACTATCACTAAAATTCTTTACTTTTTCCTATGAGAATGTTAAAGCTATTCTGCCAAAAATATTACTAAATTTAAAAATAATTTTGACAGAACTAAATCGATTTTGACAATCGTGACTCCACGTGATAAGTACTTGTTTGCCCTACCCCGTGATTTTTTTTTTTGAGCCGGAGGTGAGCAGGGGGTCAGCCTCGACGTGTTTTATATTTTTCATATTTTCCATACAAAAAGTAAAAAATTTAACTTTTCTATGGAAAATATGAAAAATTATTACCTACATGTTGAGTTTTAGGGGTTTATGGGCTTTATAAAGGGCTCAAAGTTTGCATTATTTTTGCGATGGACACAACGTTTTCGAGATATATGCAAAAGAAAAAAAAAGTTACAGTACTTTTTTGCACCTGAAGTCGAGGTGTTGGTGTGAATTTTAGTTCATGCCAACTAATTTTATTCCACACATTTTTTATCGCGATTAAAATAGTCAGATTTAGTTAGAAAATCTAAATTTTAGGTGAAAATTGTCAAATTCAGAATAGAAAAATTACCATTTTCACTGAACTATTAACTCAGTGCCATCTTAGTGCTGTCAAACTAAAATATAGTTAAATTGTGTCACTTTAGTCAATTTCAGAATGGGAAATCGTCGTTCGACAGGAATAAACAAAATTTTGGTGATTTTTAGTCTAGTTTAGACGCATTTGTGATAAGAGAATCGGCCCATTGTAGCTGAGCAGCATGTTCTCCCATACATTCTTTAGGATGAGACACAACAACAACCAATGGCACACAACATGTGACATTCCAACTGCAAATGTAAGTTTGTACGCACAATATTGACTGATTTACTAATAGACTCGTAGAATTCTTATAAATTTTCCTGTAATCTATAAGTATAGAACTATTATCGGTATCTTTCAACATTTTAGACTCAGCAGTTTCGGAGATAAGGGGGGAGGATTGGTCAACTTTCATCAATGAACAGTTTGCAAAACTTTTTTTCATTTTTTTTTACTTTTCCCCAAAAGTGAACCCCATATTCAAAATTTATTTATTTACGTTAAACGTTCGTATTTGGGTCACAGAAATTCATATGTGTACCAAATTTAAACTTAATCGATCCAGTAGATTCGGATTCCGAATGAAAAAACGAAACCCTTACTCGTATGTCTGTTCGGCTTATACGCCGCACCGTCACAGATACCGTAAAGAAACCGTGCCGTGTACAAAGGGCCTTATCCAACACATTATACGTGGGTGTTTCATATCCGAGACAACACCAGAAACAAATGATTTCTGATCGAAGGCTTGTCTGTAATACGTATTAATATTAAATTAAGGACATGTTTTAAAATTGTTAATTGATTAAGTATTCATTTTATTTCAACATTAATCTTATACTTTTTGCTGTGCCCTGCAGGGTCCGTAATTGTACCTTAGCTTTAAGCCCTTTGTAAGATCTTGACACATTATGGAATGCAAATAAAGATATGAATATGAATATTTCTTCGATCCATCGAAACTTCTAAACAAATATTATAGAGAGGTAAAATTGTTTGTCCATAAGAGGTAATCTCTGTAAGTTTCTACTGATCTACGGAGCATTTGCTTATACAGTAGGAATCGGTTTCATTTTGACAGTTCAACAATATTCATTGCGTTATTTACGTTGTTGAACAGACACATTTTTCGAACATATGAAGCATTATTTGAGTGACAGAAATCTATACGATTGCCGTGTGCCACAGGATACGTTTCACGGTACAGTTGTCTTCCACGCGGACGGAACTCGCGGGCAGAAGCTACTTCTGAATATATTTATTCAATTATTCACAGTCATCTTTAAACGCAGACAAAATTATAAAATACATAGTTCTGTGTTAACCTGAAGATAAAATATTCTTCACGATTGACTATTAAAGGTGTTTCGCTTTTCAAAAATGCATAAAATAATTTAAATAATATAATGCATACACTTAGTAAAAACGAAGACCACTTTTAAGATGCTGAAAGAAACTCAATATAACCAGATGATGAGCAAAAAATATAATTTAAACAAGAGCGACGGTCATCGCTCTTGGCTAGCCAAACACAAGAGGTAGCTCGGATGCAAGCCCTGGGTAAATTGAAAGTACATTCTTGGTAAATCTTCACCAAATTTCATTTTGTCTCTTATCTGTCACTACAGAATATGGTGCAAGACACAAGTTTTTATTTTGATACGTGAGGGAATTTTTTTTTGTAAATGGCTCGTCGGTGTTTTGGTTACCAGCGCGACTGTTTAGCTTGGTTCGATTCTTGAAACGAGAATCGTGTTATTGGATTGAATTGTTAAGAAATTCTTAGCAGCAGCCGATTGGATGAACACTTGACTCGGAGAATTTTCTTCAAATTCAAGGTAGAATGAAATTATGAAACGACGATCTTTTACTTTATCTAACCCCCTATAGCGTATGCCTCGTCCCAGCCCGACCCGCACCGAACGCCTAGTTCAAACAACATCCTATTGAAGACTGTCTTACAACGACGCAGTATTTACTCTATGTACACAACTTCTTATCAAATCTTCTCTTAATTCAAGATTCTTCTTTATTTTGTCAAGTCTCCCCAGTATTCTTACAAGACGGTCGAAATATTATAATTTTTAATAAACATTGAATATTCAACGTCTTCTATTTGTATGACTAGACATTGTTGAATTTTAATTTGATCATTGTTTTAATCGGTATAAGAAATAACCTTTTTAGATGGATAGGAAGATCGTTGAATTTGTATTAAGTATGTAGGTAATATAAATGTAACAAGCTTAATGATCATTGTCATGCAACTGCCGGATGGAAGCTAATAAATACAAAACTAACGCAGAAATCTTAGAAGTATGAAACATTTCAATTTACACCATAACACACTTTTTTATAAATATCTATACCACTCCACCAAACGATCGCGACAATATCTTATGACACGAGTAAACATGGAAATACTTTTTTTTCCTGTTATATACGAACATGTTTGTTTATAGAGTGTTAATAATACAGGTATTTTCTTTTCTGGCATTATTATCACGCCGTCACGCGGCAGAAGCTAGTAAATTATTAAAGTAAACATTTACTTTGAAAAGATGGCCAGATTCTAATTTCTCGCCAAATCTCTTTTTCTGCCAGAAATGTAACAAAGGGACATACTTAATTGGGCGCTTACCCAGGATTACATACTGTTTGCTTTTCGGGAGAGATGACACGCTTAGCTATTATTATAACACAAAATGAACGTTACTCCCGAAAAAGATTCGTCGTCGTCTTCAAAATGTTGGGACGTTTTTTAGGGTCGTCAACCCAAGGATGGATTCAATTTTTTTGTACGTTGTTGTCGTAATAAAAATGTGTTGTTTTTCTAAAAGCCCAGTGACGTTTTACTAACAAAGTATTCTTTTTTAGGTTCTTAGCATAGCGTGAATAAAAACCTGTTTTATTTGTTGAGATAATGAAGAGAACTAATTTTAAATACTTGGTTGGAGAATTTAAAGTGTTAATAAAAACATGATTAAACATTAATATGCTCTTTAAAAGACATCATATTTTGTGAACAAATCCAAGTGTTGTAAATTGAACTTTAACTAAGTGCGATTTTTAAGATGTAAAGGATATTAAAATTTAATATATTACTAATTGATTTATCTTTAGTTGCATTGTTCTGATAACTTCATCGGTGTCAACGGTGTCAACATTATGGTCACATTATGTCTGTTATATAAATCATGTTTAAATGTTATTATTCCATCTCGGTAAATCTAGAATATCATGCTCAATAGAGAAATAAACTAGTTTTAATTCGGAAATGTTTTTTTATTAACGGTCCAGTTTTAGAATAATGAAAAATGCTAACGATCCCCTACCAGGTGATCGCTTCAGTATCTCGGTAAAGGTGTAAGCTAGCCGTGCGCGGGATCACACCCTCTAATGCGTAATATTATCGAGGGTGACATTTTAAATCCTTTTTATTTTGTTTGAAACATGCATTTTTATTTTTGGGAGATATAATTTTATTATTTAAGGGGCTCATGGCTAAGTGATAACAGCTGCCCGGGCCGATTTATCAGGTAAGTTACTCTTGCCGCGGTCGGTCCGTGGATGGGTGACCATCTTTACATACCGTGACCCCCGTGTCTCGGCAAGCACATTAAGCGGTTGGTCCCACCTGTCATTCTTGATCTTTGACAGTCGTTACGGCGCTTCAGAAGCCTGAAACTCTGACAACCAGTATTGCCAAGGGGTATCGTATTATCCAGGAACTGGGTTGTAAAGGTCAGATAGGCAGTCGCTCCATGTAAAATACTGGTATTCAGCTGCATCCGGATAGACTGGAAGCCTACCACAACATAGTTGGGAAAAGGCAGGCAGATGATGATGAATTTTAGTTTTTAAAATAGAGTATATGAACTTGTATTAACCGCTGTACTATTTAATGCATAACAATAAAAAAAGCGGATTTACCTAATGTAATGTTATCCTCGCCACTCTGTATACTAAACTATAATCAATAACCCCTACTTTAAATTCTAGGCTAAACAATTTCCATAATGTATTATTATCCGCATAGTTGACTCGACCTACATTATGGAAAGCAAATAATGACTAAAACAAATACTTTTGGTCATTTAAAAGGTCAGTTGATTTAGTGTAAGTTAATCTTTGATCCGTTACCTCATATTAACCATAACCATGTCCTTTGTTAATACAACTCATGTAGGAACCGCCAGAGGCTCAAACATTATTTGACCTGACCAGACCAGACCTATATTTGGTTATACCTACAGCCGCCCACAACGTAGCATAGTTTGGGATAAATCTCTTCCTAAATAACTGATGAATGGCGCCATTAATTATTACTCTGTAATCAAAACTTTTATTTTTGTGATGGAGCTTCCTATCGAATTTATTTCACCGCAAGCCTAAGGTGCTTGATAGGATTTTCCACCGAAAACTTCCAAGCCTTAGGGGTGGGTTTCTAAAAGATGGTATAACTAACTTCAAGTATAAGTACCAACTTCCACGTTTGAACTTCCATGCGAACATTCATCCCCAAATTAATCATTAACCTACGGGAGACATTTTCACAAATGCTTCTCTAGTACTCACCTTCGTTATAAAAGGAATTCTTGTGCAAAACTTCACACTTGTAACACCAGTGGTTAGTCAGTGCGTTGTCTGTCAGGGAATGAGTGAATTTAAGATTTTTATTAAGAAGAGGACAGATAGATAAAATACTCTTTATTATTTTAGAAGATCCTGAATAGTGACGTCCTCTGTTCGTTTTAAACCTAGCCTAGTTTTCATAGTTAAAAATAGTTGACATTTTAAACCTTCAGAGAATCGTTGACAAATACCTAAATCAGATCCATTAAGTTTTCAAAAGAGCAATTAGGCATTTCAAGAAGTTAAAATTGGATTAGTTTTAGACTCCAACTCAATTACTATGAATAAAGGTCTGAACTGGTTCCATTCATCACATTTGAATGAATGAAAGTAGGTACAAACCGGGAGAACGAGTTGTCTATATCTATACAAATAAATAAAATTGAAGTGTCTGTTTGTAATGTCAAAATAACAGCTTTTTACTAAATGCAAATGAAAGTATAAACGGTTCTTATAACAAAAAAGCAATTTTTAACATTTTTGTCTGTCTGTTTGTTTGTTCCGGCTAATCACCAAAACAGCTGGACCGATTTTGACAGGAGTTTCACTGGCAGATAGGTGATGTTACGGCGGGTAACTTAGGCTACTTTTATTTCGCCACAAATCCAGCAGAAAGGAAGCACAGAACTGTAACTATATCATAGAAGTTCCAGCAACTATTCGTAAGGCTCTCATTACACAGGATAGATTATTTGTAAATTGGACTTCCTGCCCGGTTCGAGATTTTACACTGGTAACGAGATGTTACAAGTGCCAGCAATACGGTCATGCAGCTAAGACGTGCAAGATAGCTTCCCCTACATGTGGATATTGCGGCGAAGAAGGGCACACCATTCAGGATTGCCTCAAAAAAGCCGTTGCGCCAAGATGTGCAACATGTTTGTGCTTCAAAAAACCAGCCAACCACAAGACGGGAGACCTGGAGTGTTCTGCTAAAAAAGCTGCCGAAAACAGGTATCTCAACTCGGTTGACTATGAAGGCGCCTAAGAGCGCCACATATTTGTTTATATTTTAGACTTAACTTACTGTTTATATTCTTCTTTTACTAGTATGGACAATAATTTAATTACTGATATAGATTACACATTTGTGCCTGATGCAAAGGCATGCCAGGTTGAGGACTGCATCCAATATCTTTCCGATTATAAAAAGTCACTAACCATACTAACACAGAACATTCGCAGTATTTTTAAGAATATCGATAGCTTCAACATTTTTCTTAGTAGACTTAATTTTGATTGTGATGTGATGGTTCTAACCGAATGCTGGTTATATGATCGCCAGGAAAACCTCCCAGTAATGCCAGGGTACAACTTATCGTATACCAAGCTAAATAACAACCAAAATGCTGGTGTGGTGGTATATTCTAAGGAATCATTAATGGTTTCAGTGGAAGAACCTACTCTTAAAGACTGTATGAGTAATTGTTTGATCATCAAAATTAGTACAACTACAGCAATAGTCGCTATGTATAGATCCCCTTCCGCTAGAAACTTGGATTCTTTTAACGTTGCCTTAAACCAAATATTTCTAGACCTAAGCTCATTCAAGAATGTCATACTAACAGGTGACATAAATATAAACACAAACTTTGACAACTGCGATGCAGGGACCCAAGAGTATCTTAATATCTGTTCATTTCATGGTTTTCTACCTGCGCACACCTTGCCCACACATGATAGCGGTTCCTGCCTCGATCATATGATCATTAAATCCAGTTTATCGTATGTTACGTTAGTTACTAACTCAACCATTACTGACCATCACGTTGTTCTACTAACCTTAAACTTTTTTTTTTTTTTTTGTGGATGGGAAATCATCAAATGACTTCTCCCGCTCTGGGCGGAGCGGGAGGGCGTGTCAGACTTTTACTGACTAAAACCCACCCGTGTTCCTTCTGTTGCCTGTGCCGGGGCCACGGTAACTCTTTCGAATATCTCGCAACCCTGGCTGGCATCGGCCCTAGCGGACCCCGTCAATAGTGCTGACATCTCTTTGAGGCGCGCGTGGAACACGACGCGCCGTCGACTCGGGCTTGGTCCTTACCGGACGGCGAGCTACCCATTGCTTGCCGTCCGCAAGCCCGCGCCTACGGTGGCCGGGAATCAGCTGCCAATTCCCGACGCCCAGGGCGTCTCCTGCGACGACTAGGGGCGTGAGGGTGCAAAGCTTGCCTCTCCCTCACGCGTCCCGCCTCCTCCTTCACGAGCATTACTGCTTCGCAGAAGGAGGTAATGGCTTCCCATGCACTCTCGCTCCGTACCATGGCCTGGACCAGAGCCGGACGCGAGAGATCGCCGCCGCCGATCGCTTCCGCGAGGACACGGCGGTGCTCCGCCCAAGCCGGGCAGACCTCCACCGTATGCTCCACCGTGTCCTCCGGGCGATCCACACAGTGGTGACACCCGGGCGTTTCCTCCCGCCTTACCCGGAACAGGTACCTCCCGAAGCACCCGTGTCCGGTGAGGACCTGCGTCAGACGGAAAGTGAGGACGCCGTGGCGCCTCTCCAGCCACTCCTCAAAGAGGGGACTTATCGCCGCAATTGTGGCGTGCCCAACTAACCTTAAACTCAATGCTGCCTAAGCTGAATCGTCCCCAGACCAAAACACAATTAAATACAAACAAACTCGAATATGATTTATGCAAACTTGACTTGAGCCCAGTTTACAATACTGCTGACGCAAATTTTGCTTTATCGTACTTAATAAAACATGTACAATTAGCAATATTACGTAACACTACTGTTATAACAACAAACAAGAAACTTAATAATATTAAACCTTGGATCACTCCTGGCCTTATTCGGTGTATAAGACACAGAGACAAACTTCATCAATCATCTAGGAGAGACCCTGGTAATAGTATCATTAAAACCACTTATAAAAGATACAGGGATTTTTGTAACAATCTCTTAAAGAATTTGAAAAGGAATTACGATAAAAATGAATTAAATAGAGCAGGAAACAACAGCAAGCAACTTTGGAAACATATAAAAAACGTCACATGTATGTCAAAACAGCGTGAATCAAATTCGAGTTTATTGTTAACTAATAGTTCACCTCTTTCATCAGCCAACCAGGTCAATAACTTTTTCGTGAATGTTGGGAAAACTCTTGCCGAACAGATTCCTCAGCATTACAGTGATCAACCACCTTCCCAAACGTTGAATAATAGGCACACACTACAATCTTTCGGTTTGCTGGACACTGACGAAGACGAAATAACACGAATAATTAGCGGACTAAAAGATGACTGTGCTGTCGGATGGGATAATATTAGCAGTAAGATCCTTAAACAATTCAAGCACATTTTGGTACCTCCCTTAACCCATATTTTTCGCATCTGTTTATCTGAAGGCATTTTTCCTAAATGCCTAAAAAAAGCAGTTATAATCCCTATATTTAAATCCGGTAACAGACACTTAGTTAATAATTATAGGCCAATATCGTTACTCTCATCAATCTCTAAAATTCTTGAGAAAATTGTAAACAGCAGGCTAGTTAATTATTTAGAAAAAAATAATTTACTATCATCTATGCAATTTAGTTTTAGAGCCAAATTATCCACAGCCGATGCGGTGCACCACCTGACTGATTATGTCTCAGAGGAACTTGGCAAAGGAAACCAGACGCTGGGGGTCTTCCTTAATCTAGCGAAAGCTTTTGACACAGTGTCTGTTTCTGCGCTCCTAAACAAATTAGAGACTATGGGAATAAGGGGAACCCCGCTGAAACTCTTTGCTGACTACCTAGGCGACAGATATCAATGTGTTAAAATAGACAATATCACGAGCGATGTGCAAAAAAATACTGGTTTTGGTGTTTCCCAGGGCAGCATTTTGGCCCCAACCCTTTTCCTCGTTTATATGAATGATTTGTGCAATTTGAACATACTACATGGCAAAATTGTTTCATATGCTGACGACACGGTCTTAATATTTACCGCTAAAACCAGTAAAGAATTGTACGAATACGCTCAATTAGGTTTCAATACTGTGACTAACTGGCTTCAAAGTAATTTACTAACGTTAAATGCTGACAAGACAAAATATATTCAATTCTCCATGCGCAAGCCTCAAATTAATATTACTCATCCTCATCTTTTTGCTCATAAATGTGCACTCCACACAATCAGTACATGTGACTGTCCTTTTATCCTCCAAACATGCAACATTAAATATCTCGGAGTAATAATAGACGAGACTCTCTCTTTTAGACCACACATTGAGTCTGATTAAAAGAGTGCGCAAATTAATCTATGTCTTTAAAAAACTGCGAACTATTGCTGATCCAAAAGTAATCACACAAGTTTATTTGGCCCTAGGGCAATCCGTAATCCAGTACTGTATCACTTCATGGGGTGGAGCACCCAAAACTCACTTACTCCCTCTTGAAAGAGCTCAGAGAGCCATATTAAAAGTAGCCAATTTCCATCCCTTTCTCTATCCCACAGATCTCCTATACAAATCCTGCAACGTACTGACAGTTCGCCAGCTTTTCATTATGCAACTGGTATTAAAACAGCACACCATGCTTACTTACAACACGGAAAATACTAATAAGAGACGGAATGATATTGCCTGCGAGTCTAATTCCTTTTCAAAATATGTTTTTATAAATAGATTTTTTACATTTTTAGGTCAATTTCTATACAATAGACTAAATAAGAAACTAAGTATCTATAAGTTAAATTATTATAGCTGTAAAAAGACAATTCTGCAATATTTATTAAGCATCTCGTACGTAAAGACAGAAGACCTTCTTTTTGTATGTAAATAAAATGTGATGTGTCCTCTAATTTTAAGTTTTTATTATAGGTAATTGATAAATTGTTATTTTATTATTGATATGTACATAAGCACTATCTAGCCTGAAACACAGGTTTCAACCTAGTTCAGGCAAATCAGCAACTGTGTTCTGTAAAAATTGTTTGTAAGATATTTTAAAGTAAATGTGCCCTGTTTTCTAAATAAACGATTTATATATATTTTTTTTTGATATTTCTCGGGACCCCAGGGTCCCGGACCTTTGGAAGGCATATGAGGGGCCGAAGCCAACTCACAGAGGCCCATTAGACACTTTCAATGGAAATGAGGCACCAACCGACGATTATCCCTGTGCGTACTATGCAAGTGCACCCAAGGACCACCCCCGGTTGGTGTAGGACTATTGCAGGATATGGAGACAAAACAAAAATATTGGGCTATGGGTTTGGATGGCTTAAGTGGACTGGTTATCTAAAACTATGGAAGGACTATGGCCCCTGCCTGACCAATGTGTGATAAATACAATACATGGATAAAATGGCAGGGGGTGACTTGCGCACTCAACAATGGGCCCCCGGAAACGGTCGCTAGCACATAGTGTCCTAGCGACAAGGGGGCAACATGTCTTCAGGTGCTTAAGAGGAGTGGAGAGGTGTTCCACGGCTATCAGGACAATCCCGGTAGTACGGTCAAGATCCCTACCAGCATCTTACTGGACTACTTCCTTCCTCCAAGCACGTTTGCTCTTGCGAATCTCTACTCAAGCCAGCCAATAAAGGCAAAAATGAGGTGGGAGGTCAGTTCTCGTCAGTGTTCACTCCAGCCGGCCAATAAAGGCAAGCCAGAGATGAGGAACATAACTTCTTCCGGGAGATAGGGTACGTGGGGTCGCTACTGCCCAGCAGCTCGCCACATGCTGCCCTGCGGGTTTCTGTATCTCTCTTTGTCTGGCTCCTCACCCTAGACCTGTTCCGGCAAAGTAACCTCTGCCGGCACAGACCTAGAGTTCGGAGCGCGCAAGCCCCACCACGACATCAACGTAGAGATACGGCGATGGGGTTATTATTATTATTCGTTTATTTATTTTCTTTCTTATCTATTTACATTTTTAAATATTTCTAATAAAAATATATACAAAAAAACATTTAAAAATATAAAAAAAATAGAGGTCCGCCGGTATCGGGAGCAGGGTCCAAGCTACCGGTGGTTAGGGCTGCAGAGACAGGAACCTCCTCACAATACGAGCCGTATCGAGGAGTACTGCCTTCTGGATCAGGCTCTTGATCCAACCGCCTAACGACAGCCTCGAGAGATGTTGGTCGAGGCTTTCGGCCATCAGGCCATTGGCCGTTACAACAATCGGCACAATGACAGCCGAGGTCAAATTCCACATGTCAACAACCTCGTGTGCTAAGTCGAGATATTTTATTTGTTTCTCTTTCTCAGCTTTCACGAGGTTCTCGTCATGTGGAATGGTAACATCGATAATCATTGCGCGGCGCGCTAATCGATCTATCACCACTATATCAGGCTTATTGGCGACAATAGTCCTGTCAGTGATGATAGACCGATCCCAGTACAACGTGACATGGTCATTTTCAAGAACTGGGTCGGGCACATACTTGTAATACGGTACCTCAGAGTCTACACGTTTGTATTTCAAAGCAAGTTGCTGGTGAATAATCTTGGCCACTTGGTTATGCCTGTGCAAGTACTCGCCGTTAGCCAGACGAGAACAACCAGAGATAATATGTCTGATGGACTCACCCGGACGGTGGCATGCCCGACACACGTCAACCGTTCCGTCCTTCATAATATGTCTCCGGTAGTTTTTCGTCAAAATAACTTCGTCCATAATTGCACAAACAAAACCTTCAGTTTCCCCAAAGCGGTCACCGAAACGTAGCCAGGTTACGGACGCTAAGAAATCTACACCGGGCTCGTGTAGAGCCCGGTGTAGATAATTATTATTATTTTTTATTTTTTATATCTCTCGGTACCCTGGGGTCCCGGACTTTTGGAAGGCGTACGAGGGGCCGAAGCCAACTCGCAGAGGCCCCTTAGACAATTTTAAACGACGAGGAAGCACCAACCGACGATTATCCCTGTATGCATTATGCAAATGCACCCAAGGACAACCCCCGGTTGGTGCAGGACTATTGTAGGACATGGAAACGAAACATATTGGGCTATGGGTTTGGGTGGCTATAGTGGACAGGTTATCTAATACTATGGAAAAACTATGTCCCCTGCCTGATCAATGTTAGGTAATGCACGGATAAAATGGCAGGGGGTGACTTGCACACTCAATAATGGGCCCCCGAAAATGGTCGCTAGCACATAGTGTCGTAGTGACAAGGGGGCAACATGTCCTGAGGTGCTTATGAGGAGTGGAGAGGTATTCCACGACTATCAGGACAATCCCAGAGCCCGGAAGATGGTCAAGATCCCTACCAACACTTACTGGAATACTTCCTTCCTCCGAGCACGTTTGCTCTAGCGAATCTCCACTCAAGCCGGCCAATAAAGGCAAGAATGAGGTGGGAACTCTGTTCCTCGTCAGTGGTCACTCCAGACGGCCAATAAAGGCAAGCCAGAGGTGAGGAACAAGACTTCTCCCGGGAGATAGGATCCGTGGGGTCGCTACTGCCCAACAGCTCGCCACATGCTGCCCTGCGGGTTCATGTATCTCTCTTGGTCTGGCTCCTCACCCTAGATTCGTTTCGGCAAAGTAAACTCTATCGGCACAGTAGCCAGAGTGTGAGTTTCTTGTCGTATCACGAAATACGTGATGATCAAGTTAATCGAGCAAACTAATGAGCGATGGTATTTAAAAATGGTGCGAGTGTGAGTCGAAGTATGTCAAACTAACAACAGCTCGTATCCTCACATGTCCGATAGTAAGCCGAACGTTTTGTTATTTTTTTCATGTTGCCTAAATTGAAACTTAGAATGGTTTCGGCGAGATAATACGACTAAAATACGAATCTTATAGCAACCGTGCTAACAAGCGTTATGCGTGCCCTACGGAATTTAGACGAGTAATATTTGTTATGTGTTTGGAGATGAATGAAAATCTTCTTCGATAGTAATTAGGCGTATAATAATTTTTGGGTTTTACAAATTTTATGATGTTCCCTTTGCGTGTATGTCGAGCGAATAAAAATGCGACCAATGCCGCGCGTAATTGAGGTTTGTACCACACCCCGCACTCCTCTCCTCTGCCGTCCAGTGGTAGTGGGCTCGCTCATAGTGACGATGCGTAGACATGCCCCCCGCCTTGGAGTAACAGCCTCCAACGATGAAGTAGAAGCAGGTAGAAGATGAGAGAAGTTAGGGTTCTTCCTCCTTTAGTAGCGGACACAATCTGGGGTATGATCTTCGTATCACTCCGTTAGCTGTCTTAATGTCAGCTACACGTGCTAGTCCATCCTTGCCAGGTGAAGTGCTTATGACTCGTCCAAGACGCCATTTCAAGGGTGGCAGATTGTCGTCTTTAATGAGCACCAAGGTATTAGGTGCTATTGTGTCGGTGTTGGACTGCCATTTACTCCTCGTCTGCAGCTCCGAAACGTACTCCTGCGACCACCGCTTCCAAAAGCTCTGCCTCATCTGTTCGATGCGCTCGTAGCGGACCAAGCGTGAAGTGTTTACAGCTGTGAGGTCTTCGTAGGTAGGAGCAATGAGCGGGCGGCCAATGGGCTGGTGTAAGAGGGAGTAGGTCGTTTGGGTCTGAAGACATGGGATACATAGGTCTGGAGTTTAGGAGGGCTTCTATTTGTGTCAATAAAGTGGAAAATTCCTCATAAGTGAGGTTTACGTTTCCTACACGACGGAGATGATGTTTAAGGGATTTAACCCCTGCCTCCCACAAACCTCCAAAATGTGGTGAGTAGGGAGGAATAAAGCTAAACTTAATATTTTCGCCTGCAGCAAAATTTAAAATATTATTTTCATTAATAGTTAAAAATTGAGAGAATTCCTTTAATGCGCCTACAAACGTTTTTCCGTTGTCAGAAAATATTTGTGCGGGTTTTCCACGACGAGATACGAATCTTTTTAAAGCCAATAAGTATGCCTCAGAACTTAGACTGGTGACTAATTCTAAGTGTACCGCACGAGTAGTAAAGCATATGAATAGGCAAACGTAACATTTTTCCAGTTTTGAACCCCTTCCTTTGCGACTCAATATGAACATAGGTCCCGCATAATCTACACCGCAACGCAAGAAAGGATACCCCGGTTCTAATCTTTCAGGAGGCAAGTTACCCATTTTTACTGATAGTGCCTTCCCTTTCTGGCGAGTACATGTAATGCACTTATGCACTGTCTGCTTGGCTAAATCACGACCCTTGAGTGGCCACCAGCTTTCTCTAATAGTAGCCAAGAGCAATTGTGGACCAGCATGGAGTAGACGTTTATGTTCAAATTGGAAAAGAAGTCGCGTGAAAGTGTGTTTGGAACACAACAATATGGGATGTTTTTTACTATAGGAGAAGGTATGTGAATTTACTAATCTACCTCCTACTCTAATAATGCAATCAGAATCTAGGAACACATCAAGACTAGATATATTTCTCATCGATTTAACAGGTAAGTTTTTTATTAATGCATTAAAAATTAACGGAAATGATGTTTGTTGTGCTAAGCGTACTAAAACTAAAGTTGATTTACACAATTCATCAGAGGTAAGCGGACCAGCGCTACGTTCTGTGTTGACCTTGATTCGTGCATTATGAATGAATCGTGACAAGTAAGCTGCTGCACGTCTCATGCGATTAAAATTTGAAAAACGTTCAAATGTAAAAATACTAGTAAAAGTTGATTGTGTAAATAACGAATTAACATTTGATTTGATTTCTGGTAAATCGTGCAATTTAATTATTTCATCGTGGTTATTTTGTTTAAAATTAGTGTTAATTTCGGTTAAGAATGCTGGCCCGTGCCACCAGATATCTGAATTTTGAAGCTCGTCGAGCGTGAGCCCGCGGGATAAAAGATCAGCCGGGTTGGTTTTACCAGCAACATGTAACCACGGTAACTCACCAGTCAACTCATTGATTTGCACTACTCTGTTCTGGACAAATGGCTTTAACAAATTAGGTGAAATTTTAAACAATTTATGACAATCGTGGAATCAGACCAAAAGCATACGTTATCAAAAGTTAATCTCCATGATTGAATTATTTTTTGATATAACTTAGCACCAACTAAAGCTCCGCATAGTTCAAGTCGCGGTATTGTGACTGGTTTAATTGGTGCGACTTTGCTCTTAGCACAAAGTAACCTAACAGTGACTGGTGAATTGTCGTTGTATGAGCTGATGTATGCACATGCACCATACGCATCCTGAGATGCATCCGTGAAGATATGTAGATCTGTGTAGTTTGTGTTCACTTGTCTGACATGACGAGGAATTTTTATGTTTTGTAGGTGTTGAAGCGTGTCAATAAAGTTTTTCCACATAAACAAAATATTGTTAGGTACTGGATCGTCCCAACTTAACTTACAAAGCCATAACTTTTGTAAAATTATTTTTGCAATTATAATTGAGGGTGATAACAAGCCTAATGGGTCGTACACCTGTGACACAACAGACAAGATAACGCGCTTAGTCACCTGAGTGAAGGTTTGATCAATCTTTGTAGTAAAATATAACAAATCTAAATAATTCAACCAACCAAGACCGAGTGTTTTAGTTAAACAATTCTCGCCTAAAGCTAATTCCTTTGTTTGATCTGTTGTAGAAGTCTCCAAATTAAACAACCATTTACGTAAATGGAAGCAACCAGATTTTAAAACATCATTTACTTTGGTACAAATATCTAATAAACATTGTTTATTATCATGGCCAGTAATTAAATCATCTACAAACAGATCTTCATCTATTACTTGCTTTATGACGTCATCCTCGCACTCAGATGCCAGCTGTTTGATGCATCGAATACTTAGGTAAGGAGCGGACGCGGTACCATATGTCACGGTATTAAGCTGGTACACACCGAGTTCGTCAGATTTATTTTCACGCCAAAGAATTAACTGGAAATTTCTTTGATCCGGTTGAATATTAATTTGTCGATACATTTTCTCGATGTCAGCGCATGCAACAAATCTAAATTGTCGAAAACGTAACAAAATTGAGAAAACGTCATTATGTAAACTAGGGCCAATATGCTGAATAACGTTAAGTGATTTGCCCGATGTTGATTTTGCACTTCCATCAAAAACCAAGTTTGGTAGTACTACTATGAACTCTTAAAACACCGTGATGCGGTAGAAAATAGTTTGATGATGGATAGTGATTAACTCGACTCATGTGTCCTAAACTTAAATATTCATTCATAAAATCGCAATATAATTTTTTATATTCAGGTGTAGATTTATCTAATTTAAGTTCAAGTGCGTGAAAGCGATTTAGCGCGAGTGTATACGTATCTCCAAGTGTGTCACTAGACTCGGCTAATGGAATGCGCACAAAAAACCGACCTGTGTTATCGCGGTACGTAGTTTGCACAAACAAGTTTTCACATAACGACTCGTCCTTAGTTAATTTATTTTGCGGAACTATTTCTTCTAACTCCCAGAATTTTCTAAGTTGAGTATCTAATGATTGTGAGTAGTTACATTGAACTCGATTGTTGCGTGAAGTTTTATTATTCAACAATGAACCAGATATTACCCATCCCAACTTAGTATTCTGAAGATATGGACCGCTGCTTAGTCGAATTAGTCCGTCATTTAAAAGTTCCCAGAACTGGTCTGCCCCAATTAATAATTCGATTCCTGATGGCGAATAAAATTTGGGATCTGCTAACTGTACATGTTCAGGGATATAAATATGTTTGATTTTGTACCTAAAGATGGCAACTGAGCTGTGATTTGATTTAAAACTAAACATTTAAAGCGTGTACTATATTGTGTAGTTTTAGACCTTAAATGAATTTCGCATGATTGTGTGGAATTAGTCACCGAGTTACCTACCCCGGAGACTTGCACAGTGGACTGTATTAAATTAAGATTTAGTCGTTTGCATAAAGATTCTGCAATAAAGCAATGCTGACTGCCGTTATCTAATAAAGCGCGGGTAGTGTGGAAATTATTGCTTTTATCTGCGACCTCAACTAAAGCAGTGGACAGCAGTACCGTCTCTAATAATGAATGAGTAGTACTTTGATGTGTTGTGTGAGATGCAGAATGTAATGTGGTAGTGTTTGAAGAGTTAGCACTAGTTGTATCCTGCGGCGACGCCTGTGAATTAAACGTAACAGCTGACGATGTGGATGCACTCGCATTATCGTCACATTTATCATGAATTAAATTGTTGTGTTTCTTATTGCATTGCCTACAAGGACCGAACCAGCACTCATCTACCGAATGACTAGCGCGTAAACAATTACAACATAACTTCTTTTCATTAATGAATTTCATTTTATCGTTAACTGATAATTTTAAGAATGAATCACAAGAATAAAGCGGATGGTTAGCTTGACACATAGTGCAAATACGAGAACGTTTGGAATTTTTATTAATAGATTGTTTACTGTGTGTTGATGTATAACTATGTGATTTGTTTGGTTGTATTGAATGTGATGGTTTCTTTACGTTATTGTCCGTGGTAGATTTACTATGTGCCAAATGAATAGTTTCAAGTACGTCAGCCCTATTTTTAAGAAAAGTAATCAAATAATCAAGAGATAAACGTGAATTTGACTGGTTATGACTATTTATAATTGAACTTTTATGAGTCTCCCATTTTCTTTCGGTAACTGAGTCAAGTTTAGATGTAATTAAGTAAATAATCAAGGTGTCCCAAGACTCAGTCGGTTCGCCGAGGTTTTTGAGGGAACGTAGGTTTTTGAGAATCTATAAGTTTACGAATTTGATTGGATGATTCCTTTTTAAGTGACGTAATAGAAAACAAAGCCTTTATATGGTTTTGCACAAGTAAACGGTTATTATTGAATCGGTTTTCCATTAACTCCCATGCTATATTGTAATTATCGGAGGAGAATTCCAATGACTTAATCACCGATAATGCACTGCCAGTAAGAGAAGACCGTAAATAATGGAATTTTTGCACATTATCTATTTCTTTAGAACTATGGATGAGAGATAGGTAAGTATCGCGGTACTCTAACCAATGATCATAAGAGCCATCAAAGGAAGGAAGTGAAATTGTGGGTAATTGAACTTGACTAGAAACTTTAGAAGAATTTTGAGCGTTATCTGCGTTAATAATACACTTAGCTTTAGTCACATAAGCATAATAGTGGGTTTCAAAAGTTTCCCTCTCAGATAATTCCTTTTCTATTTGACTATCAGGAATTTTTAAATCTATTTCATCCTGAATTTCTGAAAACTGCTGTAACAATAAATCTGCTTTTGTAAACGCGTTTGTAATTCTATTTTAATAGTTTCAGTAATAGGCATTATTTCTACAGAGTCCACATACTTCATGAATAGTCGAAATTTACCGCGAACAACACCTCTTCTTTTATTTAAATCTCTGAATATATCCTCACCACTACTACGACCCTCTTTTGACGGAGTTTTAGTCATTTTGGAGTTTGTGGAAGACAGTGGAAAATAGTATTTGTGAAGATTTGCAAACAATTTTTTGTATTAAATGAAGTTGAGGGTAGTGACAAAACAAAATCTTTACGCGTTTTTAACTATTTAACGGGAATAAAACACTATGATTTCGCATAATGGGTATTAACACAAATAAAGCACTGAATATAGAAAAAGGGATAAGGATGAAGAATGATGATTGACCTGACCGTTTTATGCTGGTACCGTGGATGACTTCGCGGATGGCCTCGTGCGTCCGATTAATGCTGGTCGCGACGATTTCTTCTGCTGCATCCGGCGTTGAAGGTCCAAATTATGTTTGGAGATGAATGAAAATCTTCTTCGATAGTAATTAGGCGTATAATAATTTTTGGGTTTTACAAATTTTATGATGTTCCCTTTGCGTGTATGTCGAGCGAATAAAAATGCGACCGATGCCGCGCGTAATTGAGGTTTGTACCACACCCCGCACTCCTCTCCTCTGCCGTCCAGTGGTAGTGGGCTCGCTCATAGTGACGATGCGTAGACATTATGAATGAGATATTCCTATTTCGTTTTAAGATGGAGTGAGTAAGCGAGATGTGAAATTATTTGCGTATGGCGTCAAATTCAAGTGGCCAGATCCACTTAAAATCCCTTCTGCCTATATCTTCAAAAGTTTTCGCGCTTTTGTGTTCATTATTTCTATTTCGATTATAAAGTATTCATAATGAAGCCCAGTGCATCACAGTTTGAAATGTTGGTTAATTTCATGGAACAGTAAGTACCTTTATGTGAGCAATAAATGAGAACATAGATTTTAGAGTTGTGTATCTTTCAAATGAAAAAAATTTAATATATTTTGTCTAAAATTTACAGACACGGTGACATAAACAAATTGAACAAAACCGCACAAGGTAGAATACAGACGATCCAAGCTTGAGAACACCTCACAAATTTATTGAATAGTGATCCTACTGGGGACACTAAGAATACAGATAAATGGAAGAGGGTATGTACCTATCAGTGTAAATCTTATCCTATCTTTCATATAACTTTGGTTTGATGTACTTGCCTGCGCCCAAATACCTACCTACCTAGGATATTTTTATATTTGACCATACCTACTTATTAATTCGTTATGTATAATTACACACTACAATGGTTATGTTGTCTTTCAAAGGTGTGGAGCGATGTTAAAAATAACACGAAGAAAAAGGCAGCCAAAATAAATAGGGCTGTTAATGGTACTGGTGGTGGGCTTGCAATTAATCTACAGCTGACTGATTTAGAGCAACGTGTTCTTAACATAATTTTACCTCAGGCAGCTACAGGCTTAACAGGTGTAAGGGAAGCGGGCTTTTCTCAGGTTGGTTATGGTGCTTTCATATCATTATTTACTAACTGCAACAAAATATAGGTATATATGTAAACCATACTTCAAAATCTCATCTCATCGCATCTGTAGATTTACCTATAACAAAAATTACATAAAAAATGTTTCAGAACCAAATTGACAGTCCCAACAGAATGGTAACCCTGTCACCAACATCACCTGTGCTGGCTGTCAGTCATGATGAGGTTGCAGTTGTTGAAGAAAGTCCGGTTATTAATATAAGTAAGTATGGTCTTTGGTTCACAATGGGGTCTCCAATGTGACTTGGCAGTCCGACAGTCATTTATATCATTGCTGATTTTTCATTTATGTTTTCTTTTCTATTTTAGTGGATGTTATATGGAATGAAGCCGGACCATCCCACATCACATCACCCTTACCTCAACCGTCACCAACCACCAACACCTACCAAGCAGAAGTAGAAGAGGATATTGTCTTGGACAGTCCACCACCAGCAGGCCCTCTAAGACCAACGCAAGCGGGACATACTCCACAACGTCGGCGACGTAGTATAACTTCACGACGAATATTATCTCCACGACGCCGGATTATCAGACAACCCAATCAGATGGAACGAGCAACAGAGCATTTCCTGTACTCTGATGAGGAGTGGAGGAGTTTTTTAAGAAAAAAACACGTCGATGACGTTAATTTAGAGAGGGAAAAGCTACGCATAAGGGAGCTTGAGTTGGAAACTCAAAGGAAATGGCAAGATGCTGCATTGCTTGCCGTAGAAGCATTACATAAGATAATTGATTCTAAATTATGCAGAGATTAACGATTTATTATCTTATGTTATGCTTCTATATTGTGCACAGCAGCATTTTGACATATTTTCTGTGATTGTAATTTTATATTGTAACTTTTTCGCCCTTTATGCCTGGCGACTTTGTTTTTGTTGGTATATTGCCATATGCTAGCGCTCATTTAATGTTTTGTATTTCGTAATGTACTTTGCATACAATCAAGTATAGAATCAAGTTTTTCTAACTGAACAGACAGCTGCGCTACTGGGAAGTTTGTTTAGGAAGTGGTGAAGGTTCGAAAAGTGCTGATTCTCAGCCTAGTTTGAATAAATGACCTTTGATTTTCAAAATCAAGTCATTCATTCAAACTAGGCTGAGAGTCAACACTTCGAATTTTATTGTAAATAAAAGCTACAACTACTGTGTTTAATAAATATGTTTTATTTACCAAATAACAATTCTCTTTGTAAGTGTTTCATTATTATAAAGCTTTAAATGTGTTATGTATGGACTAAAAAGTAAATACTTAAATATCGGTAGTTCTTGTACATATAGGTATACATAGGCAGAATTATTAAACAATAACTCTTAAAAATATAAAGTCCAAGTCAAATAATTTATTTCAAATAGGCACATAAATGGCACTTTTGAATGTCAACATTTACAAAAACAAACAGAATTGATTCTAGTTGCCCCTTCCAAAAGGTAGTTTCGTATGGAGAAGAATAGGCAAGAAACTCCACCGTTACTCTTTTAAAATTGATGTGAAGACCATGCACCTCCTAGTATAAAAGTAGGTAAGTACTCCACAATAGGTTAAAACACTTGTTTTCAATTAGAACTCTTGCAACTATATGTTTTTGATTAAATGTAGCTTCTGAAGATTCTGCAGTTGCTTCTAAGTATGGTGTCATTAACCATGGTCGCAGTGGATATCCAGAATCACCTGAAACAATGAATGTATGAGTATTATGTAAAGAAACTAATATTCCCCTGCAAATAAAGATCGAGTTTGTAAACATAACTAATATACAGGGTGACTGCATTCATTGGCAATATTTTAGGGGGTGACAGTACATGAGTACTGTGTATTCATGAGAATATGAACATAAAAGTTGTTTGTATGGGATCAACCCTAAAGTCCATTTTTTATACATTTAATCAAGTTGTGTGAACATAAATCTGTGCAACAGGTGATTTTTTAACCCAGTAAGTAGTATCAAAGTGAAATATTCAATGAAATACCTATAATAAGTACTATATTCTTACCCAAATCATCCAGTTTAGGTACACCATAATCTAATGCAATGTTATAGAGCACACAACAGGCTTGAATAATTTTTGCACATTTTTGAGGCTTGTAATGTAGAACTGTCTTTGTTTAAGCAACGCCAATGATTTTTCAGTCGACCAAAAGTGTTTTCAATTAGAACTCTTGCAACTATGTTTTTGTTTAAATGTAGTTTCTGAAGATTCTGCAGTTGCTTCTAAGTATGGTGTGATTAACCATGGGCGCAGTGGATATCCAGAATCACCTGAAACAATGAATGTATGAGTATTATGTTACTTAAAGAAACTAATATTTCTATAATTATGTTGGAGTTAACAGACATAATATATTAAAGCACTTGAAACACTCCTACTTGGAATCAATGTCACTCAATATAGGAATTAAATACTAAAACCAACAGGAGTTGGTTAACTAAGGATAGTAAGTAGTAACTAATGTTTAAAAAAAAAGCAGAACACATACCCAGTAGCCAACATATTTCACCTTATGCATGTAAAGATTGCATATAATTGTTGATTTGACTGTTCTCCTAAATAAATGAATCATGGTTAGCGCCACCAAATTTAGAATTGACATTTATTATTCTACAGTCACTATCGCACACCTAAAATATAATAAATTATTAAAATTAGTTTTCTATATGATTGAATACTAGCACATTAAGAAATTTCAATACCTACCATTTGTACATTTATCGAATGATAATGTTTTCTACAGTAATATAAATGCTCCTCTTCTACCGGCGGTGCAAGTATTCTAAAATGACTCCTATCAATACACCAGGTATTTCAAATTTTGTGTAATATCTGTAATAATTTAATATTAATAAAACTAATTATGATAGTTAGATTTTGTAATTGAGTAGGTCCTTTTAAGTGCTACAACAAAATACTAACCTCTGACTTACTGCCTGTCGAGCAGCACGAGTTTTTGGAAACTGTATATACTTTTCCAACACAATCATGAGTCAAAGCTTGGGTCACTTCATGAATATAAACACTGCACATCTTTTGAGACAGACTTTTAGCCACTCCCACAAGACGTTGATACGAGCCGGTTGCATAAAAAATAGAGCGACGAGTACCTAAAAAAATATGAAAAAATGTAAAACATACTTATCTAAAAGTATCTAACAATGTATTCAATAACTAGGTAGGTATTTTATTACTGCGTTGGTACAATACCTTGGTTGAAGTGTAACTCGTTGAGTCGACCTCTTTGCCAATTCTTCTAGTTCTTCACAAAGAAATAGAAAGGCTTCCTTTGGTAAAACTGTACAATACCGGACAGCGAAATAATGGGTTTTTTGGGGTGGGGGAGGGGGGGGGGGTGTTCCCTCCTCCCCAAACCCCCTCCCGAATCTAGGAAACGCATACTTTTGGAGATATTCAAGATTGAAATTTTGAGGTTAGGAATCAAAAAATCGTATATTTTATGCAACTTTGAGGGGTTTTATGGGAGAGGGGGTCACCCACAACCCTTTAGACCATCCCCCACAGTAGCAAATGTATACTTTCAGGTATTAAAAATGAAAAAAAAAATTTGTTGTGTCGGGGAGCGCTCTACTATTGTATAAAAATATTTGTACACTGAAATTCAGTTTCTGGGTGGTTTAAAAAAAAAAATAACCATAACCTAAACTAAATCTGTCCAAGTCGGGGTGCCTTAAGTTTAGTTTCTGGGTGGTTTAAAAAAAAATAACCATAACCTAAATTAAATCTGTCCAAGTCGGGGTGCCCTAAGTTTAGTTTCTGGGTGGTTTAAAAAAAATAACCATAACCTAAATTAAATCTGTCCAAGTCAGGGTGCCCTATATTTTGTATGCAATAAAAAGAGAGATGAGACATAATTTTCTTACTAAATAATAAGAGGTTGATAAATGAAACACTAAAATTATAATAAACAATTTATTATGTTGTAACATAAACATATGTTATAGCGGTCAACAATTCCTCAAAGGGATATTTGAGGTTTATTCTAATATTTCTTCTCCATGAGTATTCCGCCAGCCAATCTGTAAAGTCTGACTTGTTATGTTGCTGGCGGAATACTTTTTTTAGGGGTCGCCATTGGCTTTCAATCCTTTGGGTGTGTGTCCCATCTGGTGCCACAAATCTATTTACAGGATCACTGTGGTTGACCCTTTTATGAATATATCCATGTTCAGGAAGGCATTGATACGCTCTCCAAAAATCTGTGTGAATAATGGAGCTCTCCTGAACATGTTTTTTTATTAGTGGCACCAATACTTCTGACGTACGCTCATTATCGGGACACACTTCAAGCCTTAGGTCATCACTCCCATCTTCAATCATCCCTATCACCCAATGTCCTTCAATATGTCTTCCTCTGTTATACTTTCTTCTCCCAAACTTCGATTCGTCAATTTGTACAATTTTATTCAGTCCTCCTATTTTCGTATCTGGACTGAAATGTTCAAGTACATAAATGACTACTGCTTCCCTGCAATAACTGTACCAATCCGCGATTGTCTTAAATGATAAAACTGGCTCGTTTTCATCTGATAGTTGCTTTTGCACCCATTCATATTACTGGCCATCACTGAACGCATACATGAGTTGAAATATGGTTGACAGGGCCAAATGTGCATTTTCGAACCAGGTCCCAGCTGCTCGACTAAATGTTCTGGTTCGGCAATCGCTTTTCCTACATCTAAATCTCCCAAAATGTCCAGTGTCCATGACGACTGGCATTGGCCGACGGTGGATAGGGCACAATTTTTCAGTCGGTACCAACCTCCTTTCCTCAGCAAATTGCACGCATTGCTCATGGGAGCCTAGGCGAGTGAAGACTTTTTTCCATGTCCACATGGATCTAAGACAAATAGAAAAAAAATAATTATAAAGTAATCTATACACTTTTAAATACCTGATGTACCTAGATAATTGAGAAACTAAAGCCCTTCACCCTGAGTAAAAAGTGGGAGCTGCTCTCTATCTGAACCGGAGCTCCCGCAGAGTAATTTGATTCTATCACTATATTCAACCTAATTTACACTATTTATAGTTCAAACTATAAGTAACTAACTTTATATTTATTATTATATGTAACATCTACTAGCCTGATTTCATCCGAGTGAAAGTGAACTCGTCTCCCGGATGACCCAGATGGTAGATGTACCTCCACACCATCGGCAGAGGTGGAGGAGGAGGCTGGCATGATGAGGTTAGCCATCCTAGTTGCTTCATTTAATATGGAAGCCAAGCCACTAGAACCAGCTATGTTGCTGGGACCAGCAACGGGTTCTTCCAACGAAGACGACGACGGGAGCACAAGCGGCTCATTAGAGTCCAACACTTGCACTCGCGTTGAAGTAGACACAAGCGGCTCTCTAGAGTCTATCACTTGGGCACTACAGGGCACTGAAGAAGAGGCCGTAACAAGTGGCTCATTTGAGTCCAAAACTTGCACTACACTCGATTCTTCAGGCAAAACAGCGGAATCCGAGTACTGAGACTTCGAAGACGCCATGGTAGTCACAATGTTGTTTAGCTTTAACAGGAGTACGTAAAACGATCTCGACTGCAAGGCGAACGAACAGTGACTGAAAATAACCGCGAAATGGCGCGAGAAATAAAAAGAACGAAAAGAGAACGAAAAAAAGTTTTTTTTCTTTTTCAGATATTATTATTTTAGCATTGGACAAGCTAAATTCACTTAATTATATATAATATGTCTTTTGACTACATTATTTGTCATTTTTAATGTAAATTAAAGTAAATTTGCATTTTATTAAATATTTATTGTGGCTGTATGAAATAATACCTTTGTCATAAATACTACAAACAAGGTAAAAAATGAACGAAATCTGTCAAAATGGCGTCAAATATTACGAAAAATTATCGATTTTCATTATTTTTTTTCTCAAAAACTATATGTTTCCTAACATTGAAACTTTGCATACTTACGTTTTAGACATAAACCTTTTCAACAAAAAATTATGAGCTCAAAACTCGCTGTCCGGTATTGTACAGTTTAGCCCTTCCTTTGACAAACGGTATCTATTCCTAAATTCAGTATCGTTGAGATCGTTCACTGGATTGAAACTGGCACGAAAATTGGCTCTTTGTTTTCGAAGATGATTCCGTTCATCTTGACAATGAGCAGTCATCATCATTTTCCATGCGAAAAAATTACGTGCTGTCATGATTAAACACAATTTATCAAAATTACACGCAAATGACGCAAATATTGATGCAAATATCACGAACGTAACTTTTAAAAACTACAATTCACCTGTCACACACCGAGTGAGTAACTTTACTACTAAGTTTACGTTTACAAACGCAACGACAATGGTTCGACACGTCAAATTATAACTTACACTCGCAGTATAACGCAAAATGTTCACCGAAACGCTACTATGAACGTTACGTTTACAATACCGAACTATTCTAGTACCGTTAAAAATCTTACACTCGCTGTTTCGGTTTACAATACTTGCCGCCAGGGGCGCTTTTTACGTTTTCATACATTTATTACTCGATACACAAACGTAGTAGTTACGTTTTTTATAGGAAAAAACTCACACTAAGCGTACAGATCTAAAGTACAGGAGCGCGCAAGCCCCACCACGACGTCAACGTAGAGATACGGCGATGGGGTTATTATTATTATTATTTTTTGATATTTCTCGGGACCCCAGGGTCCCGGACCTTTAGAAGGCATATGAGGGGCCGAAGCCAACTCGCAGAGGCCCGTTAGACGCTTTCAATGGAAATGAGGCACTAACCGACGATTATCCCTGTGCGTACTATGCAAGTGCACCCAAGGACAACCCCCGGATGGTGTAGGACTATTGCAGAATATGGAGACAAAAAAAAATTGGGCTATGGGTTTGGATGGCTAAAGTGGACTGGTTATCTAAAACTATGGAAGGACTATGGCCCCTGCCTGACCAATGTGTGATAAATACAATAACGGATAAAATGGCAGGGGGTGACTTGCACACTCAACAATGGGCCCCCGGAAACGGTCGCTAGCACATAGTGTCGTAGCGACAAGGGGGCAACATGTCTTGAGGTGCTTAAGAGGAGTGGAGAGGTATTCCACGGCTATCAGGACAATCCCGGAAGTACGGTCAAGATCCCTACCAGCATCTTACTGGACTACTTCCTTCCTCCGAGCACGTTTGCTCTTGCGAATCTCTACTCAAGCCAGCCAATAAAGGCAAGAATGAGGTGGGAGGTCAGTTCTCGTCAGTGTTCACTCCAGCCGGCCAATAAAGGCAAGCCAGAGATGAGGAACATGACTTTTCCCGGGAGATAGGGTACGTACGGTCGCTACTGCCCAGCAGCTCGCCACATGCTGCCCTGCGGGTTTCTGTATCTCTCTTGGTCTGGCTCCTCACCCTAGACCTGTTTCGGCAAAGTAAACTCTACCGGCGCAGACCTAGAGTTCGGAGCGCGCAAGCCGCACCACGACGTCAACGTAGAGATACGGCGATGGGGTTATTATTATTATTATTATTTGAGGAAAATAATTATGGTTCCGCGCAAAAAAACTAAAACCCATAAAATTATGAACAAAAAGTTGGATTTGAAATATTCTTTTTGAAATTGGTTGCCCAATTCTTGAAGACAGTTATAGGCTATTTAACATCACGCTACGACCCTTAGGAGCCGAACAGAAAGAAAAAAACAAAATTATGAACAAAAAGTCGGATTTGAAAAATTCTTTTTGCATTTGGTAACCCATTTTGAAAAATGACTATCTTATGAACACTAACACCAAATGATTTTATTATTATGTTAGAGAGTTAAAAGTCAGTATTTTGCAGGAACTAAAAGTGCTACGAATTATGAAATGATTGACGGAAAATGTATCTAGTCAATAAAAATATATCTATTGCACGGGTAAAACTGATAAGAAATAGCAAATTAAAAAAATCTGAGATTCAACTTCACCAACCTAGGTTTAACTGCTACAAAATCATAAGTAACCACCATTAAAAGGCATCATTTTAAAAATAAACTTTATCAAATGAAAAAAATGTCTAAAGCCCCCTCCCTTTACCCCGCGTCCTCCGACTCGTGACTTAGACCGTGTTTCCGCACTCATAAAATAAGTTTGTCCCGACCGGAAAATAATATTCCAAGAATAGCCTGCCGTAGCCCTATTGTTTCCAATGATATTTATATCCAGGTTAACATATTTTTTTTATGGCAAATCATTAAATGATTTCTCCCGCTCTGGGCGGAGCGGGAGGGCGTGTCAGACTTTTCCTGACTAAAAACCACCCGTGTTCCTTCAGTTGCCTGTGCCGGGGCCACGGTAACTCTTTCGAACATCCCGCGATCTACGAGGTGGATCTACGAGTCGCTGGTAGTTTTCACAAGTTACCCATTGTTTTAATGTTCATCTAAAACCGAAAGCATAGAAAAGTTTTTGGGCAACTTTTTCACTGATTTCGTAATGTCACTTACATGCGAAGTGAACGTTCTGTTTGCCGAACTCTATGCTAAGTAAAATTTTTACTCATGAAAACATCAAGAGCAGGACCAACGGTTTAACAAGCTTTCCGAAGCACGGGGGTATCATACCGCCAACTTCCCATCGGACTATGAGAGTGACGGTAGAGAGAGAGTGCACCTGCGTCTGCGCACACACGCCTGCACTATAATGTAATCACCCTAAGGTTGACTGGTAGAAAATGCCTCAGGCATTAAGTCCGCCTTTGTACGGTATTCTTTTTACTTGTGCATAAAGTTTTAATAAATAAATAAATATAATATCCTCGCGTCGTTGGCTAGCCTCCGCTGAGATTGGCCGCCATGGCCAAAATTCTGTCTGGACGACTATTACTATTTCAACAGAATACGCCAGGAATGCACATACCCGTGAATTGCTCAAAAGTATGCAATTATTTTTTATGCCATTGTGCTATTATTACGCGTCGTCCAAGCCACTTGCATACCATGTAAATACTCGTAATTTTACATTCAACGGAAGATTAACCAAATAATAGGTATTAATTGTCATATATCGAGAAGAAGTCCGGAATGATAAATATAACCCGTGATCCTCACCGGACGGATGTTTGAGAGTGAGGCGTCGAACCCTTGCGACAGTTTATTACTCCCTCTGACCTCCGCGAGTGTTTGTCTGTCTGCCTATACATTTACGTGTGCGTACGTGAGGTATTTTTACTTCAATTGTAAGTAGTAGGGTTACAAGAATATTTTTATTCAGTGTTATACAGGTAGGTATTACGGTATGGTTGTCGATGGAGCCGTGGTGGCCCGATGGATAAGGAACCGACTTGTGAGTTGTAGGTTTTGGGTTCGAACCCAGACAGGCTTGCAATTAAGTGACTTAGTGCAAATTATTTCATCACCGCTGCTTTAAAACAACGAGTTGTACATGTAAACAAACACGGGTAGTTTATTTAACTTCTCAGTGCAAACTGAGCGAACATGTGAACATTAAAGCAGTAAAAACCCTAAGTTTCCTATAAGAACAGAGCGCATGCCGTGACACGCTGTAGCACGCGGCGCGACAAGGACGTGACAAACAGATGGTGTCCGGTGTGGTGACGGGGCTGCTGTAGTAATTAAAAGGTAAAAGACGTATGTTTTTACTTAGATAGCTGTGTGCTAGATGACTGATTTATGGCAAATAATTTAATTTCATGTGTCTTTGTTTTGCAATGTTAATAAATTTGCATACTACCAATTGTATAGCAACAAGTTCTTCCGTCTAACTGAAAAGACAGCTGTGCTGCAGGGGAGTTTGTTGCGCCACTTCTTCTTCCCAGCTAGAGCACTAGAAAGTGGTGAAGGGCGGGCGTTTTGGTCTGTCTTTTGTAATTTTGACGTTCAAAAAGTGCCGACTCTCAGCCTAATTTCAATAAATCACTCATAATCTGATTTGATTTGATAAATCTAGTTCCTCAGTAAATCAGCTGCCCTTTATAGAGGTCTGTGGGCCATCTCACAATAGGCCTGCAACATAACACTACAGTTATCTAAGCTAAGACAACCTTGCTTTATCAATGAAAACGAGCTAATCTACACTGATAACATTTTCTAAATGCCAGATAAGTGGCATTTATCTGACATTTAGAAAATTACTGCGCCTCCTAACACCTGAAACCTGTGGGTGTCTAAATATAATTCACCTTCAAGAATGTATCCCACGCTGAAAGGAAATGTTCAGTTCAAATAGAACAGCTGCTTTCTAGAAAGAACCAGTATTTTTTCTACAATCATCTTAACTAAACATTACAATATAAACTCACGCCTTCTTCCCATAGGGGTAGGCAGAAACTACAGCGACGACTAGCGGCGGTGGCGACTTGCTATGATCCTTGCATACTCCTTTTGCCTCGTTTACGTTCATGCATCTGGTCATACACGCACGCCGGTTGCGAGTACTACGCACCTGACCTTTCTGAAGAATATCACCAATAAGGTATATGTCTTCCTATGGCATTCCCTCCCGGCGTTACTACTCACATCTGCCGAGTAAATACCTTTTGTTAGTCGATTTTCATTCATCTTCTCAACATGACCAAACAATCTAAGCATACTCGTTTCAAGTATGTTTAGATGGTTTGGTCACGTTGAGAGGATGAATGAAAGTCGTCTAACAAAAGGTATTTACTGCCTAATCACATCATACCTAAGCCTATCATTCATAGTTACACCACACATGTTTCGCAAGGAACGCATTTCCACAGCATTCATTCTACTTTCATGCTTCTTTTGCTATACCCAATATTCACTTCCATACATAAGCGTAGGCAGCAGCACACCATTGTGAACAGCCAGTCAGTCGGGCCTTTTTGGACATTAACTGGTTGGTCACAATCGCATGTATAGCACCATTCACTTTATTTCCCGCATTTACTCTCCTTTCCACATCTTCATCAATCTTTCCATGCCTTGTAAACAGACTTCCCAAATATACAAAGTAACTCACTTACTTGCTCCACACTCTTATCATTTATTTTTACATCACACATCGATACGTCCTCTTCTCTTTCAAACACCATTACCTTCGTCTTATTTACATTTATATTCATCCTTTTCATCTTATATGCTTCATCCATGACAGTCACCATGTATTGCAACTGTTCTGCTCACGATTCAAGTAGAACTTGATCATATGCGTAGAGAAGGCAACAACAAGCAACTCATTCATCCTCAATCCGCACTCACCCTCTTTCAAATTTGTCAGACAACTATCCATGTACAAGTTGAACAGCCACGGTGACGCTACACAACCCTGTCTAACACGCCTCGAGATGCAGAACCAGTCCGTGTATGCCCCATTTATCCATTCCTGCAACACTGGAATCCTTACATAAAGATTTCAGTGCCCGTACCAAGTGCCAGTCCACGCCGTACACCGACAGTTCGTCCCTCCATACACTGTCATAAGCCTTTTCCATGTCAACTAAAGCACAGTAGACTTACTTGTGTTTTGCCAGATATTTTTCGGCTATGCACCTTAGGGAAAAGATCCGATCCATACAGCCCATTCCCTCTCTAAATCCTGCCTGCACATTCCATTGCATTTCATTTTTTATTTTCTCCTCTGTCACGCTTATCACTCTATACCTATATCCTTTGCATACAGTTTGCAAACAACACTCAAATGCCTAATGCCGCGGTAGTTTTTACATTCCTGCTGAGAGCCTTTTCCTATATGTAGTGGTACGATTACAGCCTTGCACCAATCATCCGGCACACGGCCATATCTCCAACACATATTAAAGATCTGGCACAGCCGACTTGCTACCACCCTGTCACCGCCCTTCAATATTTCAGCAGACACTCTGTCGTACCCCACAGCTTTCCCAACTTGCACCCTTTTCAGCGCTTTTACAATCTCATCTATTTCTATTTCATTCTCTTAACACTAATATATATACATTATGCACAAGTATACAATAAAAAATAAAAAGGGGGAAGAGCTCATTGGGCATCAAAAAATTCGTCCGCATCGCTGTCAATCGGAAAAGTGCCCAAAAGGCTGGCAGCATTGCCACGCTGAATGGCAATGCTGATTCTTTGGGCTAAGAATAGGCCAGCCCTCTGGTCCCGTAGAGAGTCGACCAACCGCTTAGCGATGTCCCGAAATACTTGATGAGCACTCGGACCCCACGGCCCTAGTGTTTCAACACCAAACGGCTCAAACATATAGCTCCCAATGAGGTTGTTATATTTGCGCCGTTTGAGGTTTTCTGCACCTGCAGCAGCCGCCCCAGCACAGCCCGCCATGCTAGGAAGATGGGATGGCGCGAGGGTGTCATTTCATTCTCTTCATCTATATCTGAGTTTGGGTCTTCAAAACTGACGTCTGCCCAATTACCCACTCCTTGCAGACTATTCTGACAACTAAATAAACTTTCAAAGTATGCCTTTCAGCGTTCCAAGACCTTACATTATTCGCTTAATAAACATCCATCTTCTGTTCTTATAACATTCTTACTCAATATTCCTGTTACTCCACGAGCCAATTTTACCTGTTTCCAGAACAGCTTAACATTGACTCTGAAGTTTTCAGAGAACTTCCTGTTCTACTTTTCTACATGTTCATCCTTCTTCATTTTTGCCATCTCATTCATTTTCGTTTTTATTTCGGTGTATTTTTTCTTCACTTTTTCTAAATCATATGTCACATTCATTGCTTGATTCATCCTATTTTGGGTCAGCCTGTTTCTTTTTCCTCACAATCTCTTTTACTTGACCATCTACCTAAGAATCATTCGTTTTACTACCATATTTCCTCTGCGCCAGACCACATACTTTTGTGGCCACTTGCACCATACTATTTCTCGCTATATCCCATACTTCTTCTAAACTTTAATCATTCGTATCATCAAATATTTTATCCATCTTCGCTTTTACTTCCTTCTTATATTCCTCTTTTACTTTAAATTATAAACACGTCTTAATAGAATATTATAATTAATTCAATCAACTCAGCCTATCACAGTATATTCCTGGACTTAGGCCTCCCCAGGCTGCACTGAAATGCCCTGTCCTCCGCCTTCCGCATTCAGTCTGTACCAGCCACCTTTTTGCTCTAGTTAGGGGGTGTCTGACACTTCGCTTGTCGATACGCGGTCTCCACTACAGGACTCGCCTGCTCCACCGGCCATCGGTCCTTCGACAAACATGGCCAGCCCACTGCCATTGCAGCTTATAATTAATTATTATATTGAATCTAAAAAAAAAACAATTCAGGATCCAGTCGTGTACTGTCAACCACACGTTTATACAAAAAAAAAAACATTATTCTGACTGTCCTGGTTTAGGATGTGTTATGCCTTATTTTCTACAGTTTTTAGGGCAATAAAGCCGTGCAAATGAGACAACGGATAAATCCAAATGTCAATTATATACGCTCTAACCGAATAAACGCCTATACACATGCTGGAGGAAGGAAGTTAACAATAAATAACAAAACAACTAAATAGAATCTCTTTTCTAATATTTCTAGACCTTTACGTGGGTGCATACAAGGTTTAATTGAACTATCTGAAAACCTCTTAAAGAGTAATTTTACTCATCATTATGAACAACTGTTACTATGGAAGCAACACCTTTTTTTTTTTTTTTTTTTTGTGGATGGGAAATCATCAAATGACTTCTCCCGCTCTGGGCGGAGCGGGAGGGCGTGTCAGACTTTTACTGACTAAAACCCACCCGTGTTCCTTCTGTTGCCTGTGCCGGGGCCACGGTAACTCTTTCGAACATCCCGCAACCCTAGCTGGCATCGGCCCTAGCGGACCCCGTCAATAGTGCTGACATCTCTTTGAGGCGCGCGTGTAACACGACGCGCCGTCGACTCGGGCTTGGTCCTTACCGGACAGCGAGCTACCCATTGCTCGCCGTCCGCAAGCCCGCGCCTACGGTGGCCGGGAATCAGCTGCCAATTCCCGACGCCCAGGGCGTCTCCTGCGGCGACTAAGGGCGTGAGGGTGCAAAGCTTGCCTCTCCCTCACGCGTCCCGCCTCCTCCTTCACGAGCATTACTGCTTCGCAGAAGGAGGTAATGGCTACCCATGTACTCTCGCTCCGTACCATGGCCTGGACCAGAGCCGGACGCGAGAGATCGCCGCCGCCGATCGCTTCCGCGAGGACACGGCGGTGCTCCGCCCAAGCCGGGCAGACCTCCACCGTATGCTCCACCGTGTCCTCCGGGCGATCCACACAGTGGTGACACCCGGGCGTTTCCTCCCGCCTTATCCGGAACAGGTACCTCCCGAAGCACCCGTGTCCGGTGAGGACCTGCGTCAGGCGGAAGGTGAGGACGCCGTGGCGCCTCTCCAGCCACTCCTCAAAGAGGGGACTTATCGCCGCAATTGTGGCGTGCCCAGGAAGCAACCCCTGAAACCGCGAAAAATAAAATCAGCTGTTCTCTACCTTATGCATAGGGTATGGAGTACTGATTTTTTTCGCGTGAGTAAAATAACCTTTAAGAGGTTTTTTGTTATTTCAAGTTTAAGAACATTCACAGTCTGATCAAAGTCAAAAAATACTTTTATTTTCCCTACAGTTTTTGACATTTTATTGTCACTGAGATGAGATTGCGACTAGTTTTGAACGTTTTTAATTACGGGAGCTGGGCTTCTGGTATTTATTAGATACACCCCGTATATTAATAACGAATGGCTGTCTTTAGCAACCGACAAACGTAAGAGAACGGTCGGTAAGTAATGGTTAACACGAGCGGAAACAAACGCATTAACGTTGAGAGACCTGTTGGACAGAAACTCAGACGTTATTAGAAAACCTATATTGATGAAGTCAGACGTGGTTCACCTTACATTTAAATTCTATTTTATTCTTCAACAATAATAACTACATAGTCACTGATTTTTTTCTACACAGAAACATTAGTAATACAAGTTAATACACGGGACATTTAAAAAATAACAACATACGTAAGTTACATCCAATCCTACTTCCTACTAATATTATAAACGCGAAAGTTTGTGAGGATGGATGGATGGTTACTCTTTCACGCAAAAACTACTAAAGGGATTTGGCACACAGAAAGCTTATAACCTGGATTAACACATAGGACACATTTTATCCCAATATCCCTACAGGATCGAGACTTATGCGTGTGAAACCGCGGGGCACTGCTAGTGATACATAATAGTAGTTTATGAAACTGTTGCATAATAAGGGGTATTAACGGGGGGGGGAGTATGATAGTGGTTGTAAGCGATTATATAAATAAATAAATAATAAAACACGAGTGTGTGTTGAAAAACCGAGCCGTAGGTGAGGTTTCTAATAGTATCGCACGAGTGTTTTAATACCTAGTTATGTGCAGATTCATACACCTATGTTATCTATTCTCATACATTGGGATTGAACCTATTCAATAATAGGTTTTTTGGCGGTTTTTACATTAGCCATGCCATAAGGTCGTGATAGCATTTATCATATGTATAATTTTCTCCACTTTGCTGGTTTATGAGTCATTTCCATCGTCGCATTTAAAATATTGGGCGGAGTAAAATTTTCTTCACATTCAAATTAAAATTCAAAATATTTTATTTCACATAAGCCTTTATGGGCACTTATGAAACGTCAGAAGCTAGGTGCACGGTTCCAATTGGTCGTTTCCTATGGAAAAGAACCGGCAAGAAATTCCACGGTTACTCTTTTAAAAATAATTGGCTTTTACAATGTTTTCAAATGCAGTGTTAATAAGTATGGGAGGACAGTGTAGGCCTGTCAACAAGTTCCAAGTACTTAACAAAATAGAAAATGGTCCACAACTCTACAGTCTACTAAGTCTACAACGTTCTCACAATCACAAAATATAAAAGAATCTATTTAAAAGACAAGACTATATATTATATGGTCTTTTGAAAAAAAATCACATCATTAGTAACCAGAACACGGGCCAGTAGCAACAGCATTCTGAAAACAGTGTCAGAGAGCTTCTATTCTCCCATTTTGAGGCATTTTGTGGAGAGGATGGCCAAGTGAGAAACTTGTACCTTACTTGGTCATCTTCTGTGCAAAGTGCTTCAAACTTAAATAAAAATAATAATTTTAATAAATCACTTACTAACACTAGCTATAAGGTATTACTAATATTATGGATCTCTGTTGTCCTAATAAAGAAGTTTTGATTTGATTTATATAAAGTGTAAAATAATAAAAAGATTATGTCATGGAAGCATGTAATAAAACAACAAAATAAATTAAATTAAAGTAATTTGGGAGCAGTTAATATACATTTACATAAATACTTATGCTGTTAATGAGGTACCAGGGTAGCTAAATGTGCAGAAGGAATTAGCGCCAAACTTCCTTGTCTTCAACGTTGTCTTTAATCTTATAATATGCGTGATGTGGGTTTTGAACTTTCCATCGTTTGTTCTGGAACAACTTTGGCAACTTGTTATAAAAGCGGATACTGTTTATAAGAAATGACTTGCTTGTTATAGTTAATCTAAATTTGGGTATTCTAATAATTTGGATATTCTCCCAGGTCTCCAAAATGTGACTGATGAGTTTTACTCCTGCGTTAGTCATAGACCTACCTTTCGTCAAACCAAACTGGCGACTATGTAAAATCCCATTTTAATTAAAATGTGACAACATCTGGTCTAGCATGATTTTTTCATATATTTTACTCCATGCTAGTAGCACAGATATAGGTCTATAGTTTGAGGGATCACTCTTACTACCTGATTTGAAAATTGGTACTAATTTACTATGTTTCATTAAATCAGGAAACGTACCGCTGTCTAAACATTGATTAAATATGTCTGTTAGGACAGGGGCAAATGTGTCAATGATATCTCCAATAACCTTAACAGAAATCCCCCATAAGTCTTTAGTGTTTTTTATGTTAAGACTTTTGAATGCTTTTTTAATTGTGGCAATAGAAATGGGCTTGAATTCAAAACTTGGAATTTCCTTACTGAAGTTTTCTATGAGAAGGGATTCAGCCAATAAAGATGATGAGATGATGGTAAAATATTGATGGATGTTGGTAAAAACAATTTCTAGTGTCGCAGCAACTTTTTACTTATCTGAAATGGTTTTATTTTGAATTTTTAGAGTCAATTCATTCTGATCTCGCTGTTTTGTGTTTCCAGTTTCTTTGTTAAATACCTGTCACACCGCTTTTATTTTATTATTAGAAATACTGATTTTGTTACTTATTAATTTCGATTTAGCTTGAGCGCAGACTCTTTTGAATATCTTAGAATAGTTTCTGACATAATTATAAAGGGCTTGATCTGAAGTCATTGATTTCTAGTGATACAAATTATATAAAATATCTCTGCTTTTTCTAATGCCAGCAGTGGCCCATTCATTACATTTAGGTTTGGTACTGATTGTAACTTTTTTTACAGGACACGCTTTATTGAATTCTTGGCATACTGTAGAAAATAATGTACCGTAGTTTATATTGGGGTCTAGTAAATCAAAAGTAGCTGTTGAATGATTGATAAGAACATTGTTATTAAACATTTTCAATTTATTTTCAGTGAGAGGTCTCTACTTTGTGAGGGTTTTACTTAAGCGTAACTTTTTATGTAAGTCAAATGATACAAGTTGATCAGTATGGTCAAACCTGACGCCACTAATTAAGGACGAGTCTTTTATTTTACAATTAGTAAATACATTGTCTGTGCATGAAGCTGAGGTTGCCGTTATTCTAGTCGCTTCATTAAATATACATTTTAAATTGAATGATTTAAACAATGATATTGGTGGTCTTATATATTGTGATGTCAACAGTATACTTTTTTTTTTGTGGATGGGAAATCATCAAATGACTTCTCCCGCTCTGGGCGGAGCGGGAGGGCGTGTCAGACTTTCACTGACTAAAACCCACCCGTGTTCCTTCTGTTGCCTGTACCAGGGCCACGGTAACTCTTTCGAACATACTTAAGGTAATAAATTGTGCACAAATAAATAAATTAAAAAAAAATATATATAAGGTTACATTTATCCGGTGAATTAACTATTAGATCAATATTTAGGTCACCGCAGACAAAAACTAATTTATTATCTTTATAAAGTTTACTTAGTATTTCTTCCATAAAATGATGACAAGTTTGAGACTGGTGGTCTATAAACACACATGATAGTATGGCCCTCAAACCTCTGTACATGCTAACTTACATATGCGATCAACAGAGCAAGCAGTGATATCCTTCCTTTCCATAAGTTTGAAACAACTATTACATAATATTAAGGTACCACCCCCTATTGAAGACCTATTGTATGCACTGGCAACTGAAAAATTATTTACGTTAAACAACATTCTATCCGGTCTTAACCAGGTTTAGGATATTTATCTATTAACAATTCCACGTCTAGGATTTTGCCAGAGAAGCGATTTATATTTTAGTGATAAAGTAAAATATTCTTATTATGCTTTTCTTTTGTCGAGTCTAAAAGTTTAAAGAATCTGTTACAGTATTATTAAATGTACTAGATACTACTGTTTCTTCACATAACCTAATCTCAGTTAAATTATCAATAACGTCGTGTATATTGTAAGCTAACAAATTAGCCAACACATGTTGACTTTTCTTGGGAAGAAACATGCTCCCGAGTTAATAAGAAATCTCTAACAAAATTGTTAGTATCAAAATACAATAAACGGTCACTATGACGACACGTCAACATATGCATTTGATTGTTTTTAAACATTTGGTGTTTACACCAAATGTAATCATTTTCTTCATCATATAGAGTATCTGAATATGGCAACGCTCATAATATTAATTTACCTAATTTTGATTTAAGTAGGGTGTCGACACCATTAACTATGTCCCTTTTACTGATACTCAGACTCAGTTGTCTGCTCATTCATTGGTGTATGTTGTATTTTATGAACAAGCTCATTTAAATGCAGGTTATGGTAACAACAGTTAACTATGGTATGTTTAGAGTGGTTATTTAACAATGATCCTAAACCTGCTCCTAATCTATCCGAATATACCAAAACATTACTTTGAGTGGGATTGATGGTTTCTAGAGTATGAGTTAAATGGGTGAAGCGGCAGGAACAGCATGCTGTGACGTCAGAGGTGACGGAGTGGGAGCACAACCACACGTGAGATTGTTTGTCAGCGCCTTACACTTCTCTGCATTGCACTCCACCAGGTCCACCAACTCACAGGCCTCCTGCAAGCGCTCGCTTAACATTTGTTGACTAGACTCATACTATAAGATACTTCCTTAAGTGTATTTTCCCTGCTCAGTAATTCTTGTTGAAGGTTTAGTATGTCAACATCATACATTTCTCTGCTAATTTTCAACTTATTATTACCTACATTTAGTTGGCTTTTTTAAATTTATACATTCTTTCCTAAGATTAATGTTAAGCTTATTAACACTTTGTGACTTCAAGAGTTTCTTATACCTTACCAATCAAGTCGCATTCACTGATATCTGACATTTTTAAACAAGAATAAATAAATTCCCACGAAATTCAGTACAAAAAAACATATGAATGGCGCTCAAAACCCAGCACGTCACCGTGCATGCGCTAAAGCGACGCTGCGACAGACAAGTAAAAATTGAAATCAAAACTTTTTGTAATGCTATAAAAATAGTGCGCCGCGCATATGCCTTTCATTAGAAAAAAATAATAATTGATGGAAACTCCTGGGTGATAATAACTTCTTGGATTGGCCCTATATCGTAATGGCAAAAAAGTTATTTTATAACATTATTTTGTTAAAGATTTTATTTTTAAATTTCGGTTTTATGTTTATAAAGTATTTCCATATAAACTCGTTTTGAAGTTTATAATTCGAATTTTACGATATGACAGTAGATTAAAACAATTAATAATTCAAAGTCAACTCAATAACAGTTGGTAATTTAATAGGAATAACAATCCATTTGTCATTTTATTTTAAAATAATATCCATTTATTATATCAAACTTTCATTACTTATATTTTCCTGTGCCAAAGAAAACACGTTCAAATGTAACACTGTGCCAACGAGTGTTCGAATTGAGATAAAAGCGAGAGGATCTAGACTTCTAAACACTTGGATGAACAGTCACAAAGACTTCTACCTGCAGATTTATACAATACCTAGTGCACCTACTGGCATTATCCCGCGTCCTAACCAAAGCGATCGGTCACGCGAAGACGCGATCATCGCGTTCATAAGTCACGCGAAGACGCGACCATCGCGTTCTTAAGTCACGCGAAGACGCGATCATTGCGGTCATAAGTCACGCGAAGACGCGAAGACGCGATCATCGCGGTCAAAAGTCACGCGAAGACGCGAAGACGCGATCATCGCGTTTTTAAGTTACGCGAAGACGCGATCATCGCGTTCATAAGTCAGGCCATGTCCTAACTGAAAGCGACTGTAGCGCGGATACACGACTATCGTGTTAGTTTGTATGGATGTGGCGTAGACGCGCGACTAATCAAGTCGCGTTTACACGTATTCATATAAACGATCGCGCAGTTGCGTTGGCGCGACAGTCGCTTTCGGTTAGGAAACAGGTTCACTCATTTGTTCGGAAAACTGGAAAACCCTTTGTTTGCCGAACAAAACGAACGCGGCGATCACTTTGGTTAGGACGTGGCCTTATTCTCAAAAACCATTTTTCTTTGCACTTTGTTATGGGATATGAGCAGTCTTGTTTTTCAGTTAAATGTTTAATTAACTTGACTGCTTTGTTGGTATATTCACTATTCGATCGTGACTCAAGTACTCGACATGACTGTAGAGGTCGCAAATGCAACTGAGCACGGGATCTGAATCTCAATCGGTCGGCAAAGTAAGGTCACGGAAATTAATTGTGAAGCAAATTTACTACCAGCTTAAATTGTCCATATAATCAAATCACAACCTTCTTTTTTTGACAGTTGTACGAAAGACAGATACCTATATAAGATAGATAAGGCCGCCCATTGTATATTTTGTGGTGTTTGATTTATTTTTGCTATGTATTTTTGTGGTGTACAATAAAGTTTATACAGAGTTTATCGTGTTTAGATATCGATACCCATCGCGTCTGCGGAGTTTAGCTAGCCAATTTAAAATAACTCTGTATAAATATATAATAGATAATTTGCAATTATCACATAACATAACACATAACATCACGCCTTGTTTCCCCGAAGGGTTAGGCAGAGGATTTGCAATTATGTTGTGCATTTATTTCGTGCACACAAAATAAATAGCACAACACAAAAGCACAATTAAATAATAACAAATTGAGTACTTGCATGAACATAAAGAATACAAGGCGCCAATATACAAAAAAGGTATGTAAAAAAATATAAAAAGGCTGTAGCACAGCAAATTGACGTAGGACGTAGGGTGTCAATTTGGTTAATCTTTAATTTCCCTGAGTGTATTATTAGGATGTTTTATTTAGTCACGTCTACATAAAACATTTTGCCAGTATTTGTATAACGGACTCGTGTCAATATTCTGCCAGCTTAAATCACACACAAAATGACCCTGACCACGTACTTAACATCCACATTAAGTGAACTTTGTATCTAAGTAGGCCATTTGCTATCTAAGCAAGTTTTCTTCCTTTTTTATTATTTCGTTTACTAAACTTGAGCGAAGTTTTTTTAACACCAGAAAGGTCATCATAAAGTATCACATTTAAATAAAAGTAGCCAACACCCTAATTGCGTAACACACTATCCATCGGAATCTGAATCATTTTGAAGCAAATTGCTAATCCATTGCTTCATAAGTTCGAAAAATTTGTCTACTCAAAACGTAAATAACGCAATGAATGTTGTTGAACTGTCAAAATGAAACCGATTCCGATTTATAATGTGTTACGCAATTGCCCCACTGTTTTGTTCCAGTAGATATAGTTGTGTCCAAAAGTGACAGTTTGTCATTGTGAAGAGTCAAGTGACTCTATAGACGTCAACAAGTGTTGACGTCTATTTACTTTAACTCCCTACTTATCTGATGGAAACGTAAATCCGCCTTTAGTTATAAGTATTTAGGTACTTTTAATCGTATAGTAGGTATCTATATTATACCATTTAAAATAGTGAGACTATTCTAGGTATGTGAAAGATTTCTTTCGGGGAAATATTACCATCATACTTACAAGAATAGTTCCAGTACCCACTTCATTCATAGAACTTTCAAAGTAAATGACGTCAGATCTATAGTTAAGGTAGAATTTCATCACAAACTTTTGTAAGAAGGGTATCACTTTCCTGCTGCGCAAAATCTTCAGTTGTTTTAAGAAACGGTATCAAAATAACAAATTGTTGATAACTGTTGCTTGTTATCTGTTCGGTAGTTCGTCGTGTTTGAAGCTTTGTTTACTTAACTTTTAGTTACGTAATCATTTAAGTTGTGTGGGCATCCTACGGTTTAATTTACTGGAGTAATGATATTGGTCTCACGGTCCATAGAGAGCAGTAGAAAAAGGTCGTAACTTTTAGGATTAGGTAGTAGGTCCGAAACCAGACTGGCACTTTAATAAGTGTAAATTATTTCATCATCATGTTCTCAAAACGCTGAAGACAAACACATGGTGAGGATACCGACATGTCCTAGAATCAATTTGAAGATGTGACATACGTCATTGCGCGCTGGGCCCGCGTGGTGGATTGCGACTTCCAGAGAGGAGGCTGCCTATAATGTTCCCACTTCTGGGACACAGGTACCAACATCACCGCCTGATTGTACTACGATCCATGGTTTGGTTATCGTCTCCCTGCCCTTATCGCAATTTACTTAGGATTGACGCAGCATCACTTCTCACATAAATCCCTATCCGCCAACATCCCAGTATCCATATCTTGATCTTTCAACTAATTCATCCATGACATTATCCAGAGTTTGGCTTGTTGGGTTAAACTGGTAATAAGAGGGTCTAATTTGACAATGGCGTTTCAGAAAAATATGAGTGTATACCAGTTCAGTACTATCATATTTATACACTATATGTACACCAACACTCTAAGGTTCAAATGTCCGGGTGAAGCTGTTCCAGCCAAGTTTCCAGTTCCAAGAACAATAATGCTATATTCCAGTCAAAATAATGACTAATCAGCCCAGTTTTATTAACTTTCTAATTATCTCGGTAGACTATTGATTAGTTCACATAGTTCTCTTTTATCAAGATGGATCGTTTGAAAGCAGACGACAGATTTGATTATTTATTTAGGTATTTTCTCTTTTATCCTTTTTATACTGACTAATACTTTCTTAATGAGATGTGTGGTGGCATCTACATCGCCACTTGCGAACTACGCGTCTCACTGACGCCACTCAAAATTCTGCATCGCGCAAGCAGAGTTTACCGCGCGACTAGCATATAGATAATGTTCTGACATCAATCGTCGGGCAGTAGCCCACCAGACACCACACCCGTCTGGCCGGAGGATCCTTCCTTTTTTAAGGAGGACTAGCTTCCGCCCGCGACTTCGTCCGCGTAAAATTTCTTGTTCCCTTGACCCACCCCGTCGCATCGCATCGCCTGTTCGCGCTGTTACTTCGTTTTCGCTTAGCGCTCTTTCTTACTTTTTTTTGTTTTTGCTCAGCTTCTAAGGGTCCTAGTGTAATGTTACATACCTATAGCCTTCCTCAAGAATTGGACTTTATAATGCAAAAAGAATTTTTCAAATCCGACTGGTAGTGACAGAGATTAGCGCGTTCAGTCAATAAAAAATAAAATGTGTAGATAACTAATAGAAGATATTTTTCTTACTTTAAGCATTTTATACCCATCGTAATTTTTAAACGAAAGGTCCGAATTGAATAATTCAACAAGGAATTTACATGTACTTAATCACCCTTGATTGTGGAAACTATTTATATGGATAAGGATTAATACCATGTTTATGAAAACACCTTCGAAAGCAATGCATTATTTTATAACAAATTTGATTACTATTAAAAATGTTATAGTGAGCCAACCTTAAAAGATAGACATATGCTATTGCAGACTTTTTTTAGAACTTTTTAAGAGGAACAATCCCGTCATACATGATTTTTGCGTAACTTTAACCGTTTACGCAGCGCACCCAACGGAAGCTCGCAATAGAAATAAATTTTACCCGTTTTTGCAACATTTTTCATTGATGCTACGCTCCTATTGGCCGTAGCGTTACGTTATATAGCCTATAACCTTCCTTGATAAATTATCTATGCAACACTAAAAGAATTTTTCAATTCGAACGAGGAGTTCCTGAGATTAGTGCGTTCAACCAAACAAACAAACAAACTCTTCAGCTTTATAATATTATATTAAGTATAGATAAGTGAACTTTACACCCTGTTCTTCATACCTCCATAGATGTATACGAGTGCGTAACGTAACAAATATCATCATCGTCTGTCTCACCATCTCCCAATTACGTTAGGGTCAGCATACAGTCTAGCCGGAGGCAGCTGAATGCCAGTATTCGACATGGAGCGATTGCCAATCTTACCTCCACAACCCAATTACTGGGTAATACGATACCCCTCGGTAAGACTAGTGGTTGGTGGCTGTTTAACGTAAAAATATAATGACTATAACTATGTAAGGGCACCAAACCTGCGATGCGACGTCGCATCGCAAGAATCTGCGCGCTGCGCATTGAATTGTTAGCTACAATTCAATGCACACATAAATAATGTAGGGAACAATGGTTTTTTCTTCGCGATTTCAGGTTTGGTCCCATAATAAAAGTTGTTCATAATGATGAGTAAAGGACCCCTTAACATGCTGTATAGATGGCGTCGTAGGCGATTTGGTTTAAATTGTACTTTCGTCTCAACGTGGAAATTAAGTTTTAATCATTCTTCCTGAGTCGTTACCGACGTTTTTAATAATTTAACTTTTACAATATTATTACAGTACCTACATTGTTTGTTCATAATATTAAAAAATTCTAACTTGGAAAAAGCCTGCTAATCCGCAAACCTAAAAGTACTCAGACACAAGTCCATAGGACCAAAAACCAAATAAAATAGCAAGTTCAATGCCCCATCTGGGAGCAAGTATGAATGGACTGGGGTGACCACACGGGGGGTGTTCCGGCTCAAGTTAACCCCGGATTAACTTCGGGACATAGATTAATTACTTTCTACGTCACCTATTTTAAATGTAAAACTTTAGAGATAAGAGGTCAAATTCGGGTTGAGTGGGCTAATTACGAATATAATCCCTTCGGAGAAACTTTGGGAGTATCTTGATTATGGGACGGCTATGTATTTTTAATGGTAATATTTTTAAATACAACATTTTAATTATAAATTATTAATGGTAATATTTTTAAACACAACATTTTAATTATAGATTTTTAATGGTAATACTTTTAAACACAACATTTTAATTATAAAAATCTTAGTATCTCGTATACATGCTAGGGATTGTTTTACTATTCACCAGATACTATTCGAATTCATTTATTTTCCTTGACAGAAACACAGTTATATACAGACTTTTTTGACTTACGAATCGACCGTATCTGTCGTTCAGCAATCGTGCTAATTTCCCGTGCCAAGCTGGTAAGAAGTCTTCTTTCAAAAATGATTTCTCCCATAACTTAGCCAATATAATAAGGATAACAAACTTAAGAGTTCCAAAATGGATTCCATCAAAATAATATTTTCTTAAAGGCATTATCAATTCCACGCGTAGACTTTGAAAACCGTTTGACTTTCAATAAATTATTACATTTTATCTGGATTCATTCTTGATGGCGTAAATCGTTTAAGTGTATAACTTTGGTAACTAATGGGATTATTATATGAGGGCAATATTAATTTTATTTGACGACTTTTGTTTGCTCGGTAGGCTGAAACTAATAAAATGTTAGTGCATTAAGAGTTAGGCTCGCTTGCTTGCTGGGATTGTTTGGGGAACTGCTGCTTGAAGAACTTAGTAAAGTCAGGGAAATTAATTGTTAAGCAAATTGACTACCAACTTAATTGTTGGTATTAGTCTGAGAACTCCCAGTTTTAGTTGACGTGTTCGTTTTAGATTAGGTAGGTAGGTACTTTTAGCCTACCCAAGCTCCTGTAATGTCACTAATTTTTATTCAACGCCAAACTCCTTTTTCATCAGTTAAAAACTGAATATGCATATTAAAATATCTGTTTTACACAATTTATTTTACGAACTCTATGAAAAAATATCCGCCGCTGTTTAACGACGCACCGCGACGCGACGCGAGGCTCCTTGGCAACGGTCATCAAGGCGCAGAGGCTGCGTCCTGCACGCGCGGCGCTCCAGGCCCGCGCGTCTGCGCCGCAGCTGTCAAGCTGTCACCCAGTGACACAACAGACAGAATCGTTTTTATAGTGTTTTTGTGTGTGATTTTAGTGTTTTTGGTTCGGACTTGTTCTTTTATTATTCTTTTAGGTAAGTGTATTTTTACCTATGTTAAATGCTGCCTGTAGCGACGCCGGAATTAGTGCCAGTCAATCTGCCACATCGCTCGATGCCCAGGTAAGATGTCCCCATTGCTCCCAGGCACGCTTCTTTAAAGGCGAACGGGGGCTACGGATACACTATGGCAAGGTACACAAACCCCACAGTGTACCTTTGTGCCCCCCAGCCACTACATCAATACATTCAGACAACACACTTTGGAAAACACTTTCAAATTTAAAAAATTCTACCCCTGTTTTAAAGAGAGTTCCCCGGGGCGCGAGGCGGTCTGTTGCTCTAAGTTTGTCGCGATGTCTCCGCCTTGTGACCCAGGAGAATTCTTATAGTGCCTGGGAGCAACTACTCACCTTCCCTTATAGGATTCTGCATGTCCAAAAAAATTTGGCATCCAAAAAATCACTGACCAATCAAATTAAAGACCACTGTAGCAATCCGACTCTTATTTTAGATCCAAAAGCAACTGACTTCAGTAACCTTTCACGAAAAGGCCTTTGCTCACATGTGGAATCCAAGTTAAGTGAAGGTGACATCAGGGGGGCAGCCAGGCTACTGTTCAGTAGCGATGTGGTGGCGCCCTACTCTCCAGAAACTCTTTCAGCCCTGGAGAGTAAACATCCGGCGCCTGCGGATGGTCTCACCTTCCCCGACCCCCCCCTCCCTCCTGATCCGGATTCAACTCCTTTTAGTGTTACTGCCCCCCAGCTGATTGCAGCCGTGAGCTCTTTCCGAAGTGGTTCCGCCGGCGGCCTCGATGGCCTGACTCCTCAGCATTTAAAAGATTTACTGAGTGCAGGCGCTGGGGAAGCTGGTGAGTCGCTTTTGAAAGAGCTTGCGGCTCTAATTAATCTGATGCTCAACGGTGGTGTGAATGATGCCGTCGTGGATATCTTGTACGGGGCCAACTTATGTGCCCTGCGCAAGAAGGACGGCGGCATTCGTCCCATTGCCGTAGGGTGTACCTACAGGCGTACGGCAGCTAAAATATGCTGCAAATTGTATAGCGAAGTTCTTACCAACAAGTTCCAGCCCCTACAGCTTGGCTTTGGTTCCAGAGGGGGCTGTGAGGCTGCCGTACATGCCCTTTCCAGTTTTTTAAACTCCAGTAAAGGTGAGGTCATCCTCAAGGTTGACGTTAAGAATGCCTTCAACTCGGTTAACAGGGACACTTTGTTGGCTGAAGTAAAAAAGGAGTTACCAGAAATGTATGGTTTTATTTGGCAGTGCTACAGGCATCCATCAAAATTATTATATAAAGACAACGTTTTGGAATCTGCAGTCGGATGCCAACAAGGTGATCCTCTCGGGCCAGTCATTTTCAGTTTGGCTATCCATCCCATTCTACAACAACTAAATTCAAAATTTAATGTCTGGTATTTAGATGATGGAACATTAGGAGGTGACGTAGACACCGTTCTAAAAGATCTTATATTCCTAAAGCAGCAGTTCAAATCCATCGGCCTTGACCTCAACAACTCAAAATGCGAAATTTACCTTTGTGACAATACGGACAGACAATCGACTATACAGAAATTCAATTCAATAGCTCCAGATATCAACGTTCTAGAAAAACGTTCACTGCACCTCCTAGGTTCCCCAATTTTAGAAGATAGTTTTTCACCATTCATCGACGATAAAATCAAAAATTTTAACGATATTTCGGACAGACTTTCAAAAATTAATCTACATTCGGCATTCACTCTAATCAGATATTGCTGTTTCGGTCCAAATTTTATGTATTATCTTCGCTCTTCCTCTTTATGGAAACAGCCACACCTTTTAGGCAAAATCGATCATATTATTCGAAGTACTTTAACATCCATTTTAAATATGGCATTGGACGACCGTGCGTGGCTGCAAGCCACACTACCCATTCGTTTTGGTGGGCTCGGCGTCCGCAAAATTTCTAGTGTAAGTTTACCGGCGTTCCTGTCCTCGGTCCACAGCACCGAAAAGTTAACCGCAAAAATCTTAGCCCCTTCTCAGGTTGACTCTGAAGTGCCGTGTTTGACCGATGCGGTGAACGCCTGGAAAATTGCTTGCCCGGATACGGTTCTGCCCGAGAACCCGTCCTCCCAGAGACAGTGGGATGAGCCGCTCTGCAGGTTGGTACGGAATAAACTCATTAATACGTCCACCAACACTGCTGAACGTGCCCGCCTGCTGGCTGTGGGTGAATGGGAGTCGGGCCTCTGGCTTCAGGCGCTACCATCACCCAACATAGGCACTATGCTGGGTGATACCACATTCCGGCTCGCTACTTGTTTGCGTCTGGGCGCTCCTTGCGGAGCTCCACATCGCTGTCAATGCGGTGAAGGAGTCGACTGCCTCGGACACCATGGCCTATCCTGCAGCAAGAGCGCTGGTCGTATGGCACGGCACGCTAGCATTAACGACATCATCCGTCGGGCTCTTGTCACCGCCGGGGTGCCAGCTGTTTTAGAACCCAACGGCTTGGCACGTGACGATGGGAAGAGGCCGGACGGAATGACCATAATGCCTTGGAAGTTGGGTAGGCCTTTGGTGTGGGATGCAACCTGTGTCGACACCCTCGCGCCATCCCATCTTCCTAGCACGGCGGGCTGTGTTGGGGCGGCTGCTGCAGGTGCAGAAAACCTCAAACGGCGCAAATATAACAACCTCATTGGGAGCTATATGTTTGAGCCGTTTGGTGTTGAAACACTTGGGCCGTGGGGTCCGAGTGCTCATCGAGTATTTCGGGACATCGCTAAGCGGTTGGTCGACTCTCTACGGGACCAGAAGGCTGGCCTATTCTTAGCCCAAAGAATCAGCATTGCCATTCAGCGTGGCAACGCTGCCAGCCTTTTGGGCACTTTTCCGATTGACAGCGATGCGGATGAATTTTTTGATGCCCAATGAGCTCTTCTCCCTTTTTATTTTTTTATTGTATACTTGTACATAATATATATATATTAGTGTTATCATGTATTATAGATATTAATAAATGTAAATACTTAATTGTCTGCATATTCAAATCACAACTGTCATTTTTTGACAGATGTATGTAAAGGCTTTAGTACTGCAAATTGGTATACGGTGTCAATTTGCTTAACAGTTCATTTTCGTGACTCTATATATAGTCTTTTATTTTTATATATAAAATCCAGCCTTCTTGTCGCTTCTATTTATTTGGCTATTACAAATATAGATTTTACCAGGGCTTACCTTTACATTTGAATAAGTCTTATCCACGGGTGAGATTTTGTTCTTATCCAGAGAGCAAATCTGTTAATTATGCACCATGAAACTCGAAAGTCGCCTAGTAAACACATCATACTTCCCGTCTCTGTATGAAACGATGCTTTTGTCCTGCGCGAGTTCCGCCCCACACATGCTCACCCTACTGGAGCTACTACAATAACACATTCAAGCAATACGTTTCCCTTTTGTTTTCTCAGTTTTTATTTATGTAGCAACATATTCACGATGTTTGTCAAAGGGATACGCTTACAAAGTGAGGACCTTGTATTATTTGTATAAGTATTGACATATGGCTTACACTTGGGACTTTGACATTTTTTTTAGGGTAACATCCGTTTTATAGGTCTCGGTAGTGAAAAAACTATTTTCGTAGAAGTGAGAAATTGATTGTTGTACTGATTTAGGATTGACAGAAATGTTGAAATGTTTATATGGCTTTTTCGCAGCAGAGACGCTGTTGAAGAATGCCTATCCCTATTTACTTGCTTTTCTGGCGTAAAATAATTACTATTTGTTTATTTTATCATTTACACTAGGTCTTATTTTGAGTACACATAATGCCTTCCATGTCTTTACTTTACATCTTTACGAAATCCAGGGCTGGACTTAAACCTATCCACGGGTATTTCATATTATTTGGTTTTCGCCTTCAGTATCTAGATTATACACTAACAGAAAAATCACATTATTTTCTTCGAAATCAAAAACATTTTTTTTTTGTATATTTTTAACTCATTTATTTCTTAACATCTAAAAGTATTTACAAATCGTCACTTTCGCAACACATAACATCGTTACTAAGTGGTTAAACATTAATCTTAACAGACAGTAACAAACTCTACATTCACAGAACTCTACAAATGTCACAATCCTAATGGCACTTATTATCAATCTATGAATTCTTTGGACACACCAAATAGTAAAGCTGACGAAGGCAAGAAATTATAATAAAAGGTCCAAAATTTCTCTAAACTCTACATTATTTACATAGAATATACACTTAATTACATATTTATAAATACAAATTGCACAATAATTCATAAGTTAACAATTGTTTTAACATTATATCACCCAATCAAACATTAACACATGTGTATAACATTTTTATATCACTATCAATATTTTACTTAAAGGACGTTTATTTAATCTCATTGTTTACATATTTTTGTGTGATAATATTTATTTTACAAAGTCAAAGGAAAGAGTAAAATTGAGTGTAATGTTGATCTCAATCAAAAAGTCCCAATAGCTCGGAGAAGTCCAACATAATGTCTTCATGCAACTCTTTAGTAGTTTTGACTAAAATTTTAATTCATAAACCATTTTGTTTTATAGTCGCAGAATGTTGTCAACCTCAGGTGCGGAACCTTAAAACATAAATTTGTCTAAACAATCTGACGTTGTACATCTATGTCTTTACGAACGAACTTACAGTTTATTTTAAAATGGCTTCTACTATAACGGTCTAGCAAACATGAGTCTTTCACTGCCTTGCCTCCTCATGATCTCAGCAGCTGCAGGGGTGGCCACGAACACTGCTGCCTGCCCTCCCAGTTCCATGAACTTCCCTCTTTTGTGGTTCCTCCCACTTGCTCTCCTTTCCATCCTGTGTGTCGTATCGAACACGTCTTCTCCCTCACTATGGTCGTAATCTACCATAGGCTCATTGAGGACCTCTTTTCTTCTAGTTTCAAGTCTCTTCTTTCCACTTAAGAAGTAAGATTGAGTTAGATTTGAGACGTTAGGAGTTGAGATCTGTCTGGTCATCCTACCTCCAGAGCCAATCCTCTCGAAAGGCGGGAAGTGTCTCTGCATGTTCTCTGAGAAAGACTGGCGCCTGTAGTTGAACTGTCTCGAGTCTACTGGCTGGTGGGTGAAGGACGCTCTCCTCAGGAACCGAGGCTCGTGCTCCACCTGGTAAGACTTCCCCCGACCCTCAGGGTTGCGAGTTGACTTCAAAGAATCTTCGTAACTGCACCTAGGAATTGAAATTGAGCTTTAAATGTCTTTGGATTATAAGGTTAGTAGAATTTTGGCTGGTGGTTAAATATGAATGATGTAGTGATAAGATAATGTTGAAGTTATCGAATGAAATGTAAGTATGATCATTGCTACTATCTCCTAAATTAATGTTGGTGATTGAAAATGAACATATTCTGTGGTGGGATGATATAATATTATGTTTGAATAATTAACTACAGGATGAGATGCAGGTTGCAGCCCAAATCTCCAGATCTTTTAGTACTCCTTTACCCAACACCCACATAATTGGAAAAAGCCACCCACCCGCTGCTTTCCTCAGAAGTGTGCAGACTGGACTGGCCGCAAGGACACCGCGTAGCCTCCGCGATGCCGGAGTCTTGTCCACTGGAATTCACGGACGTTATCGATGTATCCTGCCCCTTCCTACAGGTAAAGTGTTTTAGATCTGTTGGTCATGTGCTGTTGGTGTTAGTATGTCGGAGGAGTGTTAGTGCGGGTGCGGACGGAGCTGGAGACGCCTTGACCTGCGTTAAGGGTTCAGGTTTAAGGCAAATGGTTTCGTTCGTTTATTTCATACAAGTAAAGTTTATGGGATTGTTAGCGAGCTTTATAGTTTTGATGGTAGTATTTCTGGATCTACAAGTTATTGATCAGAAACTGTATTTGTGGAGCAGCAGTGTTCTGTGGGCTAACAAATTTATACAGACGGTAGAACACAAGACACCAACTTATACGATATTACAGGCTTTTTCCTAATAAGCTAGTACCTACTTATAGCTTTCCAGGTATTCAGAACACATTGAAAGTACCAATATATTTTATTATATTTACTAGGATTTTGGTTACAGAGTTACGCAGAATCAGAACGGCGATAACGCTCTATAAAGTAGTAATGTATTGTGTATGAGTATGGTCTGCCTGGTTCCTTTGAAATGTGGCATTATAATAATTACGTTGTGGCGCGTTTGCTTCAATGGTTACACGACATTAAGACTTTCTGTCACTTGATATCTGTACCTACGGCTTGGCTAGCGGCTAGACTGTGTATACAACGGTTTATTTCATAAGAATAAGAATCATTTAACACTTAGGCCCATCGTCCACGACGCTACTCAACAACTCAGATCACCTATGAGGAGCCAGCATCTCGCAGGACCAGTAGGTATTCCAATGGCGGTCCATACACGACGCGACCGCCATTGAAATTCAAGTGCTGTGACATTCTGGCTCATTTGTGTTTTGAGTTGGTAACACGTTATTTTGAGGAAGGTCGTGGACTACGGGCCTTATGGTTACGGCATGGAATAATATTATTAGGGGTACTACCTTCAACTGTTTCATAATGGAACTCAAAAAGTAAAATTAAAACACATAACATAACATCACATTTATCTTTCCAATATATATAAAGTCTATGAGCACCTATCTTTAGAAGAACCTTCACATGTCAGTCTACCGAAGGGATCTTATAAAAAAAGTTTTATTTGAAGGAAACATTAAAAATAACGATCTATCTACTAGTGATTGATGATCAACCGACCGTTAGTTGTTGATATCTCAATCATTATTTTTATAAAAACTGTATTATTTTCAAAAGTAAATAGAGAATATGGTGGAATTTATGATATATTGAAGAAGTGAGGTAGTGTTTCAGACATCCACTACATACGTTTTAGACAATATGGTTATTTTTTATTTTTATTCAAAAGGAACAACAATTTTGTTATATAAGGCTAAAATTTTATTACATTATGAGGTCAATGCCCCATGTCGCGGGATGTTCGAAAGAGTTACCGCACAGCCAACTGGAGGAACGCGGGTGGGATTTAGTCAGTAAAAGTCTGACACGCCCGCCCGCTCCGCCCAGAGCGGGAGAAGTCATTTGATGATTTCCCATAAAAAAAAAAACAAGAAAACAAAAAGGTCAATGCCCCATGTCAAAAGGAATTTCAAACATAATTCTTGAAGCATTTGTTCTGCTTATTTGGTAATAATTTAATGTGGTACCTTATTTGCTAAAACTTGATTTCCCAAGTTGAATTACGTATAACAGGTACGTATAAATTATTTAGGGAGTAGGTAACTTGAAGTAAGCAGAGCGAATCTGTTCTGAAGGGAAATTATTTATAATGACAAGAAGTAGACTAGCCTAGGTTTATGAGCTAACACCCTTAAGCCTAGGTTTTTAAAGCAGTTTTTTTTATGACATTAACAGACTGTAGATTTTAGTATAGTTCCGATAAATACCGAAAATATAACGAGCGGCCAATGATGTAAAAGATAAGTTTTGAAAAATTACAGTTTGTGGAAATTAGGAACCAACTCGTTTCTAATAAAACATTAGACCTAAATCGGAAATTCAGTTCCAAGAGTATCGTTTACATGAAAACGCCCGCCGTGCAACCTTCACTAGCTGTTTACATGAAAGCGCCGTGCAACCTTCACTAGCTGTTTACATGAAAGCGCCGTGCAACCTTCACTAGCTGTTTACATGAAAGCGCCGTGCAACCTTCACTAGCTGTTTACCTAACTTACGAACTAAGAATCTTCGATTAATTCAGTTTAGACTTGCTACTTAATCTAACTTCTGAGTAAAATACTTGTGAAAAGCCTCCGGAAGAAATCTCCATGGCTAATCTAGCTAATCATTCAACATTATTTTCAGAAGTTTTATAATCAAATACAAGGAGTATTTCAAGGTAGCAAGGTATTTGGTAGATCTTAATTTCAGAATATTTCATATGTTTTGTTTCGGAGATTTGTTGCTTTCAAAGTTTTCCAGCAAGTATTCAAAAAAGCTTTTGAAGCTGATCTGAAATATTTATTAGTCTGCAGTGATATAAATATAGGTAGTCACTAATGAGTCCCGTTAAGCTTTTTATATAGGTATTTCTAACCTTTCAGGAGATGAGTATTAAAAACATCACCCGCAGCACCAAACGTTACTAATTAGGTCCTGTCTATGGAAGTATATACCGATTAGTGATATTTTCTGTAAAGTAGTATTATTATAAAATATTGCGAAACGCTCAGGCAGGTGGGGACGGCGACACCAATAGCTTATTTTTAACCGATTCGTGCGTAAATTGCCTTATTACTTTACTCGACGAAGGCAGAGACAAAAAATTATGATACTTTTTCAGGATACACAAACATTTCGCAATTTTATTTACACTGCTACAACGATATTTTGGCGCTCAAATGACGTCGATAGAGGGCGCTGTTGGTAAACATTTGTGCAATTGTTTTGTTAAATGTCACTTCAGTCACGTCATTAAATGTCAATTTAGTCTAGTCATTAAATGTCACTTCAGTTACATAATTAAATGTCACTTCAGTCACATCATTAAATGTCAATTCCGGCACGTCCTTAAATGTCACTTCAGTCACGTCATTCGTCATAGGCGATTATTTATTTATTTTGACTATTTCAATTAAATGTCACTTCAGTTACATCATTAAATGTCACTTCAGTCACATTCTTAAATCGTCGCACGTCCTTAAATGTCAATTCAGGCACGTCATTAAATGTCAATTCAGGCATGTCATTAAATGTCAATTCAGTCACGTCATTAAATGTCAATTTAGTCACGTCATTAAATGTCACTTCAGTGACGTCATTAAAAAAACAAGATGGCGACGTTGGATGCGATTTTAGGCACGCGCCAAAATAACTCTGTAGCGCTATATATTTGAGGTTCGCGCATAAATTAGGGTTATTTGTTTATTGCGTCTTCACTAAACCAGCTTGTGCTACAAGAAAAGTATTTTTTTCACAATAGGTACCTACTCACTTTGATTCCTGTAGAGGTGTGGATGTATGTTTAAATATGTTGATTTATGTGCGTATTTATGTTTAGTAACAAAGTGTAATAGGTAGGTACCTAATTCAAGCATGCCTATCCCTGTTAATGAAATTCAACTGCTGGATAAATGATCATTTAAAAAACTGCAGCAATTTTTTGTTCTATTACCAAAAGCAGACACAGGAGTGTGCAGAAATTATTTTTTTGTAATAATAATATTATAGAATGAAGCGTTCCACTCCATTCTTGTCAACGACTTATAAAGGGAAGGGAGGGAATGTTAGAACTTATCTAAAAACAAACACGATAACATTCATACCTCTTCTGCAAAGGCCGCTGGTTGAACTTGATGCACATCCTCTCGTGCTTGAACTGGTCCTCCCCAAACTGGTTCTGTGTCTTCACACATTTCTGGTGCGCCTTCCCGAACTCCTCCACCGTGTTCCCGTGAGGACAGATCTTCTTCACATTATGGTTGATGACGTCGATGTAGGAGTCCGCCTCGCTGTAGCTCTGGTTCAGCTCTTGGCACTGGTTGCCGCCAGACGGGAAGAGGCCTCCAAATTTGGTTAGGTGCTCAGTTGAGAAAGCGTTAAGTCGTTGCTGGGAATATGGTTTTTGGTGTCGTCTGTTAAGGCAAAAGTTTGAAGTGAGTGGTGGGTTAAAAGTGAGTGGAGTCGCTGAGATTGGTATTTTATTCAACTACAAATGCTAACAAAAAAAAAATATTAACAAAATTTTCTTCTATTCGGAATGAAAATTCTGTTGTAACTAGTGCAGCTACGCGTTTTAACGCTAAACCAGCTTGAGCTGCAATCATTTACATGATATTATTGGCTGTCAGTGACCATGTATTGCTCTCATAGAAAATCGTTTATTAATCGGATGGAACCAATCGTCCTCGCGTTGACAAAACAAGAAAAAAATTATTATAAGTATTCAATGTAACTTCGTGTTCCATAAACAATTAGGTAGTACCGTGGTACCCAATTTGTACAAATAGCTAAATAAATTATTTATATCTAGAAATCAAATAAAAACAACAAGACTAGTATGGAATTAAAATCAATGAAACATTTTATAAACACAACTTGTGAAATGACTTTGTACCAAAATGAGACAGTAAAGTTGAACTAAGATACCAAAAACAGCGGCCAATCGAGATTTAAAAATATACTTACTACGGTATTAAAACTATTATTATACCTACATAAGAAGAATTCTATTATTTAAGTTAAGTGCCAGGAAACGCTACATATTCAGAGATTTTTTTTATTTTGACTAATAAAATAGGCAAAGAACAGTAATTCTACAACACATGCAACAAGAGGGTAGTTTCATATGAAGTAGTGGGTCACATGCTTTCGCCTGTGCTGGTGGTGTTTTCTGAAAATGATAAGCGAGAAATTGTTGCTTACCATCCGTTCTTATAAAATTCCATTTTAAAAATAAAACTTAGGAATGGCCAATGTTAGCTGTGCTAAAGGAAAACATCATAATTGTTTGACAAACTAACTGTAAAGATGATAAAATGGAAGCAATAGTAATGGAATCAAAATAGACGCAAAAATGCAATATCTACTTGAACACAAACTCATTAGGCTTCGATAATTCCTCCCCACGGGGTTAAAATAAACCACATTACATTACCTACTTTTAAACGAAAAAAAAAAACAAACAAATACAGTGCTGTAAGTATCTTTAGGTGTTAGAATGACGATGATACAATTTCACAAACAATTTTGTAAAATCGTATCGAAAAAAAAGAGGCTAGTTCCGATTTTGACCACATACCAAAAGATCATTGCAAAACTATAATAGGTAGGTATTTAAAATTTAAGTAGGTAAAAAAATCACCTTCGACTCCTGACGCACAGTATACAGACAGCGGTAGTACAAGCGCCAACGAAGACGATGCACCCGAGTGCCACGACACTGATCTCCATCGTGCTGAGCAACCGGCCGCTCCTGGCCTGCACCATGGCAGTGTCACCCACCTCGAGTACGCGGAACCCAGCGAGATTGTGGCGAAGGTCGGTCTCACGTTTCATTAAGGATCTGGGTGGATTTGGAAATGTTTTCAGATTTTTTTTAACTAAAGGAAAACTCCATGAAGAGTCTTGGTTTTAGACTGCACATTTCATTTTCAATAAAATATGGTTATCATGGTTATCATCATGGAAATACTGAACATTACTGTGAATGCCAACTCAACTTTGTACAGGTGGCCAAACTGTCAGCTATAGCTACTTGGTAGGCAAATACACCTTCACGTTAACAATGAATTATTATTTTTTTCCAACTTAGTTTTTCCTCGATGTGATATTATTATCTCAAAAACGTTATATAAAGTCAGACTTACTTCTGAAGCACAGCCATGTCAATGATGGCGTTTGACAGTGGATCCACTCCGTAGATATACATATCGGTCCTGGAAATAGAGATAACATTATTTATTACCTTTGATGACCGTGCAATAAATACAATCACATTTGTAAAGTCTACAGCCGGAATTAAAATAACTCACGCATATCCATCCATGGAAGCTTTGTTGTGTGCTTCCAGTCTTCTGACTCTTATGTCGTAACCTGTCATAGACGTCAATGATCTGGTGATGTTTTCTATGCCCTTTTCTACTTCCATCGGCTTCGCTCCTACTACCAGCACTAGTTGTTTGTTTTCGTCAAGCACGTACACCTGAATAAACACAATTTATTGCTTACAGTCTTTCAAGTTGAAAAGGCTATTGAAAAGCATAGATAGTATGAACTTTAGAAAATGCAGCAGAATGGGTATGATATTAATCTATCTACCAGATCCATTAATTTAGATACATGGCTTCTTTATAAGCTCCTAATAATATTTTTTTACTTGTTTATAATATGCACACCAATAGTACAGTTACTTCTAATTCAAATATAAAAATAGATAAATTGGCATTTTAGTAATCATACAAATGCATGGCATTAACATAACTATGTACGTTAGATACAAAATAAAACAAAAAAAAAACAGTCACACAAACAAAACAGCAGCAACAGTGCAGCAGCAGCAGCAAGCAGTGTGTCTAGTGCAGGTGCACTTGACACATTTTTTGTTTTGTTTCATCAAGATCACTATAAATATAAATTCATTTGGACTACACGCACTGTTCGCACTATCCAAGCTTGATACAAATATCCTACAGTAAATTTTTAAATCATTAACGTAGGCTACATAATTAAAAATTATCATGACTAAAAGTGCATTCAAGAATACTAAAATGTCCTTATAAGCTGTTAAAAGATACTTGTTATAAACGTGAATGAAGTAAGTTTACTTCGGATACTCACGAAAACATTAGCAATCGCCGATTTCCCATCATCAGCGCCCCGCTTGTCTGTCGCCTTGACATCGAACCCGAACACACGCCCCGCATCACGAGCCAGCGCCGACACGACACGCACACGACCCGACACCGGGTCGATGGCGAAGCGCGGCGCCTGTTCGTTGATGATCTGGTACCGGACGTCTGCGTTGATCCCGACGTCTGCATCCGTCGCCTGGGCACGAATTAATGTTGCTTATTAATTTTAGGAGGCACTTAATTTTAAGTTCTACGTTTGTACTAACTGTGAAAAGTATTGTGAATGTTATTGCTGTGTTAAAACAATATAAGCAAAAAATTTAAAAATATTATAATTAGAGATGTAATTTTTAATATTATAACAACATTGTAAAATAAAGGTTTATAAATGGTTTAAAAGTGAAAAGTGAGGGAGAGTAATGAATCCGGGTGGACTCATTACTCTCGAGTGTATTTTAAAATATCAAGATAACAAAATTAACAGTCAGTGGATATTTTCATAAAACAACATCAAGCCTGTACCCAAAGGTTAAGGCAGAGTGTATATAGTACAGCCACATTTCGATAATTTCCTTACGAATAAACTATGTTTTTACATTTCTATGAACTCATAATGCCAGATAGAATACACAGTCAAGTAAGCGAAGCCACGGGTATTTGTAAAATAAAATTAATTTCAAAGAATTTTGTTAACCATTACTAACTTAGAATTAATAAATCGTAGACTAAATTAAATTCAATGTCACACTTACCTTCAATTGTATAACTTGGTAGCCAAACGGTGCTGTAGTTGGAATTGTTGTGACTAAAGGCCGTCCGCCATTAGTGAATTTTGGAGCATTATCATTGACATCCTTTATTCTAACAATTACTTTAACATCATATTTAGTTAGTCCCTCCATTACATCATCGGCTACAGGATAAATCATGTGCGGTAACTCTCTGCTTATCTTTTGCCTTTCAGCTCTTACTACGATCTCATAAACATCCTTCACTTCTCTGTCTGGACTCCTTACTAAATACAAAGTTCCATTTCTTGGATCAATCACAAATGTCTTCTTCACATCCGCATCATTTTCATTCAAAATAAAATACTTCATTTTGAAGTTCTCGTAATGCTCTGTCAAATTCAAAGTTACTAACTCAATTGGAGTATGAACGTTTTCTTCTATCTCTAATTCGTAATATCTTGAAATAAATACTGGTTTATCTGATACTTCTACTTCATCAGGGACATCAGTTACTGTCAACATCAGAATAGCCGTGGAGCTCAAACTTGGTGAGCCTAAGTCAGAAGCCACAATGGTCACATTATGAACAGTCTGGCTTTCATAGTCAAGTCTTCCCGTTGTTGTGATGATACCTTCCTTCGAGTCTATAGCGAAAATATTCAGTTGATTCTTTCTTTGTGGTAGGCTGTATAAGATAAGACCATTCCCATTACCAATAAAATCAGTATCATTTGCGTAAACCTTAGTGACAACTGTTCCAATAGGAGCATTTTCTTTTAACGTCGCTTTATAAATTGGCATCATCATAACTGATTCAAAATTGTGATTTGAGATTTCATCAGCTTCTGGGTGTTTCCATTCTAGCAATTCATCGTATGCATAGAATTTAGGCGCATTATCATTTACATCTAATACTTGCACCTCAACACTGACGGAGGATGAAAGTTTTTTATCGTAGCCATTATCTTGTGCTACCACAGTAATTACGTATTTATCTTCATTTTCCCTATCTAGTTCTCCGTTAACACTGAATACTCCTGTCAATGGTGATATCTCAAAAGGCAAGTCTTTAGGTTTAGGTTGAATGAAGTATGTCAAGTTAGCGTTCTGTCCAAAATCAGCATCAGTGGCATCTACTTTACCTAAAACTCTTCTAGTATACTGAGCCTCCTCTACATTGAAATTGTACCAGGACTTTTTGAACATCGGGAAATGGTCATTGATATCTTTGATAAAGAATCTAATTGATATGTGATCACTCAAGTCACCACCGTCTAATGCAGTTATATTTAATCTAAATTCCGCTTCTGGGGGTAATGATCTTGCAACAATTATATGGCCATGTCTTTCATTGATGACAAAATATCTTTTCACTTGCATACCTTTAGCAGAAATACTATGAGGAGGTATAAAAACTTCTGAAACGAACTCGTATCTTATTTGACCATTGATTCCGCTGTCCATATCTATCGCTTTAAGTTTTAATATCGTTGAACCAATAGCAACGTTTTCTGGTACCATAAACAACGGGCCAGAAGACTCTGAATTCAAAGCAAACTTATTTTTTGGCTTAGCTTCCAAATTTGATATACCCGTAGTAGAGTTATTCTTCCGTTCGTGATACACTTTCACAGAAGACTTGTCATCTGACTCGAGGAGTTCTATATTTTCTCCCAATGGTATAATAATTTGATTGAATTTAGGAAGATTATCGTTTTCATCTGATACAGTTATTGTCAGTTTAGTTTCAGAACTCAGTCCACCTCTGTCTCTTGCAACAATTTTTAGTACATACGAACTTTTTTCTTCTCTGTCTAATCTGTTTCCTATAAACATTACTACACCAGTATTTTCATGAACGTGGAACATTTCACGTCCATCACCAAAGAGAGTGTACTTAAACGAAGCATTTGGTCCCATGTCAGCGTCTTTAGCTACTATTTTATTTATCATTTTAACTTCAGTATCTTTTGGCGAGTTTTCAGCAATAAAACCATCATAATTTAGAAGTTCAAATACCGGTGGGTTATCGTTTTCGTCATCAACGTGTATCGTAACTTGGTATATGCCAGCTCCAGATATCATACCTTTAGTGAATTCAGCAATCACTGTCATTCTGTACGTTTCTCGTTTTTCTCTGTCTAAAGGTTTCTGAGCAAAGATTGTACCGTCTGGTCCTGGAATATAATAATTAGGTTTTATTATATGTAACATTTATGTTGAAATTATATTTAATCAAAATCGTTAGGTTACAAATTAAGATTTGAATCTTACCTATCGCAATATCGGCAGTAACATCTTGCTGATTGGCGATTATGAACCTTATGTTACCAGTGTTGTTGGCGTGCAATGAGCTTACATTTACAGGGAAAATTTGGCCTACTGTTGCACCAGCTATGTTTTCTTTTACGTGGAATACCAGTGGTGAATGTGCACCTCTGAAATAAAATTATTTGAGCTTATTCGAAAAATATAATAAACTATGATAAAGCTGCACTGAAAGCAAAGCAAACCATACCTTTGCTATACGCGTAATTCATTACAGTGATAGAGGACAGACTTAATAAGTGAAATATAAAAGTACCTCAACAACACTCCTCTCTCGTCATTCACATCAACTACGTGAACCGTTGCGTTTGTGGTTATACTTAAGTTCGCATTTTCTTGGATTGCTACCGCTTCGAAGTCATACATGGGTCTGTTATATTTTGTCAGCTCATCTACCACAGTTATAACTCCAGACCTCTCTTCTACTGCAAATGGTACTGCAAATTTATAAAAAAGAATATATAACAACATGTTAACCTAAATAAATATAAACAAATAGAATTAAAAAATATTCGTTTTTCACACCTCCATCTTCATAACTATGTAATAGATCATAAGATACGTCATTCTTTTCCATGGCATCGTTGATACGTATTTGGCCGACACTCGTTCCAATACCAACATTGGCTCCAACCCAAAATTCGTATGGTGCTCCTATGAAACCTGGTTTCTCTGGTTTGGGGCCTGAGAAAAACACATACAAACCATACTTTATTGCATTGCTACTTTTTCATAACTCGAGTTCCATAAAAATAAAATTTTTGTAGAGCTGTTAACAATTTGTCAAGAAAATTAAATTTTAATAAATAAATAAATTATTTATTTCAGAAAAACACATTTAAGGGTCACAAAAATAATTTTCCGAGTAAGAATATAAAGAAGTGTTCCAGAAAGAAGTGTATCGTTGGTTGTAATAGTTATCTTTCAAACATAGTTGAAGAGTACATTAGTCTTAATTCCTAACTTATCATTAGCCTTTCTCACCTTTAATAGCACTTGTAACATCAATAGTAACAACTGCTAACGAGTATCTTCTCTCGCTAGGATTTGCCGGTTGATCCGAAGCTTCAATAAACAAAGCATGTCTTCCTTCAACTATCGGTGACTCAGCTACACTCACGGCTCCAGTCTTAGCATCAATTTGAAAAGGCGATGTAATGGTCAAATTACTTGTTCTTTGCAAATCATACAAGACTATCCCATTTCTTCCTAAGTCAGGGTCCACAGCCTTCACTTTACCAATAGATGTTCCAACTTTAGCATTGGACTTAATTGCAAATTCGTACAAATTACTTGGAACAAAGACTGGGTTGTTGTCATTAGCGTCTAGAAGTGTGACTTCTACGTTGACGTATGACATGAGTTGTTCGTCAACATACTCCATGTTCTCATTCTTGTTTCCTAATTTATCTGGGAATATATAAGTAGTTCTATCCTTAAGTGGTGTTCTAGGAGTGGTGGCAGTCCTTCGCCATTTAGAAATACGGTTCTTATCCAGGAAAGTTCCAACTACGCTGGGGTTTTTCTCTTTGGCGTATACCTTCATTTTGAGCGCTGCGTGTTGTTCTCTGTCAAGAATAGTCTGGAAAATAATTAAGTGTTTGTATCAAATTAATAAGGCCTGCGCAATAGTTATCCCTTCTATTGATTTTTAAAATGGTTAGCATTCAGAAATATGTAAACTTCTTTGTGTACAGTTGTCGAGTTGTCCATGTTACAAATATCAGAGATCTAAATATAAAGTCTATCCAATGGTTATACCGTAACAAGATATGTTTTAATAAATAACTTATTATATTGTTATCCTGTAGCGACGAGGAAAGACGAAAACAACATTCTTCTGAGACAATTATAGATGAAACTTAGGTACACTATTATCTTCGGATTATATAAATAGACCAAAAGGAAGACGCTACTGAGCTGCTGACGCTAATGAAAATGAACATAGTTTCTGTACACAAAATACCAAAGAGATTAGCAAGCCTGCTTGTGTGTACTAGCTTTAATCTGTGGTTTCACTCGCGTGGAGGTTGGAAGTTATTCCACGGGAACGTACTACCGCAACAAAAAGTGTACTACGAATATGTCCCTAACTCAAGTCCTGTTCTATCCATGTCCCAAACATCCAAATTGTTGTTGCGTTATTGTACACTTGTTGTTTTTGTGTCTTTTCTTTGCGTCATGTTGTACCGCAAATAAACGTATTTTTTTTATTTCTTCTTTCAAATCCGATCAGCCTTTAATGCGCAAAAACGCAATAGACAGACAGACAGAGTTACTTTCGCATTGTTGGTTTGGATTATTTACACATTATGATCTGCTATATATTTAACAATTATCAAACTTTATAAACCAAATTAACTAACATGCATGAAAATTATGTTATTTGAATTACAAGTTAAAAGGAGTACCTGATTTCTAACAGTGAGCCAGCCAGATCGAGGGTCAATAGTGAAGGCACCTTCAGGATCATTCAGTTGATAAGTAAACTCTCCGTTATCTCCCTGGTCTTTATCAGTTGCCATCACTTGCAGTACACTGAAACCTAAAGGAAAAATAAATTGATCATTGTATTATATCTAACTAATAATTCTGACGTTAACTTACAACGCATATAGATGCGTTAACTATAACAGCTTCCACCAACATCAGTTTAGGTGGCCAAAAGTGTATGCCAACGATTTTAGATTGTCAAAGCCTAGCCACGGAATAATTTACTGTAAAAGCAGTATGGTTGCTGTGATGTCAAATGTCTCGAATATTATTATTGACATTGTCAAATCCATCATCATCAGTCTAGTGACGCAAGCTTATAGATTTTACTCAATCCTTGGTTACACTAATCCAGCTGCTATCATCCATGCTGCAAAGATTGTTTCTCAAGTACAAACCGTTAGGCAAGTTCTCCACAATACTGATGTTGTAGAAGTCCACTTCGAACTCTGGAAGATTATCATTCAGGTCCAGCAGTTCCATCTCAACCCGCGCCTGCGCTGTCTTCAGTGGGTTGTCCAATTGCGATGCCTGGACTTGTAGCACAAACGTGTTCCCTGAAAAATAAAACGAATAATTACGATTATGACATGAGATTTTGTTTGGACAGCAGATAAGTTTTACCACGATTTATACATATTTATGTAAATATATATACGAAAATAAGTGATATTATTGGTGCGAGTAGAACGTTATTGTTTTTTTAAATACGTGGTTTCTTTGTTTTAAATACAAATTGTGATCATTCTAATTCACAGTATTCAGGGTGAGATGAGTTGGTATTCATTTTTTTAAATAGATTATACCTGGTAAACTAGCTTCAGCATCCAAATCTATTTCTTTATCAAGGAACAAGGTGCCATTTCGAGGGTCCAAAGAAAACAGCTTCCTCTCATTACCAGCCACTAACTCGTACCGTAGTGCAGCGTTTACTCCGAGATCTTGATCAAAAGCCTTGATGGGTTCCGGGAATAAGAGCTCTTGGTGGATTTTTTTCCCCTGAAACATTATTAAAAACATAACATCACGATTTGCCATAAAATAGGAGGCAAATCAAAAACCGTGCACAAATTCAAACTTCCGGCGGCTACTTCTCCGAAGTGCCATTGAAAAACTCAATAATAGCTGCACGACATGAAGATCGAACCCTGGACTGCTCAGTAGTCGCGCTTACCACAATTAGACCAATTTTGCATTAAAATTATTTAAACATAACAATTCATATGTATTTGGTACTTGTATTTTTCCTAACATTAACCGCAATACATTTCTGCCAATCAAGTGTAGCGTTGTATTGCTTCTACAATATCAATTAGTCGAGTGAGCTAACTATTTCACTAGTTAACCGTAAAGTGTGACAACTCTAAAAGCGGGGTACAACACTAGCTGTCCTAAGGAAGACTCGTGCATTTCGATCGCTGACCGTCTTGCTGACAAGAGTAAATCCTTGAATCTTAAGATTCTTTGTGCCCCAAATCTAGGGGTTCTACGTCCAGGCTGAGGGCCGGTCTTCTATCGCTACAAGCTACCCTAGACCAGACTGCGCGCTGCACGTGCTGACGCTGCAAGTCATCGTGCGGGACCTACAGCCCGCTAGCGAATCTGACGAGGGCCTCTAACTGAGCCTGTCTTACAGGCCCCTACACCTGCCAGCTACAGCCAAGGACGGTACCCTCTTACCTAACCTAGTGTGCGAGTGCTCAATTCAAACAGTTCAGTGACTACCTACCCACGACCTAGCCGTGTTACTCTATAGAAACAATATATGTATTAACCTACCTCCTTGTTTTCATTCTAAATATACAACCTAACGTGTTAACGGCCTCCGCAGCCTACCTGCGAAGTCCTAAGCCGTTACACAAGGATGAGAGACTCAATTAATGTCATCCCTTTTTATCGTTTGGGTTCAGAGTCGGATTATTGGCTTCATCATCTCAGTCAGCAGGTAAATGTTGGATGTTCGAGGCAAACCACGTTGTAATATCTATTTTGCATTTTGCAGATTTAATAATATTACGTAATATCATAAAAGTGCTAGAAAGTAAGACAGGTTAAACATTAAATATCGGGCTAAAGTTCATATATTATGTCGAGTGCCAAAATTCTTTTGAATACAACTAAACAAAAGTTTTATTCACTTGGGATCTTTGTTAGACAATTTGACGACAAAAGTTCAGTTTAATTACAATACATATGCTAATATTAAAATATATATATTATGTGCAAGTATATAAAAAAAATAGAGGAAGAGCTCATTGGGCATCAAAAAATTCGTTCATTGGCATAGCTGTCAATGAAAAAAGTGCCCAAAAGGCTGGCAACATTGTTTCGTTAGATGTCAATGCTAATCCTTTGGGCTAAAATTAGGCCAGCTCTAGAGGGTCATGTGAAGAGTCGACAAACCGCTTGACGATTTTCCGAAATACTCGATGAGCATTCAGACCCCAAGGTTCTAATGTTTCAACCCCAAACGGCTCAAACATATAGCTCTCAATAAGGTTGTTATATTTGCGTCGCTTGTGGTTTTCTGCTCCTGCAGCAGCCACCCTAGCACTGCCGCCGTGCTAGGAAGATGGGATAACACGAGGGTGTTGACACAGGTTGCATCACACGCGTTGATTTCCAAGGCATTATGGCCATTCCGTATGGCCATACTATGACCGTAATGGCTTGGCACGTGACAACGGGAAGAGGCTTTTTGCATCGTCACCTGCTAAGCAATAGCTTGGCAGGCGACGATGGGACGGACATCGGGTTCGACGGATGATGCCGTTAATGATGTCTATTGACAGAGATGTGGAGCCCCGCAAGGTGCACCCAGACGCAAACATGTAGCGAGCCAGAAAAGAAGTAAATGCCGTAAGATAGACTGGCAGAAAATGCCTGAGGCATAGTCTGCCTTTCTGCAGTAATTTTACTTGTGCATAACGTATTATCTATAGAAATAAAGAAAACTGATCTGAAGACAGAATATCATAGAAACTTTAAATAGGTTACTTCTTGGCAAGCGTGCTCCATCGCCGAGCACATAACGTAAAATAGTTGTGTTCAATCACAACTAATATTATGTGACAGTAGTATGAAATGGCTGCGATACGGCGAATTGACGAAGGGTGTTTTGCTTAACGCTTTTGCGGCGTTTGACGTCTACAGACGTCATATCAATAAAACTTCTATTGTGTCTCGTGTAGCGGCCGCAAAGGCATTAACAATAAAATTCCCTGACTGTACACTGACACTTAAGTGAGCCATTCCGTGAAAATTGTATCGTTACTAAGTGGGACAAAATGGACAATTTAAAAAAAAAAAAACAATAGAAGTCACGATACTAAACGGACGTGACCAACACCTGCTTTACTAACAATAATGACGACCACACTCAATATTCTTTGTTCTTCTAGCGGGAATCATTATTTCCTTACATTACGCAGTTTCATGTAGTATAATTCGCAAATGAAAGAATGTTTTATGAACTTAGCGGTAACACGATATGACTGTGACTATAGTGGACTTCTTAATTGCGACGGGTGTCGAGTACTCCTTTCGTCACCGATTACCGCGTCACGAATGCCCGGTGGGTAAAAATAAATGACTGATCTATCATAACAATGTAACCATGAAAATAAAATAACTTGTTTTGCTAGTTTTGTACCATTGAAAGCAAATAAAACACTAGTCACTAAAGTGGAATGTCCACATTGGTGCTAATTTGATTATCCTTTATTTCAAGAATTTCATTGTAGTACAATATGATTTGTTTATAAAATTAATGTGCTGTCGATCGACCGGCTAGTGGTCGGTAACAATAGAAATTAAATTGTGGCTCATATCAAGATAGTAACATAACTGGCGAAATGTGGGTGTACTATAGGTACTCCTCTGCCTGACCCTTCGGGGAAACAAGGCGTGATGTTATGATGTTATCAAGACAGTTAAAGCATAAAAAAACAGTATTCTTTAAAAGCTCACAAAAAACGCTGAGGTGTGTCTTAAAAAACCATGAACTTTGGTTAGTTAAAGTTAGCGACAGGAGTGACACGCTAAAGTCACCTTTTTGCTTCTTATTTTTAATTTTTAATCAGCTAAATTAACAACAATTAACTCCGTTATACTTTTTTTTAAAGCTAACGAACTATTACTACGCATAAAAAAAATGCATTCAATAGAGAATGGTCCTGTAAATTGTTTGTATTTTTGTGACTGAATTGTTTGTATTTTTCCATATGTACAATTTTTCACAGATTGACCAAAGTAGATAATAAAACAAAACAAAAGAAGAGTGTTAAAAATGACACTCACAAGTAACGGGTAGAACTCTGGTATTTGTGTCCTGTAGAGGTCTGCAGTGAACTTGGGAGGCAGGTCATCATTATCTTGCACCACAATGTGGACTGTTGCGTTGGAACTGCGAGGTGGAGAGCCGCGATCCTAAAACAGCAAACTTCGGACTTAGCGACCTTTTGCATCACTTAAGATATGATTTCTCTCACAATAAGTGCTGCCCTATGTTTGCAACAAAAAGGTATTACAGTCAATAAATGAAAACCAGTTAACTGTTTGCCACAGCATGTGGTTGTGTGGGCTTCCCATCTCCTGCATTTTCTTTTACATTATTTAGTATTCACTTACTGAAGCAGTCACAACTAGTGAAAATTCTTTATCCCCTGCATCATAGTCTAGCGGTTTCTTGAGCACCAGGACTGGCTTGTGAGAACTTTCTAGAGCGAAGTGACCCTCGGTGTCTCCTGAGATGATGCTGTACTGGACATCCGAGTTGGGGGTGTTTGGCTTGTCGCGGTCGAATGCTTGAATCCCTTTGAATATTGTGAGGCCTGGAAAATATAAACATATGGCCGGTGAATGAATGCCAGCGGCGGCTAAAAACCGGCGCTGTGGCTCTGTTAAATGATTTTATTTCTGTAAGTAGATTTGTTCAAACACTTTTACACATCAACCATATTTTTAAAAACTAGATAAGGTCAGAATTTCGTGAATATGTCACAACATTATGCTAAGCAATGGCCGATTTGCGATGATCTGACGCATATTTTCCCCTTATATTTTTATTTTATTTTAATGCGACTAGGCGTAATTAATCATATTTCTTTCATTGTTTGGGTTTGATATTTGGGTTACTTGGATATGCCTTTGTTGAAAGTGTTTTTATTAAATTACAAATTAGATTATAAATAAAATATTTTACAGTTTACTGGAAGAGATCTTCTAGCTAAGATTGCATTTTTGTTCAAAATTGAATTTTCAGAAAAGAATAACTAATTAATGTTTTTTTACGACTTTTGTATTCTGCTTGAGCACAATTGTTTGACTTTACCAGCTGTGTCTAGAATATTAAAATTCCAAATATCTTTTTATAGACGAAGGTCCGACAATCTTGAGTAAATATCATAAATATTTTCCAATTTCCCTTTGACCATTTTGTAAAAAACAAAAAAGGACTCATTGGAAAAACTATATTGAAGAATTTGAGTGTAAAAATTGTTGTCTCTTAAAAATCAATGAGAAAATGTAATATTTTGGTAGACGAAGTCCACAGACAATGTCTTTGAACTTTATTAATATTGTGAAAGACGCGTAAACTTCCTTTAAAAAATATCTTACTAAGATTTTTATCTATACAAAGCTGCTATTTTATTGGTCTCCAGAGGATATTGCTTGAATGGATAATTACACAGCATCATTAATATTAAGGACTCCAGTAACATGTTTCTCATGTTACGCTATAAAATAATAGTCGAACAAATATAAAGTAACTTTTAACAATTATTTTTCTTCAAAGAACTATAAACTGCAAGATTCCTTCCGAAAAACTTTGAAAGAAGTTTCTGATCGTAAACGTTACTCAGCACTTACTTCCGCTAAACGTTATTCTTGTCATGGGCACTGCTCTCACATCACAAGTGCAAGATAGAGATGGGAACGTATCCAAGCAGAAGCACGAGCTAAGTGACGTAGACCTTGGCCTAAATATTTATCCGGCCGTCACTCCTCTTGTACGAATATTTACAACTTGTCTTCCTTGTATCTCATAAGCTACTCCAACACAAACAAGCCACCCAAGTACCAAACACTTGACTTCCTTCCCACCTTCCTCTTAACGTACTCACCTGTTGGCGTCAATTCATCCACGGTGACATGGTACGGCGTGTCGAGGAACTTCGGAACGTTATCGTTCACATCCTCGATGTACACCGTCACCGATAGGTAGGCTGATATCTGTAAAAGGATGATTGATAACTTTCAATTCTCTGATATTAGCTTCAATAATGTTTTGGGAGTGAATGAGAATAAGAAATTGCGGCCCGCTTAGGTCGATGATCTGAATGTAATCTTGTGATGGTACAGATGCTTTCTTGAAACCTTCAATCATCAAAAAAATAAGACTTACTTTAGTCTTGTTGCCGATTTCTGGTTTAACTAAGGACCTGAATAGCACAGGATTGAAACTGTAACTTGGCTAGACGGGGTCGCGGCATAGCGCGGTGAAGATTGCGTATCTTCCTGATGGCGTATTTTGATTTCGTGTGACTGATTTAATTGAACTTGATTGAGGCACATGTCTTCTATTTTCATCTAAGGTTCAAGTATCACCAATAACGATATTTATGTATGTACTTGCGGATAGTGGCATTACACGTGTAAAGAAAATTGTTACATGTAACAATACCTATATTTTATTACATCTCGAGTGCTAGTGTATCAATTTGTATGAGAACGTGCATGAACGTACGTTTGTCATTCAGTAAGCCTACGAATGTGTCGTTTACCTTTATGACTAGTCACGTAAGGAGACTTACGTTTGTAGATATACATATTTTGGGCCTTATCTATATAAGGCAATATAGAACAGCAATGTGCGACAGCATGTAAATAGAACTAATAGATATTAAATCTATTTTAGCGTTTTCATTTTCGAGTAAAGTCCGTATAAATGCTTATAGACTCAAATATATCCGAAGACAGTTCAAAATAAAAATAAATATTGTAAATTATGCTAGAATTAATATTTTTAAAAGTTCTGGAAAAAACCTGTAACCGTCCGTCCATTCCACTCACTGCTAATGGCTCATAAAAATCCAGGCTATCAAAATATCGCTACATAGAACAACAATATTCTGTACAAAAAAGTTTTCTAGAACGACTCAAACATATCGAGCCGACACAAATGGGACATATTCGACGGTAGGAACATTTTTACGTTTGCTTTTACAATGTGACGTCGTTAAACGTGAAAATACGTCTCAAAGTGTCAATGAACTGCACAGGCGACAGGAAAATGTACGAGATAAGCTTTGGAAGTTCCGTTGACGAGAATATATGGTAGGTGAGCCCAGAGGGTTTAATAAATCAATTTTAAATAGTTGTCCAATATAAAAACTATGCACAATTGTCTTCTAAAAAAATAAAAATAAAGTTATATATTACGATGTTGTTAAACATCGTACCTAGTATTTTCCGCAGTCATGAAGTCTGACAATAAATTTGTACACCAGCGAAGTAGAACAAACATCACGCAATGACCACGATGTAATTCGAAACAGTTAGACCAACAAACCTAAACCCTTCCAAATGAATTCCTAAAATGGAGGAATAAAATTAAAAATGTTATTTTATCTCCGTGGCTAAATTAATGACGGATAGCGATCCCGAGGGTGGTATTCCGAAATATGGGGAATGATCTGACGGCGTGAACGCAACTGGGTGAAGGACGAATGGCTAACAGAGGTGACTGGATCAACCCTGGGAACTTACAGCCGCATTGTTTCGGAGGCATTTTTAATATGCCTTCCAAATAATCCTTACAGTTCTCAGCATAAAGACGGATTTCCTTTGTTGTTACTGTTGCTTAAACTTTGCAATCGTATTGCAAATCTTTTGAAAATCCTTGCAAGGTTGGATTTGTATTCAAGCGGGGTAAGTCACCCTTAATTTCGCTTCTAATGTCTCATTAAAATTTACTTTTACAAACTGGAAAGAAATAACTTCTTTAACTTTGCTATTAAAGACCTTGTTGTGTCATGAAATGTTATTATTTTCGGATCATGAAAGATTTAATACCCTTCCTATGTTTTTGAACTGTTGTGAAATTGTATAGGGTCAATTATTTGTGTTTTGTTAAGCGTTAGGCACAGTATCTTTAGATAGCTACAGACAATGTTTACTACAACGAACCTTTGGCATTTCAACATTGATTTTCAATCCCATATAATGATTTATTTCTATTGGTAAAATACTGGTATTCAGCTGCATCCGGGTTGACTGGAAGCCGACCCCGACACAGTTGGGGAAAGGCAGGCAGATGATGATGATGATGATAATGATTTATTTCTAACTTAACAACCATAAAAGTCGATTTTATAGTTTTCATCAATATTTTTCTTTTTATATTATTCTTGCAATAACATTAATATTAGAGCTTTTATGAAATATTCTACCAAATCACCATCTTGACATTTAAACTGAGTGACGAACGGGGCAGATATTAAATTTTGTCAAACACTCGCACATGTGGCTCCTGTTGACCTACTTCAGATAATATTGTTGAGATATATGATGTGTTGCGGAGGCCCTGTTGCGGTGAGCGACGGTATTTAGTGGGTAGAGGTAGTGAGATATTACCTAAAGCTTCGAAATGGAAACTACTTTACTTACTGCTTATTTCGCTCCAATTTCGATACCATTCGTAAGCGCGCACCTAATTACGTTATTCAGCACACTTATTTTTACCCGACTGCCCCAGAAGAAGGGTAATGTTTTTCGAGAGTTTGTATGTACATATAGAACGTGTTTCTGGATGTACGACATTAAATGAAAACGAGCACAGTACTAATTCATTGAAACATTTTAAAACACGAAGATTAGTAGTTAATAGAAAATTTAAAAATTGCAGTTTTCAAACAAAATAAATAGCAGAATCAACTGCATAAAAAGTAAACACGCTTTATCTACGAAAGTCACTGGCCAACCGGTGCGGTGCGGGGTGCGGGGCGCGGCGGCGGCAATGTTTACCTATTATTACCGACTCAGATCTACATCATGTTGAAAAATAAGAAAATGAAAAATAATTTCCTGTGGCTAAAGTATTCATTGGATTTGATTGATTTTTTGTATACGAGTAAAGAACATGATTCTCTTTACGTGGTTTAAAGGAATGTCAATCGTCCTGTTACACGTGGTATACGTATATAATAAGTATGTCTATTACTTTAGCACGCTCTGTAGCCTAAACGGCTTGATGGATTTTAACATGTAAGGTGTCGTTAGATCCGTCTTAATTGTGGGAGTGACATAGACTATATAACATAACATCACGCCTTGTTTCCCCGAAGGGCTAGGCAGAGGTGTACCTATTATGGTACATCCACATTTCGCCAGTTATGTTTAAGTCCCATGTAATAGGGGGCGAGCCTATTGCCATCTACCGGGCACAAATCCAGACTCCGGGCTGCTACTGAGAAATTCCAGATAGAAAAACCCAATAATAACACTTTGCCCGACCTGGGAATCGAACCCAGGACCTCGAATAGACTATACAATATTTATATATTGCATCTGCAAATACAAAAGAAAAGGGGAAGATATTTTCTATACAAATTAATAAAATTGAGGTGTCTGTTTGTAATGTAAAATTACAGCTTTTTACTAAATGCATCTGAAAGTATATACAGTACGTATAACAAAACAACAATATAAAAATAGTTTGACTGTCTGTCTGTTCCGGCTAATCTCCGAAACGGCCGGACCGATTTTGACGGGGTATTCACTGTCTGATAGTTGACGTTATAAGGAGTAACTTAGGCTACTTAAAAATAATTAGGGTTTCGCGCAAAAAAAAAATAAAACCCAAGAAATTGTGAACCAATAGCGCGGGCGAGCGAGGCAACGCGGCGGGTCGAGGAGTTTTATTAAAATGTGATGTTATTTTAGTATATTGTATAACTTAAGACTGCCACGCGAAAGAAGTCGCAGGGCACAGCTAGTTTAAAATAAATAACAACAATATTGGTATCAAATTAAAGCTAGTAAAGAGTCAATTCCAAATATATAGTTTGTCCCAAAAATCAATGTGAAGCCGGAACGGGTGATAGGCAAGTTGGTGAGAGTTGGCAGAAATATATTTAAAAAATCTTTTTCTGTTAACTTTTTTTCAGTACAGTCAGTTTATGTTGGGTGATGGGTGAATTGTGAGTACGTAGTTGGGCAAAAAAGTGATGTTTTCTTTAAAACTGAGGCACTTGTGTTTTAATTTTGTACTGAATAAAAGGGTTATTCAGGGTTAGGTACATCACAAAAAATATAATTAAGAAAGTTAAAGATTTGTAGTCACAATAGGTACTTGTAAGATTATCACAGGCTGTTAATTATCTCGATTTTTTTAATGTCTATTTTTTTATAGGGCTCAATCAATCTGCGCAGCCTTTTCCCAACTTTGTTAGGGTCGGCCTCCAGTCTACCCGGATGCAGCTGAATACCAGTATTTACATGGAGCGACTGCTTATCGGACTTACACAACCCAGTTACTGGGTAATACGATACCTCTTGGTAAGACTGGCTTTCAGACTTTTGGGCTTCTGACTACCCTTCCCCATCTACAAATAACAACCGGGACCAACGGTTTAACGTACTTTCCGAGGCACAGAGGGGTGTCGATATGTAATGGATATCGATGGACCCATCCACGAACCAACCACGGCAAGCGTAGCTTAACCCACTCTAAAGCCACGAGCCCTTATTTTGTACAAGACTAAGATTATTAATTTATTTTCTGTTAACTGCCACCGACTTACCTATTACCCGTTTGCGGCTCAACGTTGATTTTTAGGACACCCTGAATATTTTTAGTAACATTTTATGCTACCATTTACTTAACTTTTTGGAAATGAAAATCACTTTTTCGCTTATTTTACTCTGCTCTTGATACCATTCGATTGTTGGAGGAAGTGATGAGGATTATGATATTAATATCCATGAAGTTTAGTGTCAGTAAGAGTAACACTTACGAGGTCATCCCCAGCGTCGAAATCGCAGCCCAGTCGGAACTTGACGACGTTCTGTGGGGAGTCGCTGTCGACCAGGTCGTCCACACTCTGCGCCAGCACTACGGACACGTGGGTTCGGTTGACGTCGCGGTAGGTGAACAGGTGCGCGTCTTCTTCTCGGTCTACTGGCTGCAGGCTTAGGTTCTTTCTGGAAAGATGGAAAAAGTTGGTATGAGTATGATTTGAAAAAGTTTATTTACAATAAATTCCTGTTGAGAAAAAAGGATTAAATAAAAATGTTGTTTACTTTGGTCACACATGTTTTACGTTGGTCACACATGGAACCGTGTTTTACTTTAGTCACACATGTTTTACGTTGGTCACACATGGAACCGTGTTTTACTTTAGTCACACATGTTTTACGTTGGTCACACATGGAACCGTGTTTTACTTTAGTCACACATGTTTTACGTTGGTCACACATGGAACCGTGTTTTACTTTAGTCACACATGTTTTACGTTGGTCACACATGGAACCGTGTTTTACTTTAGTCACACATGTTTTACGTTGGTCACACATGGAACCGTGTTTTACTTTAGTCACACATGTTTTACGTTGGTCACACATGGAACCGTGTTTAACTTTGGTTACACATGGAACCGTGTTTTACTTTGGTCACACATGGAACCGTGTTTTACTTTAGTCACACATGTTTTACTTTGGTTACACATGGAACCGTGTTTAACTTTGGTCACACATGGAACCGTGTTTTACTTTAGTCACACATGTTTTACTTTGGTTACACATGGAACCGTGTTTAACTTTGGTCACACATGGAACCGTGTTTTACTTTAGTCACACATGTTTTACTTTGGTTACACATGGAACCGTGTTTTACTTTAGTCACACATGTTTTACTTTGGTTACACATGGAACCGTGTTTTACTTTGGTCACACATGGAACCGTGTTTTACTTTAGTCACACATGTTTTACTTTGGTTACACATGGAACCGTGTTTTACTTTGGTTACACATGGAACCGTGTTTTACTTTGGTCACACATGGAACCGTGTTTTACTTTAGTCACACATGTTTTACTTTGGTTACACATGGAACCGTGTTTTACTTTAGTCACACATGTTTTACTTTGGTTACACATGGAACCGTGTTTAACTTTGGTCACACATGGAACCGTGTTTTACTTTAGTCACACATGTTTTACTTTGGTTACACATGGAACCGTGTTTAACTTTGGTTACACATGGAACCGTGTATTACTTTAGTCACACATGTTTTACTTTGGTTACACATGGAACCGTGTTTAACTTTGGTTACACATGGAACCGTGTTTTACTTTGGTCACACATGGAACCGTGTTTTACTTTGGTTACACATGGAACCGTGTTTTACTTTGGTCACACATGGAACCGTGTTTTACTTTGGTTACACATGGAACCGTGTTTTACTTTGGTTACACATGGAACCGTGTTTTACTTTGGTCACACATGGAACCGTGTTTTACTTTGGTTACACATGCAACCGTGTTTTACTTTGGTTACACATGGAACCGTGTTTAACTTTGGTTACACATGGAACCGTGTTTTACTTTAGTCACACATGTTTTACTTTGGTTACACATGGAACCGTGTTTAACTTTGGTTACACATGGAACCGTGTTTTACTTTGGTCACACATGGAACCGTGTTTTACTTTGGTTACACATGGAACCGTGTTTTACTTTGGTTACACATGGAACCGTGTTTTACTTTGGTCACACATGGAACCGTGTTTTACTTTAGTCACACATGTTTTACTTTGGTTACACATGGAACCGTGTTTTACTTTAGTCACACATGTTTTACTTTGGTTACACATGGAACCGTGTTTAACTTTGGTCACACATGGAACCGTGTTTTACTTTAGTCACACATGTTTTACTTTGGTTACACATGGAACCGTGTTTTACTTTAGTCACACATGTTTTACTTTGGTTACACATGGAACCGTGTTTTACTTTGGTCACACATGGAACCGTGTTTTACTTTAGTCACACATGTTTTACTTTGGTTACACATGGAACCGTGTTTTACTTTGGTTACACATGGAACCGTGTTTTACTTTGGTCACACATGGAACCGTGTTTTACTTTAGTCACACATGTTTTACTTTGGTTACACATGGAACCGTGTTTTACTTTAGTCACACATGTTTTACTTTGGTTACACATGGAACCGTGTTTTACTTTAGTCACACATGTTTTACTTTGGTTACACATGGAACCGTGTTTAACTTTGGTCACACATGGAACCGTGTTTTACTTTGGTCACACATGGAACCGTGTTTTACTTTGGTTACACATGGAACCGTGTTTTACTTTGGTTACACATGGAACCGTGTTTTACTTTGGTCACACATGGAACCGTGTTTTACTTTAGTCACACATGTTTTACTTTGGTTACACATGGAACCGTGTTTTACTTTAGTCACACATGTTTTACTTTGGTTACACATGGAACCGTGTTTAACTTTGGTTACACATGGAACCGTGTTTTACTTTAGTCACACATGTTTTACTTTGGTTACACATGGAACCGTGTTTAACTTTGGTTACACATGGAACCGTGTTTTACTTTGGTCACACATGGAACCGTGTTTTACTTTGGTTACACATGGAACCGTGTTTTACTTTGGTCACACATGGAACCGTGTTTTACTTTGGTCACACATGGAACCGTGTTTTACTTTGGTTACACATGGAACCGTGTTTTACTTTGGTTACACATGGAACCGTGTTTTACTTTGGTCACACATGTTTTACTTTGGTTACACATGGAACCGTGTTTTACTTTAGTCACACATGTTTTACTTTGGTTACACATGGAACCGTGTTTAACTTTGGTTACACATGGAACCGTGTTTTACTTTAGTCACACATGTTTTACTTTGGTTACACATGGAACCGTGTTTAACTTTGGTTACACATGGAACCGTGTTTTACTTTGGTCACACATGGAACCGTGTTTTACTTTGGTTACACATGGAACCGTGTTTTACTTTGGTTACACATGGAACCGTGTTTTACTTTAGTCACACATGTTTTACTTTGGTTACACATGGAACCGTGTTTTACTTTAGTCACACATGTTTTACTTTGGTTACACATGGAACCGTGTTTAACTTTGGTTACACATGGAACCGTGTTTTACTTTAGTCACACATGTTTTACTTTGGTTACACATGGAACCGTGTTTAACTTTGGTTACACATGGAACCGTGTTTTACTTTGGTCACACATGGAACCGTGTTTTACTTTGGTTACACATGGAACCGTGTTTTACTTTGGTTACACATGGAACCGTGTTTTACTTTGGTCACACATGGAACCGTGTTTTACTTTGGTTACACATGGAACCGTGTTTTACTTTGGTTACACATGGAACCGTGTTTAACTTTGGTTACACATGGAACCGTGTTTTACTTTAGTCACACATGTTTTACTTTGGTTACACATGGAACCGTGTTTAACTTTGGTTACACATGGAACCGTGTTTTACTTTAGTCACACATGTTTTACTTTGGTTACACATGGAACCGTGTTTAACTTTGGTTACACATGGAACCGTGTTTTACTTTGGTCACACATGGAACCGTGTTTTACTTTGGTTACACATGGAACCGTGTTTTACTTTGGTTACACATGGAACCGTGTTTTACTTTGGTCACACATGGAACCGTGTTTTACTTTAGTCACACATGTTTTACTTTGGTTACACATGGAACCGTGTTTTACTTTAGTCACACATGTTTTACTTTGGTTACACATGGAACCGTGTTTAACTTTGGTCACACATGGAACCGTGTTTTACTTTAGTCACACATGTTTTACTTTGGTTACACATGGAACCGTGTTTTACTTTAGTCACACATGTTTTACTTTGGTTACACATGGAACCGTGTTTTACTTTGGTCACACATGGAACCGTGTTTTACTTTAGTCAAACATGTTTTACTTTGGTTACACATGGAACCGTGTTTTACTTTGGTTACACATGGAACCGTGTTTTACTTTGGTCACACGTGGAACCGTGTTTTACTTTAGTCACACATGTTTTACTTTGGTTACACATGGAACCGTGTTTTACTTTAGTCACACATGTTTTACTTTGGTTACACATGGAACCGTGTTTAACTTTGGTCACACATGGAACCGTGTTTTACTTTGGTCACACATGGAACCGTGTTTTACTTTGGTTACACATGGAACCGTGTTTTACTTTGGTTACACATGGAACTGTGTTTTACTTTTGTTACACATGGAACCGTGTTTTACGTTGGTCACACATGGAACTGTGTTTTACTTTGGTCACACATGGAACCGTGTTTTACTTTGGTCACACATGGAACCGTGTTTTACTTTGGTTACACATGGAACCGTGTTTTACTTTGGTCACACATGGAACCGTGTTTTACTTTGGTTACACATGGAACCGTGTTTTACTTTGGTTACACATGGAACCGTGTTTTACTTTGGTTACACATGGAACCGTGTTTTACTTTGGTTACACATGGAACCGTGTTTTACTTTGGTCACACATGGAACCGTTTTACTTTGGTCTCACATGGAACCGTGTTTTACGTTGGTCACACATGGAACCGTGTTTTACTTTTGTTACACATGGAACCGTGTTTTACTTTGGTCACACATGGAACCGTGTTTTACTTTGGTCACACATGGAACCGTGTTTTACTTTGGTCACACATGGAACCGTGTTTTACTTTGGTCACACATGGAACCGTGTTTTACTTTGGTTACACATGGAACCGTGTTTTACTTTGGTTACACATGGAACCGTGTTTTACTTTGGTTACACATGGAACCGTGTTTTACTTTGGTCACACATGGAACCGTTTTACTTTGGTCTCACATGGAACCGTGTTTTACTTTGGTTACACATGGAACCGTGTTTTACTTTGGTTACACATGGAACCGTGTTTTACTTTGGTTACACATGGAACCGTGTTTTACTTTGGTCACACATGGAACCGTTTTACTTTGGTCACACATGGAACCGTGTTTTACTTTGGTCCCACATGGAACCGTGTTTTACTTCATCATCTTCCTTCTCTTGACCCATGTTACGTTAAAGTCGGCGCAACACGTTTTTCTTCCATCCTCCTCTGTCAGCCGTCACTTATCATTCATTTTTCCTTTTATAGGGTTCCGTACCTCAAAAGGAAAAAACGGAACCCTTATAAGATCATTCATGTGTCTGTCTGTCAGTCCGTCCGTCACAGCCAATTTGATCCGAATCTAATGGACCGATTAAGTTGAAATTAGGTACACATATCAATTTCTGTGACCCAAATACTGACGTGTTACGTAAATAAATGAATTTTTAATATGGGGTCACTTTTGGGGGGCAAATAAGTAAATAAAAAAAGTTTTGCAAACTATATCTTGTGACATATCAAATGAAAGAGTTTACTGTCGGGGTCTCGATTAGTTTTTTTTTTTTTTCATAATTTTAAAGTTATTTCAGAAAATTGACCATACTCCCCTTATCTCCGAAAATACCGAGCAAAAATTAAAAAAAAATACAGAAAATAATTCTATACTATACAATACTATAAAATTATAAGAAGTCTATGGTCTTAAAATAACAGTAAAACTTTCAATATTGTGTGTAAGTTTGTTCTTGGGATAATAAATTCTATCTCTTCTTTCTTTATCCCAACTACGGAACCCTTGTTCTGCTTGGTCCGATACGCACTTGGCCGGTTTATCTTTCATAACGTCCCTCACACAGTCCATCTATCATTTCTTTGCTTTTCCTCTCCCACTGATTTACTCTCTAGGCTAAAAATTATAAACCTGATTCTTTAATCATTGCTTAACAAATATTAATCACTTTGATTTTACTAATATTGGTAAGCATGGCATCTGTGTTGTCACGTTCAAACTAACTCAAAATTGTGCTACCTCTCTGTATTGCTTCAAAATCTTCTCAGGTTTCATACTAACTGTTTCATAACGTTAGCACTAGATGGCATTTTACTTAATAACTTAACACATAATTTCGCAAACTATTAATGAAGTCTAGACACTAAACATGTTTGCACCAAATACATTCCAACGTTAACACAACATAACATAATCTAATCAAATTTCTGAGTTAATAACGCGAACGTAATAAAAACGGTAATGTTTGTTAATTCCACATTTCCGCATATCGCACCACACAAAAGTGAGTAATCGTCTGAATAACAACCCGAAAAGTGTTATAATGACATAATAACTGAGAAAATAACTATAATTTGTGTTATTATGAGTAAATTAGTGGAATTTCTCACGGCGTTCGTCCGGAAGCTAAGTATGGCGGATGTAAAGATATAAATCTTATTTAAACTGTGCCACCCATTGTGTTCAAACGTTATTCAGTATAATTAGTGATGCAATCGATATTCATGTTTGTTTAAAAGCTTTTTGATCGTGAGAAGTCATCTTGGACGAATATGGTAGGCTGCTAGTAAATACCAAGAGATGATGGAGATATTAGTTAATTAAACACGGGTATTCATTTGTTTTGTGTCGTTGTTGAATAAGTATTTTATCAGTGAAATGGTTCTAAACAACTTGCAAGCGAATGATTGTTCCGTTTTGACTATCTTAGCACGGCGCGACGCACTACGTAACAAATATTATTTTTGTCGCTCTATAAGAAGCTCGAGGTTGTTAAACATCGAAACACTGCTAAACCTACTACCTGCTTACCTAGGGATCTGTGGCACTCCAGTTTCATTTGAGATGATATTTATAAATGATATGATATAACATCACGCCTGTTTATCCCCGAAGGGTTAGGCAGAGGTACATCTCTAGTACACCCACATTTCGCCAGTTATGTTTAAGTCCCATGTAAAAATTCAGACTCCGGGCTGCTACTGAGAAATCTCTTACGGAAAAACCCAATAAGACTTTGCCCGATTTGGGAATCGAACCCAGGACCTCAAGCTCAGCAGTACCTCTTGCAACCACTAGGCCAACAAATATCGTTCTTATTTTGAGTCCATCGTATTTCTATGCATAAATAACTGATGGCGGATAATCTCTATTAAAATCTAGATAGCCCGTCTCGGTTCAGTGGTTTATAACCGATCTTATCGCTTCATTCAAATTGATCTCTTATTAATCACTGCTTCGATCCTTGATCCCGACTTGAGGTACTATCACAGATCGTTGGTTCGATAGAAGAACACGATCCTGTATTTTCTTCTTGGAAAGAGTAATTATTTTTAGCATAATAATAATATACGTATTAAATAGGAGAAGGTCTGCTACAATTGCAATGATTTTCCTCAAAATATGTTTTACATTATTTTTGTTACATCTAAAAATAGGTATTATCGAACCAACGATTATTACGATTATTTATTGGGGATAAGGTTTGGTTGACTTTCGTATAAATTAGTCGCAAAGAAAGTCGACCAAGCCGAGGAGTTTTGTTAGGAGCAGTACACATCATGAAAACTCAAAATCATGGTTCTTAATCTCAGTTTCACAATAATACTTCAATTGGACAACAAACAATAGATAAATAATATATCTTTTTAACAAGAAATAAAACTTCTAAATTATTTCCGTACACACTACTCATACAATATCTAATCCCATCTTGTATTTCTACCTTTCCATATATTACTTAGATATAGTTCTTGTACATCAGCCTTATTTAATTTCGTATTTTAATTTTGATCAACTTTATTTGTTAACTACCTGCAGCTACAATAAATAATATTCTATTCAATAAATAATATCCTTGCATAAAATTATGTTAACTAACAACCGAATTACTGAATTCAATGTTTAGCTTGCAAACAACAGCCGCTGTTTCGCCGCGCTCGATAGATGGCGTCGTGCTCCGTCGCCGTCGGCTGTCTCGCTATGGTTTCGTTACACGATGCAGTACTTACACCGAGGGACGTTTTATTAAAGTACTTGGTCACTCCGTCCAGAAATTCTCATCTGATGACCATATTTTTGAGAAGTCAGTCTTAATTATATCAAAAGGCTGATTTTATTATCTTTCTATGAATTAATGAATGAAATGCACCGTATAAAGGTATATTTTAAATAAATTTCTTTATTTTAAATAATTTGAATGATTTTAAAGATGATAGTGATTTAATTAATTTATCTATTTTACAATGTTTTTCTTTATTTCTGTTATTTAATTTAGTTATTATAGTATTAGTACATAGTATTATTTTGGTGTGTATTTGAATCTTTGGAACATGTTTTTAAGTATACTAACAAAAATATGGATCAGTGTCTGAATTAAATAAATTATTAGTTGCGTTCTTCGGAGGAGGTCCCGATAGCAACAAGAATGGTGGTCGTCACCAAAGTTGTTCCTGTTTACTGTTTGCATGCCCGCTCCCTCTCGCAAAGAGAAGGCCTGTACCCAGCAGTGGGAACATTATAAGCTGACTATGTTATGTTGAGGAAATCCGTGTTGAAACTATTTAAACGAGTAATAATTATAAATCACTAGATTCTCATGATTTAAGATCCATAGATACCTTGACACCTAAATGACTAATAAAGTTTTTAATTAATTTATTTGCTTACCTAATAAATAAGTCAAAATGACGAATTTGGAGCAATCAACAACTCATCAGATATTCATTGAACTATTTTCTGTCAAAATTGATTAACTACCAATCATTTTCTGACTTAAGGGGGAAGCGCTAAGGTAGCCCGCGAAATTCAAATTTTCTTACGATTTTTGCGATTTGCAGCTCAGTATCTGGGTGTATGTTGATCAAAGTATGATACGCGACCGTAACAAATATGTATTTATAGAATTATAATATTGGAATTAGTAATACAATTCCTTAAGTTAGTATAATCCTGAAATGTTAAGATTTCATAAAAAAAGTCATTCAATAGACTTACTTGGTCTTAGAGAGTTGTATTGATGACTTTAATGATTATAATTCTGTAAACTCATATTTGTTACGGTCGCGAATCATATTTCAATCAACATACAACCTAATACTGATCTGCAAATTGCAAAAAACGTAAGAAAATTTGAATTTCGCGCAACCCTGGCGAAAGGTGAAAGCACCTTAAGTTTGCTATTTGATCAATTAAGCTCATTTTAATCAGGGTTGTCCTTCGGAAATACGAACTTTCTTCCAGGCTATCTTATTATAAGCTAAATTCCATGAATAATATAAAATGGGGTCATGGTAACTATGGCTTGAAACAAGATAGGCACCCGAGAAGTGCAGGTTCTATGAGCACAAGCATATGTTCTATGAGCACAAGCATTTGTTCTATGAGCACAAGCATATTTTCTGAAACATCTCTGATTATAAAATACCAGCTTTTAATACTCGTCTATTTTAAGCCCGCTCACATATCACTTGTTTCTAAGGCCGAGATCTTTACGTTACTTAGGTAGCTCGTGCTTTGATTCAGACATATTCCCTTCTCTATCTTACACTTGTGGTTTGACAGTTGAGCGACAGTGACAGGAATAACGCCAAACTACCTGCTAAGTAACGTTGACAGATCTTCGCTTCAGACCCCGCACAAACTAGCTTACGTTACGTATAATTTAAAGTTTCAACCGGTGTTTATTCCTGACCGACTTCAGAACTCGTCTCCAACGACGACCACTTGCAAGAAGATATGCAACGGTAAACGAATTAGATCACTTTGTAATCTCAATAAACTTAGTCATACCGTATTTTAGGAACGATGGCTAGAATTATTAGTTCAGTCTATCGTATATTCAAAGCTTGGTCTCAGCCAAATCAAGTGATAAACCATATACCAAAGCCTAGGCTGTACTGACAATAAAACATTTTGGACAAAACTCCGAATTACAGATATTCTGATCTGGGAACCTACATACACCCACATTTCGCCAGTTTTGTTTTAATTCCCATGTAATAGGGGATGCGCCTATTGTCATCAACCGGGTATAAATCCAGATGTAGGCTGCTATTGAAAAATTCCTCACGGAAAACCCTTTGCCCGTGTTAATACCTAGGAATCGAATATAAGACCTTACGCTCAGCAGACATGCTTGGCACCACTGGAGTAACGAGATAGGCAAAGAATTTCCACGTGAAACAAATAAGCGGCAATCGCAATCATGGCCAACCCAAGGACAACCAGCACAACTACTACGAGGACTGTCCAACCAGCACAACTACTACGAGGACTGTCCAACGGTGAAAGAATTACGTAAATAAGACGAGCATTTTAGTAGATCATAACATAATGTTTCACATTAGACTCACGCGCAACGCTTATGAAATCTGCGAAATGTTAACGGAACAAAATGGCTATTTGTTTCTTAATGACCGTATTAAAATAATATGAGCTTTTTAAAATCTATCGAATATAGCATTTTATTATATCAAGATATTGTAACAAAAGCTATTTTAAATTGCTCTGATATTTGTAAAATGTTGGGAAACACTTTATTGAAATGAATCTATTTGGGTTTAGGACTCTACATTTTTATGATGAGTTTGTGGATACTGAAACAAAACTATTCCAGACATATGGAGCGGGGATTTGTGACACTGGCCAATTTTATTATTAATTTGGGTCATTTTCGAATCAGATCAAGTCTTTTACTTCCATATCGACCTGGAAACGAATAAAACTCTCATTGTTGTGGCCCAGCTGTCCCACTGCTGTAAAAGTCGAGCGAGGGAACTGTACCGCGGCCATTCATACATGTTGCCAATGTGTCATTACTTAGGTATGTATCTCTGTGATCTTTATCCTTTTATGGTTTATTGCTTAGCTTCACTCATAAGAGTGTTCATGACTTAGTGGGAGACCTGATTACTTAGAATCTGCATTGTTGATAATGGTTATAAATGTAAGGTTAGCTACACAGTCGTCTTTGATCACGTTTTATTTCAATTCTACATGAAAGTTGGAACCAACTCTGTGACCAAAAATCTCGGTAGGTTTGTTTGACCAGTTACTGATGAGGGACGCCATTTACAAGGGATCAGGCACAGGCGTTTGTCGGAAAAAGCTATACAGGCGTCTTGGCCGCTCCCCTGTGGAAAAGAGCCAAACTCATAGCAATGTTTCAATCTAGCCGCCCCGCTGCCGCTGCTGCTATGTTTGTGGTCGCGGCCTTAGATATATTTACGATGACTATAAAAGCCCAGACAGGTTGAATACCAAGATAATACAAAAGCAGAGCATTTGCCTCCTACCATCACGCTCTGTTAGCTATAAGAGCCGACAGTTTAATTCCCTAATGGTGACAATTTGTTCAACATTTTGTTTGTACACGATTAGGAGATGGTAATTAATGACACCCACATGACACAAATAAACCAAGTGTAGGTCATGTGCAATGTTATACAGAATACAAACGAGTTAATGCGTATAAGTATTCTCCTAATGGCAGTATTTATAGAGAAAAGACTATTGATGCGACTCACAAAAGGAAATATTCAATTCCATAAAATATACCAACGATACGCCAAAAATACGCCATTCTGTAAATGAGAACCAAAAAAAAAAAATTACTGAAACTTGATACCCAACTCAGAAATCGAAACGCACAATCGATAGTCGCACTGACCACCTGACGAGACAGCTACACAAATGATACCAGTCAGAAACACACAACGTTATCCTTAGCTCATCTACAGTCTACCTATATAAACTGACCCAAATATTAGAATGTGGTGTCTTTGCCACGTTCACTGCTCAACCGTCTTCATTGTGTCATTATGATATGCAAATTATACCTGTAAATAAAGTTTCAGTATGAGAGTACTATATTATTCATATTCATCCATATATTATATAGTCTACTTCTATTTGAAAATCATGTTGATCTACTCTCATTAATTTTGGTTCATTACTTTTGCATTGCAGTAGTCCGCTCAACTCCGCTGCATGCAAAAAGATTGCATGCAGCGGAGATGAGAATGTAGAGATGGATGTGTGGAGTGACGAAATTGGATAAAGTAAAAAATGAGTATATAAGGGGAAGTTTGAAAGTGGCGCCAGTGACAGAAAAGTTGAAAGGAAATCGTTTGGCTTGGTATGGACATGTGAAGAGGAGGGAGGAAACGCATGTGACTGAAAGAGTGATGAACATAAATGTTGATGGATGGAGAGGAAGAGGAAGGCCAAAGAAAAGATGGATGGATTGCTTGAGGAATGATATGAAAGAGAAGGACTTCCTTCGGAAGTTCCTTTCCTTTCTTCGGACTTTTTTCGGAGGAGAAAATGGAAAGAGAAAACGTGTTGCGCTGAACCCAAGTGACATGGAACAAGGGCAGGAAGATGAAGACTTTTGCATTGCAGTGTTAAACTAAACACTTTCACTAAAATGTAACGTACAAAATTGGCTGAAAAATAGAGGACAGATTTAAAGATAGCATATTTAGCAATAGATTTTGGTCTGGATAAAGATTTTAGTGTTTTCCTCGAAGCTCCCTTAAGGCTCCCCCGGTGAAGACCGCGTACCACTCGGTCACACCCGAGCCCAAACCGTCAAGCCCCACTGTAACACATTGGTTACATGCGATGCACGCAGCTTAAAACCTTTATTACTACTTCTAAAGAAGATCTAATACTACATAATTTTAGGTTATATTTGCAAGATATAACATCATAGATACATTTTATTTGGGCAAATAATGTTACGTAAACAAACGACACTTTTGGCCATACTATGTTGTCATCATATTTTGTTTATAAATACATCTTTCGTAATACGAGAATTGTTTACATTTAATAGGATGATCTGTTTATTCAAGAACACAAAACAATTTGCGTTAAGTGAGTACAGTTGACAAAAACATTAGTAGACCATTTTTTGTGAGCGGGATCATGCGGGGTCATAAGGTCATGTCGCAAGTATTCCGCGCCCAGCCTAAGCGCTGGTTAGCTCAAAAGTTTCTCGCGCTTAACCGGTAAAAAAGTAACGCTAATCTACATTTTCAGATTCTTTCAGTACCAAAATGTGGAACATGAAAGTTAAGCCACAAATCAAACAGTCAAAGCCAGCCAAATCACTAAGCACACGACAGAAGCGATCACACAACAACTGAAAGCATTAGGTAATCTTTGACACAAACATACACAAATTCAGATGCAAAAGTTCATCACGCGATAAAACCGACCACTAAATGCGGAAGCGTAATGATGCAAAACTTTTTGATATTCAACTACTCATAGAAATAACAAAAACGACGAATTTAATAAACAATCATCCCTAAGTAAACAAACAACGTTATATAACAAACCTCGAAACTTATGTAAGATTATTGGATAGAAAGTAATACCTAAGCTATTACAATTAGCTATTATTACCTAAAGAATAGATTTCCCTAAGAAAATTATCTAAAAGTGAAACCGCAGCCTCTCGTTCTAAATCCTAGCTTAGGCTTGAAAAAGAAAAGTTGGTAATTTCAATGATAAAACAATAAAACTTACTTCTTTGTTTACGTGACTAAAGTATTTTAAAAGTACCTATTAAGTATGGTAGTTTAATAAATCATTTCAAGACAATGGCAAGAACACTGTCTTCTGTTCGAAATAGAATAAGTAATAGAATATTACAAAGGCCTCGAAACCTCTTTGATAAATTACAACATTATACGACATGCAGTTTAATAAAACTTCTGTTTAATTTGGTAGTAAATTAATAATAATGATAAACATTATAATTTATTAATTTGATAATGTTATGATGAAACTCAGAATCCAATCTTGACGATCTATAACATTTATAAAAGTTATATAGCAAGCACAGATTACGACAAACTGTACAATAATCTAGAGAATATCTGCTATATTAGGTACTGAAGAGATCAAATTACGTAATCATTATGATCTAAAGACTGAAATTGTCGCTATTGTGCCGATAAATTGGCAAAAGTTATCAATCTTTAGATTTTTTGATAAACAGAATAGCAATGGTTACATTTTTATGTAATAATCTCTCTATAATAATCTATCTATCTATAATAATCTTTTGAGCCAAACGAAGAGCAGGTCAGGTCAACAAAAAAAGAAACACATCTAGGAAGGAAATCAAGTATGAAATTTTGATGATACTATAAATACTAGTTTAATTGGTTTGAGCCCAATTTAGGATTTTTTATTTCCGAAGGAAAGGGTTCATCTTTCTAAGCTTGAAACAGGATATTCGAACCTTTTAAGGAATACACTGACGTCACTTTCCTAGTGCCTCTGCTTAGCCGCTATGAGCCGGAATTTAATGCAATATGACTAATTCAATCCTTTATTAATCTAACTTTTCAGTTTATGATACGAATGCGGCTGAATCGTATACAACAGGAGAGGTCACGTCACCATTCTTTGCTTTACCAAGCTCTGCAACACTCTCACTATAGTTAATTCCTTGCACATCTTTGTACTCTTTATCTTTTTCTTTTAATACATAATCCGTGTGAAAAATACCCACTAAATTGTTTACGTAAGTGACAGTTTAACTATTTCATTATCACTTTGCCTATTGTAGTCGTTTTAATAGCCGAGTCATCCTCCAAAGTAATGAGTGCGTACTGCGTTGTTATTTATTTTAAGTACACGAGCGGTTCAAACGCGGCGTTCGGAACGCTGACCTCTGACATGAATGTTCCTGATCTTCTTTTGTTTCAGTATAGGTTCTATCAAAATGACAGTATTAAGTATTTATCATCTTATGTAGATATTGCATTTTAGACTTATTATATTAAACTTTGAATTTTTTATTCCCTAATTAGGCATTTTTTGTCCATACACAGAGTTATTTTAACTTGGCTAGTTAAACTCCACAAGCGTGATTGGCACCGACATCTAAACACGATAAAATAAAAAATAAAAAGACGTGGTGTTTTTTTTTTGTGGGAGGTCAACGTACGCTGTTGGTGTTTTTACTTGAAGTATGAATTGATTGATACTGTTTTCTTATGTTTTATCGTGTTTAGATATCGAAACCCATCACGTTTTTGAAGTTTACACAAAAAAAAAACATAAGTTTAAACTGATATTTCAAGTGAATACAATAACTGCGGTCGGTGATCCCACAATAAAAATCAATACAATACAATAGTAATTTTTTTCTCTCAAAAAGGAAATCAATCATCAAATGAATTTATTTTTTGTTTTATCATGTTTAGATATCGATACCCATCGCGTCTGCGGAGTTTAGCTAGCCAATTTAATGTAACCCTGTGTTTCAATAGCAATAAAAAACCAATTGCCTCCGATACTTATAAGGTATCCATTAATTAATAGGTCAGTTTTAATAATGAGGCTTTCTGTAATTTCTTCGAAAGTATCCCTTGGGTGAACGAGTGAAATAAATATTAATTTAACTCACTATTTTCTATGCACGCACTATTTCTGTAAAGGTCATTGCACTTACGCCGGCATATTTCTCAGAAATAGAAACATTACTATTTATGTAAATACCTCGCTTACCATAATCTACTTAGTAACATCTAGATCCGGTATGTTAGCTTTCGATAGAAAATACGTTCATTTTCAATTACTAAGTAAAAGTTGTGCATATATTGCAACACATTTTGATAATAAAATTCTAATAAAGTGGAATTATTCATTTATTATGCATCGACATTATCAAATAGACTTCACGAACACTTTCTATGTAAAAGTTTGAGTTTCCATTTTGTAATCATTTCTAAGCTTTCAGTTTGTTGCGAATGCAAGTTTGATATTTTGGTGAATAAATCATATTCTTGAGGTTATTTGGTAACTTAGTAACTAATGCTAGATTGTGCATCATTTTTGTACTTACCTAATTGGCTAAAATTAACATATTCTTCAATAAGGTCAAAAAACCTGACATTTAGCAGTAACCTCAATTTTTTACTCAATATCTCAGTTTTAATTAGGTCTAATTTATTAGACCTAATTAAAAATGTATGAATAATTCTAATTTGCCGATAAATGTCAAATGCCTTTGCATCACATGTTATCGTCACTATGAGCACAAGACACCCTGTCAGTAACAGGATGTCAGTTAGTGAAAGCCTACTCTGGTTCGAATCACGATTGGTGACACCTATAATTAATTTCTAAATAGGAGATAACACATCAAATAGACACCTTATTTCATTCATGGCTGCATCTACGAGTATTTCTGAGATGACCAGACAAAACCAAAGACCAATTTCAGTCACAACAATACTATAAAAACAATAGTAGGTACTGCGATTGTCTCTGCATCATCATAATCAGCCTGTAATGTGACACAGGGTTTCTCTCTGTGAGAGAGAGTGGGAAGAAATCCACCACGCAGGCCCAGTGCGGGTTGGTGGATGTCACATGTCTTCAAATTTTTGGTTCTAGGACTACCCGGTTTCCTCACGATGTTTTCCTTCGCCGTTTTGAGAGCAGTTGTGATGAAATAATTTACACAAAGTAAAGCACCTAAGCTGTTGCCGTTGCCACTGGGCCGCCACTGCTCTACGATTCTACGATTGTCTTTTACCAATTGATTTAGAGAAAAACTTGTATTTATTTTCGTTGCTGTGAACTTACGCATAAACCCTAAAATCTCTTTTAGTCCGGTTTCCTCTTTCCTCATATTATTAACCCAGTGCACAATCTAACCTTTTTCCGTAGGTAGAGACGTGCCACACATAAATAAACGCGCACATCGTACCCGCTCGTCTGTAACGGTACTAAGATGGTAACTGCACTCTTACGCGATTGCGCGACGCGCATGGGTCAGTGTTTGATACAATATTATAACGAAGCCAATAAATCCTTTGCTTCAATATTATGTAAGTTATGGTGTTAGCGGAAGAGAAAATGTTTTATGGGTTCTTGATTTCTCATTTAACTTAATGTCGATCAATGGTTCGTTTAGTTATTTCTGAAAGAGGTAATATGCGGCCAAGACGTCGTGATGACAAATTAAAATAGTCAAATGTGCAGCCGATCTATTCTGTAAAAATTTCACCTTAAATCTTAGGTGAAGTGAGTTTCAAGTGAGCTGTCAATAGTGTCCATAGCATCAGCCGATATATTCTGTAAGAATCTCACCAATCTCACAAGTTTTCACTGTGATATTTTACAGAATCGATCGCGGCAGCAGTCGAAGATCTAAGATCAAGGGAGACACTAGCAATCGTCGCATTTTTGAATGATGCTTGAAAAATACGATAAGTGACCTACAGTCTGTTTTTGCTGAGGTTTTTGCCTATAAACATATGTAACCACGATATGACGATACAGATGCAATTCCTAATGTGGGGGAGGTACCGGGGCCGGGGTCACAGATTCAGGATTCACAGATACAGGGGGCCAACCACCACCACTTAAAGCAGTATTATTTTAATGTTACTTTAGTGTGAGAAAGAGATGGAGCTATACAGGACGTTTAGCTCCATCTCTTTCCCACACTCAAGTAAGATTTAAATAATCTATGTATATATATAAAAGGAGAAACTGACTGACTGACTGAATGACTGACTGACTGACTGACATATCAACGCACAGCCGAAACTACTGGGACTAGGAACGTGAAATTTTGCACACGGCTTCCTTTTATAATGTAGGGGAGCACTAAGAAGGGGTTTTTGGAAATTCGACCTTTAAGGGGGTGAAAAGGGGGTATTTCGTTTGTATGAAAAATCTTATTCCTTGAGTTAATAAAGTTGAAACTTGGCCCAAATACTTACCTAATAAATTATGAACTTTGTAATTTTTGGTTTTTCTAAACTACCCCCTTGATTACTTAAGACCAAAAATAAAGAATAACCTGTATCAAGGTTTTTCGAAAATTTACCCGGAACGAGGTGAAAAGGGGTTGTCAATTTTACAGGGGAGGATTTTACTGCGTGGCTTGATTAACTCGAAAATTGGTATAAATAATCTTTGAGTCAAGTTTTGGAAATATCCTAAACAATTTTTTAAAATTCCACCCCTGTGGGGGTGAAAAGCGGGGATATAGTTTAGGTGAAAAATCTTATTCATTTGGTTAATAAACTTGAAACTTGGCACGAATATTTGCCTAAATAAGCAATAAAGTTTCTTACTATTGGTTTTTCAAAACTGCCCCTGACGGGGTGAAAAGGGGTAATTAGATTTTTAAGAGGATGATTTTACTGCGTGGCTTGATTAACTCAAAAATTGGTATAAGAAATCTTTGAGTCAAGTTTTGGAAATATCCTAAACGATTTTTTTAAATTCCAACCCTGTGGGGGTGAAAAGCGGGGATATAGTTTAAATGAAAAATCTTATTCATTTGGTTAATAAACTTGAAAGTTGGCACGAAAACTAATCTAAGTAAATTATGAACATTGTAATTTTTTTTTTTCTAAACTACCACCAAGAGTGGGGTTGGGGGGTGTCAAAGTTTGTATGGAAGAATTTTATCGCGCAGTCCGATTAATTCGAAACTCAGTATTTATACTTAAGACTAAAACTTAAGAATAACCTGTATCAGGGTTTTTCGAAATCTACCCCTGATGGGGTGAAAAGGGGTTGTCAATTTTACAGGGGGTGATTTTACTGCGTGGCTTGATTAACCCCAAAGTTGGTATAAATAATCTTTGAGTCAAGTTTTGGAAGCATCGTAAACATTTTTTTTTTTAAATTCCACCTCTGTGGGGGTGAAAAGAGGGGACAAAGTTTATATGAAAAATCTTATTCATTTTGTTAATAAACTTGAAACTTGGCAGGAATATTTGCCTAAATAAGCGATAAAGTTTCTTACTATTAGTTTTTCAAAACTACCCCTGACGGAGTGAAAAGGGGTAATTAGATTTTTAAGAGGAAGATTTTACTGTGTGGCATGATTAACTCAAAAATTGGTATAAGGAATCTTTGATTCAAGGTATGGAAATATCGTAATCGATTTTTTTTTAATTCCACCCCTGTGGGGTGAAAAGCGGGGATAAAGTTTATATGAAAAATCTTATTCCTTTGGTTAATAAACTTGAAGCTTGGCACGAATATTTGCCTAAATAAGCAATAAAGTTTCTTACTATTGGTTTTTCACAACTACCCTGACGGGGTGAGAAGGGGTAGTTAGATTTTTAAGAGTAGGATTTTACTGTATGGCTTGATTAACTCAAAAATTCGTATAAGAAATCTTTGATTTCAGTTATGGAAAAATCCAAAACGATTTTTCGAAATTTCACCCCCGTGGGGGTGAAAAGAGGGGATACAGTTTATATGAAAAATCTTATTCTTTTGGTTAATACATTTGAAACTTTGCAATATTTGCCTCAGGAAATAATAAAAATTGTCACTTTTAGTTTTTTAAAACAAGTAAGGAACACTAGGACCCTAAGAACAGTAAGAAAAATTTTAACGCGCTGTCATATTAACTCGAAACTCGGTGCTAATACTTTTTCGGAAGTCAGTGTCTTTGGATCTGTATTTTAGGTTTTTGCCATTGACTTCCGAAATTAAAGTTACTTTTCACTTTGTAGTATTTGTTTTGGAAGTCGGTTGTTTTTATTTTTCACTTTTTAGTAGGTCTGTTTGTAATTTATCTGAGTTACAATAGCCTAATGACTACTGCTCATCAACTTTTACAAAACATTGCTTTTCCCGATGCAGGGACGTTAATTGTTGAGGAGTTCTCCTGGTACTTCACCATCAGCTCCACTTCACCATATGCATTGTGACGAGCTTCTATTGATTAGCAATAATTTTAAAGTAATGGAATCGCAACCCGCGACATATTATTGAGTTGTTCCGGTGGCCATCTTACCATCTGAGGTCTTCGTCATCAGTTCCACTTCACCAAACGTTGCTTTCCGAGAGCAAATGCACAAATTACTATAAAAATACCAAAATCGCTATAGGTGTACCTATATTGAAGAGTTCCTTGATTTCTCCAGGATCCCATCATCAGATCCTGACCTGCTGACAATGTGATCACCTGGAAAATATACCCTTTCAAACACAAAAAGACTTTTGCAAATCGGTCCAGCCGTCTTTGAGTAATCGGGGAACCGCTTCGTCATAGTCGTTTAACTATCTTAATCGAGATATCTTATCACCACCCGTGAAATACTTATCATTGATGAGTTGCTGTGGCTATCTGTGGTCTTTTTCGTCAGTTCCACTTCACCAAATCATACTTTCTGAATGCAAATGCTTGATTTGTTGACGAAAATACCAAAATCACTATGTTTTTGCCAATAATATTTGAGGAGTTCCCTCAATTCCTCATGGATCCTAACATCAGAACTGGATTTGGATAAAAATGGGACCAATCTGGAAGTCCAATTCTTTCAAATAAAAAAATAATTTTCTAAATCGGTTTATAAATGACGGAGTAACGGTGACAAACATTAAAAAAACCATGCAACCGAATTGATAACCTCCTCCTTTTTTTGAAGTCGGTTAAAAATAGTAACGAAGTCAGAACTGTGCATTGCTTATTTGAAAAGAAGTGATTGAACGAGTCTACTGCGCACAGTATAGTTTTTAGAATTTTTGTCTGTTTGTTGTTTGTCGGGATGTATGTTCCGGATTGGCGCAAAAACGGTTGATTGAATTTTGAGAAAATTTGTCATAAAGATGTTTTAGAACCTGGATTAACACGTAGGGTAGGTACTAATTTGATATATTCCGACATACACGTGGGCGAAGCCGCGGGCAAAAGCTAGTACTGCATTAAGAGGCGGTGGTCTAGCTCCTGGTCAGGTATTTATTGTACACCATAACAATAACAAATAAGAACTAGATAAGGTCTTCCACTTAACACATCATAATAATCATAATTATTACATATCTGTCGACAGTTTTGTTTTCCCCAATTCTCTTTAAAAAAATTACTTTTAAACGTCGCACTTAATGTACTTTATACTTTTTACTACAAGTTACTACAAAAAATTAATCGATATTACCGGTCGGTTATACAATATTACATTACACGGTTATTATCAATCGATCGACTCGCGCTATTTAACCTACACGATACTTTAGTCACGAATGTGAGGAATGAGTAATATATTCGTAGATGGTTGCAAAGTATGGATCGAGATCTTTTTAACTTATTATCAGTGACAGTCACAGTTCTGGGGCCTAGACAAAGTGACAGTCTGTCAGCGATAACGATGTTGTTAATGTCAAAAATGTATTGGATTGACTTATACTACAAAAAGCTTATGTCAGTCCTGTTGCACATCGTTGTAGAAATACGATAGCCACTAGTCGTGGCCATCGGGCTAAATATCTAGACATTGTTAATGTTATTAAAAAGTTGTAATCCTTACATAATATTAGAAATGCGAATGTGGGTTCATTTGTTTGTTACGCTTTCACGGCTAAACGGTTGAACCGATTATGTTGAGGTATGGGGATACTTTGAACCTTAGGGAAGGGCATAAGTACCACCTACTTTTATAAAGAAAGAAAGAAAGAAAGAAAATAAATTTGTTTGTTCCAGGTTAAGGCACACAATATTCACAAAAAAAAACATAAATAACTTATAATAGTATTGTGTGCCTCACGGCTGCGCCAAATAGGCCTAGTTCAGCATAAATGCCAGACAACAAGTGCCTGGCGCTGGTTTTCGACTAGACCTTTTATCGACATACCACGCGGACGAAGCCACAAGCAGAAACTAGTGAAGCTATAAAAGACATAGATTAAGATTGATTTAACGGAATGGATCGGATGGCGCATGACGTGCGCAGGCAGGTACTAGTCTACTCGTGACGTGCGCAGGCAGGTACTAGTCTACTAGTGTTAGAGTAAGTTCTCATAAAACCTCGACTTTGGAATTTGAGAAACAAATCTGATCCACTAGCGTACAGTAACGTAAAGTATAAAATCCTAACGAGTTAAATAAAACTACTTATTAATTAAAATCCTAATCAGTACTGACAGTTAATTGATAAAGTAGTATCTACCTACTTACTCAATTAACTCGGTTTGATAAGTAGTCAGTAGTCAGTTTGATAAATAACCCTAATCAAACTTCTCATCAATTTCAGCAATTATATATCACGCACATTCTGACAGACAGATGACAACTATCCATTACAAGGTAAAAAATAATTACGACTGCCACATTATTCATAAGTGCCCTCTTTATGCAAGTTCTATTTGTTAATTGATTGATTTAGCTCAATATGTTAATGCAAGCAACTGACGTAAAGGGACCATATTCAATGGACTGAGTAGTAAGTAACCGACGATTTCCACATACAAGTTATAACATCAACATAACATAACATCACGCCTGCGTTCCTCAAATGTTTGTGGATAGAAAAGAAAAAAAGTTTAAAGAATTAATTACATAATAAAAAAACTATCAAAATTATTACAATCTAACAAAAGAGACAAATTCACCTCTTTACTGATAAATGATAATTGATTTTATTTATGTTGGGTTGCGCAAACACTTTTACACTTCAATTATATTTTAAAAAACTAGGTGTGGTCTTCATTCAGTACAAACACACTTGTTTAACCTGTTCCTAAACCAGGATAAGATAAAAAACTTAAACAAACTTATACAGAGATATTACAACAATTAAAAACAGTTCCTGTCGCAAAGCAATAAGGTTCCCAGCGAAGATAGAGATAAGTTTGCAAATAAGATGATTTTAATTATAGGCTATTTCGTTTATTGGTACTGTCCAAAGTTATATTGCTCTGAAGTGATATTGCATGTCTTTGATATAGTGTTAAGTGTTGTGGATTTTTTAATAATAGCTAACAATGTACTGTACTGAATACAATACAATTTATGGGTTATTCTGAAGAAAAACAAGTTTTCATCTTTTACCAATAACTAGATTGTTTTGTAAAATATTTAGGTAGGTACGAAATTCTATGTTAGATTGCTTTGACATGAACCTAGGTATAACTTGAGCGTATTGATTTTTATACTGAATCGATTTTTTTTTCATATCGATATAAAAAAGAACCAATATACATATTTACTGTCAAAAACTAAAATATTATCATTGTTTTCATAGAAGTTTTACAAAGAAAGATCCATAACATACCTCGGATGAACTTCTACCCTGAGGACTTCATCGCCAACTTTCAGGTTCTCTGGTATTCTCACGAACCTCAGGTATTCACCCACTGGGTAGAAATTACAACCTGCAACAACAAAAGAAAAACGATAGAAACTCGAAACAAAAACATGAGGAAAGAAAATGAAATTAGGATGATTGTGTTTTGTTAAGTTCTAGTTTTTATAATAACTACATAATTATAGTCTGCAAAAGGCACTTCCAGCTACTTATTTTGTATAAACAAAAAAGCTTGACGATAAATTAATCTTTCGTTGTTGATCATTAAGATAAGATATGCGGACAAAAACGAAACAATAATATGTTTCAGAAATTTTTATTAGAATAACTCAAAGTAACCAACAATATCCATTATGCGCAAACATTTAAACATAGTTCCGAAGACAATGAAGCAAAAACGGAGCTGCCTTCCGAAGACAATCAGGCTAGTAGTGAAACTAATTATTCTGCTTACGACACTGTCCCACAAATGGACCCCATTAAATATGGCGACCCATTGTTGGGAAGGGAACAACTGTCAGTGATAGGTGATCGTTTAATAGTATTTGCTATTAACTGTTAGTCGTAGCTATTGAGAAACATGAATGGAATCGTTTTGGGTACAGATTTCAAATAAACTGTGTGTCATCAATACGGTATTTTTCGAACAAAGTGAAGGTTTATAACACGCAAGAGATAGACAAACTGAATACAGTTAATACGAATTGAAGAAATCTTGGATAACGGAAAGACTCCCAAAGAACATATTTTTATTTTAAAGAATTTTCTTTTCAGCGTTACATAACATAACATAACATCACGCCTGAAATCCCCGAAGGGTTAGGCAGAGGTGTAGCTATACTACACCCACATTTCGCCAGGTTTGTTTAAGTCCCATGTAATAGGAGGCGAGCCTATTGTCATCAACCGGGCACAAATCTAGACTGTTACTGAGAAATTCCAGATGGAAAAACCTAATGACACTTTTTCCGACTCGGGAAACGAACCCAGGACCTCTTACTCAGTAGTAGCACTTGTGACCACTGGACCAACAAGGCAGTTTTCAGCGTTAATAATCTTCCAGACCGTATTTCGGCCATGACGGCCAATGTAAACGGAAACTATCCTTTGGCATGGGAGATATTATAGCGCGCAAGTGTGTGCGCAGACTCAGGGGCACTCTTTCTTCCCTCACTCTCATAGTCCAAAGGGACGGCACGTGATCCGACACGAGTCGAAGAGATATCAGGAGCAGGACCAACGGTTTAACGTGCTTTCCGAGGCACACACTGTTACACTAGTATCAGAATACCATAATATGTACGGGATAATAAAGCCCAAATACTAAAATTCGTGAATGACACCCAAAACGGACAATTCATCAAAAAAGTCTTAGATATCGTTGCAGACAATGTCCACAGGATTGCGTAGGTTCTCAGAGACAATCTAGAGATTACCCAAGCCATAACCAAATGATCCAAAACTTCCTCATTGATTTCCATCTGATCGACAATGAAGTTGCGATTGCGCGTCAAATCGCGTCTTGCAGCTGTCATGGAGTATTTTCCCATAGATCGACAGTTTCACAATGGCGACGCTTGAGTAGAAACTGATGGCTTCCAATCCAGCCGTGAAATCCGCAATCTTTTGTCGCATGTGATTTGAGAATTATTTTTTGTGGTGAGTCTGCTGCTGTATTCAAATGTCTCGTAAGTAATGGTATTACTACTACATAACTTTGTATAAGATTAGTGTTTCATCTTACACAATTATTATGACGTAAATAATAATAGCTGATTCTTATCAAAATATCTCAGTCCTAGACTGTTTTATTCACGCTCTCATCGTTTGACACAAAACCCAGCTATGTGTAGTAGTGTTAGCTAACTATACGACGTACACTTAGTGCATTCTGCCTGCACTACATAAATCACGTAAGCGCACACAATAATAGTTTCTGATGAATGTGTGTCCTCAAATTCACTCAGTTAACGTGAAAGGCGACTGTGTGTCAGTCAACAAAACAAAAAATAACAATCTCACGGCTAATGTAAAAGCATTAACTGATTACTTACATAACACCTGTTAATCCATTAAACTTAAATCAATTTGACAAGTATCACACTGAGACGAGGAAAATAATAACAATGACTTTCCAATATGGGCGTGAACTCAATTCTTTACATTCACATACTTTTTGTTACGGAGACTGTACAAATTTGACAAAAAAGTTTGATTCTAAAGCAAGATACTTAAACTTCGTGTGTTATTGGAATGCAATAACACATGAAGATCTATCATCATAGATCTTCTACGATTTAAACATCACTATGAGATAGGCCATGAAACTATTTCCAAGCTGGATAACATAAACAAACACTATAAAGACACGACACCATACTCTTCACAGATTATAGTTTGAGACAACAAGCCTCCTACATTGTAGTTCATTCACAACCCACAATGAAGGCAGCCTCGTCAATGAAGCGTGTGATCGCCATAACACAGCAGGTTCTCAGACGTGCCGATGTTCGGATAAAATACCGTAAACTATGGGACGGCTAGCGGGACGCAACTGGGTTCCTAATAATGTGGCGCACAGTGTTAGGAACCCAGTCGCGTCCCGTAGTTGGGGATCCCGGTTGGTTTGTCGAAAAAACACTGCACAATATCAAAGATGTCTTGATCTTTTGAGATTGGATAGACAAGAGAATAATAATTTATAACAGGAACTTAATGGCAACACTGAAATAATTATCTTGAAAGAAATTGTTTTAAACTAGTTAGATAAATGTAAGTAGGTACTTAAATTTATCTTTATAGACAAATTCCATACAATTGTAGTGAAACTTCGGACCTCAGTAGTGTCAATACAAGTATCGAGACGTCAATTCTAGAATAATTATGTAGTTTGAAAAATGCTAGGCAAATCAATGATTATCAAGGTCTTGCCTCATAGGAAATGTAAATTAAATTAGCATTATAATAAGATTTTATGATCAAACCTTTCTCAAAGAGTCGTTAAACTGGTCCGGGGCAGTCATTTATAGCAATCAAATATACAGTCTTTACCCTCTTAACTCACGCAAGAAATCAAACAATAATATGCAATTTGGTTCGATTCTGATCTAAATATGCACTGTGAGAACCCAGTTATGACTGAATAGTCACTGCTGTAACACAAAGCAGACGGTCGCAGAAGACTGACTTGTCTTCATGCTCACAAACACAGCGGCTAGATGGATTTCTACGCGTAAGTTCAACTTTTGATATATGTCCTTATTAATGCGAAAACTATGCACGAAAATTTGACAAGTACAAGGACAAGTTTTCGCATTACTAAGGGACATCGACCAGAACAGAACCGGGAACGTATTGAATTAAATTTTGATCATCGATCGCAATCAATCCATCGTTTTTTTTTCCAAAAACTAATCCATTTAATAAAATATTTTATTAGTAATCCGCACTATAGTAATGACCAAGTTATACAGAATGTAATTAATTGTCTCAAAGCAAGACCAAACAGTTCATCGATATCAAATCGAGCAACAACATTTTTCTGCAGTTTAAGAGTTGGAATTTCTCAATATGTCGGCTTTTATTGATGTGTAAGCCTTCTGCCCCCAGTTGCTCAGTGGCCATAATGTGTAGTCAATCTCAAGTCTCAAGGTGGCGGAACATCTCACTTCCTTACCCATTGTTTCTTTATGGGTTGAAATAGCGGGGTTTAGTGTTAAAGTTCCTATTAACATCACCATTTTTATACAAACCAAATTGCCTTGGGAACTCTTGTTAAAATGATGTAGGTACATTGATCCTTTGAAAGATGTAGGTGGGATAATCATAATGTTAAGTGCAATTTGGACAAATAAAAGCTGATTTTAGCAATTAGGTATGTTAGGCTCCATGTTTTTCTTTGTGAACTTAATTATATTCTACTTAATCTTTTCTAAAGTGTATTAACGTCCGTTAGTTTTTATGATAAGATTATCTCTGTCTGAAATCTGATCATTCTTAAAAATATGTATTTAACTTTGTTAACTTGTTGCCATATTTAATCCGAGCTAGGCAACGGGGCCGCGGATGGAACAAAAGCTTTAATTAATCTATTTGGATATGTGTTCACTTGATTTGTCATAAGTTATCACCTAAAAGTCGTTTGGCATCGCAAAAAAATTGACGCTTCATTATTATTCTTTTTTGTTTTGACAGATTGGTTCAAAACTTATTTTGAAAGAAGGAGAAAAGTAAAAAAGGCCTTCGTAAACAATTAATATTTTTCTTCATAGCCTTGTTAATGAAAGAATAATGTCACTGCCAGGATGATTCCTATCCATTCTACATCTAATCAACATCACTAGCAATAATAACTTCATATCTTCAATCCACATCAAACTCAGGGGTTATCAAAACGACACCAGAAACCTCACCATTGCGTGTCTTACTTACGATAGTTAACATTCTTAACGCGTTACAACATAATGGAGCTATTCTTGTTAAAGATACCATCAGATACATTTGGTACAAAACTACATGGTTCGTAATAAAATAGCCGTAGTATTATGATAGTATGTAATCGCCGACTTCGTGGAGTGAATGATCTGCTCGTGACGGATGCGGTTGGGTGGTGAAGTGGCTTGGGTGGCCATCTGATTGTCTAGAAAATTTAATAAGTTGCTTTGGTGACTCATTCGACACTTTTACAGAAAGGTCTGTCTTAAAAAGCTCCATGGTAAGCTTTGATTAAAAACCTGAAAACGGTAATAACGCAGTTAACGATGAAAACGTATCTTTCTTTCAAGTTTTCTCCTTCTCACTTGACAACTAAATCCGTTGCTTGTTATTTATAACTTGACTTCTGAGCAGAACAATTACTGATGGAGCCTTCGGACACAGATTACTGAATAGTTACTACGCTTCGGATAGCCAGCGTTTTATAAAATTTGAGTGCAATTTATTGCAACTGTTATAGATCCACGAAATATTAACAGCAATGCAACCGTCTGAGAATGTATCATCTAGTAATGTAACATATTGCCTATTTCGATTGAATTAGTTACAAAATATTGTAGTGTTATGTTAATTTTTTCTTCTGCTGTGTAAACACTTGAAATTCGAGTGCGAAATGTTGTAACTTTGCATTCGAATTAAACATTGCAGTCGAGCATAAGTGTCTAGTGTACTAGTGTTAGATTGCAAAATAATACATCTGACAATTGTCTAGATTTGTGTCAATGCGATTCAAAGTTCTGTAATTCCGTCTGATTAGTCATAAAAAGATGATTACGATTGTTTTTTGTTGGAAGCAAGGTACTAAGTACTGGGCCATGAACTCCCAAGGCATTGCAGTTAATGCTGATGATCTTATTGAACAGGCAGGTACCGACAAAAGATAGAAAGAAAGATATTCTTTACTGTACACTGAGAGGATGAGCAACGGGACGCAACATACATTAGAACTGTAAAATTAGCGATCTCATCGTTAAAAGCAAAACAAAGATGTAAAAAAAATCATAAGGAAAGTATTTGGGCTGGTGAAATGGCCACTGGACGGTAGATTCTAAAGTTAGGTACGATTGTAGGAATTATAAATCACGAAGTAAAGTAAGTTAGATGTATTTATTCCAAAAACAACGACTCCAAAAAAAATTGCTAATTTGTAAACCTTCAAATTAAATTATGACCGATGAAGCGACCAGAAATGCTTAATTAAATGTAAACCACTTCGGTTAGAGCTTGATGTGACAGAAACTACTAACTGTGGCCGTTCTCAGGGAATTATACACGATATTTCCATTTGCAGAAACATTTGTATTTACAGCAAGATCTTTTCTTCTAGGGAAGAAAATAAATGTGATTTTATCCCTATACCTAAATTGTTGAAAGATGAAATTGGTATTGATACAAATATTGGTGAATGATGCAGTTGTTGATTATTAAGCGTCATACTCTGATACAACCGACATGTGACATATACCTATATGTCACATGCCACCGCGCGGGTCCAATGCGGGTTGGTGTCAGTACACCAACCCGCATTGGACCCGCGCGGTGGATTACGGCCCACTCCCTCTCACCGAGACGAGGCCTGTGTCTCAATGGGAACATTATAGACTTAATCTAATAAAAAAATAATCAAAAAAATTACAAATAATTTATTCTAATAAAAGCCGTCGGTTGCTTAACACAAAATTAAATGTAAATTGTTTATTCCGTTTCTTTTACAAATATCGATATATTCCAAGTCCCACGGCACCATTAGGTAGGCAAATAATTTTCAATGCCGCGATGCTCAGTTGTTTCTGTCCCATATTCCAAATCACCACGTTGTTCTATGCAATCAATGGCATAAAGCCTTCGCTTTATAACAGACTTGCGCTCCAGGTGTAACGGCCGGTAAAGGGAGGCTTTCTCTCGTCATTATAGATGACTATCTCTCTATTTGTTGCTTTCATATCCTTTCCAATATAGATCCGTTAGTAATGCTAATATATGTGTCAATATTGCGTCGGATTTGTCTGTCAGGGTTGAGATCAACGATAGCTGCGTGTGATTCTATGTCTGTAAGATCTTTATTAAAATCTTTAGTCGGAGCATAATTATATTTGACATGGTAAACTGGTGTTAAATTATTCTCTTGATCATTCAAACTGTTTTGCTCATCATTCATTATCATTATTGATTTAATCTCGCATTCTACAAGTGCCATTGTTGGTATCGTCACAAAAACTAAACAGACCTTTTCAAAAACATACCTAAGTATAGACATTTTACTAGCCGCGTAATATTCCTTTACTGTTTCAGTATTATGAGAGATTAACACTGAAACGTGTTGTCAGGCGGACGCATTTATAAAACACAACTCTTACTCTTTTTTTGCCTTAATTATCATAATTAAACAACAAAGGAGAATGGGCACAGAACTATGAGTTTCTGCGCTGGACACCAATAGCCATCAGATATATACCAATGGCAAGAGCTTTACAAGGAGAACGTTTGCTACACACACGACTTTTGCCAATTGTAAGTTAGCTCAGAGTTAATGACCTAAATAGGTGACAACTTAGGCACTGAAGTTTTGGAATGTGTTTGGCGCCATAAGTGATGTAATTCATTGGATAGTGCTTTTTAAGAGAAACATTTGTTACTAAAACCAATTTGGATGGGACGGCAATTCAATAAGATTTGGGCATCAGGAAAAATAGGTGTCAAGTAAAAGAGCAGCTTTCATTGTGTTGTCGGGAAACGAGTACCGATGTGACGACATGACGAAACGAGTACCGATGTGACGACATGACGAAACGAGTACCGATGTGACGACATGACGAAACGAGTACCGATGTGACGACATGACGAAACGAGTACCGATGTGACGACATGACGAAACGAGTACCGATGTGACGACATGACGAAACGAGTACCGATGTGACGACATGACGAAACGAGTACCGATGTGACGACATGACGAAACGAGTACCGATGTGACGACATGACGAAACGAGTACCGATGTGACGACATGACGAAACGAGTACCGATGTGACGACATGACGAAACGAGTACCGATGTGACGACATGACGAAACGAGTACCGATGTGACGACATGACGAAACGAGTACCGATGTGACGACATGACGAAACGAGTACCGATGTGACGACATGACGAAACGAGTACCGATGTGACGACATGACGAAACGAGTACCGATGTGACGACATGACGAAACGAGTACCGATGTGACGACATGACGAAACGAGTACCGATGTGACGACATGACGAAACGAGTACCGATGTGACGACATGACGAAACGAGTACCGATGTGACGACATGACGAAACGAGTACCGATGTGACGACATGACGAAACGAGTACCGATGTGACGACATGACGAAACGAGTACCGATGTGACGACATGACGAAACGAGTACCGATGTGACGACATGACGAAACGAGTACCGATGTGACGACATGACGAAACGAGTACCGATGTGACGACATGACGAAACGAGTACCGATGTGGCGACATGACGAAACGAGTACCGATGTGGCGACATGACGAAACGAGTACCGATGTGGCGACATGACGAAACGAGTACCGATGTGGCGACATGACGAAACGAGTACCGATGTGGCGACATGACGAAACGAGTACCGATGTGGCGACATGACGAAACGAGTACCGATGTGGCGACATGACGAAACGAGTACCGATGTGGCGACATGACGAAACGAGTACCGATGTGACGACATGACGAAACGAGTACCGATGTGACGACATGACGAAACGAGTACCGATGTGGCGACATGACGAAACGAGTACCGATGTGACGACATGACGAAACGAGTACCGATGTGGCGACATGACGAAACGAGTACCGATGTGGCGACATGACGAAACGAGTACCGATGTGGCGACATGACGAAACGAGTACCGATGTGGCGACATGACGAAACGAGTACCGATGTGGCGACATGACGAAACGAGTACCGATGTGGCGACATGACGAAACGAGTACCGATGTGGCGACATGACGAAACGAGTACCGATGTGGCGACATGACGAAACGAGTACCGATGTGGCGACATGACGAAACGAGTACCGATGTGGCGACATGACGAAACGAGTACCGATGTGGCGACATGACGAAACGAGTACCGATGTGGCGACATGACGAAACGAGTACCGATGTGGCGACATGACGAAACGAGTACCGATGTGGCGACATGACGAAACGAGTACCGATGTGGCGACATGACGAAACGAGTACCGATGTGGCGACATGACGAAACGAGTACCGATGTGGCGACATGACGAAACGAGTACCGATGTGGCGACATGACGAAACGAGTACCGATGTGGCGACATGACGAAACGAGTACCGATGTGGCGACATGACGAAACGAGTACCGATGTGGCGACATGACGAAACGAGTACCGATGTGGCGACATGACGAAACGAGTACCGATGTGGCGACATGACGAAACGAGTACCGATGTGACGACATGACGAAACGAGTACCGATGTGACGACATGACGAAACGAGTACCGATGTGGCGACATGACGAAACGAGTACCGATGTGGCGACATGACGAAACGAGTACCGATGTGGCGACATGACGAAACGAGTACCGATGTGGCGACATGACGAAACGAGTACCGATGTGGCGACATGACGAAACGAGTACCGATGTGGCGACATGACGAAACGAGTACCGATGTGGCGACATGACGAAACATCGAGATTTCTGTGCTATTTTTAAGTTAAATGTTACTATATTATACACATAAACCTTTGGTTCTCTAAATGATGGTAAAGAACTAGGCACTAAGCGTACACACACACAGATAGAACTAAGCGAACACACACAGAGAGACATGAAAAAAGACTTTGTTTTATACTTGTAGATAGAAGAGAACAATTTGGCTAAAGATGTATTTTTACCTCCGTTAGCCGAAATGTAGTTGTTCAATACATATCTGCCTACCCTTTACGGGATTTAGGCATAATGTTTATTATGTTAATATAATAATGATAATGTTGACAAGTTTCTGTTTATTAGTTAATCTGTGATGAGAATTGTTGATATTAACGTCAGATTTGGGACGATTTAACGCCAAACAAGCTAATAATTCAGATAAGTCGAAGTAGTAACAAACATTCTTCTAGACGAGATCTTTTCAATGAAATGATCTTATCGGTATTAGGAGTTTCGGCAGGTTTATCATTATGTCAGACCGATTCATAGAAACATTGTTCCTAAAACGGCATACGAGTATAGGAGGCCAATGTTTTAAAATACCGGTTTATAGGCTTAAAAGATAATGTTTGCAAGGCACATAATTAATTAAAGTTAATTAATTGACAAAATACCCGAATTTCAATAGTACTTAATTACTCACATTTAGAGCTCTGTAGCTCCTTACGTCCTAAAAATCAAGAGAAGTCTTCATAATAAGAAATGTTCTCCTTGATCAGATCTTTCCATCTTTACGCTATTGGGCTTCAGGGCAGAATCGTCCAATCTCCAAATGCTGAGCATATTAATTTGAACATCAACAAAATATTTAAAACATATAATCTGCATGCGTGTCAGTAAGTACCCGGTCCGGTCCGGTCCGGTCCGATCACTTTCGTTTTTTTCTCCGACTCCATGACGTCGCTGTACACTCGGCTAATCTCCTTTATTATGTCATCGATGTGTGTCTTGTTTTAGTTCCAACCGAACTTGTTAGTCACGACAAACATGACTGATACGGACACACACGTGTTTCCGATCGAACGAGATTTAGTTCCTACTCATTGGATTGTGGATTGAACGTGAAACGGTCGATAATATAGTTTTATATTTATTGTAGTTATAAGTACCTATAATTTTAAAACCGAAAAAGGTAAAAAAAGTGATGAAGCTTTAAAGAACATTTTTGTATAGCCCGTACTTTTGTTATCTGAATCGTCTTTTGGATAAATACATACTCAATATTTTGATATCAAATAGACACATAATTATTCGTAGCCAGTAATCAACTTGTAACTCCAGCACAGAAGGATCAGGCAAGTCGTCGGTTTCAAAAACGATGAGCAAATAAATCATCTGACAACCGCGAATGACTTCAAATAACAAATATTACGGTCTGGTTGTCCGTCATCAGTTGTGGCTCCGTGTGGTCTATGAATAACAGTTCGATAAAACAATTCGTGGTGGAATCTCTTACGGTTTAAGACATTTATTTTCTCAAAAGATGATATGAATCACTTACAGAGAAAATACAATATTAATAAGTAGGTAAATAACCGATTAGCGTTGTTAGTAGGGTAGATGTTAAAAAATTAGTGGAGACTGCGTATAGTGAGTGCGCGAGCAATACTTGTTTATTGAGGCCTCTCGGGTTCTTGCAGAATCAATCAACTCTGCTGTTACTGCAGCTTGGAAATGAACTCAAATGCAGCGCTCCCTGTGACTTAATAATAATAAATATTTCTTTATCATAGCTTATAGTAACCTCTAACTGATTTTAAGTTTATCTAAATATTAATCACTGCTTAAGAATTGTTTAAGATACATTAAGTTATCTCAACAAAATAGTCGTTGGAATCCGGCAAGAAAGTCTCAACCGGTGGTCCCACTATATTCCGAGTAATGTCTATCTCATTTGCAAAATCACATATTTCCGCTATCTGCACAGATCTAGTCATTTCATCAACTTCCCCCGTTCCAATAATAACTTATGTATTACCCTAATGATACCAAAGAAATAATATAAAACCATTAGAAATGAAAAGTAATCAAGGTAGTAATCAAGACATTGGTCTAACGGGTTCCGGTAGAAATGGAAACCGAAGGTCAGGCCCGTTATTATATCATTATGAGGCTTTTGACCTTATGGGTACTTTTAGAAGCCATCAGGAAAAGATACTAACCGTACTTTTACTTTTTTTGGTTTTCATTTGCATACCTGTTTTAATGTAGTGGGAATTTAATTGAAGAATTTGTTTGGTATATTTTTTTGACGTTACATTCTTTTGTAAGGGCATTTGTGGGAAGGCGCTCAAATACGTCTGCTTTTTTTCATACAAGAGCTACTTTATATGACAATAGCTTATGTAGTGGTACAAATAATTGCCAGTCAGCAAGGATGAAAATAAATAATAACATTTCTGGTTTATGAGGACCATGGAGAGAAATACTGCTGATTTTTCGTAGTATTGAGTATTTAAAGAGGAGTTTCACGATAAAGCAGATATTTTAACGACATTTTAGAAGAAAATACCATAAAATTAAACTTGAAGAAATAAAATGATTAGTATCTGCCTGTTACTAAATATGTAGTAATAAAGATTTTAACACACGGCTAGCTTAGGATGAAGCTGTTAACAAAACAACAAGTTGCCTACAAGCTGTAGTATATACCTATATATACGTAGTGCGATAGTTCCGCGCCATGCTTTTGTTACTTCCTTCTCGTTTACTTCGAGGAAGTCACAAGTCACACTTACAACGCAGACTTTAGCATTATTTTGTAATAGTTATGGCATGTTTACACTAGTAACATGGAATTAATTACATAAATATTAGGATATTTGGCAAGTTTGACCATTAGTCGTGGCAAGGGGTGTCGGACTACCCCGTTACTGGGTTGTGGAGGTCACACGCAGTCGCTCCATGTAAAATACTCGTACTTATCTGCGTCCGCTTAGACTGGAACTATACCTCAACATAGTTGGGACAAAGCTAGGCAGATAATAAAACTAGGATTGTTTGCACGCAGTCAGCCACGGTCTTATCGTACCGGTTATGAAGACTCTTGGCTCTCTTTGTCGCTTCCTTTCTCTTCCTAGATTTAGTTTTGTCTCTCCACTTTTAGTCTTTGCCTTTTTCACTTCGTATGCTTTGGTATGGAAATCCACTAAATGCAGGAAGCACTGGGTCGATGGTTGTGGCGATGCTGGGGGAAGGAAGGCCTTTGTCCACGTGGGCGTCTTTAGAATGAATGATAATGATGGATGATGCATCGATATGCAAACGACAGAGTTGGTCCTGGAGCTACGTACTGACGGACAGAATATGATTCATCGACGTGAGAAAAAGAAGTTGCTAAATATTATGCGAAAGTGTTAGTTTTAGTTTGTAACTGTCAACATAATGATAAATTAGTTACGCCTATGATGTAATATTTTGCCATCGCAGAATATCTTTTATCTAGATTCGTTTTGCTATAAAGTCAAAGGTTCACACGCTTTCCCAAGGCTTTCGTTTGTATATTTTATGTAATTAATTTAATTTCTATAGGCATAAGGTAGCATCAATTTGGAAGATAATTACAAGTATAATAATTTTTTTACCGGATTTTGATTTATTGTCGAAAGAAGGAACCCGTTCATTTTAAGGAAAAGTGAACATTATTATAATGAAGTTGGCGCAAAGAGAAGGAACGAGGTGGTTTTCTTTCTTAGAAATTAGGCCTCTGGCATAGAGCTGTATGAAGTGTATCGCCTTATAATAAATTAAGGGCATATTAAACATATTTTCTAAGCCCAAATAGACATTCTCTATTTAGAAGCTTTTATAACAGGTAAGACATTTAAACAATATTAGTAAAGAACACTATATATTTTCGGGTTTCGGTAATCGTGGGGAAGTTTTCAGCTTCTTGATTTATGGCACAACACCTATCGAAGATTATAATTTCTTAAAGACCTAATGGAGATTCCTATCTAGGTCGAACCGCGAATCTGCACAAGTTATTGGAACGAAGTTCTTTTACGCGGCTTGCGGTAGGAGTAAACTGGCAGAAATCGTGACGAACGAAAAAGCGTTCATACTTGTATGTCCCGTCCATGCAAATTTCTTCTTTCAAATTCAAAATGAAAATCCAAGTTGGCGGCTGCGAAAATTTTCCAGTTTTTCGTCATGGGTGTCGTTTTCATAGTTTTCGAGGGAGCTAAAGCCGATAGTGACTTCGTTTCTAACGGTGGTCCCCCGACCGCACACGTTTTTTTATGCTAATAGTTCTCTTACGCAAGAGATCTTGAACTTTCAACCAGTTTGATGCGCACGCGTTTACCGCTTTCTTTGGAAATCACCGGATTTAGATATTATCTAAGGGAAAACGTTTGTTTATTCATAATATTTACATTATATTATGTAAGATTGTGATAAATTATCATAATTGAGCGTGAATTATTTATTTTGAATTTGATTTGCATAACATAACATCACGCCTCCCCGAAGGGTTAGGCAGAGGTGTACCTATAGTACACCCACATTTCGCCAGTTATGTTTAAGTCCCATTTAATAGGGGGCGAACCTATTGCCATCTACCGGGCACAACTCCAGACTGCGGGCTGCTACTGAGATATTCTAGATAGAAAAACCCAATAACACTTTGTCCGACCTGAGAATCGAACCCAGGACCTCATGCTAAACAGTAGCGCTTGCGATCACTAGACCAACGAGGCAGTCCAACGAGAGTTGTAAATTTGATTTGTTTTTAGGGTTCCGTAGTCAACAAAGAATCCTTATAGTTTCGCTATGTCCGTCCGTCCGTAGCCTAGCTCAGAGACTCTTAGTACTAGAAAACTATAATTTGGCATGGTCGTACATATTAATTACGCCGGTAAAGTAGTAAAATATTTTTTTGTTTTCTTTTTTGTTCTTGGTATAAATTCATCCCATCTACGGAACCCTTCATTGTAAGTGGTCCGACACGCACTTGGCCGGTTTTTTTATTTAATTAAAACAGCCATATTATGTATCCGAGAATTTACTCGCATCTATGTTTTTGGTCCTCTAAAAAGACTTTTTACAATGAACTCATAACTTACTTTTGCCTTTATTTTCCTTGTCAAGCTAACTGACTGGTTGACAGAAAATTAATGACCTTTGTATGTCTAGACAGCTTACATATGTAAATAGGCAATAAAGGTTTCTCGTCATACTCCCAAAGGTGCACATACATTGAAGTGTTTATAATCAAATTCGTCTGTAACAGCCAGTTCGATGTTCCGATCATTGCTAGCTATTCCCACTATCACAACACTCGCATACGTGAGAAGAAGTAATATCGTCACGCCCGCCATCGTCCAAGAATTTATAATCGTACGTTTATGGTTCATTGATAACGCCGTATATAAGTGCAAAGAAGGCAAGTACTCTATATGATCGAGAGTGGTAATGACCTCTAGTTTTAATATATTGTCGTAGTTTGAGGTGTCAAACAAACATCAGCTGATCTCATTGGTCAAACTCGATATAAGTAGGCTAGAAGGTTTTGTAAAACTGTATCCTCTACGTATGTTTAATTTGACAATCACACTCGCAGAAGCTCGTAAACGTCAACCAATGAAGACGGACATCTCAGTTACCGCTACAATAAATACCAGAGGGATTAGCACTTAACACATGTGGCAGACGGATTGCTGATTAGAATTGCAGTTTATTTATGGGTTATCAGTAGTATACTGTTAGAACAAAACGAAGAGGAGTTGCCTTATCCATAGACAATCAGATCTTAACTAATAATAAGGCAGCAAATCTCAGTGCAAAACATTGCTTGGATTATTTCCTCACAAATCACAACTTCCTGCAATGATCACGTTCCATTTAAATTCCAAGCGTTAAAAAAAAAATTGCCCTTTAAAAGTACAGCACGCATCCAATTGCGGAGGGAATGCGGACGTGTTGTACTTTTTCTGCACAATCAGCTGTTCTCATGTTATTACGTACACACGCCGACGTCGACGCTGCGCAGGCGCAGGTGCGTTTCCTCAGTTTTTGCGACGCACTGTCGATGCCAACGACCCGATCGATGGACTGCGAAGCTGTGCTTTATACTAAGAGCTACTACTGCACTTGGAAAATGGTGGAGATAGATGACAGTGACGATAGAATGAAAGGAAATGCAGGTATTTAATTTGCGGCTAGCAGTCTGTGACGCACATAACCAGCAAACGTTATTAAATGTAGGAAGGTATGATGTATTTTGATTTGGTAATTGCAATATTCTACCTACCATAATTTATTTATTTACATACATTATGTCTGAATCCATATATTTACGTAATTATGGCTTATAAATTCTTTAAACACATCATACAAACACAATCGGTGTTTGTATGATGTGAGATTTAGGGTGTTAATTAAAAATCCTAATTACTTGAAAAACCGGATACTATTTCAAAGATTTTCTCACTTGCAATGAGCGACAGCCCTTATCCTACCTTCATACAGGAAATGTATTGGCAAAGTGGAATCTACGACGAAGGTAAAAGTAGAGTTACGATTACGATGGTCTGTCAACAAGATTGATGGATCAATAGACGCGTCGCTACTAGGAGTGCAGCGGTATGAGGAAGTGGCGTAAGAGGATTCCTGTACCTGCATGCTTGGTGATGTCTTTTATATGGTGAGCAGGGTTTCAAGATGATTTTATGTTGGTATATTATGTAGAGCAGTAAATTTAGTTGTTTTTTGCTTTAGGACTACCTAAGCCTATCAATTAATTTATCGCATACAAAAAAAAAAAAATCATAAAAGATGTTGCTGAGAAAATGATAAGGAAATGATGCTGAGATTTTAAACTCAAAACCCCACTAGCGACAGTCAAACTTGCCATAACTAAAATAAAGTAGCAGTTTTGATACGATTTATCTTTTGATAATAATAATATTTACATAATTGAAAAGCTAATAGTCTTACAATAATAATAATAAAAGGTACAAGTTTATAAAAAAAGGAGGGAAATAATCAGAGGGCATCAAAAAATTCGTCCGCATCGCTGTCAACAGGAAAAGTGCCCAAAAGGCTGGCAGCATTGCCACGTTGTATGGCGATGCTGATTCTTTCGCCAAAAAATAGGCCAGCCCTTTGGTCACGTGTGGAGTCGACCAACCGCCTGGCGATGTCTCGGAAAACTAAGTGGGCACTCGGACCCCATGGCCCTAGTGTTTCAACCCCAAACGGCTCGAATATACAAGTCATTTGGATATAATATTGATATAATATAACATTGAACATTTTGATTATTTTAACATTCATTTGCCGAGCACGCGTAAAAAAGGTTAAACATGATATTTTTATTCTGAAATCTGATAGCCTGAAGGAAACAATCATCATTGATTGTGTTTTAGAATCATTCCTCAATGAGATCATTAACTAAATGACAAAAATAAAAAGCAAAAGAATATTAATCAAGTTCGCACTGTTATATTATACTTGTATTCCAATTTCAATTTGATTGTTAATCACAATTTAACGCTAAACGGCCGTTTAAAAACATCGACTATTTTATTGAAAATTACTCGTTCACGACAGTCAAGGCACTCAAGAATATTGTAAGTACCTACAATATCTCATTTCATTCTTCATTACTATGGTGTTAAATTAATTCAGATGATATCTGCTCTTCGTAGAACTGAATCGACTTGAAGCTTACTAAGTCAGGGCTTGTCGATGTCTCTTGCAGCAGTCATCATCTGCCTAGCCTGTTCTCAGCTATGTCGGGTCGGCCTCCAGTCTAACCGGATGCTGCTGAATATCAGTATTTTACTTCGAGCGACTGCCTATCTGACCTTCACAACCCAATTACTGGGTAACACGTTAGCCCTTGGTAAGACTGGTTGTCAGACTTCGGGCTTCTGACTACCCGCAACGACTGTCAAATATCTACGAATGACAACTGGGACTAACGGCTTAACGTGTTTTTGTAGGCACGGAGAGGTCTCGACATGTAATGGATGATCACGCTTCCACGATCTTTCCGCGGCAAGCGTAGCGTACCTTCGATGCTCAGTATAAACTCCTAAAAATATACCTAAATATAACTTAGTGAAGTGGAGCGAATAAACTCCCAGCTCAATAAACACGTCAAGTTAATTAACTACTTTAGTTAACAGACGTCAAGTCAAGCTAGTTGGTTAACTACCTTTTTGGTAGTTGTATTCGGCGGATATTGAATAAGTATAATTATCATGAACTGAAATCGAATTAATTTTATTTTGTACACTAGCTAGACCGGCGACGTCACTTGCGGCTTGATAAATTATTTCTTATCTAAAATTATTTTGCATTATGCTCTTCTAGCTAGAGAGCTACTTGTTCTCTAAACATTACTTAAGCACCTATAATAATGTTACGAAGCAAATGCAGTCAGCATTATCCAGAAAGCAAAACAATAACCATCAAAGTTGATCCAAGTTTAAACTGACATTGATTTACTACTTACTCTGCAGCAGGCCGACACCCATCTTAACAGAATTAACTAATAATAATTGCATTGCAAATCAAACTTCTGTTTTACAATCTGAAAATTAATAAGCATTGATTACCACGCTTGCTCACTTTGTGTGGTCATTCTAAATCCAAATTTCCTCACGATATGCAGGATGCATTTAAATCAAGCACCCACAACCTAGTTACTACAAGACAAGTTAATAAACACACTATCCTCTAAAACGTAAACAGAGAACAGGTTTCCAAGCTACCGTAAAACATTAAACATGGTATAAATCGGTAAGGCATTGCAACACCATATCTAAGCTAACATTAACGATTGCAAGTCAAAGCTATTTATATGTCACGTTTAGTAACTGGGCTTTTAAATGGTTGTAAGTTGGTTAATGAGTGGCGTATGTGGACCTTTTCCCAACATAGTTGGAAAAGGCTAAGGCAGGTGGTGTTGTGGGATATGTTAGTACTTGTGAAACTTTCAGTACTGAAGAGGTTTTAACCTGTGCTATTAGCTGCAACCTTCGCGAGTTTAAGTGATGATTAGATTAAAAGACAAACATTGGTTTTGAATAAGATTATAGGAAAAAATAGTGAGTGGTTAGTTAGCTGATTTTGTTGTAAAGAATGTATTAGAACCGTTTATAGGAATTTTTGACCGCTTATATCACCAACAGTCTTTTTATTAAGCACACATCATTACCCCGGTAACTGTAAGCGTGTCGTTTACAGTACCAACTATGTATCAACGGCTAAAGCCTGAAAGCTAACTCTTTAAATTAGCTAGAAGGTTAAAATGGCGCGTAACTCTAACTTTCTTTTGAACACACATGCGGAATTTTATCTAGCTATGCCTGTATTCCCAAAAGGGTCAGCTAGCATGGGTAGCATCTCCATTTCACCAATATCTAATGTTGCGGTTTCTACATGTTTAATATACTTAATAGGATGCGAACCTATTGCTACTAAACGGGTACAAAAAAATCTGACTCTGCTGAGAAATTCCAGAAACCTTATATAAAAAAAAAACTAAATAAATTCGGATGCTATTTTGTTCTTGTTCTTCTTCGTGTCCTGGCAACAATAAGCCTTTGAAATACTGTGTGTATTTAAAATCTCGTTGGCTCAAGCTTCGCCACTTCCGTGGAGTCGGCGCGAGTGTCTTGGGACACAGAGGGTAGGATAGGAGGTGGAGCATAGTTATTACCATTACTGTTTTGTTAAGAAGTTACGTCATCTTCAATATGTATCAATGAATTACAGCTTTTTAATTTGTCTAATGCACAGGTTGTTTGTTACACGTATCATTAAATGAGCTTTCTACAATATTTATGTCTATAAATTCTATGTAGGCATTATGTACAAGTGTACATAATGCCTACATAGAATTTCACCATTCTTAGTTACACACATAATAAATTATAAATCTTTTAATCACTAGCTTTCTAATATTATGCTGTTTAATTGACCAAGGTGAAATGGTAGCTTATATAATTTCGAATATCTTATGTGTTAACTAATATGAATTTGTAATTAGCGCACTGAAAAGGAATAGTAGACAAACGGTACCAAAATGATTCGCCGCAAAGTTAAAACTAAAAAAACATTTAAATTTTGTTATTTATTGACACCATCAATGTTTAGTATCGTAATAGGTAGTACAGCTTGTACTCATGAGTTTGATCTTGTCTACTAAGACACGATCAAAATTCTTAACCTTTCATAATTGCAAAGAATTATCAGAAAGATCGCACTTCCCCACTTCCCGTAGGAAATTACTTTACAACACAAACGTAAAGTAATTCATTGAAAACGGAACAATAAAACTAGACGCCATTTCTTTATTGTTATACGCTAAGTAAGCCGAGTCCCACGAGTATGAAACAACTTGAATATTGCTATCAACACAACCTTTCAACCAAGTGAATAAGATTCAAAATTATTATGATCAGGGGTATCAGATCTTGCTGATGTTTGACAAACTAATTTGCGGTCAATGACGTTCTTATCTCGGAGGTGTAAGGTTGAATACGGTCTGTGTGTTTGGTAAGGTAACGTTGTAGAGTCATAGCCCACTTTTGTTTAGCCTATGCCATAATGGCGATGACACGCCGCCTCCTTTCTTCGATAATTAATTTGCTCGGCTTAGAGAAATCCATGGGAGTAGTCTAAGTTATTTTTTTCTTAGAGTTATGGCTGTGTCTATGGTATCGTCAAGGGCTATGGCACGTTTCATAAGGTCTTACCTATATAAGAAACATTTTCGCATGGGTTTTAGTTGTTTTTAGAATAATCTGTAAATGATCTGGTCTGAAGATTATCATGGTGTCGTGAACACTAGCTCAAGTGAGATAATTGTGAACGTCTTGTTGTTTTAGGTTTAGCGATCAAAATGGCTTCGACATAATGGTTGTGTGATCCAATCTATTCAAGTCTTACAAGGTTACCAGCATACTTTGCAGTTTTCTTTTTCACGTGGCAGATAAAATATATTGAAATTTTAGCAAATTTCGTCAGTAAAACTTTTTTTTAATCCCATGCTGTTGTGGTACATAAGTATATAAGTAAGACTAAAATAGCAACTACCTAATATAGTAGTCTGATTTAAAAACTAAATCGTCTAGTTTACTAAACTAATATTTTTTAAAGGACATTATTGGGCGTCCACACATCGTGCGCCTAAGAAGCAACAGAGACGTGAATTTACTTACTACGAATACTACTTAAATGAAATCTCGCTTGTTTACCCAAAAGGGTAAGGGTAGGGTAGAGCACCAGAGGTATACTGTAATTAATGTCACTCTGTCATCTACCAATTTTTAAAAGAATAACCGTAGGGTTTCTTGCCGGCTCTTCTCCATATGAAACGACCAACTAGAACCGTGCACCTAGCTTCTGACGTTTCAGTGCTCATGTAGGTTTATGTGAAATGAAACATTTTGATTTTGACTATGAATTCATTACGCTATTATTTTGTTTTCGCTTAGCGTTCTGTCTGAATTTTTTGTTTTTACACGACGTCTTAGAATCGCAGCGTGATGTTAATCGCCTATAACCTTCCTAGAGAATTGGGCTACCAAATGCAAAAATTTTTTTTTTTTTTGGCTTTTTAACATCACGCTACCTTTCCATTAGGAGCCGATAAAAAAGGTAAAAACGCCGTAGAGAATGGGCGATGCAACGCGGCGGGCGGGTTGGGGGACGGGGGAGTTTTATTAAAATCTGGCTATTATTTTAGTATCTATATTGTGTATCTTACGACTTTCACGCGAACGAAGTCACGGTGCACAGCTAGTTTTAAATAAAATAAAACATTAAAATCTTTAAATTCATTAAAATCCTAAACCAATAAATTAAATAAATATAAATTAATTTAAAAAAATATTTTCAGGGACTAGTCTCTGTCGATAGCCGAATTATTTGAAAAATTGTTTATTTAAAAACTCCACGACCTCATTCCGCCTGCCCCCTTCTACCATCGGACATCTAGACGCAGTGCAGGTTACCATCCCTACCTAGTTGCTATTCCACCAATTCGCACTAAGCGTTTCCAAATGTCTTTTGTGATGCGCACAGTAAAGGAGTGGAACTCTCAGCCTGCGTCTGTGTTTCCGAACGCACACAACCCCGATCTCTTCAAAGTGAGGGTAAACAGGCTTCTTCTGGGTAAGCTCGCTCCATCGTCGACTTTGTCTCTGTCATCTCTGACCTAGACTAGAGTCAAGAGCAAACCTATCTCAAATAAAAAAAACCACATCCACGGGAAGTATTAAGTTTTTTTGATGTAAAAATAGGTAAATAAAATATCCTTATATTTACCTATCTGTATCTATCACGATTTAATTACTAGATTATAGGTAAATGTCAGTGAATTTATGTTTATCGCTTGTATAAGCTTTCTCTTCACAGAGTTCCTTCCTTTGACCGGCAACTACTCATTATTTTGTGTTAATTATAAAATAATTATATCAAGAGGATATGTCAGCTTCCTTCTTGCATTTAGCAACGGCATTAGTACCTACTGTAATGTGTTCATCAAGCGAGGTGATTTTAAAATATGTTGAGGACCGGTAGCACACCAGTGGTGGTCACAAGTCCTCACCATGGAGCCCTGGGTTCGATGCCTAGGTCCGGCAAACTGAGCTTTCCATTAGGAATTTCTTACTAGCAGCCCTCTCACATTACTAGACTCTCTCCCTATTTCATGGAACTTACACATAATTATCAAAATGTGGAAATATAACTCTGCCTACCTTTTCCGTTAACACAGGCGTGATTTAATGCTATGCCGTCCATAGTTGACATTTATCGTCTGATATGGATATCATTATTGATCAATAGCCTTACAAATTTCAACGATCAAAGATTACGACTTTGAAGCAATTGCCCTAAATATTCCTCATCGCATTTTTAGAGATCTACAGTTTCATCACCACGTTACACAAGGGCTACTGCCGGCAGTCTAAGGCATTAATAATTATCTGATGAAGAAACGAAGATTAACTTTCATAATTACCACAAAAAGGATCAAACTTAGCTTCACTTAGACCTTGGTGTTTTATGAATGGAATGACCGGTTAATTGAAGTTTCATTAGAGATATCTGAAGCGTAAGTAATGTTGTGAGGTCAGTGAGTTTGGATTACTGTCTAGACTAAATGCTGTTTGATTCCCAGCCTAATATATTTGTACAGAGATAAGTGTCGATTTTAAAATTGACATTTATATCCGTAAGTGAGAGTGAGGAAAACGATTTACATAATATTATAATCAGCCATTTACAAGCAATGGGTATAGAAGTGTCCATTTTATTTTCTCAGAGGAGTCGCAAATGCTATCATTTAAGTTCAAGTGTCGGCGCATAAACATTAATAGGAAAATTCTTCTTTACGTAACAGCGTACTGTGATTGCCATTTGTTTTTAAAGCGTGGTGACAGTGCCAATGTGGTGGGAAGGAAGTAGCCAGCAGCAGAAGTGCAGTGCAGTGTGTGGTGGGAAGGAAGTAGCCAGCTAAGATGTTTTCTTTTGTTTTTGCAGTTGATGTTTTCAATCTAATAAAGAGGATGATTTACGGCCGAACCCAATAACCTATTTTCCGTAAAAGACAGATCGCTATTGATGGTAGACAGTATAATTCATTCTGTCCTTAGGTCAGGCTGGGAGGATTCCATAATCTCTTATAGATTATTGGGACGTTAAAACCATAGATAGATAGGTTTTTCTATCTCCAGTATGCCAAAACTGGTGTTATATAGGTTATAAGGCTCGGCCGTTAACCAATACTATCAATCTGGATAAGTAACTCTGCTATCAACACAGTTTTTAAGAAATAAAATAGTTTCACAAGAAACTCGTTCATTTATGATGAAACTCAAGTCATTAAGAGACATCTCTTCATTTTATGGTGACGCCATGGAATGTGGTTTTATGTTCTGAAATCTCAGTTGAGCCATATGGTCTAATTTAATTAAGTAAAAATATCTGCTTGTGTGGTGTAAGTAAATTTCCTGTATTGCACGTTCTGACGACATTCTTGAAATGTATCGCGCTGGGTTTTCTCTCAATACAAGATAATCGGTGGAGCAAAACAGGAACTAGGTGTGGATGCTAAAGGCTAGATTAGTACTTGATGTTCATTGTAATTTTGCAAATTATTTTTAACGATTAAACACTGGAAATAGACCAATATTTATTTCCATGATATGTATTACTAAACTTACTTTACTTTCATTTTATTACTAGCTGTGCTCCCCGACTTCATTCGCGTGGAAGTCGTAAGATACACAATATACTAAAATAACAGCTACATTTTAATACAACTTCCTCGTCCCCCGACCCGCTGCGTTGCATCGCCCGCCCCACGGAATAGATAAATGCCCGCCCGCACTATTACTTCGTTTTCGGTTAGTGTTCTTTCCGACTTTTTTCTTTTTGCTCGGCTCCTAAGGGTCGTACCGTGATGATAAATAGCCTGTAACTATCCTCGAGAATGTGGCTACCAAATGCAAAAAGAATTTTTTAATCCGACTTTTTGTTCACAATTTCGTGGGTTTTAATTTTGTCGTGCGGAACCGTAATTATATATCTAAAATTAAAGTAGCTAAAGTTACTCCCCGTAAAACAGCTACCTGCTATTGAAAATCACGTCAAAATGGGTTCAGCCGTTTTGGAGATTAGCCGGAACAAACAGATAGACAAAAAATTAAAAATTTGTTTTTTGTTATAAGCACCGTATATCCTTTCTTATGTATTTAGTAAAAAGTTGTGATTTTGACATTACAAACAGACAGTTCATTTTAATTTTTTGTATAGATTGTATAGATAAATCGTTGTAATCGACTAAAGTCTTACAAACACTATAGAGACGGGTAGAGAGGCTCTTGTTATAATTGGTTGGGTACCTTTTACAACATCCATTAAACCGCAGCACCATTAAACACGTTCTCCATTTTATTAAAACTATACGTTATTATTTATTATTATGTACAGTAATTTCACATTCGAACAAAACTGACCGTTGATTTCATGTCAAAGCTCGTAAAACAGTCAAATGTGATGTCATCACCAAGACACAAACAATAATTGCTCAATGTTCATTAGCATAATAAACCTATAAAACATCAGTAGCATTTTAAGTGTTTCGCAAGAGCACTATCGTTGACCAGTCGTCGAATTTAAGTGGACATACAGAAATGTCAAAGTGTGATGACTTGTTAAAAGCATCAAGCCATTTACACGATGCAAGTTTCTCTCCTGTGGCTCACAACTAAATTGAAGCAAAAATATGTCTTGTTGAACAACACTGTTTCAACGTTGCGACTTTTATTGTTACTTCAACATATGGTATGCCGCAGACAATTAAATCGCACCGTGTTAATCAGGCTGTATTTATTTATTTATTTATCACGTGGGAAACCAACAGCTTTACAAAAATACAATAAATATACTGGAATAAGAAACATGAAGCCAGTTATAAGTTTTCACGGCTAGCTAAACAGTAATATATTAAGAGAGCTTATACACAACAAGTCATCAAGAAAAGAAGCGCACCAATCGTCAACTCGGTACCGCCAAAGATAAGGAATGAACTACAATAAAATTAAAAAAATAAGAACCAGAACTAATATTAACACTAAGAATTCATTTTGAAGAATTCAAAGTTCAGCCCATTGCGTACGTTGAGCCCTTGGTTGAAAACAAGTCAAAAGATAACTGATTGCATAAGTCATTAAAATCTTTACTCGCTCGCAATAAATACGAGTTTCGCCTGTAGTTGGAAGAAGGCAACGGAATCGCGACAGGCGGGTTAAATCTGTAAAGAGTCTTTACGAGTGAAGCTAAAACATTCGTCTCGCGTATCCTGGGGCAGCATAGATCTATACTAATATTATAAAGCTGAAGAGTTTGTTTGTTTGTTTGGTTGAACGCGCTAATCTCAGGAACTGCTGGTTCGAATTGAAAAAAATCTTTTATTGTTAGATAGTCCATTTATCGAGAAAGGCTATAGGCTATATAACATTATGTTACGACCAATAGGAGCGGAGCAGCAATGAAAAATGTTGCAAAAACGGGTAAATTTATTCCTTTTGAGAGCTTCCGTTGCGTGCGCTGCGTAAACGGTTGAAGTTACACAAAAATCATATATGACGGGATTGTTCCTCTTAAGAAAGTTCTAAAAAAAAGTTCGCGATGGCATATGTCTATCTTTTAAGGTTGGCTCACTATAACTTTCTTAATGGTAATCAAATTTGGTACAAAATAATGCATTATTTGCGAAGACGTTTTCATAGACATGGTATTAATCCTTATCTAAATAAATAGTTTCATAATCAATGTTGATTAAGTACATGTAAATCCCTTTTTAAATTATTCGAATCGGACATTCCGTTTAAAAATTACGACGGGTATAAAAATGCTAAAAGTAAGAAAAATGCGCTTAGTCTATTAGTTACATATTTTATTTTTTTATTGACGTTTGAACGCGCTAATCTCTGTCACTACCAGTCGGATTTAAAAAATTATTTTTGCATTTTATAGCTCAATTCTTGAGGAAGTCTATAGGGTATGTATACGCTAGGACTCTTAGACGGCTAAAAAGTAACAACGAGCGCTAAGCGAAAACGAAGTATCAGCGCGGGCAGACGATGCGATGCGACGGTGGGTCGGGGCAACAAGAAATTTCACGCGGACGAAGTCGCGGGCGGAAGCTAGTGTACTATATATATGCTGGGCAGTCAGCCACGCTACTAACTTGCTGACAGGTTTATCTTTCTATTACGGCATGAGTTCGTTCATAAAAACACAATACGTGAACAGTCTTTAGGCTGGCCTAGCTTTGTCCACTTCATTTAGCCAAATAATTAATAAAGCGCGATTTAAAGTGACAAGTACAACAGCTATTATAATAAGCGACAAATATAAAAACTTTCTTTGAGTTTGACTGACCCTTTATTAGAACCAATTAAAATTAAATCGCCGCACTTCACCACTAAGTACACTAAAATAATAATAAAAATGTTCTAAGTAACATAACCGTTATTTATTTCTCTCTATACGCTATGTCTCGTCGACATAACATAATTTGCATTTCTCAGTAAATTAATGGCAACATTATGCTTACTGTAAATTAAATAATGGCCTTTTTATAGACTATGTTTGTTTGAAATGATTTATTAGCATATAAAGCAGTCTATTTATCGTCCTAATATTAATAATGGTAGCCGTAAAGTTATGCGTGACGTAATTTGAATGATGTAATAAAATTCTGTCATTTGAGTAGGCTTTCTTCTTTCTTATAGCGAGTTATTTAATTGGATTACAAAATCTGCTCATAAACTCGTTAATTACGTGTAACTAATGTTTTATAAATAGGTTTGATTTGTTTATAAAATAAAATATCTAGATTTCAGAGAATAGCGTATAGTTATTGAATTAGTTTCATTATAATTTACTAATAAGTAAAAGTTGTTTTCATTATTTTTCAGCCGCTGATTATACATCCCATATTGCAATCACAAAAAAATAACTACCATTATGGAATAAAAATTTAAAAGCAATTATCCCTATTCATAAAAAAAATCCACACTTTTCTATAATTCTCTTGTTTCAAGATATTCACACAACTATTCCACACTAACCACGAATTCTACAAAAAAACAATAGTAGTTTGCCCACTCCGTCAACTTTCGTTTTCACCTTGACAGGCTGACCCAGATGCAGTGCATCTCAGATGAGATCTGGTGCCGCTCCACATATTACTGATAAGCAGAGTAAGCAGCGTGTAGCGTGTGTGTATGAGAGGAATGTGGGCAATTTACTTTCAATCAATTTTGACTGGAAATGACTGGCGGGAGTTATGTTGGGCGTGTGGTCATTGATATATGGAAGTGGATGATGAGTGTGGCTTGTGTGGAGTAAGTCACACCAATATTGTGATGAATAACTCGATGGCTAATAAGGGAATTTCAATATAAAGGAAGAGAAGAACATTTTGTGCCGACACCGAGTAACATAGGGCAGTGTCAGGCTGAAAAAGATGTTATTGGATGACAATCAAGTAGCCGTGTTGGAACCTCTGCGTTACTAAATGCATCTGAGGTTCGTTGCCATACTAGAGACAGAGCTTGAAAGTTGTGATTGTGACACACTTCTGTCCACTAACTGTCCAATAAAAGATCGTTACGCAATACATTTATTTATCTTTTTATTTCTTTAGAGATGAATCTCAGACAGGCATTTTAGATGAGAAACTAGGATGTGTATAGTATTTTTTCACAGAATTGCATTTTTTGCTTAGAAAAATTCCAAATAAATATTGTAATAATATCGTGTCTGAATCAAATTAAACCTGTCCACTTACGTCAAGCAACAAATAAATTCATACTACACGATTACAATTTAGTAAGCTCCTTATTTTATTTGGAGCATTACCGCTACGCTTCGCGACATAACTAGTATGTATACCTCTTGATACATATATACAATTGACTAAATACACAACGTTACAGATATGTAGATATAGTAGGTATCTATAGACTATACTCATCTTCTAATGAACCCATGGGAACAGGATGCAACTGAAACTTTTTAATTCTAAACAGAAGTTAAAACTAATTACGTAAATACCTACTAATCTCTTCCTCAATTCAAAAGATAATAACACCAACCATAGATAACGTTTCAAACAATATACTCCTGTTTATATATCAGACAATCTCACAAAGACTTCAGTTTTATCGCAAAGCAAATCGTTTTAAAACAAAATCGCCGCGAAGAGAAAGTTGGAAAGCGGCCGAACTAAGTTTGTTTGTAATTAAGCGAATAATTCTGTCATAAAAATAACTATTTAGAAATAGTAACGTGCTCTATGGAATTATGATTTTGTATTATTTACTATTAAAGTCATGGTTAAATTTGTTTTATGGTTTATGGTGCAAACTCATTGTATCTGTTGTTAGATTAGATTTTCTTTGCTTTTATTCCAGTGGTTATTGGTTACAAAGGCGTAAGTGATCGTTTATAAACAATTCATAACTTAATCATTTAAGATACTTATTATGGTTTACACATTGAAGGGTATTCTGTCCTTTTTATATTTGAAGATTTCTCGCACATTCTTAGGAATAAAAACAGTGATATATAAAATCAGCAGACAAAACAAATAATATCTTGGCGGGCAAGAAACGTTGACATGTAACCTAAGTCAAGTAAACTAAACTTTAATAATAAGTTTAATCACGTGCAACAATACATAGGTAGGTAGGTAGGTAGGCTTCACAGTGCTTGTTTGACCGCTTCGTTCTTCTACAAGACACACTGGATTTTGATACGGTTTTCACTAATATTTAAAAAAAATATTCTGGAAGGTTTATATGTGTAGTAAAATCTCGATATTAACATTTCCCCACATCAGTACACTGTACCCGTGCGAAGCAGAGGCGAGTCGCTAATAGAACATAAACAAAAATGAAATAACGAATTTACTTTTAATTAAATAATCAAGCAATGATGGCACCAATTTCTAAAACAAGATTTTCCGAGACATCGCCAGGCGGTTGGTCGACTCCACACGTGACCAGAGGGCTGGCCTATTTTTTGGCCAAAGAATCAGCATTGCCATACAACGTGGCAATGCTGCCAGCCTTCTGGGCACTTGTCCTGTTGACAGCGATGCGGATGAACTTTTGATGCCCTCTGATTATTTCCCTCCTTTTTATATACTTGTACCTATTATTATTATTATTTTTGTTACATTTCTAAGTGCCTCTTTGTATATGTTTACCATTTAGTTATTTGTTTTGTCTTTGTCATATTTGTATATAACTTAAATATACATAGTTAGTAATAATGTAATTATCGTCAGTAACACTCACATAACGTCTGCCTGGCTACCACGGCGACGACCACCACTAACAAATAGGTCTTGGTATACATGATGATCACTGATCACACACTGCCTAGCATCGTCACATGCACTGAAACACCTTCACTGCTTCATTGTTCACCTGTAAATAAATAAAAACGTGTTAAGTAAAAAGAAGACAGTTTTGGTGATGAATATGTAATAGTTTGGTATTGGTCCAACTTCGTTTTAGATATCCGTGTGATTTTCTTCTTCACAAGATTGCTTGGTAAAGATTTTCTTATTACTTCTTTGTCACTGAACAATATTTTTGACTTGGAAAATGATAATTTCCTGACAAGAACACTTATTTAGTGTAAAAAGAAATCTCTGAAACAATAATTATATTGTCACATAAAGCGCGCGTTGAAGTCTTTTACTCAGTGAATAATTACTTAGAACAACTGTAAACCACGTGTCATTTTCTGTTCAATTGCAAAAACTATAAAGTTAAAGTGCTTAAATTAATTATATTAATCTATAATGTGTCCATTATTAAAGTTTTGTCAGTATTTTATCTAAAAAATAATATCCTTGGGCACGTCGCATCATTTACAAAGGTACACTAACAAACTCTATTTAATTGAAACTAAGTAATTAACCTCTGGGTCCATAACCATTAGAGAAATATAATGCGGAGCCGAGAAAGTTAGCAGCGAAGCCTCCGGCTGCAGGAGGCAGGTAGGCTGTTACAAATGCACCATACCGTTACCAACTGTACGTGGTTCCAGATGCGAGGGGAACCTCGACAGATGGGAGATCGTATCAGACGAGGCTCTATTAATATCAAGTATTGTGGGTTATCTCAAAGTGGAGGTGCTTGGGAATGTTTTTCATGGCTATGAATGAAGTGAGCAGAAAATAAGTAAGCAACCATGACTGAAGATGCGCTTTTTTTTCTACAGTGGACCAATAAACTGCGCAAATTCAAGTCAAAGAAGATAGGTCATACACAATACACCGAACGGGTTTCGTTTAAGTGTTGGAAGCCAAACCTAGCCTAGCCTTATCAGTATTCGATTTATTTTATTTCCCGTTAACCATTTACGGAACTTTTGAAGAGTTGAGAAAACTTCACGGTTCCCATGGGAAACTTCAGCCATAAATAAATAATGTACATAACAGTAATTCATATTTATTTGACGTCATCATCATCTGCCTAGCCTTTTCCCAACTATGTTGGAGTCGGCTTCCAGTCTGACCGGACGCAGCTACCAGCGCAGCTGCAGCGGACCAGTATTTTACATGGAGCGACTGCCTATCTGACTTCCAAAACCCAGTAACTGGGTAATACGATACTCCTTGGTAAGACTGATTGTCAGACTTTTGGGCATCAGATGACCCGTAACGATTATCAAAGATCCACAAATGATAGCCGGGACCAACGGCTTAACGTGCTTTCCGAAACACGGAGAGGTCTTAGTAATAAAAGATGGTCACCCATCCACTGACCAACCGCGGTAAGCGTAGCTTAACCTGATCGATCGACCTTTGCGGCTGTTATTACTTAGCTACAAGCCCCGCTATATGTCAGACTTTAAAAACAAAAAAAAAATATTCAAAACTTATTTTTTTTACAGAATAGTTTTTAAAGTGTTTGTTTCTGATAACTATACTACTAATACAATAAAAAAAGAAATCTTGCAAGTTCCCTATTTGTCGATTCCTTTGCAGAAAAATCAGCAAGAATCTCGATAGATGCTTTGTTGATATAAGATTCCAATCACAGCGGCCAAAGCTGTGCGAATTATAACATAACGTGTGCCATTTATTTCAAAACCATGTGTCTGAACGTCTCGCTAGTCTGTAAGCAGGCGGAAGTGCCCGAGGGAGGTAGGAGAAGGAGGGAGGCAGTAACGGCGCGCGCGCATACGGTACTACGCCTCGGTTCATTGAGGATTAATTACAATCTCTGAAGATATCGCTCGTTACAAATATTTAGTTTATTAAGATTTTCGTAGCTTAATAGGCAATTGTTATGTTGTAATAAATAGGATCTGTTACTGGAACATTTTGAGGTATTATTGTGTGTACAGTGAGATTTATAAATGCTATTTAGATATACTAGTTGCAACGCGCTTGATAGACACACTATCATGATGTCTTTAGTATTAAAGTAATTATTATTTCAGGATTATATTTCGAGTTAGGTACGTGACACCCCTTGTCAAGTTTGTGGCTAAGTAATAACAGCCGCACGGGTCGATCGATCAGGTTAAGCTACGCTTGCCACGGTTTGTCCGTGGATGGGTGACTATCTTTAAATACCAAGACCTCTCCGTGTCTCGGAAAGCATGTTGAGCCTTGGTCCCGGCTGTTATTCGTGGACAGTCGTTACGGGTCGTCGGAAGCCCGAAAATCTGACAACCAGTCTTACCAAGGGGTATCGTATTATCCAGCAACTGGGTTGTGGAGGTCAGATAGGAAGTCGCTCCATGTAAAATACTGGTATTCAGCTGCATCCGGTTAGACTGGAAGCCGATCCCAGCATAGTTGGGAAAAGGCAGGCAGATGATGAGGACCAAGTTCAAATACAGAAAGAGAGTTCTTATTTAGTTCGTAAAGTAGTCAAGAATAATACTTTTGCACTTTTGCAATTTGTTTATGAAAACTAGATGAAGGTTTGGTAATGGATTTGACAAGATCATGATTTAATTTAATTTATTTTATTTACTTCAGATACAGTGATCCATATTTTTGTTAGTCTAATTACAAATTATGTTAGTAACCAAGATTCAAATACACACCTCACACAAATAACAACATTGCATAACAAAGATAAAATTAAAATTCCAATCATCTTTAAATTAATTAAAATGCTTAAAACGATCAATATTATTTAAAATCAAGAAATTAATTAAATTATTTAAATTACATAATAATGTTTTAATTTATTATGTCACCGTGACCTAATATATACATATATAATCATTTATTTGTCAAGTAACACGGACTCAATTACACAATTCACATTAAACAAAACTAAACTATAAATTAAATTACACATTAATAATACATTTCATCAAAATTACAATTTCATCTACATAATTTCATTTACTTCCGACCCCGGATGACGCTCAAGCACTGTGCACAATTTAAATGTTACTTTAATACAATTATTACCAAAAATTAGGTTTCATAAATAGCTGAACAAGTTAGTAGAACTAACTGCACTTCAAACTGAGCTACTCTCTGCTTATTAATGTTATCGTGCATGAACTTGATTCTCTTCTCCCCATTCGATACTCGGTAACTAGTTAGATGAGGTTCTATCGGTTTGACTTACGATCTTGTTTTTATGATCAAGTCTTAGAATAAACCAATGGTGGGCGGTATTTATCATTATATAGGTGCCGTGCTAAAAGATAAATAATAATCCTTTATTTCAGACCACAGAGAATCCATACAGTAGTTTTAGTAAAGTTAAAAAATCTAATGCTAGGTAGTCAACAAAATACTGCAAACAACTCAATGTACGAGTATGATGTGGTGAAAATGCATTGCTTTAATATTTTAATATGCAAGTTCTGGGAGTAGGCTTCGCTTTGGAAAGAACCAAGTTCATAAAATAGTTGTAGACTAAGCACATAATTATTTATTCTTTGCGTCTTCTAAGTACTCGAAGTAAAGTAATTAAATTTTAACAATATTATTTTCACTATATATAATTTTCTTTGTAGTTTAATGCTCCTTGTTGATGTAAAGTTTTGACGTTTAATCTGAAAGATTAAACGTCAAAACTTGACTTCTAAGCAAAACAAATAAAACTTCTTCCACAAAAAACACTACAAAATGAAAAATAACTTTGATTTCGGAAGTCGATGTCTTTGGTTTTGTATTTTCGTTTTTTGCCACCATATAAGCGTCGACTTGAGAACCTCCTCCTTTTTTTCGTCGGTCAAAAAAACCGGCATATTATACGATTCGAACAAATACAATAAGCTTTCATAGCTGATACAGTAAAACTTGTAAATTGTACTTGTAATACATTACGAGTTACGAGTCTGCTTGTTCTCGGTAATGTTAGCGGAAATGATTGCGCTGTTCATTTGTTTCACAAAAATGTAGCTCTGCTGCGATGGACAGACAATGGATATCAGTCACTTTTTTAATTTTAGAATTTTTAGGGTTCTGTGCAACACATTTTCCGTTATAGAGTATTAAGATACAAATGAAAAAAAAACTCGTCTCGTGTCCTGAACTTATATTGAGAGCATATTTTTTAAGATGAGCAAGACGATTTCGTCTTCTTTCTTTTATAAGTAGATACTCATATGGTTTGGAGCTTTAACATGAAATATGTCCATCGCTCTCTCCAATGGGTTTAGTTAAAATACGAGAGCCCACTAATCAATCGACAACCTACGTCCATAAGCTATTCATTTTAAAGCCACTACGGAACCACACACGAAAGACATTTATCGTTCCACAAAAAGTACATAATGTTAATAACAAATAGTTGCTGTTGCGCAAGTCGAGCGAAGAAACATGAATAATGCACGAACAATAACTGTTCACTAATCACTATGCAAACCCTTATACGCAAAACTATGCAATCTATTGAAGACTTCAGTTCTAAAAATAACGACGAATATATTAAGAGATTTCCTTTTTCTCGTAACTGTTTCATAACTATTTTCTCCGTAACTAAATGTGTAGCTAATCATATGCTGATTTTGTATGAATATATGTAATTTATTGAATAAATTGAATTCTGAGTGACGACGCGACGGTTTGAAACTATGATGTTGGCTAAGTTGGAATGGAACTGTATTTTAAGTAGACGTTCTGGTTTGTTTTTGCTTGATGTCTGGGATAAATGGGTGCTGACTGAGTTGTTGAGTAACTATATGCAGCTATACCTGTCTTTTTTGTAACTAAGATACTGAAGACAATCATGTAGGAACGAACTAACTTTTTCAAACAATTCTATTGGATCTGAAATCATTACAAAGCCTTATTTTCTAAATAGGTTGATCTTTTGACAGTTTTGAATGACTACAAAAATGTTACTGTACCTACATGAAACATAGTAAGACCTAAAAAGGCTATATTTATGCAAAAACTAATATCTCTTCAACTCCTAGTGGTTTTATCTAAAACCTTAACAATCACTTTCTGTATCTATTTATACCTTTACAATATTTATTGCAACTGCACTTTCTTTGGTCTCAGAACCATGCTTTCCCTTGCTCGAGGGCGCCGCTAACAACACTTCTTGAGATAAACAGACATTGCCTAGATTTATATTTATACTTGGAAAGATCAAATGTAAATAGCACTAAAATAAAAGCAGGAGAAACTGCGAAATAGGCACTGAAACAACTTTTAATTATTCATTAAATTCTTACCTAAAATCGATTTATCGATACTGACTTTGCTAACAAGAAAAATCATGCGACGTCATAATGAGACATTTACGTGGTTTTAGTGATAGTCATACACGAAATACAATAGTGCACTTGGCTACGCTCTTCTCCGTCGTGTCTATGGCACGACGCTGAGTTGGATTTTGCTGGCCCAAAACTTCGGCACTTCCACGGCATCATCGGTACCAGCGCAGACGTCACTATGCCAGCAGTTTTTGGGCACCGAGGGCAGGATTATAGGTGGGGCATAGTTTGCACCACAGCTCCACATAGTTTGCACCATAGCTCCACATAGTTTGCACCACAGGTCCACATAGTTTGCACCACAGCTCCACGTAGTTTGCACCACAGCTCCACATGCACAACCTGCTGCCGTATCGTCGAGGTAGCCCTACGTTACGACCTTGTAGTTACATCTTCCCACTTGGGTTCGGAGACGGTTTAGAGACTTCTGAGTGAGCCACGGAACATTTGCCTACTAATATTTTGATACTTACGCACTTGGCTACAGACATTTTAAAACTGCCACGCGATTCTAGAAACTTTATTTTAGTATAAAATTCTACTAATGACAAAAACGTGTAAATGAGCTTCAATCTACATAGCATATTCAAAGAAAATACGTCTTATGAATATGCTAGATTTTTAATAATCTAGTAATGAACTTTTATCACAATCGATTAGTAGAGAAATTTATAAATGATGTATATTAATAGCGGCAATTTATGCTACGACGTCTAATGCACACCGCAAAAGCTTCAATGAAATGTATAAGAGCATGTTCGATTTTGTGTTCAATGTTCAAATATACAGCGCGTTTCAGAAATATGTGATCATTATTTAAGAGTGTAGTACGGACTATCAAACTGAACAACTTCCCCCTTACCCTTCACTTTAAAGATGACCACACGTTTCTGGTACACGCTGTAAGTACAAAGTTATACAAATTAACGCTACCGCAAATTACACGATCAATTATTATTAACTTTCACATACAAAGATGTTTATTGCCAACTATAAAACGTCGTATGATTGAAATGACCTCAATAACTTAAAATACAAATTATGTAACCTTATTGACACATTAAATAACTTTTAATTGCATGCAAGTCACAAACTCATTGACTTGAATTATCAGCATCATTCTTTTTTCTTAATTATTATTTTAATTTTAAATATTATTATTATTAATTATTATTATGTTGATCATTATAAAGAACTAGAAAACATTACACATATTACTGGGTTAAGGGGGATGTACTTAGGTACCCCGAGAAATTTAAATTTTCTTACGTTTTTTGCAATTTGTAGGTCCGTGTAAGGTTGTATGTTAAATATGATTTGCGACCTTAATATATATGTATTTACAGAAATAAAATATTTAAAATCATCAATACAACTCTCTCCACCAATCCAATGTCCAAGCGTAATACTTACGCTTTGACCGTTCACAAGGGATTTTACTTTTCAGAGGCGTAATTGTAATGTGCGGTGCGCGCGGTCACTTGAGGATACTTTGAAGTGAATTTGACAGAATAGAAGTTTATATAATATAGAAGTATATATAGATAGTGGTGTATGGATAGTTGTGTGTGTATATATTTAGTAATATAATATAAGTATACCTATATATAAAAGCATCTGATGATAGTGTTGTACTATTTTATGACGTGTAAAAGTGATTCCGGTATCCTAATTACAGAATAAACAATTTCATTTCATTTAAAATCTAAAATTTTTTGAATTTTTCTATTTCTTCTCTACCACTTGTTTTATAATATAGACATAGACAATATTATAAAATATTAGACAAGCTTTCACATCGCGATACAAAACTTTGCTTTATGAAATTAATATGGTTACTTATTGCTGTAATTATGGATATCGTTAACTCTAATGCATTATATTATAGAAGAAAATTATAAACGCGTAGCAGTTTATTTTCTACTCGTCTAATCGAGAGATCGAGTCAATGACCTTGCAGATCACAGGCAAAACTTCATTCATGAAAGTTACCTATTTAGCTTATAAAAGATCAACATAAAGTCTAGAACCTAGAAATATTTTTGGTATGGTATAGTCAAAAAGAAAATAGGTTTTAGTAAAACGTAACTGTATATTAACGAGTCTTAAGCAATGTTTTTTTATCTCTACGGTTGGCAGAGTAATTTAATGGTGATTGCAGTTTATTATCATTAGCAGGAGGATTATGATGCCTGTACTCTTAAATTAAGCCATAAAGGGCTATTACGAAAAACAGTTAAAATCATCTTCAAATGTTGACCTATATACTTGTTGAACCGCGGTTAACATCAAGCAAACCTTTGTTGTTGCATATTTGTATGTTAACACATTGCAGTCGTTGGTTCTAACATTTTAATTACAGATACGATCTCCTCTTACAGTTATAACACATTATGGCTCGGCTGGAGCTGTATGCACATGTCTACTACCACTAGTACCACTATAGTAATTCTGAGAAGACAGTTTTAAGAGCTACTGTCTGTGTTGGGAAAACTATAATTATATAGAGAAAAGGAAGGAAATATACGTTTATGACTGAAACAATAGCGAAGAAATGAAAATTATGAGGTGAGAAACTTATTTTAATTTATACTTAGAATTATTATCGGGAATATTTTTTTTGATTCTTATAATAACTTAAATTAACGCTAAAATAAACAAACTCTGAAAAGCTTATTTTACTAACTAAACTAACTGAACAGAATCCCTCACCGGTATCCCGAAAAAGCATCCAAATAACACAGTCACGTTACACACTTCCAAAATTATAAACAAAAATCAAAATATTTGACATACAATTTCCGCGCGACAGAAAGCGTCAAATCGTTTGTATTTGGAACGCGGCACGTCATTCGCCGACGTTGAACGGAACGCGACTGGGTTTGCGGACTCCCGCGCAACACAACCACATCTGATGTAACCTCTGAATGTCATATTAGCTTGATTTTTATGTAATGGATGAAAGGTGAAGATGAGTGAGGAATGTATGAGGTTAGTATTCGCGGATACGCTTTGTGTACGGAAAATTTGGTTTAACACTTTAAGCAGCACCTAAGAAAAGGACACTGTTAAAAATGGCCTATGAATCAACACGTATGAAACCTTTACCATTATTACTAGTTTTTTTTTCTCTAATTTACATTACAATTATTACAATAGAACGGACACTTCAAAATTTCGAAAACATTTTAAAAAGTTATTCACTTGGGTCTTATTCCCCGGCGCCATTATTTTTTGTTTCAATATAATGTTTTGAATAGGCAAAGTGCAAAAATTTGGTTTTACACTTTTGGCAGCACCTATGAAAATGACAGAAGTTATAATATCTTTAAGTATTTATTTGTATTTTGTTACCAGCGTGACGTCGTGAGTTTGAATGTTTTTCTTTCTTGGGAATAGGGAGAGATAAGAAAATCACATCGTCTTGACTTTCAGTGTCTTATTTTCAGTGGTATATCTGGAGAGATATATGCACTATCATGAATTTGTAATTAATTGTCGTCAGCAGTTACCAAACTGTAATTACTTTTTAAATTTCAGGAAAAAAAAGTGAATTCAAAAAATTAAAGTGTTTTTATTCAAAAATCTATTGGACCGTTTCATAATGTGACTTCTGAATTGAATACTCCAAATAATCTCAAAATTATTATAATTGAAATAGACAGAAAACAAAGATACTAGATAGCTATTTACATAACATAACGCCTTGTTTCCCCGAAGGGTTGGGCAGAGATGTACCTATAGTACACCCACATTTCGCCAGTTATGTTTAAGTCCCATGTAATAGGGGGCGAGCTTATTGCCATCAACCGGGCACAGATCCAGACTCCGGGCTGCAACTGAGAAATTCCAGATAGATAGCTATTTGTACTGTTTATTTTATTTCTGACGGTACACGAACTCCCGGTTTTGAAAGCCTGACCACAAGTCTCATTAAAAAGCTGTAAAATAATGTGACAGAAAAACTAATGATTGGTTGTTCAAATTGAAATCAACTTATCATTTGAATAGCCTTTCAGTAACTGAGGATTAACTCTTTCAACTCAATTTAACTTTTATTTTTGTTAGCCTGTTCTGTCCCACTCCTGGGCAACCTGACTCCTTCCATAGTGCGCGAGCCCGCGCGTCCTCCTTCCATAGTGCGCGAGCCCGCGCGTCCTCCTTCCAGTTTTGACGGAACCTATCCAGCTCGTCCCGCCATCTCCATCAGCACCAGTTCTGTGCTACGAGTATTACTTGGGCTAAAAGTTTATCGCTCCTCACTTATTCATTTTATTTATGTAAATCCACATGCACAACATTACACCTTACTTGCGCCAACTCGTGCATGTAAACTCTCTTTTCACAAAAAACTTTTCATTCACGATCCCTGTAAGTCTCACCAGTCATAATGCTGTCGTTTACTTATATATAAAACGAGACAGTTTGCCTGTAGACTCAGTGTTAACGAGTGCATGCAAAAATATGTGTAAACTGCAGAGAAACTATTGTTAACAATGAGATATATAACTGATGAAGAAAATACGACTTGAAGTTTGACGGCTCGCTTTGCATACTCATGGTTGAGCGATTGGCTTCTGTGTCACGCTCACAGGTCGTGGGTTCGATATACGCACTTAACAAAATATTTATTTGCCCCATAAACATGATCAAATTAAACTAGCTAGCGAAACTCTACAGACGTGATAGGTATCGATATAACGATAATGATAAATAAACACGATAAAATATATTTTTTAATAGTTGATGTTTCTTTGGGAGGTCAACGACCACTGGCACTGTTGTTACTTGAAGTATGAGTCGTTTTCTTTTGTTTTATCGTGTTGACATATCGATGCCCATCACGTCTGTGATGTTTAAACAAAAAAAAAACTAATTTTTGGGGCTCCGTACGTCCGAATCACAAAACGGGACCCGTATAGGATTACTTGTGTGTCTGTCACAGCCGATTTTCTCTAAATCTACTGGACCGATTAAATTGAGATTTAGTACACATATGAATTTCTGTGACCCAAACACGAACGTGTAACGTACATAAATGAATTTTGAATATGGGGTTCACAATGTTAAGTTTGTTCTTGGGATAAATTTCATCCCAACTACCCTTCATTGTGCGTGGTATGAGACACACTTGGCCGGTGTTTTAAACTGATATTTCAAGTGATTACACTAACTGCGGTCGATGACCCCACAATAAAATCACCAAATCAATTTATTTTTTGTTTTATCATGTTTAGATATCGATACCCATATTACATCTTAGGAATTTCACTAGTTAATTTAATTTGACCCTGTATTCTGTATAGTTGTTTCGTGTCTTGTGTTTTTTAGCATGTAAAATGTGAATGCATCTGCGATGAAGGAAAAGTAACGTTCTCACTTTGCAAGGCATGCTTTTTTAATGCGACACCTGCTGGACACTAGCTTACCAATTACATAAACATGACAAACTAATTAAATTCTTCATTAAACCTGACTTTCTCTCACTTTTTGGTAATGCACGCAGTGCACGCTCATTAGAAAGCGCTCATGTTTGGCGTTTGCCCAAGTTTGCGGAGTGAAGTCACGATAATGCGTTTTATTACTATTAACGCGCGTGCGATACATGTGCGGTCGTGCGGTTTTGAGGGATTTCACATTTTATGAGCTTACGGTACTAGGTACCTACACATGTATGTACATACAAATAGACAATTTTTCTTTCTTTCTTTTTTTCTACACAATAATCTTATCACTATATATACTAATTTATTATAAAACAAAGTCCCCCCGCGTCTGTCTGAACGCGATAAACTCACAAACTACCGAACGGATTTTCATACGGGTTTCATTAACGGACGGAGTGATTCACGCGGAAGGTTTTTGTGTATATAATTTATTATGGTTTTGTGTAAATTGGCTGAAATATGACGATGATTTTTGAAGATATCGGAAAAAATCGTTCGGACTGACTGACGTCCGCCACGTAAACCAATAGAGTTATATGGAAACTCTGGTAAAGATCCCGGTAGACCCGGTAGTAGGCATCCGTGTGGGCATGGAAAGGAAAATACTGAAAACCTTACATATTGAAGTAATGTGAGACGAAACGCTTGTCTACCTGTCCATCCGATTAAGTTACGCTTAAAGCTCGAAAATGTATCTTATTTATGCCTGTTTTCCCCGAGGGGTTACGCAGAGGTCTACCTATAAATCAAAATCAAAAGTTATTTATTGAAACTAGGATAAGAATCAGCATTTTTCGAACGTCAAAAATTACATAAGACAGTCCCCCAGCACGCCCACCCTTCACCGCTTCCTAGTGCTTTAGCTGGGAAGAAGAAGTGGCGCAACAATCTCCCCAGCAGCACAGCTGTCTGTTTAGTTAGTAAAACTTGATGGTATACAATATAGACACCCACATTTCGCCAGTTGTGTGTTAGTGCCATGTAATAGGGGGCGAGCCTATTGCCATCATCCAGGTGCAAATCCAGACTCCGGGCTGCTCCTGAGAAATTTGTAATGGAAATCCGAATAACATTTTGCACGGCCTGGGAGTCGAACCTTGGACTTCATGCTCAGCAGTAGTGCTTGCGACCACTAAACCAACGAGGCAGTCAGTCTTATTTATATGGTTTTTTTATTAATTTGATTCGTTGACCAAGTTTTAGTACCTATGTAATGTTGATGCAAAGAGCGCAGGATTGTTTTAATGATTACCTTCCAAGTTTAGCAGGTGGAAGCAGCCCCTTTAATTTATCGCCTCGCCAGTTAAAAAACTGAGATACCCGGTCGAGGTTTTGGTTCGAGGTTTTTTTACCATTTTGTGCCCGCAGCACACCACGGTACTAATTGAAAAAGATTTCATATAAATTCTTATCCGTTATTTTTTCATGAATTTAAATTAGAGATAGTTCCAGCTTTTTCTTTTAGATTATTTCTAAGATATTTACTTCTTGTGCAAAATTAATCTTTTTAAAACCTGAATCCTTCTTGCATTTGATTATTTATTCACTCAAGATTTAATTGAATATATATCGATGCCTAACGGACAAAAAGGGATAATCGACATTTTTAGCGAAATCGATTTATTTATATGATTAGAATCGGCTTTTCGGCTGTTAGGCATCGACATGTTTTATAACGTAGTATTAATAGTAAAGAATAGTAATTATAGTATAGTATTATAGTGTTAAATTAATTCTTCAACAAAATCGGATTTTAAAATTATGCTAAAATACAAAGTTAACATTTAAATGCATACGTAGGTAGTGCCAATTTGCATGAAATAAGTGAAAATAAAATAAAAGACAGTCACAACCTCTTACATAAAAAAAGAAAAATATGCTTAACATATTAAAGTAAAAAGTTTGCAGCGCAATATGTTTATGCAGTAGCTTGCATTATATTTGATTATGTTTGTGTAAGTCAAAAATAATAATTGTAAAGTTGTTTTCCTGACTATCAAAATTCTATATTCACTTTCGTATACATAAGTAAGATATTCAAAACAAGATTTTTATGCTTTTTGAAGTGAAAGTTCGTAGGCGGCGATTCGATAATTGGACGAGAATTGAGAGTGAAATTTCAAGGACGCGTCACGTTTAGGCACATTTCGTTACATGACAGAGAAGACAGATATAACTCTGTCTCTCTCGCTATCTCTCGCACTAAGTCTCTCTTATTCTTTATTTCTTAAGAAACTTCGCTTCTATCACATGTACGGCGCTGCACGCGCAATTTAAAAAAAATCAAAGTTTGATTATGCAGAGTTAGTATCTTAATAATTCTCTCGTTAGAGTTTTCACATAATTACTACTCATGGCCTTGATTTAATGGGATGGTTATGAAAAAAATAATTGCATTATTCTAGGGTTTCCAACAAAATAAATAATCAAACATGTAGCAAGATTGCAAGTACATAAGATATTACCTTTTTTCTAAACAAAAACTGAAAGAACATACTTTCCATACCCACACGACATGCAATAGTCAATATGTCTAGAAACAAAAGAAGCAGTAACTATTAATTACACGTTACAGGTCACGCGACGAACTCCAAAACAATAAGGTTTCTCGAGTGAACAAAAACGTACAAATTAATCAAACTATCGCCCGTACTGAACCAACAGGTTTTAGTCCCAGCTAGTTGGGCGTTCAACCTAATGAACTAATTTCTATTTCGGTTTCAATAAAATAAATCACGCAGCGAAATGCCACTAAGCATGCACATGTAGGTATCAGGTTTGTACAGAATTGGATTATCATTATATAATGCGATCCTGTAAGAAACTAACTCTGAATTTTAAGCGAAAGTATTACTGTATTTTGTAGCAAGTGTACAGGGCGTTTACTTGGAGAACATGGCATAGGATACGGTGCGACTTGGAAATATCATCATCATCATACATAGCCCGACTCACCCACTGCTAGGCAAAGACCTCTCTTTTTTGTGCTCACCCCCATGCTTCTGTAGAAATAGGAATACATCCAGTCAACTGCAACATGCTGACTTGGTTGTGCTGTCCATAGACCTCCCGCATCTATAAATATCGATACCAGATACGATCATTTGAAACGGCCTCGGTATTTTCCAAAAATGTTAACGTTGCGGCCGCTGAAATCAGAGGACTGAAGTCAACATTATTGAATTATTATTTAAAAGGTTTTTGTCGCCAAAGCCATCGAGCTATATTTTTTCATGCACGAGCTCCTCACAACAGGCATTCCCTTATTGAATAACACCCATTTCCTACATCAATGCAAACAATCTGACACACCCAATTGTTTGTAGATTGAGTTATAAAGTAGGAAGCGGGCGGTGCAGTGGACAATTTCATGGGCCGGCGACATCCTCGATGTAATGTTGTGTTACTACATATTCTCAATGATAGCGCTTTATTGTGCATAGCGGGCAGGCATGGAACTGTATAGAGCTTATTACAGTAGAATCTAAACAAATATTTCTGAATAAAAAAAATAGATATGACAGAATAAAACAAAGTCATTCCAACTATGTAATTGTGAAAATAAGCATGTCTAAACATTACATGCCTTTGGAATGGACACAGTTAGGTATCTATAAAATAATCTAAACAATCAACATGTTTTGCAAGAAAGTTGTTGGCCTAGCCGCAAGCCAAATCCAAAAACATTACTGGATTATTTAAACTGTAAATAAGCCTAATCACTTTCTTCAAACAGACTCATTCATTCACCACAAAATAATCTTTATTTCAAATATTTGCTAACTAATATTATTCCTCTTGTACTAACACCTCTATACAAATATAAAAGACCACAAACTCACGCGCACACTATCGCGCATGTGTAACACGCATTTCATTCTACGGCAAAATAAATATTTGAAGAAGGTCCACAATTTAGACACAAGCAAAAAATATATAATATGCAAAATCACGCGAAATGTCCAAATCATAATAATATTTTGGTTCAAGATACAATCAAGATTATATAGGCTGCTACTAGACTACAATACAATCTAACCAAATCTAACAACTGGAGCAGAAGGAAGAAAAGAAGAACCAAGTTTTACATGGAATGCTTTACAAACCTATATGAATATGCAGCAATAAATTACCAAATACCAAGAAGATTTATTTATCACATTTTTTTTTCTAGAATTTGAAATTCACGATGTCCTATAATTCTCTCATTTTGTTCTTCAGTCTCACTTTTGTCTCTTAATATTAATAATCAGCTTGACATAGGTATACTCCCGTTGTCGGCGTAGAAATATTCAAATTAAAGTACAATATTAGTATCCGCAATAATATAGTTTATAAGTATGTATGCATATATCTGTGTATTTATTCTAGTATTTTAAAGTTATTTCCGTGTTATCATCCCTTGTGTTGCATCTGCCATGTTTTCTCTCTGCATCACCCTAAGGTTGACTAGTAGAAAATGCCTCCGGCATTAAGTCCGCCTTTGTACGTTATTATTGTTTACTTGTGCACAAAGTTTTAATTAATAAATACAATAATTATAAATTAGGTTGAAATGACAATAGGTATTTTTTAATACGATGCCAAGTTTTATCAGTACTTACATATTTCTTTTGTTTTTCATTATTTTTGAATGACCTATCAAAATTTACTAATTGTATAATGTCGAATGCTTAAAAAAAATTTATATACACACACATATTTAGGTGTGTCTTCTGTTGCAACATGTTCGGTGGTCACAAGACTTGCAAACTAGCATTATGCTCAATCGTATCTACTTTTCCTATATTTGTACACTCAATGTACGGTCATTTTTCATAGTAATCATTGTGAGTCAATGACGTAACTGTTCTGTGAGTACAATAACATGACGCGGCAATTTTTAGTCACTGAGGTATGCATCGCAGCTCTCAGTAAGTTTGTGTTACAAGTAGAACTGTAATTTAATTCTACCAATGCAGTGCAATGTAAGCCAAAAACCTCTTCTTATTACTGATAACTTCCAAGCATTGGCTACCTTTTTTTTTTTGGGGGGTAGGAAATCATCAGATGTCTTTCCGCCCCTCCTCGCGAGCATTACTGCTTCGCAGAAAGAGGTGATGGCTTCCTATGTACTCTCACTCCGTACCATGGCCTGGATCAGGGCCGGATGCGAGAGATCGCCGCCACCGATCGCTTCCGCGAGGACACGGCGGTACTCCGCCCAACCCAGCAGACTTCCACCGTATGCTCCACCGTGTCCTCCGGGCGATCCACACAATGGTGACACCCGGGTGTTTCCTCCCGCCTTATCCAAAACAGGTACCTCCCGAAGCGACGTGGAGAGTGCGACAATCGCACTCTCCACGTCACCATGAGATCCCGCCGAAGCTCCTCCTCGAGTAACGCCTCCTCGCGCCACTCCCGTATGTGCGCGAGGACTTTTGCCTCGAGATCCCATGCCGGCAATCCGCAAGGAGGCTCGCCGCCTCCCCGGAGCCCGCGCGGTATCCCGGACAAGCCGGATGGCCATGACCCTTTGAAGCATTGGCTACCTAACTTGTTCACTACGTATTATTGACAATTTCAGTTTCTAGTGGTGGTCTCATCCTGATCGTTCCAATTCCTGAGAAAATAAATCAAGGGATTTTTTCTGGATTTATTTTCTCATGAATTTTAACTTAAAGTTAATTCATACTGCATTAAATTCTACCACACAGCAACCAACTACAGTCTTCACACTAAATCAGATAAAGTTGTTTTCTAGCAAACACTGTTTTAAGCATCCTCAGTTTGCAAAAATATACCCCCTCGTTGTTCAAAGAGGCGCAATAGCATATTTCACACTTTACACTTGAAAGATAGCATCGGTGTAATAATAATGTACGGAAGATAGTGCTGCGTTGAGTCGAGCTTGCTTGTAATTTCTGATAGCCTGGTAGCTTCATAAGATAAGCCATCTTTGTTATACTGTTATACAATTCGTGAAAGGTGTAAGTCGCGTTGTTCAATGACATACATAGTCATTCATATTGCAATAGTTGAGGCCTGGTTATTCCAGGGCACTCATTCCATCAGGTTAATTTTATCTCAATGTTATCTTAGATAGTAATAAAATATAATGTAAAATGTCTGTATGTAGTGAAAACCACCTAATTCATGGGCGTTGAGACAGACAGAAATTTAAAGTTGTTGCAAATATTTCGATATAATGAACAGTGCGGGACAAACGTCTTGGGAGAAGACTGTTCAATAGTACCTACTGCTTGATAGAGATGAATCTTTGCTAAACAGTCAGGTTTTTTCTTTATATTCGCTAGTGGTGACCAAAATCATTTCTTTGTTGAACTCATCCCACAGCATTTAATTCCAAATCAACACATAGCAACAGCTACTGCAATGTAGGTAAAGATATCAATTATGGCAAACACGGCACTTCACATTTCAATCTTCACCAAACATAATAGTTTTCCCCACAAAATCACTGAAAACAAACGAAAATGTTCGAACAGTAAATCCCCGTTGTCTTGTAAGATAAACCGCGGGATGCGACGCGCGACCACAAGCAACGTCGGGTGAAATTATTGTATTACGTGCCCGCTATACCTGCAGGGATTAACGGTACTGATGCTGTGCTCTACCTGAGAGAAATTGCAGTGTTTAACGCCTGGATTCACTTGTAAACGTAACAAACGGCAAATAATTGGCATGTTATCTGACACCTGCAGCTCGATTTGAGCCTTTTACGTCTCGTTTCGATAATACAATATAAAGCAACAGTTGCTTTAGCATCGTCAACACAATGAGTTTTCTTCAGACAGGTGACAGTTTACCTGCATGAAAATGCGTGACTCGAACGCGTAGCTAATGTGACTACATATAGTATGATCTGTAGATAAAATAAATTACACATAATCATTTTATACTGTACTAGCACTTTGGCCGCGACTTCGTCCGCGTGGATTTCGTATTTTCTTCTACAAAATTTAACACCCCCTCCACCCCTTTCAGCCGGTAGTTTTGAAAAATTAATGATTAAGATCCTTTTATGTATATATTACTAATTTATTGTTTAATTTGTAGACTTACTAGCTTCCGCCCGCGACATCGTCCGCGTGAAATTTCTGGTTCCCCCGATCCACCCCGTCGCATCGCATCGCCTGCCCGCGCTATTACTTCGTTATCACTTAGCGCTCAATCTTACTTTTTTATTATTTTGGCTCGGCTTCTAAGGACCCTAGCGTAATGTTACATGCCCTAGCCTTCCTCAAGAATTCAGCAATAAAATGCAAAAATAATTTTTCAAATCCGACTGGTAGTGACAGAGATTAGCGCGTTCAAACAGTCAATCTATACTAATATTATAAAGCTGAAGAGTTTGTTTGGTAGAACGCGCTAATCTCAGGAACTAATTGTTCGAATTAAAAATTCTTTTAGTGTTGGATAGCTCTTGTTTCAAGGAAGGCTATAGGCTATATAATATCACGCTACGACAAATAGGAGCGGAGCATCAATGAAAAATGTTGCAAAAACGGGGGTAATTTATTTTTGCAAGCTTCCGTTGAGTGCGCTGCGTAAAAGGTTAAAGTTACGCAAAAATCATGTATAACAGGATTGTTCCTCTTAACAAGTTCTAAAAAAAGTTCGCGATAGCACAATTATGTCTATCTTTTAAGGTTGGCTCACTATGACCTTTTTAATGGTAATCAAATTTGTTATAAAATAATGCATTATTTGTGAAGGTGTTTTCATAAACGTGGTATAAATCCTTATCCAAATAAATAGTTTCATAATCAAGGTTGATTAAGTACATATAAACTCCTTTTTAAATTATTCGAATTGACCCTTTTGTTTAGAAATTACGACGGGTATAAAAATGTTTAAGGTAAGAAAAATGCGCTTAGTCTATTAGTTACCTACACACATTACTTTTCATCGACTGTTTGACCGCGCTAATCTCTGTCACTCCCAGTTGGATTTGAAAAATTCTTTTTGCATTTTATAGCCCAATTCTTGAGGAAGGCTATAGGGTATGGAACATTATGTTAGGACCCTTCGAAGCTGAGCAAAAACAAAAAAAAGGAAGAACGAGCGCTAAGCGAAAACGAAGTAACAGCGCGGGCAGGCGATGCGATGCGACGGGGTGGGTCGGGGGAACCAGAAATTTCACACGGACGAAGTCGCGGGCGGAAGCTAGTAAAAAATAAAATGTGTCGGTAACTAATAGACTAAGCGCATTTTTCTTACTTTATTTGGATAAGGATTAATACCATGTTTATCAAAACACCTTCGCAAGTAAAGCATTATTTTATAACAAATTTGGTTACCATTAAAAATGTTACAGTGAGCCAACCTTAAAAGATAGACATATTCTATTGCGGACTTTTTTTAGAACTTTTTAAGAGGAATAATCATGTTATACATGATTTTTGCGTAACTTTAACCGTTTACGCAGCGCACGCAACGGAAGCTCGCAAAAGGAATAAAATTTCCCCGTTTTTGCAACATTTTTCATTGATGATCCGCTCCTTTTGGTTGCAGCGTGATGTTATATAGCCTATACCCTTCCTCGATAAATGGGTTATCCAACATTAAAATAATTTTTCAATTCGAACCAGTAGTTCCTGAGATTACGGCGTTCAACCAAACAAACAAAAACAAACAAACTCTTCATCTTTATAATATTAGTATTGATTATTTAATTTATTGATCAAAGGATAAGTAAAATTTTCGTATAAACTGTTCCTCGCTTTTAACCCCGAAAGAGGTTGATTTATGAAAAATGTTCAATCATGTGTTTTGTCATTTAATGTTTAGATTACTTTTGACTTAATCCAGACACGCAGTGAAATTCTCTCCCAAAAACTTATTTACCCTTTTGCTGGTAGATAATTATTCGAAAAACCCAAAAACTTAAGCTCATATTTTTTGTCAAAAGTATTAATACTGTTATTCGAGATTACCGGACAGCACGTCAAAATTTTTCCATACAAACTTTAGCACTCCCTAAAATCTCTTATGACGGGGAGTTTTGAAAAACTAAATAATGACAAACTTTATTATTCATTTAAGAATGTATTCGTGCTGTTTCAAGTTTACTAACTTAAGAAATAAGATTTTTCATACATTAAAAATACCCCTTTTCACCCTTTAAGGGTCGTATTGACAAAAACCCCTTACCAGAGCTTGCCAACATTATAAAAGGAACCCTTGGTTAAAATTTCTGATATTACTATGTCAGTCATTCAGCAGTTCACCCGCAATTTCGTTCGCGTGGATTTCGTACTTTCCCCTACAAACACAACCCGGAAGAGGTTGTGAAATTTGTTCCCATTTAAATGGTAGTAATAATGCTTACGATCTTTATTATTTATTTATATATAGGTAGACATGTTGCGCCAACCCCAAATAAATTGAGATAAGGGCAGGAGAATGATGATGAACTATTCAGACCAAGTTTCAAGTTTATAGATCAATTAAATAAGATTTTTATCACACAAACTGTATCCCCCTTTTCACCCCCAAAGGGTTAATTTTTTGAAGTATTTTGTAACGTTTCCATTATTTGACTTGTAGGTTATTTATACCAATTTTCAAGTTAATCAAGCGTCACAGTAAAATGCTCCCCTGTAAAACTGCTACCTATATTAACCCTGATATATTGCTTATTTTAGGTTATAAGTATAAATACTGAGTTTCGAGTTAATCGGACCTCGCGTAAAAATTCTTTCATACAAATTTTGACACCCCCAATCCCCCTATAGGAGGAGTTTAGAAAAACTAAAAATGACAAACGTAATAGTTTACTTAGATAAGTATTTGTGCCATGTTTCAAGTCTATTAACTCAAGGAATAAGATTTTTCACCCAAACAAAATCCCCCCCTTTTCAACCCCTTAAAGGTCGAATTTCCAAAAACCCCTTCTTAGTGCTCCCCTTAATTATAAAAGGAACCTGTGTACAAAATTTCACGTTACTAGACCCAGTAGTTTCGGCGGTGCTTTGATATGTCAGTCAGTCAGTCAGTTTCTCCTTTTGTGTGCAAGGTGTAAGATAAATAACGCACAGCCTCTTACGGGGCCACTGTACTCATCATTGTGAATAACTTTTACTATTGAAACAAACCTGAAATCGCGAAAAGAAATCAGCTGCTCCTTACATTTATGTTCGAATAACTCGTCAAAATGTAGGGAAAATTCAAAATGTAGGCTGATTTTTTTTTTCGCGATTTCAAGTTTGGTCCCATAGTAAAAGTTGTTCATAATGATGAGAACAATGATCCCTTAAGGGGGAAGCGCCAAGGTAGCCCGCGAAGGGGCTTGTGGCTAAGAAATAACAGCTGCACGGGTTGATCGGTCAGGTTAAGCTACGCTTGCCGCGGTTGGTCCGTGGATGGGTGACCATCTTTACATATCAAGACCCCTCCGTGCCTCGGAAAGCACGTTAAGCCGTTGGTCCCGGCTGTCATTCGTGTATCTTTGACAGTCGTTACGGGTCCTCAGAAGCCCGAAAGTCTGACAACCAGTCTTACCAAGGGGTATCGTATTACCCAGTAACTGGGTTGTGGAGGTCAGATAGGCAGTCGCTCCATGTAAAATACTGGTATTCAGCTGCATCCGGTTAGACTGGAAGCCGACCCCGACATAGTTGGGAAAAGGCTAGGCAGATGATGAATCACGTCCTAACTTTTAGGAATTGCAATTAGTTTATTTTCATTATAAAACGCCCACATGTTGTTGGTATTTATTCGATTGAAGAGAGTCTAAATAGTTATCAAGTACATCCTTTCAATCAAGTCATTGCCTAACAGGCAATCACTATGTGACCTTGTAGAAGAAATCCAATCAAGAAAGGTTTATGTCTTTCTAAAATGTAAAGCTGGCGTGAGAAGCTTAGACTAAGTTAACTATTTTCAGTAATGTGTGTTTCGATACCACACATAATGAGAGCAACTTGTGGTTCTGGAGCAGTAGCGAAATATTTAGATTAAGTTTTAATTGAAAAGATACTTCACACTGACATTCGCACTAAGGTTTCTAAGAACTGGAGAACTACAGGAAAGGGCTACGAAAGAGCAAACCTTGTAATTCTTAGTAGGTAAAAAAATATTTTCAGCTGTCTGTATGATTGAAAGTTGAGCTTGACTGTCTACTAATCAATAATGTGAAAAAATAAGTTTCAGTTTTGTTAGTGTATATTTAAGTAGGAAAGTTGTCTATTCAGTATTGTGTCGCTTTGGAGAAAGTCATCGTTTAGAGGACCACACAGGACCTCAAAGGTCGACCGAGTACCTTCATAAGTCCCTTCGTTCGTCGTTTTGAGGCCTAAAGGTATTGTGTTATTGTATCTCTCGTACATAGACGCTATTAGGTATCAAATTAAATAAGTACAGACAACCCTGCAACTAATGCATTTTTGAATTTCTTACCAAATAGTATCGCCTATTGCAACAGCTCATCAAATTGGAGCACATCTTTTGCAACTACTGTTCCGAAGATATTGCACAATGCATGTTGCATGGTGTCAGTTTAATACTTACTCACGTGTCAAACGATTAATGTCAGTTTTGATGTATTAGTGTGTTTTATAGCAGTAGCTGGTCAAGTGACCACACCCGATGTGGTGCAATCGATTGATGAGATATTGAACATAGATAAGATTTTATCTGAAATATTATTTTCAAAGTTATTAATTAGGTTTATTACAGAGTGGTATGGTAATTCTATGATACTTTTTGCTGATTTATTAAAAAGAGAAATAAGGCGTTGTGTAAAAACGGCCCAATAGACTTTTAGTCCATCAGGCCGTTTGGCTGCGTTATTAATTATGTTCATTGTAGAGCAGACAAAAAGAAGCCATCAGACAATTAATCCTGTTAAAAAACCTCGCCAAGTAATCTCGTCGCCGAAATGTTGACACTGACAGTCGGCTGGTCCACAAATTCAAGTTCACTCAGCGTGCAATAGAGCGGGCTATGCTCGGAGTTTCTTTGAAGGATAAAATCAGAAAGTTATCCGGAAAAGTTCTGGAGTTACCGACGTAGCTTGCAGAGTAAACAAACTGAAGAGGCAGTGGGCTGGCCATGATTGTCGAAGGACCGATGGCAGGTGGAGCAGACGAGTCCTGTTCAACATCACCCGTACCTTTCAACATCAGCCGTACCTTTCACCATCACCCGTACGTCCAACAGTGAACTTCTTCTTCTTCGTGTCGCTGGCACTACTGTACAATATTTTAGATCTGGTTGGCCGAAAACTTCGCCCGTACCACGGGGACGAACTGCTATTGGCTGATGATGATACCTTCTAAACCGGAACACATCATTCATCAAATCAAGCAGAATTAGGTATAGTTGCAGTGGTTCCCCAGATGATAAGGACACAAGCGACAAGGAGCGAACACTAAACATATCCATGCAAAAACTGATACCAGTCAATTATCAACAGGTTGCCGGCTAACTGTCGTAACAGCCCACTTCCTTCGGGTAATTGTAACAACTTGTTAATAAGCAGTGCCGGTTCAATACGTTCAATGTATTTTCCACTATGAATTAGTAAGTTCATGCAGTCTTTAGTTTCGTCAAAAAGACTTCAGTGCCAAGAGCGTTTCTTTATTTATTAATAACCCGTCAGCCTTCAATGTAAGAGTGAACAGGTATGTTCACACTTGCTTTGAAGGCTGACGGTATCTTTTGGCTTCGTTCGTTCCATCGTGGACCACATCCATGATGTCTCGCTCATTCATGAGCTCGCTTGCGACCTCATCTATGAGCTCGCTCTCGATCAGGCGGGATCGGATCAAGAGCAGGCCTATTCCAGAAAAAAGGGACCTATTTAAATATCCGTCATTTGAGTATTTCAAATATTGTATTAAAATATTATATTATCTTTTAAAAGATAATTGAAAATTAATTTAGTCTAACAATGCTAAAAACCAAAATTTCTGAAAGCCAAAAGCTACGTGGGACAGCCCTCAGATCATTCACCATAAACTTCCAAGTGTTATATCGTACATTTGTCTATAAATGTAATCAGTGAGTGCGAATTACACCAATGAAACTGAACGCGATCACCACTTTTAAACTGCGTTCAAGAGCTGTCAGTGTCATTATTCAACAGAAAATAATGACACTGACAGCCCTTAAACTTCGTTTATGCGCTGATCACGTTCAGTTTCATCAGAGAAATTCGCCCTAAATTTTTAATTGCTTGTCATTCTCAATTAATTCCTAATTTCAATATTGCAACTTTTGTGTTGCATAAGCCTGAGACTAAACCAATAGAGTTTGACGTCAGATAGACGACGGAAATCTATCTGCCTAATGTATTATTTATATTCTATGTCGCATGCAAAAGTTTATGCGAAAATTATTCAATATCTCTGAGACGCTTGAAGAAAGTTGTAATTTGATGAAACTTGTTCAATCGGCTTCTAAAGTTCATCGGCCTTTGAATGAAAAGTACGGATGTAGTTTTATCGTAAAATTTATGCAAACAATGATTTGAATATTATTTTCTTACATTATTAGTCGGTACGGGTAGTAGAAGCCCGAAAGTCTGACAACCAGTCTTACCAAGGGGTATCGTGTTACACAGTAACTGGGTCTTGAAAGTCAGTTAAGCAGTCACTCCATGTTAAATTCTGGTATTCAGCTGCATCCGGTTAGATTGGAAGCAAACCCCAACACAGTTGGGGAAAGACTCAGCAAATGATGATGGTTTGAAATATTATTTAAGACAAAAACCAAAATTGGAAAAGCAATAAAGCTAGAAACGAAATGGATAAAGCTTGTAATGATAATCATAAATTTAAAGGTTTGTATTCATTTTGAGTACCTACGTTAATTTTGGCTTACTCTCAAACTGATTATTTTCCTTTCTTGGTCCATACACACAACGGTTGAGTACAGGCTGTCGTTCTACATTGTGTTTTTATTATACTACAGTGTGCTTATTATTACGGTTACTATGTCTACTATGCCAAAAGCCTCCATGCATAATCCACCCGCACCAGGATGTTAGTCAATAGCCCACGTCATTGCAACTATAATTATCACTGTTCGGTGATGATCATCACCCTTCACTATTTACGCATATTAAGGTCCCATAGCACAGTGGTGGGTTGTGCAACCATTAGTGCTGCTTTCTCGACACCCAGTGTTACCCGTACCGTAACCGTAACTGATGCGTGCGGAAATCAGAAGCAATCCGCAACTTTACATTTGGTTTGCGTTTGACATGAACATCACGATGATGCAAAAAGATATGGGCCAGTATGTCACCCTACTCGTTATATCATAAATCCACAGTAAGAGTGCTTCCTTTTGTTGATTAGTGCTGTAAGAAGTTATAAGACCTTAGTTCTGGTTGTACCAGAAAATCAAACAACCAGTTTTGCCAGGGGGTATCGTATTACTCAGTAACTAGGTTGTGAAGGTCAGATAGGCAGTCGCTCCATGTAAAATACTGGCATTCAGTTGCATCTGGTTAGACTGGAAGCCGACCTCAACATAGATGGGAAAAAGCTAGCACAGTGATGATATGGTTCTAGTTAAACCAGATTTTGAAGCTGGCCAATGCTATCCTGATGAGTATTGTTTCCTATAATCTGGTCATTGGGCATCGTGGAATATGCTCTGATATGCTCAAATCAATATTTAGTTGTAATAATCACCACAGCTTCTTATTAATACAGGGTACAGAAAACGAAGTTCTTCTAATTTTGTTTGATAATGGCTACCAAGATTCTGAAGCTACGAAAACGGCGTTGTTTCTTATTACACGCAAATCAACTGCTTTTTGTTTCTTTTTAAGTATTATTTCTTCCTAGTGAAATTAATGCGTTATATAACAGTTTAGTAATGCTTTCAAAAGTACTATTGCTACATGGAATAGTTTAGGAACGCGGAACTGATCACAAAACTGAACATCATTGAGACCCTTGTTCACTTGACAGACGGTTCTGACGGTATTGACTCTTCAAATGTTAAACATGTCATGGTGTTACAGTGAGTGACATAAACATTGTATTTAGTAATGCTTTCTATAGCTTATGAATTATTTATCCTTTTTGTTTGTTAAAGCTTCTAGACATTCAGTCATTTATGTAAAAACAATTTCACTTTCGGTGGCGCGATTTGATTAATATTCATGATTTTTCTGATCTTATGTATTTTTGCACTTACAGGTCATTTGATATGTATCAATATTTTAAAGTAAATAATGATGACCAAAGAAAACATGGATACATGTGAATAATTATATAACTAGGAACTAGCTATAACTAGGAATAGTTAGTAAAGTCTGAGATGAGAGCTGAGGGCTGATAGAGATCTATGGAAGAAAATACGTACTATCCCGACCTCAAATGATTTGGGATAAGGGCGGGAGAGTGATGAAATTTGTATTTAACTCTACAAGCAGATAACTTGCACATAGTAAAAGACTAAGGTCAGTAAGCGATGCTGGAATGTGACAGGAAGCAGGCGGTGTCCATACAAAACATAGTAGAGGACTAAGGTCAGTAAGCGATGCTGGAATGTGACAGGAAGCAAGCGGTGTCCATACAAAACATAGTAGAGGACTAAGGTCAGTAAGCGATGCTGGAATGTGACAGGAAGCAAGCGGTGTCCATACAAAACATAGTAGAGGACTAAGGTCAGTAAGCGATGCTGGAATGTGACAGGAAGCAAGCGGTGTCCATACAAAACACCCAATTTGAATAATGAAAAGTATGTTAGGGTCTAATTAGCCAATCACGGTTTTTACAATCGTGACAAGGGCTGCCAAGGCAGTATTTTAGTAACACTTTCTAATTACATAGAACGGAAGACTTTAAAGTTAAATGGTTAATCAACAGGAGTCATGAATACCATCTAGTAGACGGGGAACTTTGTTATCTGAACTTAAGAGCCTAGAGATAAAACGCAATTAGCTTAACACAACACTTTAATATATCATTTGTCAATTTTTATTAACGGCTGTCGCAAATTGCTTCGCCTAAACAGTCACTATACCTTATTCCGTCAGATCGATCTATTTATTGTGCCCTTTAAGCGCGTCTAATTACCTTTCTTTAATAAAGTAATACCAGCCTTTTATTTTCCAACAGATTGCAGAGCAAACGCCTGTTCTCGCACAGAGGAGGCAATATATGTAATTAAAAATCCATTTATGACTATTATAAAAATGTACAGCCCTCTTATTCATTTCCTTGTCATACGAAAGATTATACAATTTCCACGCCCGAGGAGCACCTATTGAGCAGAAGCGTCATGGTGCAATATTGTAAATTTATAATTATACACCGTATCGTCAATTATTGTGTTAAAGCCGTGAATATTACGAATTATGCAACAATAGCATGATTTGTAACTAAACTTGTCCAATTTGGTCGGTACCGGTTATTTGTTGGTATCATCGTAATTACTCCATAGACCACGTCTCTATTTAAAATATATATATACGAGTATATATATATATATAGGTAGGTACTTACCTGGTTGCGTGTTGATGATGGCTAGATTTTGTGACGACCGATGCTGGCTATTAGAAAGCTTGTATTCAGTAGACATGCTCTTTTCGATCCTGTATAATACTATAGGACTTTTAGGTTTATTTATTTTATTTATTTAGATTTACCAACGTTCCAACATTACAGAAATTACAGGAAATAACAGAAAATACAGAACTAAATGTAACAAACAATTATAGGTAAATACCGCATTTTCTTATTATTACCTACTAAGTGAACAACCTTAAAGTAGAGTAGTTACACATTATTCATAAAGAACATATCTTAATAATTAACAAAACGTAAAGAAAAAAAAAGAAAAGAAAGAAGAAAAGAAGAAGAAAGAAAGAAAAATGAGTTTACAAAAGAATATTTTTTAAAGTTATACTCGTAGGTATGAAATACTAATGAACTGGTTTAAAGTTATACTCGTAGGTGCGAAATACTAATGAACTGGTTTAACGTTATACTCGTAGGTGTGAAATACTAATGAACTGGTTTAAAGTTATACTCGTAGGTGCGAAATACTAATGAACTGGTTTAACGTTATACTCGTAGGTGTGAAATACTAGTGAACTGGTTTAACGTTATACTCGTAGGTGTGAAATACTAATGAACTGGTTTAACGTTATACTCGTAGGTGCGAAATACTAATGAACTGGTTTAACGTTATACTCGTAGGTGCGAAATACTAAATGAACTGGTTTAACGTTATACTCGTAGGTGTGAAATACTAATGAACTGGTTTAACGTTATACTCGTAGGTGCGAAATACTAATGAACTGGTTTAACGTTATACTCGTAGGTGCGAAATACTAATGAACTGGTTTAACGTTATACTCGTAGGTGTGAAATACTAATGAACTGGTTTAACGTTATACTCGTAGGTGTGAAATACTAATAAACTGGTTTAACGTTATACTCGTAGGTGTGAAATACTAATGAACTGGTTTAACGTTATACTCGTAGGTGTGAAATACTAATGAACTGGTTTAACGTTATACTCGTAGGTGTGAAATACTAATAAACTGGTTTAACGTTATACTCGTAGGTGTGAAATACTAATGAACTGGTTTAACGTTATACTCGTAGGTGTGAAATACTAATGAACTGGTTTAACGTTATACTCGTAGGTGTGAAATACTAATAAACTGGTTTAACGTTATACTCGTAGGTGTGAAATACTAATGAACTGGTTTAAAATTATACTCGTAGGTGCGAAGTATTAATGAACTGGTTTAAAGTTATACTCGTAGGTGCGAAATACTAATGAACTGGTTGCGACTGTGGCCATCGTGTGACATTATAGCCACACGTGCTGAGGCTAACCGATTCTTATATCTTGCCAAATAAGACACATCACAACAGCCAATGAAAATATGCCCGACAATTTAAGGGATAGCCCTTAAATTGTCGGGCATATTTTCAGTTGCACACTTTCGTACGACATTATAATTGTTTTGCCAAACAGAACGGAGGTACTTTCTGTTTAGACATAGTAGGTATACCCTTTCCCTGTCCTATGAATCACATATGGTTCAGTTTAATTATTTAACTATTGTGTCTACTTTGTGGACAGTGAAAGTGTTAATACAATTGAAGTCTTTTTCAGTTGTTAGTAAATCAAACGCCAAAACCTGCCTTCAGTTTGCTCCCGAGCCCACAGTATTTCTATAATATAAAAGGGAGTCAGTTTATCGTTCCGGGCGTGTATTCAGACGGTTTTCCCGGATATTCCGACATATCCATTTCCACTGTTTGCAAACCGACGATGACTTCCTGAGATACTCGTACAAGTTGCACTTGACAATGTAAGTGCAAAGTGTTGGGTTCCGTATCTAGTAATTACTTATGTTTGAATGTGTGTTGCTATTGTGCATAGAACAGCAACTTCTATACTCTATACATATAAGTAAAGTATATACGGTACTTATAACAAAAAAGAAATTTTTAATTGTTTTTCTGTCTGTCTGTTTGTTCCAGCTAATCTCCAAAATGGCTGGACCGATTCTGTTGGGACTTTCACTGGCAGATAGCTGATGTTACGGAGAGTAACTTAGGCTACTTTTATTTTAAAAAATAATTAGGATTCCGCGCAAAAAATTAAAACCTGTGAAACTGTGAACAAAAAGTCGGATTTTAAAAATTCTTTTTGCATTTGGTAACCCAATTCTCGGCGGGCGATGCAACGCGACTGGTCGGGGGACGAGAGAGTTTTATTAAAATGTGGCTGTTATTTTAGTATATTGTGTATCTTACGACTTCACGCGAACAAAGTCGCGGGGCACAGCTAGTCTGAATAATATTTGTATTAGAACTACGCAACAATGTTTTTATTATCTCTGCGATATTCTCATTATTTCGTCCCCGAGCCTTTACTTTAAGAACGACATGGTTTTTATTATCTCTGCGATATTTTCATTACTTCGTCCCCGAGCCTTTACTTTAAGAACGACATGGTTTTTATTATCTCTGCGATATTTTCATTATTTCGTCCCCGAGCCTCTAAGAACGACATGGTTTTTATTATCTCTGCGATATTTTCATTATTTCGTCCCCGAGCCTTTACTTTAAGAACGACATGGTTTTTATTATCTCTGCGATATTTTCATTACTTCGTCCCCGAGCCTTTACTTTAAGAACGACATGGTTTTTATTATCTCTGCGATATTTTCATTATTTCGTCCCCGAGCCTCTAAGAACGACATGGTTTTTATTATCTCTGCGATATTTTCATTATTTCGTCCCCGAGCCTTTACTTTAAGAACGACATGGTTTTTATCATCTCTGCGATATTTTCATTACTTCGTCCCCGAGCCTTTACTTTAAGAACGACATGGTTTTTATTATCTCTGCGATATTTTCATTATTTCGTCCCCGAGCCTCTAAGAACGACATGGTTTTTATTATCTCTGCGATATTTTCATTACTTCGTCCCCGAGCCTTTACTTTAAGAACGACATGGTTTTTATTATCTCTGCGATATTTTCATTATTTCGTCCCCGAGCCTCTAAGAACGACATGGTTTTTATTATCTCTGCGATATTTCCATTACTTCGTCCCCGAGCCTTTACTTTAAGAACGACGTGGTTTTTATTATCTCTGCGATATTTTCATTATTTCGTCCCCGAGCCTCTAAGAACGACATGGTTTTTATTATCTCTGCGATATTTTCATTATTTCGTCCCCGAGCCTTTACTTTAAGAACGACATGGTTTTTATTATCTCTGCGATATTTTCATTACTTCGTCCCCGAGCCTTTACTTTAAGAACGACATGGTTTTTATTATCTCTGCGATATTTTCATTATTTCGTCCCCGAGCCTCTAAGAACGACATGGTTTTTATTATCTCTGCGATATTTTCATTACTTCGTCCCCGAGCCTTTACTTTAAGAACGACATGGTTTTTATTATCTCTGCGATATTTTCATTATTTCGTCCCCGAGCCTCTAAGAACGACATGGTTTTTATTATCTCTGCGATATTTTCATTACTTCGTCCCCGAGCCTTTACTTTAAGAACGACATGGTTTTTATTATCTCTGCGATATTTTCATTACTTCGTCCCCGAGCCTTTACTTTAAGAACGACATGGTTTTTATTATCTCTGCGATATTTTCATTACTTCGTCCCCGAGCCTTTACTTTAAGAACGACATGGTTTTTATTATCTCTGCGATATTTTCATTACTTCGTCCCCGAGCCTTTACTTTAAGAACGACATGGTTTTTATTATCTCTGCGATATTTTCATTACTTCGTCCCCGAGCCTTTACTTTAAGAACGACATGGTTTTTATTATCTCTGCGATATTTTCATTACTTCGTCCCCGAGCCTTTACTTTAAGAACGACATGGTTTTTATTATCTCTGCGATATTTTCATTACTTCGTCCCCGAGCCTTTACTTTAAGAACGACATGGTTTTTATTATCTCTGCGATATTTTCATTACTTCGTCCCCAAGCCTTTACTTTAAGAACGACATGGTTTTTATTATCTCTGCGATATTTTCATTACTTCGTCCCCGAGCCTTTACTTTAAGAACGACATGGTTTTTATTATCTCTGCGATATTTTCATTACTTCGTCCCCGAGCCTTTACTTTAAGAACGACATGGTTTTTATTATCTCTGCGATATTTCCATTACTTCGTCCCCGAGCCTTTACTTTAAGAACGACATGGTTTTTATTATCTCTGCGATATTTCCATTACTTCGTCCCCGAGCCTTTACTCTAAGAACGACATGGTTTTTATTATCTCTGCGATATTTCCATTACTTCGTCCCCGAGCCTTTACTCTAAGAACGACATGGTTTTTATTATCTCTGCGATATTTCCATTACTTCGTCCCCGAGCCTTTACTCTAAGAACGACATGGTTTTTATTATCTCTGCGATATTTCCATTATCTCGTCCCCGAGCCTTTACTCTAAGAACGACATGGTTTTTATTATCTCTGCGATATTTCCATTATGTCGTCCCCGAGCCTTTACTCTAAGAACGACATGGTTTTTATTATCTCTGCGATATTTCCATTATGTCGTCCCCGAGCCTTTACTCTAAGAACGACATGGTTTTTATTATCTCTGCGATATTTCCATTATGTCGTCCCCGAGCCTTTACTCTAAGAACGACATGGTTTTTATTATCTCTGCGATATTTCCATTATGTCGTCCCCGAGCCTTTACTCTAAGAACGACATGGTTTTTATTATCTCTGCGATATTTCCATTATGTCGTCCCCGAGCCTTTACTCTAAGAACGACATGGTTTTTATTATCTCTGCGATATTTCCATTATGTCGTCCCCGAGCCTTTACTCTAAGAACGACATGGTTTTTATTATCTCTGCGATATTTCCATTATGTCGTCCCCGAGCCTTTACTCTAAGAACGACATGGTTTTTATTATCTCTGCGATATTTCCATTACTTCGTCCCCGAGCCTTTACTTTAAGAACGACATGGTTTTTATTATCTCTGCGATATTTCCATTACTTCGTCCCCGAGCCTTTACTTTAAGAACGACATGGTTTTTATTATCTCTGCGATATTTCCATTACTTCGTCCCCGAGCCTTTACTTTAAGAACGACATGGTTTTTATTATCTCTGCGATATTTCCATTACTTCGTCCCCGAGCCTTTACTTTAAGAACGACATGGTTTTTATTATCTCTGCGATATTCTCATTACGTCGTCCCCGAGCCTTTACTTTAAGAACGACATGGTTTTTTACTTCTTTTTCTTTTACTTCTTCAGTAACATCTTCTTTTTATTTTTTTGCTCAATTTTGGATTGGTTTTTCTGAACCTTACAAAAATGCAGTAAAAAATCCAATCACGTTGAAACCTTTGATAAAAACATTGCACCTGAGGAACTCCGAACCGGTTGAAGGTCAGGAAGCGCACCGGAGCACCTCGAGTCCGATAAGTAAATAGCAATTTGTTAGAAATTGTACAGTTCAGTTTATTGGCACACACTAATGACGTAATCAGTACTTGTGACCACGGATGTGACGGCGTCAGCAACAACACTTTGGGAGTTAGATTTGGGTGACACAATCAAAGGCTTTGCTTGCCAATTTAGTTTTTTAATTCGTGTGCTTCTATGTAGGCAAGGTCTTGTCAATACAATTATGCAACAATCGTTCAATTAGTTCCTTCAGTCATCCTGTAGGTAAATACAATTTGCTTCTAATTGTGGATCTACTGGATTGATTCAAGTGAATGGTCTTGTTAGTTTGTGAAGAGAATGCCTAAGTATAACGGCAAATCACATTTTAAACAAAACAAAAGAGACAAATAAAACAAGTGAGGAGATAAACATAAATAAGACTATTGCCACAGTTTTATTTACTGTGCTATTGCTATTCTATTTAGCTGTTATCACGAGTGAAGAATGATCATTGATCAATGATCACAATGTTACTAAAGATAGATAATGTATCAGATACAACGTCACTAAGCGGTCCCACAACGCCAACAGTGACGCGACCGGTCCCGAGTTCACTGGCACGTGTTGTACACTCACACAGTTTTTACTTTCACTGGCCAAGAGATTAGAGTAGCTTTCAGATTGGATGTGGCAATTTTGTTAGGAAAGGTCAACCTTCGAACGATTCAAAAATAACGATTCTTCCGCTGATAATTTTTATGATCTTGTTGTTGAAATAGTTAAAGACAGGGACGCATATAACTATTTTCGACACGTTTTATTTTTTTACTGAAAATAAAGACGAGATCCAGGATCCGGTAAAAGTGCAGTTCATGACATCCAAAGTTCTAAACAGTATATTTTCTATTTATACACCTCTGAAATAAATATCTCAATGTCTTTAAAATGTATGAACATCATATGTAGGTGTCATGCTCCTGGCAAATAAATTACTTTGAAAAATTTATTCAGAATAGAAAGATTAAACCGCCGCATCCAAATAATTTCGTCCATGACCATGGCCACCGACACGTCCGGCATATATTCAAACTCGCCATTTATTATAATTCCTCTGCTACCAATATATATATATATAATCACTTTCTCACATTATTAGTGAACAGTTGTAACTTATGGTCTTCTCCGATATGGAAATGTGAATTTCTAAAATGTAAAGATCTTTGGTCGTTCGAATTAGATGCTTTAGATGCTTATGAGTCGACGATTATGAAATAAGATGAAACTATGTGTACTGGTTTCAAATGACTAATTGACCACAAAAATAAGAACAGTCTAATTAACAGATTAGCAATAATTAATTATCTATGTAGAACTTAGAATGTACGACTCTTTTCGATTTAAGCATAACACTATGAGTCTAAGTTATTTAAAAAATATTAAAAAGTTCACGTTTCCAGTAGCTAGTGACTACACATTTTTACTCCTGGAATATCGTAGCCTATTCAATAAGGCATTTGTGTTGTCTCATGTCCTTGTCTGTCTGCCGACACTACTCAGGAAGTCAGAACTGCAGCCTATCAGCATCCATTGTTGTTATTTTTTTGGCTGCCTCGTTGGTCTAGTGGTCGCAATCGCTACTGATGAGCATGAGGTCTTGGGTTCGATTTCCGGGTCGGGCAGAGTGTGATTAGGTTTTTCTATCTGGAATTTCTCAGCAACAGCCCGGAGTCTGGATCTGTACCCGGTTGATGGCAATAGGCTCGCCCCCTATTACATGGGACTTAAACATAACTGGCGAAATGTGGGTGTACTATAGCTACTAAGTGCAAGTCCGATCCTGCATGGAGTATTGCAGCCACCTTTGGGATGGCTCAGCTAAATACCAACTTGCCGCGCTTGACTCGGTGGAACGCAGAGCTAAGAGGCTCATTGGCGACGTAAGACTGGTGGATGCCAAGCTTCACAGCTTGGCTCATCGCCGCAAGGTTGCCTGCTTGTCGGTCTTTTACAGATTATACTTCGGTGAGCGTGCTCAAGAACTCCACGACCTCATTCCGCCTGCCCCCTTCTACCATCGGACATCTAGACGCACTGCAGGTTACCATCCCTACCTAGTTGCTATTCCACCAATTCGCACTGTTTCCAAACGTCTTTCGTGATGCGCACAGCAAAGGAGTGGAACTCTCTACCTGCGTCTGTGTTTCCGAACGCATACAACCCCGATCTCTTCAAAGTGAGAGTGAACTGGCTTCTTCTGGGTAAGCTCCCTCCATCGTCGACTTTGTCTCTGTCACCTCTGATCTAAAAAAGTCAAGAGCAAACATATCTGAAATATAAAAAAAATATTTGTTGTTGTTATTTGATAGCCATCTTTCAAAATGCCACATTTTAACCATTTTGGTGATTACTCGGCTTTCTGTGTATTAAACTTAACGCGGCTTATTTTTAGCAGAACACAACGCTACCTGTTATTACTTTTTAAAACTATGACAGGAGCGTGTAGTGAAGAGAGACAAGCGGATTCACTGGTTCACAGCTCTCACGATAGATGGCGTTGATTTCAATAATTTGTCTTAGTTCACTACGTTGTGCCTAGATGTCACTATGTTGAAAGTGTACTTATCTGAATCGTGCTATCATTGTCTTCGCTGCAAAAGCATAATTATATAACATGCGTCCGGTCAAATGATTGACCCAGACGACCCCATTACTCTCCTCCAAGAAAGCAATAGGGCTTCTAGTACAGTTTACAAGAACAAAAGACCGACATTCCGACCCCGCCGCCGAGGTCCATCGCGAAAACCCCGAATTAATAATTCCCCCCGTCCCTTGCTCGAAGAAGCGCCAGCCCGCGCCGAAGCTGAGCCTGTAGCTTTAAATTCCCCTGTTAATAATAATCACCCAAGTTTGATCCAGCCTGTCCCAACTAGCTGTCCCCCCAGTGACGCCCTAAGCCGAGGTTCGTACCCCACAGGGGGTGCCCTTAGCGCGCAGTCACTTAGTATTGTAAGTAACACGCCCCTGGCTGGAGGCTTTGAGTTAGCTTAAGGCAGCCACAGGATTGACCGGTTAAGTAGTCACGGCCACTCTTGGCCAACTACGAGATGCCATTGCTAGGAAAAAAAAAAAAAAAAAAAAAAACGGTCAAATGACATTCTATGCCTGGCTGGAGGCCTTAATTTATTGAGGCATCCACAGGAAAGCCCGGTTAAGCAGTCGACAACCTCCTATTGGTTGAACTGCGAGATGCCATTCCCCAAAAACAAAACAAATGACATTTTTTAATCCGATCCAGCATGTCCCCTTGCTGTCCTCTCCCAGCGACGCCCTAAGCCGAGGTCCGTACCCCACAGGGGGTGCCCTTAGCGAGTAGTCGCTTAGTTTTATGCTTTGTTTTACCCCTGAGAAGAAATGGCGAAAAAAGCTCAGGGGTCAAAGTCTCTTTTAACTAATATGCATATTTGTTACGCCTGTAAAATTTATGTTTTAATATCATTATGCGTAAACAATATAATATTATTTTGTTAAGTAACAATTTATCGATTGTCATTTCATAAAATCGCAAATTTGACAAACGAAGTACCTACAAATGAATATTTTTGGAATGATATTTTAACATTTGAAATATTTTTATTAATATGTTTGAGAAATGAGATGTTTGTCAAATTATTAGGTTTTATAATGTTATTTTTAAAATGATCATTTGACATTCGTTTTTTGTCAAACATTAGTGAGCTTATTCGTTGACTACACTTATTTTTGCAGTGTTCAGAAATCAAGTGATAGATACTAACATTTGCCATCCCTAAACTGCAAACAGTCTAAATCTAACCGTGTTAACGAGAAAAGTATGAAAAGTGAATATGTTTGAGTCATCAATCTTAGTCAAGTGATTAATGATAATGACGCGGCACAGGGTGGTCTGAATGACGAGTGTTTATGAAACCAACCTGACAGGTGTCGTGTTGGAGAAGATATTATCGTTATAAGTGCCATAGATCATGCAAGGAACATTCCCGCGGTACTGCAGTACTCTGCCAGGGATCTTTCGGGACCAAGCAGACTACTACGTGTTATGTTGGTGTCTGATTTGATAAGTGTATGGGGCGATTAGCTACTAAATCATATATCGGAGTCCCATAATATTACTTTAATGGCTTATGGCAATCTCGTTACAAGTTCCACGTAAATCTAGTAGCGACTCAAATATAAAACAATTTTACTCTATGTCATCTTTCCAACTTATTCTACTATAAAATCTCATGACGTGTCTTATGGCCAGCTGTAATTCCGATGAAGGTTTCCTGCTGAAGGTGGACTCGATTAAAGCCTCTACTGTACCTACGGCTACGACGGACGAATTTAGGACGAATCATCAAAATGTATGTACTCCATAGCTGGATAGATTGAGTGGAGACTAGTGATTTGTATAACATTAACGAACTGAAGAAACATGAACTTATTCAATGTATGTACAATAATTGAAGTTTCATTACAGCACTTGTCTAAAATCAAGATATTTAATGTTGTTATTTGGTAGATATTACTCATTAATTGTGCAATGGGAAACATTCATATCGTACTAGTAAGAAACAACATTATTACAAACCTGCCTCACGAATCCTCATACAATAAAGCTGCCTCACTAATCCTCATACAAGAAAGCTGCCTCACTAATCCTCATACAAGAAAGCTGCCTCACTAATCCTCATACAAGAAAGCTGTCTCACTAATCCTCATACAAGAAAGCTGCCTCACTAATCCTCATACAAGAAAGCTGCCTCACTAATCCTCATACAACAAATCTGCCTCACTAATCCTCATACAATAAAGCTGCCTCACTAATCCTCATACAACAAATCTGCCTCACTAATCCTCATACAATAAAGCTGACTCACTAATCCTCATACAATAAAGCTGATTCACTAATCCTCATACAATAAAGCTGATTCACTAATCCTCATACAATAAAGCTGCCTCACTAATCCTCATACAACAAATCTGCCTCACTAATCCTCATACAATAAAGCTGACTCACTAATCCTCATACAAGAAAGCTGCCTCACTAATCCTCATACAACAAATCTGCCTCACTAATCCTCATACAATAAAGCTGACTCACTAATCCTCATACAAGAAAGCTGCCTCACTAATCCTCATACAAGAAAGCTGCCTCACTAATCCTCATACAATAAAGCTGCCTCACTAATCCTCATACAAGAAAGCTGCCTCACTAATCCTCATACAATAAAGCTGCCTCACTAATCCTCATACAATAAAGCTGCCTCACTAATCCTCATACAATAAAGCTGCCTCACTAATCCTCATACAAGAAAGCTGCCTCACTAATCCTCATACAAGAAAGCTGCCTCACTAATCCTCATACAATAAAGCTGCCTCACTAATCCTCATACAATAAAGCTGACTCACTAATCCTCATACAATTTCCTGAACGCAACAAGGTCATTACTTACTTTTACTCCAACCATACACACAAAAGACGAGAAACTTCAAAAGCCCAATTCTCCAAGTTTCACACTTAAAACAGGTACTAATAACTTGTTCAAATTAAGAGATTTCACTTAGATCTGTTGAACGCATAATTGAAGTCTGTAGGAGAGTGGTAACGGTCGGTAATTAGATAAATTTGTGTATCCGCACGCCCTCTGCCGACGACCGCAGCTAACAAAAATTCACGGAGCTTTCCGAATTTTATCTGCATGTTAATTGGTCTGGACGGTTTTGGGTACTTCAGTGGTTTCTGAAGAGATATGAAGCGAAGTGCACCTTAGTTAGGGGCATCGTAGCATCTGTTTCCCATGACTTGTAAATGCATCGGATATTCGGATAAGATCTCCATAATTACGTCATCAAACTTCGGTTTCCTAGAAATCTGCTGGAAAGAGAGAGTTGCATTAAGTTATGATGAGAAAATCAGGTAAGGATACTGGTGCTTATGTTGTACGAGTAGTAGTTGCAATTAGTCTATAAAAATGTGGAAAAAACCCTTGGCATATAATTTCAGCAAGACCAATAAAAGCTATACACATATTTTTATAAACTTACTAGCTGTGCCCCGCGACTTCGTTCGCGTGGAGGTCGTGTAAGATACACAATATACAATATTGTACTAAAATAACAACCACATTTTATTCCCCCCCGACCCGTCGCGTTGCATCGCCCGCCCGCGCTATTACTTCGTTTTCGCTTAGTGTTCTTTTTGACTTTTCTTTTTGCTCGGCTGCTAAGGGTCGTAGCGTGATGTTAAATAGCCAATAATTATCCTCGAGAATTGGGCTACCAAATGCAAAAAGATTTTTTTTTTAAATCCTGCCCTTTGTTCACAATTTATTTATTTAATACTTCATGCACAGAAAAGTACAGAGGCGGACTTAATGCCATAGGTATTTTCTACCAGTCAACCTTCAACCAAGCTCAGTCAATTTCGTGGGTTTTGATTTTTTTGAGCTGAACCCTAATTATTTTTCTAAAATAAAGTAGCCTAAGTTACCCGGCGTAATATCAGCTATCTGCTAGTGAGTTCTGTCAAAATCGATCCAGCCGTTATGGAGATTAGCCGGAACAAACAGACAGACAGACAAAAATGTTAAAAATTGCTTTTATGTTAAGTACCGTTTATACTTTCTTATGCACTTAGTAAAAAGATGTTATTTTGACATTACAAACAGACACTTCAATTGTATTTATTTCTATAGATTAACGCTAACACACTTGAGAGAATAAGATACTGAATATTTAACGACAGATATAGCTCCACTACCACAGCGACACATTCACATGACAAAACAAAAAATTCTCAAACCATATTCCAAATCCGCATATACCAACCTACTTAAAAGAAAATAACACTAACCATTTTATCATTAAGAAAGTAAAAAACCCTTTAGAGTTAATACAGTAAAACAAACAGACAGACAATGTAAACGTAGGTGCGATTGTGGCTCGCGCTTGAAAGCAATTCCTTGTCCCACTCAGTGGCGCAAAGAAGCAATTAAGATGAGAAAACGCTTGTACACGCCCTGCACTGTGCTCGCCTTAAGCGGCAGCCACGGTAGCGTTCTTGAGAAAGAATGTGCTTTTATAAATATTTTCTTTGACAAAGTTAAGAGGAAGTTGAGAATAGATTTTGTGCATTTGTTGATGAGACCTTTGGCAACAGCTGAAGTACATATTGAACTAGGTACACATATTTTGAAACATTAAGGTGTTATGGGTTTTATAACGTGGGATTTTATTCGTCGCATTATCCAATCAAAGGAATGTGTAGAAGGTTCAAAATATTTGCCGACTCCATGTTTGGATACAAACTCTTGTGGAATAACAAAAAATCTTGCACTATTTTGTAAAGGTGTCAACTCAGTTATAATTCGTTCTTGAAATAAAAATCCACTTGTTCTAAACCATACCACAGATAATAATAATAATACGTATCCATACTCAATAAGTCCTTGTATTTTCTTTTCAATCTCATATTTATTTATTTATTTAAACTTTTTACACACAAAAAGGTACAAAGGCGGACTCAATGCCTTAGGCGTTCTCTACTAGCCAACCAAGGGTGGTGAAAAGATAAGATGGCAGGTGCTCTGTTTGAGAGGAACAATGTTAAAAAAAACTATTAAAAATATATCATAATGAATTAGGTATAAATATAATAGGTACACAAGTACATAAATAGTTAATAAACTTATAATACAAATTCATACATACTTACTATGATATATGTATACCTATATTATATTTATACAAATTCAAGAGAGGTGTTGAGATGGCTACGTTATTTATTTCATATCATGGAAACTATCCCTTACATTCTAAAACTCACGACAATGGCCCATAAAACCCTGACTTTCACATGTAACTCAGCTTTACGTAAATGCTTGCATCCACTATGCTGCACAAAGATGTCATACCTTCGCGAGAGCTGGTTGCGACCACTCGTCCTAAGTGGTGACATGCTGAGGAACCGGGGCCTCGTCTTACTATCTGTGAGTCGCTTTTTTATTGTTGTCAAAGTGTTTTCTTTGGTGGAAAGCTTGTTTTGTTTGAAACAGTTTTTTTGTTGTAAGGTTATTTGTGTTTGAAGGTATTAGTGTTAAATTAAGCTATTTTGTATATTTATGATTTAGAATACTGAATGATTAATGATGTATGGGATTGGCATTACAATAGTTTGTTTCAAGTATGTTTTCGTCATTCAGGTGCAAAATGCAATTTGATAAAATACCTGAATTTCAGGTATTTTATCAAATTGCATTTTGCATCGTCAACTTGGAATCATTTTAAAAACAAAATCATATTTCTAATGATTGAATTTTATTTCCAGATCTTCAATTTCATGTATAAATTATCAACAGAACAAATAATTAATACCAATGGCTGGATACCAATGTCGCACAAAGACATTTACAATCAAATAAGAAGAGTATCAACTGAAAATCCCGTTTACCATACTATGAAACCCCCAATGGATTATGATAATAACTTAGTGCAAAGACAAATAAACACCAAAAAGGAATTCAGAGATTTTAAGGAAAGTTTTGAAGTACTGAATGAAAAGCCTTTTGATACTATCACAGTCTCCGATAAAACAGAGAAGAGCGAACAAACAATCGTGCATAGCGACGAAAACACAAGAAAAGGTAAAAAAATATGGAATAATGATATTGATATTAGTGACGATAGTATTTTGGACCTATATGAAATTTCAAAAACCAGTGTGGCAAATGAAGAAAATACTATTGATAAGGTTGTAACAGCTGGAGCTACTTCAAAAGCATACGAAGTAACTGAAGATTATGATATATCAACAGCAACAGAAGATCAACATGATACAACGGAAAATGTGGGATATCAATATAACCCACCAACTGACGAAAACCAAAATCTTACATCTACATTCTATAAAATCCTGTCCAAATATAATATCAACAGTGAAGATAAACTACAAAACTATGACTTGTCTCTTCAGCGTAAAATTCAAAATCCATCGTCAAGTGCCTACCGAGTTCCGTTGCCATACGGATATAACAATTTGAATCATTTGCCCGTAGACCCATTGCTCGCTGTTTTCCTTTCAAACTATGGGTTCTATTTGCCAAGTTTGTACGGGATCATGGCTAATTACAATAATTTGTACGGTTATCTTGCCTCTAATAATATTCATAACAACAAACCCTTTGGTTTGTACAAAGTTTTCTCTGATACTGATTCATCGAATTAGAGATTTATTATATTTTTCTTTCATATTATTATTAGAATAAATTATTATATTTAGTTCAGTAATTGTTAAAATTAGTTTTGATGCTTGTATGGTTTCAATAACAATTAGGTACAGCTAATTTAGGATATTTTCGCAAAGTAAACATTTAATCCTATTTCGAGATTCAGGAATTGCTAAATCTGTACCTATTGAATGTGCCCTAGGTTTCATTTCATATGTAACACAAAGCTACTTAATCAGTTAATATTTATATTCTTTACTTAACATTCAGATAATTTGAGAACTTACGATTTTAATTTGGGAGGATATAGTTGGGTTAAATTAGATAATATATAATATGGTAGAAGCTAAGCTTCTAAGGCTTTACAACTTTTAATCACCAAAGATAACTAACCTAACAGTTAAACCTTTAAAACGCTTCACCATTTAAGAATAACAAAAAAATGGCAAAAGGAGATTTTTAAAAAGCAAACGAAGTACCGCATCAACTGCATAAGGTACGTCCAGACGACAATGAACGTTATGTGCTAAATCTTAAGATTGTAATTAGATTGGAGGTTGGTTAAATAAAGGCTTGAAGCTTGGAGTTGTTCCAACAGCCACAGGCGTGACAGTTTCATAGCGCGTTGTGAAAAGTTGCCTTTGTACCGAAGCCAGTTTGCACCGCTTTTTATAATGCTTTTTACTCGTTAAACGTCCCGGATTTTGTTTCTGAGACTTTAAATCTTGTTAATTTTGGATTGTTTGTAAACTTTATACCGGGCACATTAAAGTTTAGTTAAATTATGGCACATTTTTCATTTCGCTACTGCAGCTATAATATTATATGCTTTTTGTTAATATCGCAGAGACTTGAATTAGAATTGTCTTCTTTGTCGTGTAAATGTAAAATAACGATAAAAACTATTCAATTTTATAACAAACTCACAATTCTATTTCTCTTTCAAAGTTTTTGCATTTGCGAACATTACTTTTTTAATTATTCACAAAAACACTGAATTCTTCTTTCAAAACCATTCCAACTAAAGAAACACATCTCATCAAGCCACATTATTTAACTTCCATATCAACTCCTCACGAGGAAAACGGAACAAGACTTCATCAGTTCACGCCAATCGTTCTTCGCAATCACTCGTCATACATTCCTATAAACATACATAATACATTTTCCGCATGGTAGCCTCGAATTGAGCTTCAACAAAATTGTTCGTAAAATGTAAGTTTATAGGAGATAATCTAAATATAATATCGTCTATAATTTCTTCTTGTGATAAACACAAATTTACATTATAATCTGATGTAATATTGTTAAGTATTAATACATGTAGGTATCTAGGATATATGTTCTATATTATTGTGTTTAGTGGTGTTGAATCCGTACAAACCAATTTTCGAAGTTATACTTCGGACATGTTTGAAATCAGTGTTGTTCATATTGGGGTATTGGATACAACAGACTGTGACTGCATTTCGTTAAACTTTACATGAAACGTATCGGATACATTGAAATTGGTTTGCAATTTTACACGCAAACATATTTTGCGTTCTTATATTTGTTATGCTTTAAGATTTTTTATAACTTTGTTACATTTTTATTCTAATTCTGTTATCGGGAATATTTGTTGCTCTTATATAATCAAGTTTAAAGACTACACAGACACAGTTGGGTCCAACGTACGTGATGTTGGTATAGCTTAGGACTTATCTAACCCCTGGTACAGTCAACCGCACGTTAGTCGTAACTCTTGAACTATGAAAACCACCCTTACTGCTACGACATACAGGCGCTGATGCATTTGACGCTGTGGATGTCAAATTGTTACCATGGGCGTGCAGTTGTCTGTACACAAACAGTGTTGGAATCACTCCAGCCCAATAAAATGGCGTATGGCTCGATTTGTTACTTCATATGCAAGCACTGCACACTTTTAATATAGTTCGTATGGGTGGCGCGATTCAGTATTCTTTTTTGCAAGTTTATGCGCTATACCAGTTATGGCATTGTTACAATGTTGTTGGGTGTTCAGCGAATTTCTTCACTTTTAAATTTTGCTTTAAAAATTACATTACCCGTATAAATTTGAGATGAAATCAATTATTTTAATATTTAAAAATTAAATAGATCCAATATCTATTTAAAAAATCATCCAAATGTGCTTCGATAAAACTTCTATCACAAACCATGCAACCCAACAAACTATTATAATACAATAATAAAATAAAATTCTATGGAAAACTCAACCCCACAAGCCGATCAGCTTGTAATAACTAGTTCACCACAAAAGCAGCGCGTAGTTATTGTGCGTGTCACCGGAAAAGTGTGAGATTTTCCGGCCGTCCGCGCGCTGCGGACAAAGCTGCCAACGAGTTTCATTTCCGAGCCCGTACTGTTGCCTGCAATACTGTTCACGACATAAGTTGCTGTAAATTACATTGAAGAGGCTTTTTATATAAAAAAGCTGTTATATTTACATCAGAGAGTTTTAGCAAAGAGACTGCCACTTGCCTCACAGGTATGATTAACAGAGACGACCCTCTACGTGGCTAGGTAGAGGTTCGTATGTGTGGTCATTTAGAGTTTTAGGAAAAATTCTGCCGATTTTTTCCCAAAACTCTGAACGGCCATTTACGACATTTATGCTCAATGGGTTAAGGAAGACGGACATGAATTTAAGGTCTGACAATATCTATTTTCACAAGTACTGTTTTTAAATATTATCCTGAAACAAATGTGATTTAAATAAAAACAAAATAATTTCTGTATCCAAACATACTACAGACCTACCTTCACTAGCCCACACACACACACCTAGATGAGGTAACATAACCTCCTTGTTCTACTTCTCTATGGCATCCATACAACTTGTAACTGTATTGTGTGTGGCCCGCGTAATTCCAAGAAGAAATGTTTGTCTCCAATACGTAGTGGTTTATTCATTAGAGCTTCGTTGGAAACGCGCCCAATAAACTGCTGATAAAACTCCAACTGGACCAACCACACTTTGTTCTACAGGACCCAGGGCTGGTGGAAGTTATAGACTGGTGTGATATTTTTGTAAGTTTCGGGACGCATTCATAGTACGACGGAATATAGGTAAGGAATGTCTGGCTGCAGTCTGTGTGTCCCGATAGGTAAGTGTGACCTGGCTGCCTTCAAGTTGAGCGTGTATAGATTACTTGTAGGCAAGCGTGCTCCGTTGTCAACCACGTAAACAGTTACCATCATATGTGATACTGATGAAACAGGAAACTATAAAATAATAAAAGAAAATGTTAAGTACTTTGATATTAAAAAAAATAATTAGAACCTTTTGCTTCCGGTATTACAGTTTTGTGTATGTACCAATATCTACTACTAGCTGTAATACTGGAGACAATAAACGTTATTTTATTATATTCTATTGTAATTATGTTAAACCTAAAGGAAAAAAAACTATATGTTTACACCAGTCATAACATTATATTCCTTTGACCATTTCAACAAGTGCATACTAAATTCTAACTACTGATGCTTAAATAACCAAAGTAAGATAGTGTAGGTACTACAGTTAAACCTCTGCCTAACCTTTCGGGGAATATAGGCGTGATGTTATGTTATGTACGTCAGATAGTATTGCGATAAATGTGTCACACAGTAACTCGCTAGTATCCTCTAACTGGCGCCGCGGTAACAAACTTATTGCTTCTCGCGATGTGAACACTTCAGATTTACTTCGTTTTATTTTGCGGCCAACTTGGTTTACCGACTTTAATGAGCCTGATGAATCGTTTATACTTAGTATTACTTAGTGAAACTACTCAACTTAATCAATACTCGTTTACTTGAACTCTCTGCATTCATGTAAACGAAAAAGTCTACATTATGTATCTCAAACTATTTTTGCAGCGTTCATTTTCTTCTCAGATATACTCGTAAGTTTAGAGAGATATTGTCTACTGTCGGCAAAATGCTGATGTTTATTTTTCAAGTAGATTATAGACGAGTTATTAGCTATTTATACTATTCGGCATTTAAACTGATTGTGTGATAGAGGTCTATGTCAGGGTCCGCAGAAGATAATGAAAAAAAATTCTAGCCTATCATTGTCTCACATCAGGGCAAAGGCCTCTTCTCATACAGAGAAGGCACGAGCATTGATCACCACCGCTTGCTCAAGACGGGTAGACGATTTCAGACTTATATTAACTACAAGTCCAGGTTTCCTCACGATGTTTTTCCTTCACCAATGTCAGGAATGTCCAAGATAAACTGAAAATGTAGTACCGACCAAACTTCCGTATGTTCACCTTTAAGGCGATAATCGTATAGCACGGCTCACGACTCGATCGCCCAATGCATGTGTTTTGACCGTACACGTATTCGTTGGTTTTTGATTTGATTTATTGCTATTGTTTGTTGTTATTTTTTGTTACACGCCCTGTACTCACACAAATGCATATTGTCTCTAATTAGACGAAACCAGGAAGGGGTGTGGTCTGTCACTAGTTGCGCTTCCACGGAAATATTTTCTAACTGAGCATGCTTAAGTTTTGCCGATAGTACATGTGAATTGAAAAAGTCTCATTGGTAGTGCCCAGATTTGAAGCCACCCACTGGGCCCTCCCGACATCAAGACAATGTATAGCTAACATACGATCACGTTCTCTAAAGTTAAGTATTGTAATATTAGAAGTTATGAGGTCGTACCCAAGTTTATTCAAAGAATAAAAAGACAAAAGACAATAAATGGTCTGGCAACAGTACGTCATAATCTCGTGAATGTTAGATATTATTGTGACTCCGTATGCAGAGCACGTAGCTCACATTCAGCAGGACCTACCGTTTGTCAAGCGTAATGTTGCCATTTAGGGAGCATATCCTATGTGCAAGTTTAACTTAACTACGTATCAGACGGCAGGTTGGCATATTTTGTTACATTTTGAATTCATGGCTGAGAGAAAGAAATGTATCATTTGTACGAGTATCTACTAACAATACGGTGACAATACAGTTCGCGTTCATAAACTGCCATTCGTTTTATGAACGCAAGATTATGTTTTTTATATTACATACACTCAGTTTATAGTCTGTTCCATAGAAAATCGCTCATAAATAAGCAATTTGTCGTGACTGATCCTTTTTCTAATAATTATAGCATGTTTTAATATGCATGTTTTTATCTGCAGACTGTAAATCTAAAACGTCAGACAAGGTGTAATTTAAATAACGTACAACCACTTAAGGGGTAATTGTATTCATCATTATAGACAACTTTTATTATGGGACTAAGCTTGAAATCGCGAAAAAAAATCAGCTTGTACCTACATTTTTGTGTTCGCATAATTTGTCAAAGTGTAGGGAACAGCAGATTTTTTTTTCGCGATTTCAGGATTGGTCCCATAGTAAAAAAATGTTCATAATGGTGAGTACAATGACCCCTTCAGAGGTTCTGCGTTATTTAAATTGCACCTTATAAATATAGCTCCTAAAAAATAGTATTTATAGCCGGGTGGGGTATCTGCAGAAAATAACCTTTTGTGTTGTACGCTACTACAACATTTTAAGTTTAGCTAATATTTAATACTAGACAGCAGTATAACATACTCGTACATTATTGTGGACTGCAACTTGAACCGCGTGTCCCGAGCGCGGCGGTGCGGAAAATGTAGTTTGCGCTCCGCTTTTTGCGCTTTTTTCGCTCCCGAGCTGAGCTCAACTAGCGATGGTTTGGAGTGATGCCATGTACGATAAAAATCACCGTTTTAGTGTAAAATGGATAGCCACATTCTGTCCGAGTGTTCATTTGTTTAGTCATGGTTGGTACAGGATTGTTAATAACTGAGAGACTGTGCCCATAAATAACTCTTCATTATTATGATACTTAGCTCGTACCTACTCGTGTCATACAGTACTTGTATAAGTGGTCCAGGTGTGCTCTAGCTTCTTTGTCTTGGCTTCGTTATAGTTACTTCATCAGCACAGTAAGTAAAGCACAAGATCTATCAAGAGTTTATTGTTTTCTATTGAATCGATATAAGAGCATCTGCTACAAAATGAGACCGCAGGTACCTACAGCAACCCTGATGCTGGCGTTTTAAAATTACTTAAGCTCGCGCCTATTTTTAAATGATCAAAGATAACATTTAGAATTACTTTTTTATTCAAAGCTTCCACTTTCTTTTTCTTACAAGCCTTAGTCTCTTGTACCTTCGTGTTCTACATCTACCCAACTTTAATATTTCCCTAATAAATATTCAATGGGGATTTTTCATTAAGATTTTTTTGTATCATTAGCCAGGTTTATTATTTAGAGAGGAGGGTCGAGAGACCTCTCTCAGAGGGTCGGCTAAGTTCACTCATAAAATTTAAATTTAACGCTAATACTTTTCTTATTTGGACTTTTTTCTCATCATAAACATTGGGCAATGCATAATTTAGGACTTCCGGACGGTTGTTGTAATTTTTATTTTACTCTCATTTCTTTTTATTTCACGGGTTTTATTATCATGGCTCCCTCTCACTGGAGGACGCCTGTGTCCCAGCAGTGGGGATGTTATTGGCTGATTAAATGCTATGCTTATGCTATTATCATGGCTCAGTTTGCATCAGTAAATACCATTTTGAAGTAAGTTCTAAGAAAATAGTACGTTTTTCCTCGATGTAATATAAAATCTAGGATATTCTGGAAGCTGGAAGCCAAAAACTAATATTATACATTTTGTGAGTTGATGATAACAGGCAAAACATATTGATTGCTCTCACAAACTGTTACTATAACTAGTAGTGACATCATTCAATGTAAGGCATCAGTGTCCTCATCAACCTTTACCCAACTATGTCGGGGTCGGCTTCCATCATTAAATGTAAGGCATCAATGATTTAGATTTTGCATCATTTGAAAACAACATCAAACAATTCAAGACCATCCAAGACAATTCAATGCAGATTTAAAAGAAAGCGAAAAAGTTAAGAAGAAGTACCAAAACAAAAGCCGTTCAGGCACTACAGCAACAATCGTTGAGAGCACTGGGTACTTTACTGCTGCTCCCCTCGAGTGACATTTGTGAGAGTGCCTCGGATTATGCGCGACTACCCTCCGCGGCTCTTAACGATCTAACTCTAAACAGATTTATTTTATACACAACATAAAGTGTGTTCTTTACTTTTTTATTACTTTCTATGCAGTTGGTGAAGAAAGTTATAAGGATTTGTGAAAGACAATATTTTTTGGGTATCGCTGGATACCTAGCTGGCTACTTTCTTAGGATTGATAGGTGTCATGATTAAAATTCTTTATCTAAGTTTTGAAGAAAAATAAATAACTAATTGTTAAACAAGACAGAACTATTGTTTATTTGTACAAGAGTTCTATCTATGAGAATGATATAAAAAACCTTTAATTAAACTGCAGCTAAAACTTGTAAAATATTCTCAATTAAAACCACTTAATCTGATGAATATTCAAATTCAAATTCAAATATTTTATTTCAGAATTACATCCATATATTGTTAGTATAACTTAGCCTAATATTAGTATTAATTTTTTACAATAATAAACAAGTAGGTAGTATTGAACGAACAGTTCAATGGTACACCGCTTATTTGGATAAGTGAGTATGAAGACTTACCCACCTTCGTAAGAGAGGAGAGTCCCACCGGTCTGTAAACACATTCAGGATGCCATTGGAGGAGGAGCGCAAGCGCGCCATCATGGAAGCGCATCGCTTCCGCATGATCGCAGCGAACCCGTCGACGCACGCTTCCGCGAACATCCCTGACGTGCTACAACGCCATGGCAACCCCAAAAGCACCCTGAATGCGTTATTGTACTGGACGCGCAAGTCGCTGTATGCCCGCTGGGTATACTTGGTCCACAGGCTGCACGTGTAAAGCGACTGGCAGAAGGCCTTAAAAAGCGTTATCTTAACTGATTCAGTACAGCGTGCAAACCTGCGGGCCAGCATGTTGCAACGGATATAACCATCTATTTTAACAAAAAACTAATTTATTATTCACAAAGAGCCGACAACGCAACTGAACTATTATCTCAAGTTACAGTTTAACTTACTTACAACTTTCCTCCACTACAGACTCCCTAATATACTTATTGACTTAATAAAGCAGAAGTACAGTCTAAGTAAGTTAAGATAATGTCATCTGATGCCGAGATGCCATTACCGAGCCGGCTGGTTCACACTCAATCGACTAATTAGTAAATTAATTACTAAGGCGACAGATATTAGCTGGTAACGGCAGCTCCTAAATGAGATCCATTTGCTAAAGTGCTTCGGATTACTCTGAGGTGACTCTAGCCTGCTTCTGACTAGTACCTCAGAGGATGCAAAATGCTTCAAAGCCATTCGGTGGCTGTTAAAACTATTATGGCTGTTTCCTCTTTGGTTTGTTTTAGTAGCATTTAGTTAGGTACTAAGAGGTGCTTTTAGTATGGTTGTCTAAGACAATGGTTCTCCACGTACATGTGAATAGAACTATAAAAGTATAGAATAGTAGAAGGTATCTGAAGGTTGTGATGTTAGCCAATGTACTGCAATCCTCCTCGTCCTGTCCTTATTCCAATATATTTGTGGTCAGTGCAGCGTATCTTCTTCCATTTATATTGCGTAATGTTAGTAGTCACCCCGGTTCTTAGAACAAATCCTACTGGTATAACAGAGAACTAAACATTCCAACTGTTTTCATAATCTGGCGGCTCACTTCCCTGCCCGTTGCTGTAGATTTAACAAGCGTTAAAGAGAATTCATTATCTCTTTGAATCTGAATTTCCAGAAAATGTAAAATAATGCTGTACCTTTAAGGTGCGTCTAGACAGTTAGAGGCATACGCCGCAAATGCATGTATGTCTGATGCCTTAGCCTGTGGCATGCGTCACATGAGTGTTTTACCATTCGAAGCCTTATCAGTAAGAGATTAGGAATACAGCTCTTGATTTACTAAGATCATACCTGAAAGATAAGAGGAGCTCGTGGCTAAGTAATAACAGCCGCACGGGTCGATCCATCAGGTTAAGCTACGCTTGCCGGGGTTGGTCCGTGGATGGGTGACCATCTTTACATACCGAGACTCCTCCGTGCTTCGGAAAGCACGTTAAACCGTTGGTCCCGGCTGTCATTCGTGGATCTTTGACAGTCGTTACGGGTCGTCAGAAGCCCGAAAGTCTGACAACCAGTCTTACCAAGGGGTATCGTATTACCCGGTTACTGGGTTGTGGAGGTCAGATAGGCAGTCGCTCCATGTACAATACTGGTATTCAGCTGCATCCGGTTAGACTGGAAGCCGACCCCAATATAGTTGGGAAAAGGCTAGGCAGATGATGATACCTGAAAGATAAAAAGTTAAAGTTCAAGTAAACGGCATAAACTCATTAGGGTCTGAAATGGCAATGGGCGTTCCTCAAGGTTCGATATTGGGTCCATTCCTCTTTTTAGTTTTCATTAATGATTTACCCCAATTACTTCAAAATCAACAGGAGATGGTGTTATTTGGAGATCATTGATCATCACATCATTGATCTTTTAATAAACCAACGGTCATAAAATCTTGAAAGTCCAAGATTGGTTTACGGTAAACAATTTATTTTAATTTTATTTTTATTTTATTCAAAAGGAACAACAAACAGCTACAATATAAAACATAGAAACAATAAATATACAAAAAAATTATAGATAATATTGCAGCCCACAACGCTGATCAAGTGATCACAGATTAGCTACGGGATACAAAACAGTGAAAATAATCGCTAGGGTTACAAATACAAATATATATATTTTATATATATATATTTTTTGAACTTAACTGACGTGTTTAAAATGTTTAGTATGTCTATATATTTTTTAAGAAATGGCACAAAACAAAAAATAAAAGTGTTCAAGAAGGCTCCTTAAGTATAAGACTTTTGCAGTTATAGGGAGCACATGCAAAAATGTCTATATGTTCAAAAGTCAAATTTGGTACTAAATGAGAAAGAAAAACCAAATGCATTAGATTTACCTAAATTACCTAACGTAAGTAGCGAATGTGACATCATATTGAATGGAGAAAAACTGGAATTTATTTATCAAACGGTTTTCCTAGGAATCACGCTAGACAAGAAATTACAATACACCCATATTATCATCTCTTGCGGCGGCTAAGCTCGGCCGCCTAAAGACAGTTAACAGACGTGGAAACCGCACGATTGATATATTTCAGCTACTTCCACAGCATTATGTCGTACGACATTTTACTGTCGGGTCGGGCTGCTGACATTGAATCCATCTTTATTTTGCAAAAGAGAGCTGTCAGAGCCATTTATAATCTACATCGCCACGAATCTCTCAGGGAACTATTTACAAAGATTAATTTATGACGGTACCTTGGCAATCCATTCATAAAAATATTATGTACTAGCGGTGCCCTGCGACTTCGTTCGCGTGGAAGTCGTAAGATACACAATATACTAAAATAACAGCCACATTTCAATAAAACTCTCTCATCCCCCGACCCGTCGCGTTGCATCGCCCGCCCGCGCTATTAATTTTCGCTTGGCATTCTTACTGACTTGTTTCTTTTTGCTCGGCCCTTAAGGGTAGTAGCGTGACGTTAAATAGCCTATAACCATCCTCAAGAATTGGGCTACCAAATTTAAAAAAATCAAATCCGACTTTTTGTTTACAATTTCGTGGGTTTTAATTTCTCTGCGCAGAACCCTAATTATTTTTCTAAAATAAAAGTACCCAAAGTTACTCCTTATTACATCAGTTATCTGCCAGTGAAAGTCCCGTCAAAGTCGGTCCAGCCGTTTCGGATATTAGCTGGAACAAACAGACAGACAGGCAAACATTTTAAAAATAGTTTTTTGTTATAAGTACCGTATAAACTGTAATCTGCATTTAGTAAAAAGCTGTTATTTTGACATTACAAACAGACACTTTAATTTTAATAAAATAAGTGACAGATATAATTTTAATACTAGAAATAAAGATCAACCATTTTTCAGATTATCTAAAGTACGGTACATACATCTTTTATGGGGTACTGTATGCAAAATATTGTAATTTTAAAAAAACATTTTAAAAACATTTTAAAAGAGTAACGGTACGGTTTCTTGCCCATTCTTCTCCATAACCGACCAGGAAGGGGCGACTAGAATCAATAATTTTTTTTTGTAAATTTTGACGTTCAAGAGTGCCTTTTATGTGTCTGTTTGAAATAAAGAACAAAAAAAAGAAGCTCATTAATCGCACCGTCTGGATACACCTTATGTTAAAAGGTAGGTACTGCAAAAATAATAATTGTATTGAGATCAGATGATATAACACTCGCGGAACGTCAAAAATTACATTAACCCGATCTTCACAGAAACAGATGGACTGTATAGCTTGATGGTCGTCCTACAGCCGCAATTACATACCACAACCCAAGATGAGCAATAGAAACAGTGAATACAGAAAATCACAAACTTAATTCGTCCTTCCATTTCCAGAAATACCAAAGAATCAATTACTAGTCAGGGCAGATAGATACTGCCTGCACTGTACTACTTAACTGATGATCAGCGGCAGGCAGCTCAGCAGAGCTCGCTCGTAAGCTGTCTGTCCCTCCTGTGGTCCAGCCGTGTAATTAAGATGAATCTCAGTCTCGTCGTATCACAGACAAATGCTATTGTCCAATCCATTTCCTCCTACGAAAACCAGTTTGCTCGCAATACTGGAATAAATACTACCAATAAATCTCTAGTTAAAATCACATTTAAATTTAATTATACGCTCTGGTGTACCAATAGCGGGAATAGATTGCACCAATTTCTAATAAATCCTTCAAATGATTGAGACATTACTTCTAAAGGCAATTATGTTGACAGTGTATGGGCTAAAAGCTATCAAGCAAAAAGTTTCCGCCAGATAACTGTTCCTAATTGAACAGGAAGCACTTAGAGCATTCGCAGATTCTGACGTCACAATAAATCGCTACACTGAAGCATTGTGATGTTGTTACTGGCGTCTGAATCTGCTACTGAATTGATAACACTCATTCGTTTCTGAGATTGATAAAGACAGATCCAAAGATTAGTTTATTGCTGACAGGAATTGGACACAAAACTTCAATACGACATTATTCACGATATCCCGTTGTCCATGTAGTGAGCAGGTGGAAGTAGCCATGTTTCTAACAGGATTGATGCTCCACAGGGTTCAGTAGCAGTCAAGACTGAGTTATCCTCGATTCTGGCTTAACATACAGGGATTCAGGGATAGAGGCCGATTACTGTAGGTGGAATTTGAAAATGAAATAGTAGTTGATGAACATGTGTAATCATTGAAGAATACCTAAATTAAACTCTTGTGTGAGGTGATAACTAAAAGAAAGTTGGTATTCAGTAAAAATGTCTCATTCTCATGATAGGTAAATAACTAGGCGTCATAAATAGACATAAAATATGATGCATCTTGCTACAACCGAGCCACGTTTTAATGTTTATTTAAACTTGATATTTTTATAAGACTATAAACCAAAACACGAAACCTTACTAACAAGACATCGTCCCAGTAGATGCAACAGCAGAACCCCAGAACAGAGACACAATACACCGCCACACGCAGGTACCGAGGCACCTAGTCAATTAGTAGCTAGTGCATGCGCACAATAATTCACAATTGGACTAGATTAATGCCGGCACTCTGGCTGTCGTTACACGAATTACAAGCGCCATTAACATGCCATAAATTCATATTAAAACAACGTACATTTTGATTTACATGTAGTTTTGCAACGACCGAAATTCGCGTGGGTGGAACTGGGGTAAGATCGCGTGGGTGGAACTGGGGTAAGATCGCGTGGGTAGAACTGGGGTAAGATCGCGTGGGTGGAACTGGGGTAAGATCGCGTGGGTGGAACTGGGGTAAGATCGCGTGGGTGGAACTGGGGTAAGATCGCGTGGGTGGAACTGGGGTAAGATCGCGTGGGTGGAACTGGGGTAAGATCGCGTGGGTGGAACTGGGGTAAGATCGCATGGGTGGAACTGGGGTAAGATCGCGTGGGTGGAACTGGGGTAAGATCGCGTGGGTGGAACTGGGGTAAGATCGCGTGGGTGGAACTGGGGTAAGATCGCGTGGGTGGAACTGGGGTAAGATCTGATGTCGGTATTGGTTGGACTTGTTATTTTGTCTTGGTTTCTGGATGTGCTATTGGTATTAATATAAAACGAATTAGTAACAATAATAACCAGCTTCATATTATTATCGATTACTGTTGTAAAGTAGAGGGGCTCGTGGCTAAGTAATAATAGCCGCACGGGTCGATCGTTGCTGCGGTTGCTCCGTGGATGGGTAATCATCTTTACCCCTCCGTGCCTCGGAAAGCACATTATGCCGTTAGTCCCGGCTGTCATTCGTGGATGTTTGACAGTCGTGACGGGTCGTCAGAAGCCCGAAAGTCTGACAATCAGTCTTACCAAGAAGTATCGTATTACCCGAATAAGGGTTGTGGAGGTCAGATAGGTAGTCGTAAAATATTGGTAATCAGGTGCATCCGGTTAGACTGGAAGCCGACCCGATGATGATCGATTATATTATTATCGTTGTAAAGAGCTTGAAAGCGTTTGCAATTCGTAATGAAAAATGAGCACTAAAGCTTAATATTCCAGAAACGGATCCTAACCGCTAAAATGGCATACGCCGTGGTACGGCATCTGTCAAAACTAGTCGACTTTCGCGTGCCGTACCACGGCACGGCTATTCTCGTCTTATACTATTGCTATTATCTTCTAAAATAAGCGCCTTATCTCTTTCGTTCTTATGTCAATATGACCAGGAAAGACAGTGCTAACAATAAAAGAAACCATTCTACTAACACGTTAAACATCATAAGGAAAAAATGGCACTGGAATTTCACTTCCAGATTTTGCAAAAAAAAAAAATGGCGGATAGTCGCAAATGTTGCGATTTTATATTATATTACTCAAATTAATCATAAAAACAGATTCAGATACAAATCCTGATAGTAAGAAGGTAACTTATTATAGTGTTTATTAACATTAATAAAAAAATGACAAACAAAAGGGACCCTTTGTCCAAAAAAAAATAAGATCGATAAGGATCGTCGCCTGTCAAGTGGTTTTGTATTTGGTCAGCATGTGGTATTTTTTTATCGTGTTGAACGTTAAAAGCTTGCAATGTATTTGTACTTACTCGGTTAAGCTTGCAATATAACAATAACAACTGTGACATGTTTACGATAATTACAGAGCGTTGATGACTCATTGCTGATGCCGCGAAATTCTATGACGTGTTAAATACATTATATCCAATACGTTATTTGGACATATTTGTAAATGGTTTTAAGTTGTATTAGTGTTTTATCTTATTGATAGGTTAATAACCTTCGTAGGAAAATGATTTAAGAATGTAAAAATATGCACAATTTTGATATCTTAAGTCTTGAATGAAAAAAAGGGGTGAAAATAATAAAACTGTATATAATTAAGTTGGAAACATCTTCGTTTTATTGTGAACCAAATTACATGAAAGTCATACAACGAATAGAAAATATTGTACAGATTACGAACCAGTTACAGTTTTATATGGGTTTCATAGTAAAATAGCGAGAAATCGGGGTTTAAACGCAAGTAGTCCGAAAGGGGGAGGCGCCGGCGCCTCGCCAAGGTCGCCGGCATTATATCGAACTTTTTTGATTCGCGAATGCCATTTGAACGGTCGAATAATTGTTTGCAAAACCCGCAATATTTTTGAAAAACCTATTCAACAACAAACCCACACTATGGGATAGATGAGAAGACAAATCCCCACTTTACATGTACAGGAGGTACCCTAAATTTTAATTTTTTTATTTTATTTTACCACTTTATCGGTGTGATATTGTTGGTAACGGAAGGCGAGGTAACATAAGAAGTGACGCATCAGCTGTCAACCGATGGAAGTCTATAAAAGAAGGCGCGCGGTGCGGCAACGGGCTCTTTGTGCTTGGACTGCGCTCGGAACAGACGTGCTACCTGACCAATATCGTGTACTTGGTTATTTTTAGGTTATGTTTTTGTTCATGTACTGATTATTTCTGTTCGCTTGTGTAATTTCTATTTGATTAATTTTTACAGTGTTTCTTTTGATATTTTTGTAAAGTGAAGGAAATAAAAGGAATTAAAGATTGTTTATTTTTTTTTTAACTTATTTCACTTCTGATTCCTAACAATATGATATACTCGTATATATATATCCATGCCAAATTATAGCTTTCTAGTACTAAGAGTCTCTGAGCTAAGCTGCGGACGGACGGACGGACATGGCGAAACTATAATGGTTCCTTGTTTACTCATCATCTGCCTAGCCTTTTCCCAACTATATTGGGGTCGGCTTCCAGTCTAACCGGATGCAGCTGAATACCAGTATTTTACATGGAGCGACTGCCTATCTGACCTCCACAACCCAGTAACTGGGTAATACGATACCCCTTGGTAAGACTGGTTGTCAGACTTTCGGGCTTCTGACGATCCGTAACGACTGTCAAAGATACACGAAAGACAGCTGGGACCAACGGCTTAACGTGCTTTCCAAGGCACGAAGAGGTCTAGATATGTAAAGATGGTCACCCATCCACGGAGCAACCACGGCAAGCGTAGCTTAACCTGATCGATCGACCCGTGCGGCTGTTATTTCTTAGCCAAAAGCCCCCCTTGTTTACTACGGAACCCTAAAAACAAACCAATGGTGCTAAATTTTATTTATAGGAAAATCCAATTACAATATTTTCAATCTTATATAGGGTGACTGGTAATTAGTGACCGATACTTAAACACATGATTTTACTCATGATAACAAACAACTTTTACTATGGGACCAAACCTCAAAAGTCAGCTGTTCCCTACATTTATGTTTACATAACTCGTCATAATGTAGGGAACAGCTGTTTTATTTTTCGCGATTTCAGGTTGGGTCCCAATGTAAAAGTTGTTTGTTATCATGAGTGCAATCATGTTTTTATGTATCGATCACTAATTACCAGTCACCCTATATATAGAATCCATTTCACATAATAATTCAATCAAACTTTTTTTAAATCCAATAAATCCTTGCTCAAAAAATTCTGCTAACTCTTCACTATCGCCCAAATCACAGACACGATTCACCAAAACGAACAACCACCTATTGCGGTCTCACATGCACAGATACCACAAATGTATACAGTACTACAGGTGTCCGCCGTGCTCACCAGACCATCTAATGCCGATTAACCGGGATCCGTTTTTCTCGTTTTAAATCGGATCGGTTCGAGCTTGCTCTCTGGCGTTTGTAACTCATTATCCGTGTCTGCTGTCCCTCCCCTAAAAGTGCTTAATTGAATTTTTGAATGAAGCTCGTTAGATTCTGTGCCTTTTTGGCCTTTACGTGTTCGCGTTGTTTTTTGTGTGATTTTCGAAATGCCTTTGAAGATTACTTTTATTTTAATCTGTTGCTTTTCTTGTTCTCATTTGTTTTACTGTTTCTAGATTTGCATTGCTTTCTCGGGCTTGAATGTCGGCTCATAATAGGTCCATGATTTTGGTCGCTTCCCGAAGAATATTGATTTGATAGATAATGCCATAATCAAGGTGGAATCTTAACTTACTCACCAAGTCTGTTGGATCAGTAGCTAGTGATTATGCCTTTGCTTTCAATTACAAAAAACGCTACTCCATTCAATCTGTGGCATTGCTGCCAGTTTAAGCTGGGAGTTTACGAAGACCAGCCTCCAGTGTATTGCCTAGAAAAAGATGGAAAACTGCATTAAAATTTTGCAATCTTCAGAAAATTAGCAATGACCGGCCCAGCATCTCGATCCACATACTCGTAAGTGCTGTGTAAGAAAATTGAGAGGAATCTTAAAGATTTTTAAACAAGTGCAATTTATCAACGATAATTTATCTTTTGCATCGTAAAAACGTATAAGGAATAATAGCGATAATCTGAATGTGCAGTAAAATAAAGCTGTGAAGGAAACGTTCATAATTATAACAAGCTTGCACAGAGTTATGTGGCCATCAAATACGTAAAGCTTACAAGCAAAAACCTCATTTTCAATTAGCTGGTTTCCGTTTAATTGTCAATGAAGTTACAACCTCTGCTTAAAACGAACTTCAAGACATACACAGTAAAACTTAACTCTTTAACTTTAAGATTTGCGGAATCCCCGGTCAACCACCCCGTTCTTCGAGGCTCTGCCCCTTAATTAACACCATACTTAATTATAAACATAAACCTTCGGAGATGTTAAGGAAATTAAACAAGTGTGTAATAAAATCTTGTTTCCCGTCGCGTCCCAGGCTGTGTCCCAGGTAACCCATAAATTACATGTACACCTCACGCTTTGTCAACGCAGGTAATTTCTAATGTCTACTACAACGCATGGTTCAGTATAAATTGCAGCTTCAATATACGTTACGTACAACGTATTATCGAATACAAAACGAGCAATGGATTCGGAACTTAGTGAAAAGGTAGTTTCACGTAAGTTTTCTGCGGAGATATTTGCCTCAAAACAAGGGTGACCCCACTGCGTATAAAACGGGGAAGGAATTTTAATTTACCCTTGTTAGAGGCATGTTTGGAGACACCCTGCACTGCGTGTCGCGTTACTACGGCTGTAATGTGCTACAATAATGTCTGGTCGCTAACGGCCTGTTGTTAGTGGAGCCGAAGAATTCTTCGACTTTATTTTGTTTTAAATGTCGACTGTTTTTGAATGAGCTTTTTAAGTAATGAAATAACAAAGTGAAGGGGGAATGTGTGGAATGGTTGCGTTTTCTAGCTAATAAATCTAATGATATTACATTGCTCAGATGTTTTGGTTCAATCTTAGAAATGCTTAAATACGTATAGAAGCACACCTTTTTATCAAGTTACGATTTACTTAAAAAGCTGCATCATGAATTATTTCGCTGACGTTGAATTTGACATAAGAATACCAAAGTCTCGTGGTCACCAACAGCAAAAATACGTAATAATGTTATCCTGGCCACTGCCCTAAAAAACACCATCAATATCAGTCGATACCCCAAAATCGCGGCCATCTCGAGAACGTTTTATCATCTCCACTTCCATATTTCACGCCCAAATCCACAATCCAAGATTGGGCCATCCTAAACGCACAGAGATTCACCTGTCGCCGTACCATTTATCACTTGCAAACACTATCAGGACAGAAAGGGGGATCCTTACACCGTCTTCTAGATTCGAAAGATTTATTCACAGCGGGGAAGATGAAAAATTCCTAGTCCCTTGACAGTTGGTAGAACTAATAGGATCCGTAGGTTAACTTGGACATTTACATTTTTATCAGCGTCACCCCGGGACATAACTACATTAGCCGCCATGAAAAACAGGGCCCAGAAAATACCCTTAATTGCTGGCGACGCGATTGAAGAACAATTTATATGCAATATATATGCAAATCGTTTAGTTACTGCTTATTGTCATGGTAATCGAGCTGAAGATTTCTGATTTTATATGACATTAATGTTTACTGCGATCATAAAGGGTGGCTGGGTGCGGTTTGTTTATTACTCTGAAGATATCATGACGGCCGCGAACCTTGAACTCGAGTGCGGAATTACTGCTAAGAATACAAGCAAAGTTTTCCGATGAAAAGGATCATTAGTATTTATTTGTTTGTTTGTTTCTTTATAGCTAGACTGGCATTTATTTATATAATTCCTGGGATGTTTTGTGTTTCTGTGCTTCGTGAATAATGATTTTAGTAAAATTATGTAAGACATATTTATAATAACATATCCAGCCCTCTGTAATTCAGTGAATCCGTTACTAAGACATAATCATTCACATTCATGGAAAAACGTGGCGCAAATTGATTCGAATTAATGTCAACGTTTCATTATCGGAGAAACACGTACCTCGGTACACGCTTCAGTAAAAGTGTAAACACGTAGAAACAGTGAAAAAGTAAACACGTACCTAGATAAACGCTTCAGTACTCGTAAAAGTGTAAACATGTACCTAGGTAAACGCTTCGGTAAAAGTGTAAACACGTACCCCGGTAAACGCTTAAGTAAAAGTGTAAACACGTACCTAGGTAAACGCTTAAGTAAAAGTGTAAACATATACCTAGGTAAACGCTTCAGTAAAAGTGTAAACACGTACCTCGGTAAACGCTTAAGTAAAAGTGTAAACACGTACCTCGGTAAACGCTTAAGTAAAAGTGTAAACACGTACCTCGGCAAACGCTTCAGTAAAAGTGTCAACATGTACCTAGGTAAACGCTTAAGTAAAAGTGTAAATACGTACCTCGGTAAACGCTTAAGTAAAAGTGTAAACATGTACCTAGGTAAACGCTTCAGTAAAAGTGTAAACATGTACCTAGGTAAACGCTTCAGTAAAAGAGTAAACATGTACCTAGGTAAACGCTTAAGTAAAAGTGTAAACACGTACCTCGGTAAACGCTTAAGTAAAAGTGTAAACATGTACCTAGGTAAACGCTTAAGTAAAAGTGTAAACACGTACCTCGGCAAACGCTTCAGTAAAAGTGTAAACATGTACCTAGGTAAACGCTTAAGTAAAAGTGTAAACATGTACCTAGGTAAACGCTTCAGTAATAGTGTAAACATGTACCTAGGTAAACGCTTCAGTAATAGTGTAAACATGTACCTAGGTAAACGCTTCAGTAAAAGTGTAAACATGTACCTAGGTAAACGCTTCAGTAAAAGTGTAAACATGTACCTAGGTAAACGCTTCAGTAAAAGAGTAAAATCCACTTTGGTGTTGGCCAATATTTTTTCTTTCCAAGATTTAAGAGCACTTTTTTAAACTTGGGCGTTACGTAGATACATCAGATGTCAACCCATCACTACTGTGATTGATACATAGGTATCTCTTGTTAGTACACAGTACCGTTACGTATCTATTTAACTTCCTATTCCATTATTGATCCGTTGATCACACGGCATTCTATAGCAATCTCTACATGCAGCGGATAATCCATCCAACATCACGTACATACATAATTGAACAGATCAGAGCAACAATCTCAAACCTCAGCATCCGGAACACACAATGTAACACGTCCATCAAAGTTTGGTAGTTGGTACTGTTAGGGTACTCGAGCGGTAATCGACACAACTAGAAGGGCAGTTAACGATGGACGGGCCACTTCCTTTCCCGCGGGAGCGCGCAGAGGCCCCAGTGCCAACCCACCGGCCTACCGAGCAACAGACCACACGAGCCAATTGATCCACACACGTCTGACCTCACGGCCATAACGGTCTTGACAATGATCCTTAGCCATCATTAATCATTCATCCAAAAATGGCTAATCCAAACTTCAGACAGGACGGTGACAAAAATGTCCTGAACATTGTAGTGTTGTGGTGTTGTTGTTTATTCTTTTTTGTCATTTGTGGCTACGGGTTATATCGGCAGCATACCCTGGAGCAACGTGTGATAGTGCTGGAGAAGGAGTTCCAAGAGTTGCGGAGAGCCGCTGCAGGGAAGGTGGAGGAACCGGTTCTGAGTGCAGGACCGGAGCTGTCCCGGAAGGAGCGAGATGTAGGAGATTGCATCTGTCCACCAGGTTAGTGGCTTCAAAATCCGTAGCGTTTTTTTGAGAAACTCAAATACCCTATCATATATTACCAGTAAGCGGCTACGTTTTGTAAATAGCAAAAACTAGTCTAATATAATTGTTTAAAATTTTAATACCCAGAGTTAAAATTTGACGCAACAAAGAAGTTCCAGTTCTTAGTTACTTTGAGCTCCAGGCTCGGCTTGCTTGGTTGCTTCATGTTGAGGTTTAGTTACGCCTCAATCGCTTCCAACACCATAAGCTGCGGAGTGTACTCATCAAATTAATTTTAGTATAGTCCCAAACAATCGGGGGCCGCAAGCGTGCCGCAGGCGGGCCGCAAGCGTGCCGCAGGCCGTCAATGCCTACCGACACACTGTGCCGACTAACTACGACCATTTTACAATATCCGGTGATAAACTCAATTGGGACATCTCCCACATGCACCCAAAAAACAACCTTCTCATGATAACGATAAGATCCACATTGTCTTCCGACGTCGATCCTTACCTTGTGCCCCTATGGCACCCAGCTTGAGCTCGACGAGACAAATTTGTAATGCCCTATTGTCACAGCCATTACACATAATGGTTCAATAAGGAGTATTGAAAACGTTCTTTCAGGCCTACAAATCAACCTTTATTCAATTTAATATGATACATAGAGCAGCGGGCACTGGCAGGGCCGTGCGAAGGGAAGGATGTTGACCTCGAGCGGATATTAAAAATGGCCCTTTAAATTGCTCCAAAGATTTGTTATCTATGGCATATTGGTTGTTTCCGTCGAGCCTCCGTGCGGGAGATTCAATAGGTTCAGTAAATCATTGAAGCGTCGCTCCGTTAATAAGATTCCTCGGGTCAGCGCCGAGTTTGATGAAAATTTACGAACAATAGAAAAGTGTTTTGAAAAGTTCCGTTTGTAAAAAATGCCGGAATCGTCAAGCACTCCGCTAATTACTTCTCATTGTTGGAGGCGCGAAATAAAGGCTTAATTGTTTGAAGTTCTCGCATCGGAAAGTTACTTCGATCTACTTCTTATCTGAGGCGCCATGGACCGGAATTAAAGAAGCCTTCGCGAGCTCCGACGAGCTCCAGAATAGGGCTGCGACTTCAGAAGGGCACTGATGCGATCTCTCAAATTGTTAAGATAATTCTCGTGTTGAAATACCAATATAATTATTTACATCAATGTCTTCAACTAGATAAAACGTTTCAGTAAGTCGTTCAAATGATATGTTGTTGGCAAAATTATGAAATGTTAAAAGCATTTAATTGATAATTAATACAGATAGAATTTAATATAGCTAGTTTATTAGCAGAACAGGTGTCAACTACAAACATTAAACTGTTGTGGAACGCGACAGTCATTTACGTTACGTTAACTTTATTTCAACATCGATTAAATTGCAAACGAATAGGAACCGAACTTAATGATTCCGGTTGTACAGATGTTATCTGTATTTGTTTATACAAATAAATTTTAAAATCATGTTCATTTACTTTAAATGTTTAAACAGAAATTGCTTTGCTTTGGTTTTATGTACCTTTTAAATGCTTATTGGTGCTATTTTTAATATTTTGGTGTGGTCGATATACATATACTAGGCATTGAACACACACCGTCACTTGGCGGGACACTAGACTAATGAAACACAATAGAAGTTTTATTAAGTGAGTGTGCTCGAGAACTCCACGACCTCATTCCGCCGGCCCCCTTCTACCATCGGACATCTAGACGCACTGCAGGTTACCATCCCTACCTAGTTGCTATTCCACCAATTCGCACTAAGCGTTTCCAAATGTCTTGTGATGCGCACAGCAAAGGAGTGGAACTCTGCCTGCGTCTGTGTTTCCGAACGTATACAACCCCGATCTCTTCAAAGTGAGAGTTAACAGGCTTCGTCTGGGTAATCTCGCTCCATCGTCGACTTTGTCTCTGTCATCTCTGACCTAGACTAGAGTCAAGAGCAAACATATCTAAAATTATCAAAAATTAAAAAATATTGTTTTTCTTGCTATAGCCATACAGTGTCGTTGAAAGTGTTAAGCACAACAAAAAAAAATGTCTAAGTACGAGTAGGTAGGCAGAAGTGACCCGCGCGCAACCCCAGCCTCAAATGTTAGTGGCATATAGTTCCTATGTACTTCTTGTGTTCGGACATCGAAACGTTACTTTTTTAGTTTTTTTTTGTGTTAGTAGTGGTTCTGTCTTGCGCGAAAAGCATTTAGATCAATGTAAATGACTTGAAAAAAGTTGGGTACACTACATAAATACGAATAACTTTATTCCGTCAGTCACATTCCCTACATTTTTCTCGATTGCAGGTTCGGTTCCATAGTGAAGTTGTTCATAATGATGAGTACAATGACCCCTTAAGAGGTTGTGCGTTAATTCCGGGACATGTTATATAAAACGTTAAAATAACAAGTTAAACGTAAAATATTATATACTTACCTGTAAAAAGAAACTATTACTAACACGTTATTTATGACGTAACCATAATTTAAAGGTTATTTTTTAGTTGCCTTTAAAACTTTCCGTTCGTAAATTATAAATTCTAAAATTCGTTTGTAACTAGGTATCAATTTTTTCTTGCGATTCAACGAGTTTCATGACTTTCCCTCTGACAAATCTACGTTTATCAGAGGCCTTTTATTTTGACAGACATGTTACTGTCTACTCTCGTATTCTCGTTACCCAGTCCTTTACCCAGCACTCTCCATGTAGCAGGTACTTGCTCCACAACTTCCAGTTGTCTCCCTAACTGTTATTCCTTCTAATATACTTACAGCGCGAGGGAGACGTCCGTAATTGTTACATGGGGCGTTATAGGTACTGTCTCTTTATTGTATTACTTTCGTAATATCAGTTAAGTGTTTTGTCTAAACAAATCTCGTCGAAGAGGGCCTTTATATCTATTTTCGCAGTTTGATTGAGTATTAGTGCTGGGGTATTTATTTTATTGTTGTTGAAAGGTTTGATGTTCAAACTATTGAATGTACTTACGTCTTTTTTCTAGTGATTAGGTTCTTGAATGTAGGTTCGTTATGTTTTATCTGATCACATTTACATAAGAATACAAGCAGTTATCACGCAATACGAACAATCACTTGTTTTTTTTCTCCAATTTTCGTATAAAATTCCAGCATTCCTGGTTCTAAACGAATATTCGTCCAATGTGGATTACGGCTACCGTCACATTTTTTCATTTGATAAAATCGGCAATACGTTTCAATTTGTTTTAATCCATTCCATATCCGGTTTATAAAAACCGAACAATTAACCCTACAAAGCCAGTTCGCATGAAATTATACCAACAAAGAACCGTGTTTAGGGTCCGGTTACGGTTAACCGGGTGAAACCCAACCCGCGTATAACCCGTGTGCTCGGGTAAACCCGGGGCTATTTGTGCAGACAAGTTATAAACGAGCGAATAATTTATTTAACCCGACGTTTGATTTTGTAAAAATATGTTAATTACTGTTTGTTTGATATTTGGGTGCGTATGTTTGTGTGTTTGAATTATACGGTAACAACCTCGTGAATTTGTTTTAGTCAGAAATTGTTTGTTTATGAACAAAGTTATGAACATAATATATAATTTTATTATAAGTTTACTCATGTTTGAATTTATGAGTCTAATCAATTTTCAAGTCAGAAACGTCCTATTAGGTACACTTGTTAGGTCGTCTTTAATTTATTGCATCCTGTTACAACTGATGTTAAGATACTACCCGAGCCTCACAGGTCTCACAACTTTAGCTTAACACGAAACTATAACTAGGCTTGGAAGATAATTTGGTGATAGTAGTTATTCTTAGCTTGAATGATGCAGTTACTTACCGTCAAGAACCATCATGGTCACCCATCCTATTTTAATATCAACCTAATGCCATTAAAAAACACAGCAAAACAGACTCCAAAAGCATCAACACAGCAGCTTCGGCTCGAACAGCGATACACTGGAAGGATTTACGAGAGTGCCTGACAAATGAGATGTGTACACAAGATGGCCGCCCTTATAAATTCGTCTGTCAACTTCAGAGTAATGAGCCAGTGGCCAGTGAGTTGTCGATCTGAGAACTACTTCTTACGACTCAATTTTATATGAATACTAGCGCCCCGCCCCTGCTTCGCACGGTTTTTACGACTTGACAAAACATGGAGATTTCTTTATTATTTGTATGTTTTATAATAATGTATTATACCTTCCGGAATAAATTTTCTAAATCAGTGAAAACTGTTTCAAAATCCATTGCGTAGTTTAGAATAACAACCCGGTCACACAGGCAGACACGAAAAGCAATTTTAGTTTATATATTTATGTGTGTTTTTTGTGTTTGTGTGTATATGAGTGTACTATAGCGACCAGCCACGATACATAGGCAGGTCACTATGTATTTTGTGTGCGGGGTCTCGACTTCGAGGTGTGTGTTGGGGAATCTTCTTAGTGATTTATAAATAGGAACACCGTTGCGCTATCAATCAGATTTATTAGCTTATATCAAAGCCATAATATATTATATCACTGGGGCTAATATTACACTAACTCCATATAAAACAATATGACTTTACGTCATCACCCATTCCTGTTCTAACTTTCGAATAGAAAACCAGAGTTTGTCTTATCAGCCAATCTTATAATCCAAAGAGGATTCATGCGGAAGGCAGGCTCAGGCCTCTACAGTACCTACTATAGGTACACCTCTGCCTAACCCTTCGGGGAAACAAGGCGTGATGTTATATTTATGTATAGATAAAAAGATGCTTCTTCGCTAAAAGGATAGAACATAAATATGTTTGATATTATAAGTCATCAGTAGCTAATGTTTATTGCTATGAAAGATGTTCCTTTCATGCTTTATTATAGTAAGGGATTGTAGGTTTGTAGTTGAAGATATTTTTCGTGATGAATAAGATATTCTATCCTTGTAAGGGCTAATGAAGATGGTTTTATATCATACGTGTACACGATCAGTGTGTCGTAATTTATTTGTGATAAACGATTTTGATATTATGTTAAAAAATTGCTTCATAAACTGGGCCGGATGCTAGAACGATGCTTATGCATAATATTGTATCTCGATTTACGTAGAGATTATTGAGAGGCTTGATAAGACATTTATTTGTAGAATACTTGGTTTAATAGACTTGAACGTCACTAAGTATGGACATAATTTTCTTATTAAGAAGAAAGAAATAAAAAAATGGTATATTTGCCACAGAAACACGTAAATAAAAAAGAACGTTAACTCGAATAAATTATAATTAGTACCTAAAATAAAACTACAAGCATAGAACAGAAAAAGAAGAACTAGCTGATTATTATCAAAAATAAAACAGAATTCGATTAATTCTTGGAACACAACAAAACAACACTGTGTTGTGTATTGTGTATTGTGTATTAGGTCCAGCTGTGCAGCACGTGGACGTTGTCGACTGCGGCCGCTTCGGTTACACAATCTCCATACACTCAGCTCCAACTCGCAAGAGACCAGCCTTATGTATTGGACGCACTGGGAGGATATAACGTGGCATCTTATATCCTGATATAAGATGCCACGTTATATCCTCCCTGGTCCCTGGACCCTGGTCTGTGGTCTGCTTCGTATCTCGTGTCAGCACCACCTATGATATGAAAACCTAAGGGCCAAACCAACAACGACCACGCCATATCATGGGAGCTACGACGATCCATAAAAACGCTGCAAGCTTTGTGCAACGAAGTAGAACAAAGGCAGTTTCTGCCTGGAAATAGACCCCAAAAGACAGAAATATTCTCCTCAAGTCAAAATAGTTTTATTTTATTTTATTCTATTCGGGGAACTTACAGCTGATTTATACAGTGTTCTTAAATAATATGAAATGGAAGGCCATTAACTAGTTACTCAATACTCAATAATTTATTACCACACACTGATAAACAAATAGGTCGGTACAAAATACCTATAACATAAATTAGGAAATAAATATGTAGTACACGATCGACTTACACAAACTAAACATCGTTCAGACCGCAGTCGCAGTCAATGACTTAAGCCGAGAAACACGGGTATGGAATATAATCCAAATCATGTTCACTAGACAGTTTATTGAAACTTCCGCTCGCACGGATTAGAAACGAATTCTGCCTGTACGCGGACTTGGAACGAGGGACATGTAACAAGCTAGGTTTGCGGAACATTTTGTAGTGTGTAACTAATGCTAATCTACCAAACGGCTCAGGGCAATCTATAGTACCATTTGCAATTTTAAATAAATACGTCATATCTGCAATGCTTCTGTGCTCATGCACTGGTAAGATGTGAAACTTCTTATATCGAGCTGTATAACTGCGAGTATAATTCCTAGTTTTGTACTGCAAGAAACGTAGGAACCGCTTTTGAATTCCGTAAATTCTGTCTTTATAATTATTATAATTAGGGTTCCACACTTGTGAGACGAACTCCAAATGGCTGCGGACAAAAGCACAGTACAGAATATAAAACATTTTTAAAATCAGCTGATAACCCAAGTATAAATCCAAGTGCTTTGGAAGCTTTATTAACAAAGTTTTCGATGTGTGCATCAAAAGCAACTTAGAGTCAAACGTTACACCCAGGTCCCTTTTAACGTGGTTTACGTGTGTAGGTACTAACAGAACATTTTGTAACATTCACTTCAAGTTTATTAAGGTGACAATAATTTTGAAGTCCATCTAAATCCCGCTGTAAACCAAAACAGTCTGAAAGTTCTGATATAGGGCATACAATTCAAAGTCCGTCTATCCGTCAGTCCGCAACTTTAGTACTAGAAAGCTATAATTTGGCATGGTTAGACATATTAATCCCGCCGACAAAGTGTTAAAATAAAATCATGAACCCGTAGTGTGGGATGTTGTTGGATAGGTCTTTCAAAAATATTGCCGGTTTGTCTAAACAATTTTTCGATTGAGGGATGCGTTTCTGAAATATTAAGTTTTAAATTGCTAATTTTTGTTAGAGTCAAGTATCCCCCCCCCCCCCATGATCCTAAACGGTTAGTTTTGGATATGTGAAAAAATTCGCGGTAGTAGTATATATAACGAAGTTAAAAGGAAAACTATCACAACTAAGTAGGCTTTACAAGTTAACGAGTAATAGTCGACCAAATTACATTTGCAGTTGCAATATATGAGACAATATGTTTTTCAACTACAATTTTAAGTTTTTTTGTTGGGATAGACTCATCCCAACTACGGAACCCTTCGTTGTGCGTGGTCCGACACGCACTTCGCCGGTTTTTTTAAGAAGCAATGTTGGCAGTTATTAATTGATTGTTTAATAGCACTATAAACTGAAGAGTAAACAATTTTTTCTAAAACCTTTGCAAACAAGCAAAGCTTAGATATTGGCCTGTAGTTTTCTATATTGTCTTGAGGGCCTTTTTTATGCGTGAGGGTAATAAAAGCTGTCTTCCAAACGTGTAGCACCACTTCCTCACTTACAGAACGCCGAAATATTAGTCCAAAGCTGTCTTCCAAACGTGTAGCACCACTCCCTCACTTACTGAACGCCGAAATATTAGGGCAAAGCTGTCTTCCAAACGTGTAGCACCACTCCCTCACTTACAGAACGCCGAAATATTAGGGCAAAGCTGTCTTCCAAACGTGTAGCATCACTTCCTCACTTACAGAACGCCGAAATATTAGGGCAAAGCTGTCTTCCAAACGTGTAGCACCACTTCCTCACTTACAGAACGCCGAAATATTAGGGAAAAGCTGTCTTCCAAACGTGTAGCACCACTTCCTCACTTACAGAACGCCGAAATATTAGGGCAAAGCTGTCTTCCTAACGTGTAACACCACTCCCTCACTAACAGAACGCCGAAATATTAGGGCAAAGCTGTCTTCCAAACGTGTAGCACCACTCCCTTACTAACAGAACGCCGAAATATTAGGGCACATGATAATCTAAGACTTTTTGTGCGCAGAACTATAAGTATAGCAGGAATACCATCAGGCCTCGCCGACTTGTTCACGTTAATAGCCTTTAGGAGTTTCAGTACCTCAGTTTCGCAGACTTCAATAGAGCTTATATCAGAGGCAGATGAGTTTCAGGGAAATTTGACAAGACTCATTCGAAATTAACTATTATCATCACAGTGATTCCGTAAAATACATTTTTTTTATGTACCATAATCGAAAACAATAAATCTTAATATTTTTGTCTGGTGATCGCGAAGTACCTGAACAAGAATGAACTTTCCAAAGACTTTCAAGCTGTCAAGAATATCTTTAATCACAACGACTTTTCCACCCAGTGTGAACCCCAACATATTTATACTAAAGTATCCACCCACCCACGCGACTAAACTTGTGTCCCGCTATACGCGCGTGGAAAGTTTTATTTAAGAAATACATTGCCTGGTGTACAGAGTCACGGGCTCGCGGGGGACGCCTTTGAAAACGTTCACTTACTATTTTTCCGCTCCAAACTTTTCTGGAAAATTTTTAGATTTATCGCTACATGACTGACATTTTATTTGATTAGGTAATTCGTGTAGTAGTCTTGCGAGAAGGAGAGTTACTCACTGGACTTTACCTACTTATGTTTTATTCTCTGTCAATAGAAAAAACGTAACTTATAAACGAATTCTCTTCAGTCGTAGTTTGCAGTGTGTCTTCAGTTGTTTATTTTGTGACATATTTATTTTATGTATTTTATAAACTTGATTTACAGTCTTTCAGTTTTCTAAAGACACCGATGAGACATCAGCTCATTCCAGCTTTAGATCATCTACTATAATATTGATGAACAACCTTTTAATAGGTACGTAGTAGGGACAACTTCCATTATCCGTTTTGCCAAAAGGGGTTTGGAGTACACCAGTGAGTTGAATAATCTAACCTAATTGCCAATTGATACCTTCCTCGTTATTTTGAAATGAGGAATTAGATTCCCTAATAAATTTCAAAGTTCAAATCCTAGAAATTCCAAGCACGGTATTACAGAAGACTTCCAGAATTCCAAATAAGCGCACAATGAAGTCAGACGCACGCGACAAATACGCCATTCGCAGCTACATGTCGACATTTGTTCCGTTACCGTAACGTTTTTCTAAAGCAAAGGATCAATTTCTTAACGTATCGATGTTTCAATTTCTCGCTAGATGGCAGCACCGAAAGCATTGCTGGCTGAGGCATGAGGCTGTCATTGCACACATGTATCTTTTGGAGCGAAATCGAGGATCGTGTGAGAAAAAGCCTGACGCGCGCGCATCATCTAAATCGGTCGATATCCTAAAGGAAATCGAATCAACCCCTATTTCGCGTGTGTTCAATCCTCTAAACGTGAAACTCTGAAGCTAGCTCATGGACAATCGAAGGTGGAAGCTCCACGCACGCCGGAGCAGTCCAAGGTGCGCGAGCGCATGTTGTTCGCTGCGGCCCACGTCGAGTTACTGAACATCGCAATTATACGTAAATCGTTATTTCCCAAAGTAGTACTAAAGCCACCCCTATTTCGGCTTGGTGCGTATACTACAACATTAATAACGCAATGTAATACCATTTATCAACAAAAAGCAGCAATGTATGCGCGTCACTGCGCTTCTGTCGCTTACAAATCACATTAAACATGCAATTTGTTAACGTTTACCAACGTGCTAGTAATATGACAGTAGGTGTCATGGCGTACTCTAATATTTTCCAATCTAAAGACGCTGCCACACGAGACGTTGAAGTCGCTGGCTGCGGTTTGTAATAGAAGTTAGGAGGCGGGAACACAAGTTATTTTTTGAGATTTTCAACGGGAGTAAAAGAAAACTTTACTCGTGTTAGTAATTTGAAATAGTGACAAGATTGATTGTACAACCTACAGTGACTTTTAGTCTTATTAGCAATTAGTGAAAAGACAAATAGGTTTGAGTACCTAAAAGTTATTTTGTAGATAGGTGTTACTTCTACTTTTTTTAGAACTCTGAAAACTAAAAATACCTGAAGAAGAGTTTTCTGGTCTTTAAGTGAACCTAAAATCTTTTTTTTAGGTACCTAACATAAAGGATTAGATACATAACTAACTAATAACTGGTAATTAACTGTGCGTACATTCTGCAATTGTATAGAGACGCGACAAACATTGCATGTGGAAGGTCTTTTACAGCGAAGACTGAATAACATCGCGACGAGTGTCAAAGCCAGTCGCAGAAACACGTATAAAACATATTTTATAATACCTTTAGTACCACAAAAATAGTCTTTATATCCTGGAGCGTAAGGAACGAAATAGCTGTAAAACGAATTTCAGTGGTTTTGCACACACGTCCCGCGGAATTTTCAATATTTCATTCAGCGCAACATGCATTGCTTTTCTTGTACATACTTTTATTTCCAAACCAAAATGAGCTCTAATTTCACACAATTATAATTTATTTTTCATTACAGGAGTGCAGACTGATATTATTTAAAGCTTAGCTCTTAAACCGTTTTAAAATGTCGGAATGTTTTGAACGTTTTTAAGAGTATTTTCGCGATACAAATGCAGATGCAGATTTTCCACTTTGATAATTTGCGAAACATTTTACGAAAGTTTTTGTGAACGTGCTGGTACAAAATGAATTTTTTACTTTAGTTTTTAAAATGTTTAAAATAACCACTGTTAAACATCTCGTACTGACCACACGAGATAAAAACATCGAGCAGCCCTGTGGAGCTTTTATTACAAAGAATATTGCAGAGTGTTGTTTTTGGCTACTTTAGTAAAAGTCGCATACTCTCTTATGATCTAAATATTCAAGATAAAGTTTCACATTATATCCATTGTCTGTTCGCTGCAACGTACAAATACACCCGACCAATGGCGTTAACATCTTTTGTCCTTATGCAAATGCACAACTTGTAGAAAAGCAATCCAATTTGACGCTAAATCCCTCGAGATATAAGTGCACACCGCAGTTTTAAATTAAATTTCAAGAAAATATACAAATATCCACCTTATACCGATGAAAGTTAGGTTTAAAATTAGTGCACTGAAGTTTCTAAGAGGTTGCTTAGTTTTGCGCTATTCTGAGTTTCGGTTGTAAAGCTTGTGATACATGAATTGTAAAAATCAGAATATCGCGGTGCGGCGCGAAGTGAGTCGTAAAAGTTGGTGTAGTCATGGGGTCGGATGAAATAAGCCGGGTTTAAATCACACTGTGACGTAAGAGTTATGTGAGGACACCGAGAGTACTAAAGCAGGCAGAAGGAGAGAGTTCTTTATTTAGTATCGACCTGCAGTTAGTAGTTAGTTTTTATCCTAAGACCTCTTTAAGTGCGCTTTGCAAGGCTAACCTAAGGTAAGGGTAAGCTATTCGGGTTTGGTTTGTGGTGGTTGCTATAATACCGCTTGCTAATTTGTACCTAAATTATGATTCTTCGGTAAACACATGCCCAACAGTGGCTCCACTGTCACACACACTTTTTCTCATATTTTAACAAACTTAACAGTTTAATTTCCACACATCTAAACTTAGCTTTATATCTACTCAAACGAGATAACATTTGCACAGACAGATCTCTCCATTCGTCATTCCATACAATTGTATTAAAGGGCATTAAAAACTATCGCCGATCATGAAACTATAGTAGTCTCGCAGGAGGGTGATTACTAGCAAGTACTCTCTTCAAGTAACTCTTCAGAGGTCACTTCAAGGACTAAATAAAGTTTTACTGAAGCGCCCAGTGTCAGCAATTTTTTCAGTGCTTAGACAAAGTTTATTTTGTGAGGTGGACCAATTTTTTGTGCCTCTACTCATAAACATATAACTAACTTCTGAGCAATCTTGTGAAAAAGTTAAAAACTTTTGGTCTCAGAAAAAAAGCGTGTTAAAAAGAGGGAGAAAACAGCTCATTATTATCGTCATTACAATTATCTGTCGAGGGCAATTTACAGTTTCACTATAATACTAACGAGTTTCAGCTAAATTTTGTGAGCTCATAGAATCACCAAATGCGATAAATTATTTTAATGTTGTACATACATTTTACGAAAACCCTGAAGATATTTTTTTCGTTATTCCTCAAAAATTTATGACAACATATAACAACCAAATTCAAATTCAAATTCGTTTATTGGTGTGATTTTTGGTACATTTTTACATGAGATCTTAATAAATAAATAATATACTCATTCATTCACAAATAGTAATTGTTATACAAAAGAATAATCAACATTTTATAAATAAAATAATTACAACAAAACACAACATAAGACAGAAAAAAAAAAACAAGCAAAACATTAACAATTAAGTATACATTTATAAATAATGAATGGAAGTAAAGATAATAAATTGTCAAAATTAAATAAATATCAATGTCAAGTAACTTACAATTTATCATTAAGGAATTCGTCGATAGTATAATAACATTAACTTTTTTAAAGATAAAAACAAACTATTTCTGGTACAAATATAGAGTTGATATTGAATTTTCGTGGTATGAATAATAAAATCCACACACATTAACATTGTTTCCAAAAGCGACCATTTCTGCTCTATTCCTAAACTAAGTAACCAAAATGACGCGAGCAGAGCCAGGCGCAGTAGCTAGCTCCCAAATAATATGAGCAGTGTTACAAGTGCATTGTTCTCTAGATAAGGCAAACGCTCCACAATGCATACTAATTTCACAAAGTTATGCTGTTTTAACTTGTGAGTTAATTTGTGCAGGGTGGCTGGGATGCGACGCTGTGTGATGGGAACATATATGGTTTAGAGGATTTTTTGATAATTTCGGTAGGTAACAGTTTAAATGAGAGAACAAATGCTCTGGTGTAGATGTATAAGGACAGCAGAGAATACCAGAGAGGTAAGTTTTTCGACTCGTATATTCTTTATGCTTTTGATGATGCGCCTTTTTTAAGCAGATGTCCTCTGTTCTGAACGCAGCACAGTGTACCGTTACACTCAAAAGCTGATGCCGATAATACGATTATATCGATCCGGTCCTTTCATGTTGTAGCTTTTGCTACTCACTGAGCATGTTCTACGAACCAACGGCCGGATAAATTCTTATCAGAAGAATCCAATGCCACTTTGATTGGCGAGAACCAAACCCTCGCTCGCACTTGGCAGTTTCCTTAAGTGACTTCAGAATTAATAAGGTAGCTTAGAATAATAATAATAACTATTGAATTCAAGTAATACATAGTCACATTATCATCACATGCAATTTGACACATTAAAAATAAAATTAGATTTGTCTATGTTAGACTAAAACAGAAGAGATTTACTTGTAGCTATCTAAACGCTTTCAGAAAGCTTCGCACTCAGACTCTACATGGGACAGCGCGTTTAATCCGAGTGTTACATTGTTGCAGCGCTGTCACCCTAGAGGGCATCTATGTATGTATGTGCTTATGTAGTTATGTACAAATTGTGTACATAACCGACCGCGGTCTTAGTGTTATCTTGTCGCAAACACGAGTAGTAGTTGGCAAGCGCTTTTGTCCAATTGTTTGACAACTGGGATACATCGAATAGAATATATTTTATTGCAGAATTGTCATTTTGAAGAAGACAGACAGGTATTACTGCTGTAGAACACAATTTATTGGTTCATGAGTAGCTTATGTCTTTCGCACCAGACTTCTTTGTCTCTTGAGCCATATGAAAAGGTATCTTCTACACGAAGATAGCTCATGCCGAGGTGATAAAGCCAAACATCATTTAGATGTTTATGATACTCATTATTCAATATTGCTTCCCGAGGTCACTCTTTTATGGAACCTCTGAAATGTACTGAGATGAATAAGAACGAGGTGGAAACTTACTAAAGGTCATATTGAAATCCCTCAGAGACAGGAATTCCAGGAAGAAAAGAAGAGACAACGACTTCCTCGGCCCCCCGAGGGAGGCTCCCCCGAGCGGGGCTCGTACAATTTTATAAATTCATAAACCAGTATTATGAAATACATAAAAGCTGAACCTGGCTATCTCACTTTATACCGACTTAGAAATTAAACGCAATATCTAAACTCTTGTATAGCCTACATAAGCTGCATACATCCCCATCTAAGAACATGTGAGCTCGTCTTCGAACCTTGTAGCTATATCAAAACTCGAACTCAATATACTCGTGGCTTCCCTCCAAAGCCTTGGCTTCATCTTCCAATAGTTCAATCAAATACCATCCTATCCCATCAACGACCATTGTATACCCGCCAACTAGTCTCACCATAAGTCTTCTGGAATATTCCACGGCTATACCGGACCTGTGCGGTGTCCAAATGGTTATGGATGAAGAGATGGACTTCCGATACACTGCGCTTATTGGCCGTGTATTGGCATGCGGCCATGTGACGTGTTCTGCTCGGAAGTCATGGGGTTGGATGATGCGATAAATTATCGGTTCCTACATTTATGAACGAATTGTTTATGCTACTATTGGTAAGTTTTGGTTACGTTAAACTGCCTACAGCCTAAAGGTTTTAAAACGCTAAACACAATCCATCGTTGTTAACGAGTAGGTACTAGATAAGATTTTCTGTTTACACTCTCTATCTTCTCTTGTTATCACTCTCTCAGACGGCATCTAATTAATAATAATGTATGTAAACTTTATCATAAAGTTTCCTAATTCTAACGAAATTTTATAAAATAGTTTTAAAACCGCACGTAGCTGATATAAAACGTAGTCGCCAATACGGACCAAAACTAAAATTTGCAAAGTTACATCCCAATCATAATCAAATTACCTATTCAATCAAATTAACTTCAACCGCAATTATTTAAAAGGTTTACTGAAAATAATATTATTATAATAAAGTGTATAAACGAAAACAATTAACCCCAACCACTAATAAAGCGTCCATCAAAAGTTGACTGCCATGTTTGAGTTATTATCGTTAAATAGCGGTTAATACCGGTTAATAACGTTTATTTAATAACGTTATTTGGGCAGCACCGCAGCACTAGCGCTCGTAAAGTTTACAGCCGCAACTAAGGCAGGGCTGAGCTGCGACTGATATAGTTATAATGGGGTGTTTATTAGACTGGCGCAGAAGATATAAACTTTAGTGACACTTGACATGTCGCCTTTATGCCTATCTTTCAATACTTCGAAAATACAACTGTGGCCTTAACGAGTGCCAGTTTCTTCTTTCTTTTCTTTGCCCTCTTACTTTGCTTTCCTAGCCTCAGGTTCGAATAAACTATGCAAGCTATACTAGCTAGCTAGATCGTGCTATGACACGAACGCGAGAATTCGAATGAGTTTTGAATGGAAATGGCAATTAACCAATAGCAGAATAAAACTAGATGGTAGTGTCACGTGCAAGAATAGCATTGATTTGTAGCATGACGTATACATTTTTTTACACAACATTTATTAAGCTACATTTCCATGATTTAAAAGCGAACACTCGAACAGTTTTAAAATAATACTATGTACAAGTATTTGTAAAAGGGAGGAGAAAGAATCATAGGGCATCAAAAATTTCGTCCGCATCGCTGTCTACAAGAAATGTGCCCAAAACGCTGTCAGCATTAGGTATCACGTTGTATGGCAATACGTTGAATTTGTAGTATTGATTGTAAAATAATTTGAACGTCGAGTGTCTTACCACTTCTTCTCCTAAAGAAACAACATTTGGAGCCAACGTGCACTTAAATTCTGACTTTTCGTAAGTGACTGCACGACGTGAAACGAATGTTTTGAATCTTATTGAGTTCTATTTGTTACAATAAGTATTTCACAACAATTTCGAAACTTAATGCAATGAACGAATGAACGTTAATTTGATATTCGCTATAAACAAAGGGTTTCCAAGAATATCACTCTTGCGTAGGTTACTCGATGACAGTTAAATCGATATTCAAAACCGATGCGTAATCGATATTGCTTTTAAGGTTACTATCGTTTTCATAAATAACTGATATATACCAGTATGAATATCTTATTGAAATGGCCTGTCTCTAGATGTTTATGGAGTACATTAATCGGTTTATTAGAATATCAAATGAAGCAGGTGAGTCGGTGGTGAGTTGGCGGCGAGTTTATCAAAATTGTCGCAGCGGTTTAGAAGATTAGAGCACAAGTTATGAGTTTATTTATTACGTGGTTATTGCTATAATTATGTTAATTAGTTTTAGTTTAGACGCTGTTTAGACGTTAGTGCAATGGGTTTTAGTTTAACAAATGTTAATTTTATGACAATGACTCTTTAAATTGTTACGGAATCTAGTAAAGTGTTTATCTAATTCTTATAAGTATTAGTTACGCCCATTTGATGTCATAGACTTAATGACCAGTTATTTACTTTAACGGGCACTTACAGATAGGTACATACATTTGAATACATTAACTATATCTTTTTCTATTTTAACTAAAATCAAGTCTGACCAAATTCGTTAACATTTACCACCATTAACATCTACAGAAGACTATTAACCATCGATCAAATTAAACAGGAATTTACAAATCGGGAGATTTCCTCTGTTTTCATATATTTTTATCGGTATTTCAATTAATTTCCTTTCCCTACGCAGGCATAGCTTATTCACGCGTACATTTCCTCGGATGCTCGCCTAGCGATGGACTCGGGGCAGTCGACAGAATATTTACGCGTGGTTTAATCTGTATACAGAGATCGCAAGAAATATTATTGATTGAAGTAGCTATTGTGGGTTTTGAGAACCAATGAAAGACAGTTATAATTTCCACTGATTAATTTATTAATCGTTTATTTGGTAGGAGAGGTGTGTGTGCGCTCTAGCTTGGTCCTGAAGGAACACTGGCGTCTAAACTATATCAGAGTTATGCACAATGTAAATATGTATGAAAGAGAGAGGCTCTCAAACCACTTAAGTGGGACGGATATATTTTGTTGTATTCCAACAGCTATTTTTAGGATATTTCTGTGATCTTCACGAATTTTGTAAAAATAATTTAGGTAAATAGAAAATCTTAAATTTAGATGTACCATCGAGCATCGAGCAATGAACAACTTTTCAACCTTATTACTAAGGTAATATGGTCAAAAGTGGTTCACCGCAAATGCACGCGATGGTATGTCAGATAGCCCAACATCATGCCCAGGGTGAACCATCGTAAGCACTTCGCGGAAACACGGGCTTGGTTTGGTTTAGGTTTAAAGCATCTAAGCATAAATTCCTACACAGATTTACTTAAAAAAATTACAAATTATTCATTTCCATTCATATGTACTCTTGGAAAACGCGGGCACAATTTTCTTATTTTCATTTTCCATACAACGTTTTCGTCGTTTCCAATGTAGAAGAATCCAGCAAGAAACTCCGCAGTTCTCTCGCTATGCTACTACGAACCCAGCAAGAAACTCCGCAGTTCTCTCGCTATGCTACTACGAACCCAGCAAGAAACTCCGCAGTTCTCTCGCTATGCTACTACGAACCCAGCAAGAAACTCCGCAGTTCTCTCGCTATGCTACTACGAACCCAGCAAGAAACTCCGCAGTTCTCTCGCTATGCTACTACGAACCCAGCAAGAAACTCCGCAGTTCTCTCGCTATGCTACTACGAACCCAGCAAGAAACTCCGCAGTTCTCTCGCTATGCTACTACGAACCCAGCAAGAAACTCCGCAGTTCTCTCGCTATGCTACTACGAACCCAGCAAGAAACTCCGCAGTTCTCTCGCTATGCTACTACGAACCCAGCAAGAAACTCCGCAGTTCTCTCGCTATGCTACTACGAACCCAGCAAGAAACTCCGCAGTTCTCTCGCTATGCTACTACGAACCCAGCAAGAAACTCCGCAGTTCTCTCGCTATGCTACTACGAACCCAGCAAGAAACTCCGCAGTTCTCTCGCTATGCTACTACGAACCCAGCAAGAAACTCCGCAGTTCTCTCGCTATGCTACTACGAACCCAGCAAGAAACTCCGCAGTTCTCTCGCTATGCTACTACGAACCCAGCAAGAAACTCCGCAGTTCTCTCGCTATGCTACTACGAACCCAGCAAGAAACTCCGCAGTTCTCTCGCTATGCTACTACGAACCCAGCAAGAAACTCCGCAGTTCTCTCGCTATGCTACTACGAACCCAGCAAGAAACTCCGCAGTTCTCTCGCTATGCTACTACGAACCCAGCAAGAAACTCCGCAGTTCTCTCGCTATGCTACTACGAACCCAGCAAGAAACTCCGCAGTTCTCTCGCTATGCTACTACACTAATAAAGCAATTAAATCCCAACAGCGTCGTACAGGCGGTTATCTGCTGCTACAGGAGACGGAGATGTAGCAGCATTCGGCACAAACGGATGACGTCATTAAAAACTTCCTTCCTACGTATCGCGGGCAGCAGTGGTATGACCGCTAACGATCATGGCTGTCGCCTACGTCACTAAACAGTGGAATCAGAGGGTTGAGATGGGGCAAAATGAAAATCAAAAATCGTTTATTCAAATTAGACTGAGAATCAGAACGTTTTAAACTTAATAGGTTACGACAGATTCCCCTAAGACGACGTTCGCACGGACGTGAAAATAACGCGGTGGGATTTTATCGCGCACTGGATTTTCAACGCTCTGCTTAACGCCGAGAGTTGTAAATTCAATAGCGTGTTTTTTCAACGCGTTGGAATGAACTATGTTGGTTTCTCAATACTCGACTTAACACCGAGAGTTGAAAATCCAGTGCGCGATAAAATCCCGCCGCGATATTTTCGCGTCCGTGCCAACGTCGCCTAAAACGGTCCCTCTTCATTACGTCCCATGTTTTTAGCTAAAAACAAGAAGACAAAATGTTTAGGGACAGGATGGTGGATAGTTGATACCGAATTATAGACTTCATGAATCACGATGAGAAACACTTTTTTCGCCAGTCTTAAAAGCCACGAGTTGCAAAACTCCTTCGCGCCCACCTTTTTATTATGATTGTTAGAAAACCAAATAAAAATGGCAACAGCTGATATGATAGTCTGGATAAATATTCAAGAGACGTTTTCAGGGATAAATATTAAAAGGGAAAGACTTCCCTTCGACGAATCGCGGGCTGCAGGTCTGTGGCGGGATCACTAACGATTATGACTGCCGCATACGCCACTAAAGAGTATAAACAGTAGGTTTAATTAGATCAAATGTAAAACTTCATAGCTAAATACAGATGAGATGTTAATAGGTAGGTACTTACTTTCTGTCTACGTATCTCAGTTTTGACTATACTAACGATCATGACTGTCACATGGCCATATTATGAGTCTATACTTGAGATGTGATTTAGTAAGTTGATGACCGATTGGTACCATGCCAGGAGCTGTTATATAAAGTTCATAATAATGAGATTGAGCCGAACTGGGGCCGCACTAGGGCCTCACTGGGGCCGCACTAGAGCCGCACTGGGGCCGCATTAGGCCCGCGTTATGGCCCACTCCCTCTCACAGAGATGAGGCTTGTGACGCAGCAGTGGGGACGTTAGAGGATGATTATACTTATGCTTTCGCTAATAATGACATAGTTATACGAGAAGAATTAGTGTACTGTGTTCCCATATAGCACTTGTCCCCTGACCTCCTAAAGTCATCCTATACCTACTCTGATTCAATGCCAACCCTCAACCTTCTGCGCCACCTCCATATGCTCGTCAATACAGCAGTTTAAATTTCCGTCACGCTGTCGGCACGTGTCGCGGGTCGATGCCTGCCCGACAGCGCTGCGGCCCGAGCCGACCGAACAGAACCGAACCGAACCGAACCTTGCCGGAATGTTCATACCCTTGCCGGTTGTACACTTGTACTCGGTTGTAACCACGCATGCTGTTTGTTTTACGTGGCTTTTATTTCTGGGGGGTTTTGATGAGCTGTGCTGAAAGAGTCTGGATTGGATAAGACTGGGGGTAAAAGTTGAACTTTTTTAACAGGTTTTTGCGACGGGGTGCACGTGTTTTCTAAACTTTAGGTACAGAAATACAACAATAGTAGGTTCTACTTAATGTTGAAGCATTTCAAATATGTATTAACCGTTACCAATACCTGCAGCACTAAATAAACACATAAACTAACCTGCATCCAATTGGGTCAAAGTCTCAATAGGATTGCTTTCAGTCTTGTTAATTGCCTTTTCTCAGTAAATTACAAGATCCCAGTAACTTAATCAACATCATACCAGTAAGTAAATCCAGACAACACCTTAATATACGTTTTCTGAGAAAACAAACTAATCATACTAAACTCTAATTCCATCCACAAATAAATGAGTTCCGAAGAAAGCCCAGCCTCATTGCACACAACCCGCCAAGTATTGCTTCAACGCGTAGTACTTAGGTAGTAAAGTAGCGCCATCATTTACCGCTCAAATAACAACGGCCAATAGTCTATAAATCAAGCACGGATTGGCTATAAACATCTATTTTGTAAAATAGCCTATTCTCTGAAGCTTGTTTAGCCCGAGGAACTATTTCTTCGATGTGAGAAGGGTTCCTGAATGTTCTCGATAATATTTTATTTTGAAGATTACTTTTGGTAGTTTTCGTAAGTAGCTATAGAAATAGAGATTTAATAGAGTTTGTATACGATTTGGGTTTGCGCCATTTTGAAAGGATTCTCATGTAACGTAGAGTACTTTAATTATATTTTAAGTCACATAAAATGTATTGACCAATATTATGAAAATTGTAAACTGATATTATCCAGAATCACAAAACTTAGTCAATAATTCTATCCTTTGAGAGTTCAATATTGAAATACATGAAATATTTACCAATAATTAACAAAGTTAATAGCGAATATGGAATCCCATGAGCATGTTTTATTAATTAGCAGGAAAATGAACAAGAAACCTCCTCCGCTTTCAAACTCGTCCCGACCTCCGCAGACTATGGTCTGGTCTGCAGCACAAGCCGGCACTCGACACACATGCGCATGCGTAGCGGTTGGAGCACACGTTGGCTGCAGAATTGTACTTAATTAGCTGTTGCTCGCAACTTCGCCTACATGTATTTTGTATTTCATCATTTTTTAATTCAAATATCCTGCAGGATGAAAAGTGTATCCTTCGCCAGACCCCAGGCCACCTGTCAGTCAAATTTCACAACGATCGGTTCAGTAGTTTATGCGTGAATAGGTTACAGACAGAGTTTATTTCGCATTTATAATAAACTAGCTGTGCCCCATGATTTCGTTCGCGTGGAAGTCGCACACACAGTTTATTTAAATAACAGCCACATTTTAGTAAAACTCCTTCGTCCCCCGACCCGCCGCGTCGCATCGCCCGCCCGCGCTATTACTCGTTTTCGCTTAGCGTTCTTCCTGACTTTTTTCTTTTTACTCGGCTCCTAAGGGTCATAGCGTGATGTCTAATAGACTACTATCCTCGAGAATTGGGCTACCAAATGCATAAAGAATTTTTCAAATCCGACTATGTTCATAATTTCATGGGTTTTAATTTTTTTGCGCGGAACTCTAATTGTTTTTCTAAAATAAAAGTAGCCTAAGTTACTCCGCGTAACATCAGCTATCTGCTAGTGAAAGTCGCGTCAAAGTTGGTAGCCGGAACAAACAGACAAACAGATAAAAAATTTCAAAATTGCTTTTTTGTTTTATGTACCTTGTAAATTTTCTTATGCATTTTCAAAAGAGTTGTTATTTTGACATTACAAACAGACACTTCAATTTCATTTATTTGTATGTGTAGATATGAAATATTATGGATATTTATATGGATTAGTCTGTGCTTTAGAAGAACAGGTAAGTTTTTTATTAATAGAAGTTATCTTAGAAGGTCTGTTTGTTTCGGAGTAGGAACTGTGGGAAGCCAAATGTAGATCAACAATAACAACGCAACGATTCGATGTTTTGTTTCACTATATGGACAGCAAACATGTCATGAAATAGTGCGTTTTCTTGCTTTCATTTTAAGAATAAAATAAAAGCTGTTTATTTTCTCACATAGGTACTAGCTATTTTTGATCGAAAGAAAATTTTGCACGAATAAACAGGCTATATATTATCCATTTCCAAACCTAAAAACTTCATCATAAAAATATATCCAAAAAAATGTCTGCGAGGACGTCGTGCGTTGTATAAACGGTACTAAACCAATATCACACATGTTTTTTATATATGGCGTAGAAATTGAGGGGCTTGCTGAGGGTCCCGGGATATATGGTCCAATAAAGCAGGGCTCGGGCTATAAACGTCGACCCACCACCATCGGCCAACTTCACGGTAAATTGCGACAAGGGGGAACTTCAGATTTTTCCCCTAAACCACGTTAATAGTGTGTATTATGAAACGGTTTTGGATATTTATATTTAAGGTCCTTGAGATGTACGGACGGGTTTCTGGACTAAGCGGTCAGTTTAGTTAATTTGAGTAGTTTTGCTTAGAAAATGTAAAAAACGTAGGTAACTAAGTAAGGAACTTGATTTAGACCTGGTCAAGGCATAATAATGCAAGGCCTTCTTTTGCCTTGCATTATTATTATCCCCATACATAATAAATACGGGGACCATTTTAGTCACCTAAACTTTACATTCTTTTTTTTTTTGTGGATGGGAAACCATCAAATGACTTCTCCCGCTCTGGGCGGAGCGGGAGGGCGTGTCAGACTTTTACTGACTAAAACCCACCCGTGTTCCTTCTGTTGCCTGTGCCGGGGCCGCGGTAACTCTTTCGAACATCCCGCAACCCTAGCTGGCATCGGCCCTAGCGGACCCCGTCAATAGTGCTGACATCTCTTTGACGCGCGCGTGGAACACGACGCGCCGTCGACTCGGGCCTGGTCCTTACCGGACGGCGAGCTACCCATTGCTCGCCGTCCGCAAGCCCGCGCCTACGGTGGCCGGGAATCGGCTGCCAATTCCCGACGCCCAGGGCGTCTCCTGCGGCGACTAGGGGCGTGAGGGCGCAAAGCTTGCCTCTCCCTCACGCGTCCCGCCTCCTCCTTCACGAGCATTACTGCTTCGCAGAAGGAGGTAATGGCTTCCCATGCACTCTCGCTCCGTACCATGGCCTGGACCAGAGCCGGACGCGAGAGATCGCCGCCGCCGATCGCTTCCGCGAGGACACGGCGGTGCTCCGCCCAAGCCGGGCAGACCTCCACCGTATGCTCCACCGTGTCCTCCGGGCGATCCACACAGTGGTGACACCCGGGCGTTTCCTCCCGCCTTATCCGGAACAGGTACCTCCCGAAGCACCCGTGTCCGGTGAGGACCTGCGTCAGGCGGAAGGTGAGGACGCCGTGGCGCCTCTCCAGCCACTCCTCAAAGAGGGGACTTATCGTCGCAATTGTGGCGTGCCCAAACTTTACATTCTTGTATTCAAAATTTTGTGATTAACTTACAGTCAATCGTACGATACTCAACTACTTACTTGGTACAGAAATTAATAACTCTGTTTAAAATCATATTAAAATAATGAATCATCCGTAATATTTCGCCAGTACTGTGTTGCCAGCATTTTACTGCGAAATTCTGCAATAAAAAGTATTTCATTTCCCTTGAAATATGACATCACGGATTGTAACGCGGGAGCTCTGACTGCACTTTATGACTTCATAAAAATAGTTGTATTTTTTATTACCTACATAACCAGATTTGAAATCCAAATGTAGCGATCGATTTCGTTTGAATTACGTCATTATTTTTATGCTTACTGGGTGAACTGAAGAGTGTTTGGGTATATTTATAAGATGTATTCTTGGTAACTTTCTTTTGAAAATAAAACTGTGATGGAAATTATTTATTTCCAAAAAAAAATCTAATTAGAAAGATGCATTATGCCATTTATCTAGTCTGTATGTACGAGCATTTTATCCGTATTCCTGATGCGACTGTTATTATAAATTCCCATTAGAATATCATGTTCTACTTACAGTTTAATGAGAAAGTAATCCGTTCAAATAATATTATTATTTGCTCCAAATGGAGGAAAGCGTTAAAGATAATAGCTTTTTCATCAAAAGTAATTCATTCCGTATACTTATACGTAACTCCGTTTTCCGTTAAAAACGTCGTATGTTTACATAGATTGGTGCAATTTGGCGGAAAAGCCTTCGATGCTCATATTTCTACTAAATAATTACGCTCATAACATTTTAGACGACAAAATGAAAAATGTTGACTCTCATAAATTGTGGCGAGTTCCAATTTGGTTAGCCTTGAAAGCTAAAGCTCAGTACTTGGTTGTAAATAAAGGCATAATTCATAAATTAAATCTTATCTTTTGTTGACATTTACGACTTTCACTAAATAACAAGAAACTACAAGAAATTAAATTGTTCGCTGCATTGTGAAGATAGGTTCAAACTATAACACGGCGGACCGTAGTTATTTCTTTGTCCAAGAAAACTTGTGCCGACAAAAGCAGTACACCAGCCCGGAGATACGAAAGGAAAGCAAAATTATTGTATCTTAACGAAATAAATGGGGCCAGTAGTGAATGTTCCGGCGATATAGCGCGCCGCCTGGCTTCACCCCTTGTTTTGAACAAAACTTACTCATACGGAGAACGACTTTAGGCCGAGAGCCAAATAGCACTTTTAAAATTTCTCACCAAATTGCTTTCTTAAAATTATTTTTGCCTATTTAAGATTTCGTTTCTAGGTTTCCACTCAAACTTGGAATGATATGGAAACTTTTAGATTTATTTTAAAGTTTTTGACACCCGGTTAAAACTTGATGTTGAAGATATTCCAGAAATATAAAACGTACCGTGTTTTATAGGCACTTAGAGTTGGAAATGTGTAGTAATATAGGTAGTTCTTCAGATGCTTATTTTTATTTGTTAAAGTCAAGTCTTGAGAATTGGGTCACAAGCTAGCACTTTTGTTCAATAGTCACCTTTAAGTCTGACACATGATCACTATAATAATATGTGAGTTTTAACGATATGGCGCAAAATGAAAATGCTGCGTGTGAAGTTAGCGAAATGCAAGATGCGAAATGTCATGCTTGCCTAACAAAAATTGATAGAACCAGCTTGTGGTAGTTACGCACTGCAAGGTTGTTTTGTATTACATAGTCATTATGTTAGCCTCCTATATATTGATTGAATAAAATCTTTGATTTAATTTTTTTTACAGTGATCGATGAGCTAAGATAACTTTTTTTTGTGGAAAACTATTTTTATTCACATACCTAGTTCGGAATTCAATTTTAGGAATCAACATATTTTTCTTTGTTTTATCAACATGCAACACATGTAATTTTGAATTTTCATAATAACTATTTACTTTTCCAATTATTATGAAACAAAAATAAAACTAGTTCCCAGCTCCCGGCCTACTGTCAGTTCCCGATAGCGTCGTCGATCGCGGCGCCTTTATCAGCTATTTTCCCTTCATATCCGATATTATTTTATACCGTAGCCCCAGGGCTCCTGCACCCTATATTTCACAAACGATGGGAAGCTTGTAAGAGATTGGATCCGTTCGTATCTCGAGTGGAAATTTCGCATACGTTAACTTGATGGGTATCATATAATTATATAATCACTAAGTAGTGACTGTGATTGTTATTATGATTAGTTTATTTTGTGCGCGGTTTTAAAAAAGATTCACTACATCATTTGTTTCATTTAGTGAAAACATTTATGTACTTGTATATTTTGCGATAATCAGCGAAATGTACAGTAAATATTTTTTGTATCAACTTGTTTTCAATTGAAAAACGGTCATGCTCGTGTAGATTTAAGTTTTTGACAGAGATTTTCCAAGAAAATAATAATTTCCTTGTGGCTATCAGGAGCGGGATCGGGACTAACATTTTACGTTGCTCCTATTGCTTTTGCTTATCTACTAGTTGATTATTGGCCTCAATAACTTTGTGTCGGAATATAATATAGAAGAAAGCAAAATGCTTTATTCTGCACAAATACAACGCATATTTTAAAATAAACGTAAAATACACACAATAAAAAACAAAGTAGCGAAAAGCCCAGTGTTCGAAAATTCTAAAAAAGAAACCGAGAAATTACAAATTTAAAAGTTTTACAATTTAAAGTTCATGTAATTTTAGGTATATTGGCTATTGCGCCACACCGATTGTTAGTAGAGAGTCTAGTGTTACTGTGCGAAGTCTCGGTTGCGCATCGCCCGGTATTGGTGACGAACGACAATCGTCCACCAGCGTCGCCGGCGTCGGCGTCATTATAAAGAGATATAGAATGTTGGGTGTTATGTGGTGCACCACCATGCTGCTTGGGTAAGTACACTAACTAGTTTAGTACACGTAGGCATATTCTATAATAGTGCACCTGTAGTACTGATACATTTCATAACACTGTAAATATTTACAAACACGGATGGTTTACAAATCCCATCTCGTAACACGTATTGTCGGGTCCATTCTTTTATAACTTAAATCACAACAAAACCGACACATGCAACTTCCCGAACCCGCGCGTTCTCAGCAATTTGATTCCGTATATTTGTCAGTCTGTCGCTCTGTCGGTACGCTACGTAAGCGCCAGACATTGATTCGACCGTTTTTCGTAATTTAATTTGTGTAACCCCCCGCCGCGGCCGGTCCGACCTCCCACGGTCCCGGTTCATCCCGACACGGTTCGGGCGTAACTTCGGTTCGGATCTCCGCGATACTGTCACACATTAGACACGCTGTCAGCTTTACTCCAAACTATGTGCTGGTAATACCGAGATTTGATACTCGATATGATCTGAGAATGAATGTGTAAACTCGTGTTCTTGTTTGTTGAGTCATATTCTAATAGACTAGGCGCTGCACTACATGCATTAAGCAACGTATTGTTGTCTGTACGATTCGGAACGAGTAACTTTACTATTGTGTTTATAAGTAAACACGCCCATTTGTATTCAGCTCTACATCGCACACAAATTCAAATGAATACCTCAATAACTTGTCTGTGCGTCGTACACAAAGAGCATTGTCTTACCCACATAAATGTAAGCGTCAGGCGAATGCAATCTAATCTTTTTAGCTACAAAAAGGGTTGAATCTGCGCCATTTCACTGTTTCCATTCTAAACAGACAGCGGGCGGTATGGCAGAGGTCCAACGAACCCCGTTGTACTTTTTAGTGGGAAATCTTTTTACGGCGCAGCCGAAGGGTTACTGTATTTAAAGGATTGTTGGAGCGGTCCGGTGCTTATTTAAACTGGTGTAAGCCTCTCGTTATTTTTTCATACATTTTTCGTTCTTTTTAGGGGTTTTTAGAAGGCCTACTTTGGGAATATGAATATTTAGGTTGGTGTTTTAAAACTTCTTGAGGTTCGTAAATGTTTTCATGGAAATGGTTTTGTGTATTCGACGGAATTTTTTTTGTTGGAAATCAAAGGTTTTTTCTAGTTAACCGGAATGCCAAAGTTACAGACAAAATGCTTAGATAAATAAGTGGATGTATTTAGGATGTAGGAATCTCCTGGCATTTTCTTTAGGATGTAGGAATCTCCTGGCATTTTCTTTAGGATGTAGGAATCTCCTGGCATTTTCTTTAATAACATATGCTTTAAAGCTTTTCTTTTAAAACATTCCCATTTTATGTTCAGTGTTTTTATGTTCTTTCTCAAAACTCGCGTATTATTACTCAAAGTCAAATCTATCAATTTCCATAACATTTCGCTCAATTTCTCGATGTTGACGAACGAATTCGAAGAAAATTGGTTAAATAAAAGCAAAGAACGAAATACAAAAAGCAACTCCATTTTTCCATATACTTACATATGTAATAAAATGAAGGAGTTTATTGGCTTTCAGTGCCACGTACTTAAACAAGCTGGTGTTATAGATTTTACTAAAGTCTGAGACATTGTGAGATAAAATAATAATACGAGGCGTAAAATAATAAGATATCTAACTATTACGAAGTGTGCACTGGGGTTTCATACTCGCGGGTTTTAGCTTGCATGTCATGTAGTATCTATATCAGTTATGGTTTTAACGTAAAAAAAGCTATGGATCCAGTGATAGCAGAACACTAAACAGTTTGCTCGATTCCTTGGAGTCCTCTAGCTAGAGTAATATAAGTGTATTGGTCATTGAGATAGGTACTTTCAAAAAGCTGGTAGGGCCTACCTGCTTTTTGAAAATATCTCACCACATCTCACGCGAGATTTAAACTATCCTCTGAAGTCAACCATAAATAAACATAGCGTACATACATAGGTAACCAGCTGCAATTGGTTGGACTGAAAGCCGACCTCAACATAGTTGGGAAAAGGTTCGGCAGATGATTACATTCATAGGTACTTATATAAACTCACACCTTTTTCCCATAAACAGGCAGAAACTACAGGACGGTATCTGCTACGATACTTAGACAGTCCTTTTGCTTCGTTTACGTTCATACATCAAACAAACAAACATTGCTTATACAAATTATTCAAAGTACTGTAACGATTCGCCCGGCGCTTTGGACGAACCGTTAACTAAAAGGAGATTCGTTTTATAAATAATACACCGTAACACTTTCCAATATACTTCTATTCATAAAATAATCCGATCACATATCTCTACACCAGCACCCGTCAGGGCCGGGGAGCCGACTGCACAGAACACTAATACTCCTAGCCGACTGTCACACCGACTGTCAACTACATTGTTTTTTCTTCGCCTATTCTAACATTCAAACTCAACGTTTGTCTTTTTAAATTAATCCCGTCTAAACTTGCGATGGTTGCATGCTAATGGCACGCCCAGTTAAAACCTCTACAGTACCTAAACCTTCTCCTAAACAAACGTAACTTACAAATCACACTCGAGGGTAACTAAACTACCCACAATTTCCCATTGACAGTAGTTTCCAATATGGCGCGGGTCACAAAGCCTACGCCGATATTTGGGCACGGCTCCAAGGCCTATAATTCTAACTGCAAACGAAGTTACGGACATTAATTGAGTCGAAAGATGGCCTAGTTCATTAGCAGTTACTTGTAAATGTAGAATTTTACGATGGAAAGTTATTAATCATTTGTCATAATTAATAAAAAGGTAATTTTTAATTGTAAAGTGAAAGTTGGGTGCTAAGTTTGGCTCCACCCGATCATATTTTCCGGAATCGTAACCTTCTACAGGTAACATAAACTTATTTACATAAAACTGGGTAATTTAGACTTAATATTATAAAGAGAGAGAGCAAATTTTGAGAGTCTGGGAGTCTATGTATATCTGGAGGGTAATCTCTGGAACCACAGCTCCTATTTGAAAAACACTTTCCCCATTTGAAAGGTATAATTTTATACTAAATGGACCTATCACAGATGGCTGTATAATATTATGTAAATTTATACAAAGCTAACAGTTATGATGATACTCGTCTGTTCATAGAGCTTCCACGGCGTGCGCTGCGTAACTAGACCCCGTTCCCACGGACGCGTAAAAATCGCCTGGCGCGAGTTTTACGCGTCTTCAACAGTGTTCGAACGAGCGTTAAAAAATTACTTCGAACTGATTCGTCGTGGAGTGCGGACGTACCATGTGCTCCGTAAAATTATGAGTGGTAGACATTTGTGTGGCCAAGAGACGACAAAAAAGCAGAACAAATTTTGGGTGCATCCCATTTTTTCTCCATGATGATTTAAGACAATATCCTGAAAAAAATGTTATTTAGTTTAGAATGTGGATGCGCATATTTGACGAGCTATTAAATTGAATAAAGCCAGTATTAACACGCCGAGATACCAACACGCGAGTTTGTCCACCCGCACTTGCGGCACGTCTACACTACACAAGCCGGCACGCCGTACTGACCAACGCGCGTGATTTTATCGCATCCGTGCGAACACATCCATATTATGTCGTATTCATTCAACGCTCATCACCGAGCGTTGAAAATCGAACACCGTGCGATTTAAAATTGCATAATCAGTCTGTCATGTTCCCACTGCTGGGACACAGGCCTTCTCTCTATGAGAGGGAGTCGGCTGTAATCCACCACGCAGGCCCAGTGCGGGTTGGTAGATGTCACATGTCTTCGAATTTTTGGTTCTAGGACACACCGGTTTCATCACGATGTTTTCCTTCACAGTTTTGAGAGCAGTGAAAAAAAATTACACAAAGTAAAGCGCCTGCCTGGGTCCGAACTCACGACCTACAACTCGTAACTCAGAGCCGGTACCACTGGGCCACCACTGCTCTTTCTATTTAAAATCGCGGCTGTGTGAACAGATGTACGGCTTTCTATTTGTTCCATTCCTAGCGTGGCACGCGATTTTCCTGCGCGCGATTTTTACGCGTCCGTGCGAACGTGGGCTTAGAATTACACGAAAAGCATGTATGGCTGAATATTTCCTCTTGAAAATTAAAAAAAAAAGTCCACGACAACATATAAGAATAATTCACAGTAACTATATAACATTTTATTATGATTTTATACAATACTTATTCTGTTATGGCTTGAAACCAAAATTAAACCTGACGAAGTTGCTAACATAATAATAGCCGAGGTTCCAAATCAGCCACGGGGATCCCTTAAAATTTTATTTGGTGATTTAAAACATGATCCATGGCCCATGTGGGAAACATAACATAAATACTCCCCGCATTACCAATGGAATTTGCGGTAAGAAATACCAACGGAAACTTATAGCTGAGATGGAAACAGGGGTGGATGGTTGTCCAGTTTTTCGTTGAAGAAGCCCCGAAGACAGTGGCAATACTGTGAGATTGATAGTTCCAGGAGAGTAGGTCACGGTTAATAATAAATGCGTAGTTCCATATTTCCCCGCACTGTGCAGGGTGCAGAGGCTTTAACGCCCCATCAATGTTGAGTATTGTCAATCAGTTAAAGCGGTTAAATATATCTGAAAATATTATATAACAACAAAGGATCCAACCAGGCCACTGTCTCTGTTGAAAACAAAAATAAAATAGATCGAAACATATTTAAATGGCCGATAGATTATCACATAGAAAGCTGTTTGAACAGTTCTCGAGTTCCACATTCATGAGAGGCATCCAACAGTAACCCATTTAACGGTGCACCTAGAAAATGGACAGAGAGAGTTTTTCACAGAAAACAATCTCAAGAATAGAGTTGAAACCCGCTGCAACAACACCGCGTTCTTTGACTTATATATCCGAGACGACTTCGCGAAGACTTTTTTATAACACGATGTTCCTCAGTACTAAAACGAGGGCAAGAGGTCGAAGGGTATCCCAGCATTAAGAAAGACTCTGCCCTTGGTAGAATGTACAGTATTCATCCTAGCCAATCTGATTGCTTTGACTGTCTCGTTGGTCTAGTGGTCGCAAGCGCTACTGCTGAGTATGAGGTTCTGGGTTCGATTCCCAGGTCCGGCAAAGTGTTATTGGGTTTTTCTATCTGGAATTTCTCAGTTGTAGCCCGGAGTCTGGATTTGTGCCCAGTTGATGGCAATAGCCTCGCCCCCTATTACATGGGACTTAAACAAAACTGGCGAAATGTGGGTGTACTATTGGTAAACCTCTGCCTAACCCTTCGGGGAAACAAGGCGTGATGTTATGCTTTCATTTAAGGAATCTTTTACAACATGTTCGCGATCCAACATCTTTCCAAAGTCTTTTAACAGTTAATGGACAGGTCGTGCCAACCTGTCAAGCAGCCTGTAAAGAACCATTAAAAATCATTAGAAGATTTTGTTCTGCCTCTACCCCAGAGAACCAACGAAAGCGATTCTCTAAGGACAACAATGGTAAATGATTGCAACCAACTGAATGAGGACGTTTGTTGTTACGTACCAGAAGTACCCTGACGCCATAGTGAATATCGTTGAAAACAATGAAGGCAAAATTAGTTTTTATCGATGCACCCGGTGGAAGCGGAAAAATGTACTTAGTGGTGGGAAAACTGCCCATTTCACATTTCAACTGGCTTTGAATGTCTCCCTCCAGGAAGAATTCACATGTTCCATACGGAAAAACGGGCTGTTGGGCAAAATTTTTCAAGAGGTTTGTCTCATAATAGGTCTCATAATGGGACGAATGTAATATACGGTGAGCCGCCGCTCTTTTAAAGAAGCAGTAGACAGAACTCTAATATGTCTAAGAAGTTCAGACAAAGTTATGGGAGCCGTCACCAGGCCTGTTTGCCAATGACTTTCGTAAAACTCTTCCTGTGGTGCCTAGGGGAACACGTGCAGACAAACTAGGGGACGGGAAAATACCTGAAAGGGATGCCCTACTCAACTTAGATGAGGTAGGAAAGTTTGTCTGAAGTCTGAATGATTTGATTTTGAATGTTCACCCAGCAATTGAGAATCTTTGTCAAAAAGATTTCACGTGGATGCACGAGAGGGCGATAGTGTTGCCAAGCAATAATTCTTCTGTTGATCATATCAATGAAGAAATGTTAGAAAGAATACCAGGTGATCAAAAAATATACAAGATCTAACATAAATAACGCACAACCTCTTAAGGGGTCATTGTACTCATCATGATGAACAACTTTTACTATGGGACCAAACCTGAAATCGCGAAAAAAAGTCTGCTGTTCCCTAAATTTTGACGAGTTATGCGAACATAAATGTAGGGAGTAGCTGATTTTTTTTTGTTCTGTTGATACCTTCTTAGAGACAGATGACGTTGTGCATTATCCACAGGATTTCCTTAACTCTTCAGAACTTTCCCCTCATTTCCTAAAAATATAAGTCGGTGTTCCACTAATTTTATTGCGAAAAATAAAGACGCCTCATCAGTGCAATGAAACTAGTCTACAAGTAAAATCGCTACGAAATAATGTGACAGTGTCTCTTACAGCTCTAGCGGAAGGTCAGTCGTCATATTCCCCGCATTCCCATGATCCCTAGCGATTACAGTTTCCAATCAAAATTTCTTTCGCCATCACCATCACCAAATCCCAAGGCCAATATTGGACTTGACTTAAGGCCAATATTGGACTTGACTTAAGGGAAGATTACTTTACTCTTGGACAATATTATATGTCGGTCTCTCTAGATCAGGCAATGCGGAGAATCACTTAATTTTAAAAACTCGGAAAAACGGAACAAAAAATGGTCAGGAAGTTTTAAAATTAATTAAACCTAATATTTAAGATAGATAAAGTGTTTTTTTTTAAGACACGTGACACCACATGGAAATTATTGCATCTGCGCGAAGCCGGGGCGGGTCGCTAGTACATTTCTATACTGGATGATTTTTTTTACCGTCTCGAAATTTTTACAGGATGTTCTATCCATGAACATGAACAACTTTCACTATGGGGCCAACTATGAGATCACGAAAAAAAAATCTGCTGTTTCATACATTTTGGTCAAGTAGGTTTGAACTTTTCTATTAAACAGTAGATTTTTTTTCGTGATTTCAGAGTTGGTCCCGTAGTGAAAGTTGTTCATATTCATGGGTAGAACACCCAGTAAAAATTTCGAGACAGTAAAAAAAATCACCAGTATAATCACATTTAGTTTAGTATGTAATTTAATTGGATTATTATTTCTTCTTGGTTTTCGCTACACGTCGTCGTCGATGTCACGGAATTACCTGACACAAAAACCAACTGAGTTACCGCACTTGTTCGGCGCATTGTTAATCGCAGCTGTAGCATGAAATACAGCTAGGATTCTCCAGATTCATTTTGTTGCCTCTCTACGACACAAACAGAAATACAGCTAGGATTCTCCAGATTCATTTTGTTGCCTCTCTACTACACAGATAGAAATACAGCTAGGATTCTCCAGATTCCTTTTATAGCCTCTCTACGACACAAACAGAAATACAGTTAGGATTCTCCAGATTCCTTTTGTAGCCTCTCTACGACACAAACAGAAATACGGCTAGGATTCTCCAGATTCCTTTTGTAGCCTCTCTACGACACAAACAGAAATACAGCTAGGATTCTCCAGATTTCTTTTGTAGCCTCTCTACGACACAAACAGAAATACAGCTAGGATTCTCCAGATTCCTTTTGTAGCCTCTCTACGACACAAACAGAAATACAGCTAGGATTCTCCAGATTCCTTTTGTAGCCTCTCTACGACACAAACAGAAATACAGCTAGGATTCTCTAGATTCCTTTTGTAGCCTCTCTACGATACAAACAGAAATATAGCTAGGATTCTCCAGATTCCTTTTGTAGCCTCTCTACGACACAAACAGAAATACAGCTAGGATTCTCCAGATTCCTTTTGTAGCCTCTCTATGACACAAACAGAAAACAACTTTATCTTTTGACGACCTAGGCTGCAAATGATCTTTTTCAGCGGCCTACATTACGACTTGCCCAAGACGAATGGCTGTTATAATACTTTTCTTTCCTCTCGTCAGCAGGAAATCAGCGCGCCGGCTAATGGCCGCAATATTGTTGCAGAGACAAATTGTCACAACACATGTTAGGAGTTATGCGATCCTGGTACTCGCGGTACGGATGTTTGAATTGGATTATGCTGATAAAATCTCTCCGATAAATTGGTCTGGAGGATTGTGGGTCCATAAAAAGAGTCATTTTATTGTGAATTTGTTGCAAATAGAAAATATGATTTCGTTTTATTTTTTCATTTTAAATTGCATAGTGGTCGCGCGGAAAATTTTTTGTTGCCTTTGTTCAACTTTTTTTTTATTTACTTATTTAACTTGGAAAACTTTGTATATTGCTGATAGGATTTTGGTTTACAACTTGGAAGGGATGAAAAGAAAATCTACTGCTCCCTACATTTTGAATTTTCCCTACATTTTGACGAGTTATGCGAACATAAATGTAGGGAGCAGCTGATTTTTTTTCGCGATTTCAGGTTTGGTCCCATAGTAAAATTTGTTCATAATTATGAGTACAATGATCCCTTAAGAGGTTGTGCGTTACACCTTGTATATTTTCTTTAATTAATTCATCCATTTATTTATTCACGATCCCAAACGCCTACGGTAATTCTAATTCTCTCGCCCAATAGTTTTACTAACCTTGTCTAAATTATAGTACCAAAGCCCCCAACAGTACTGAAATCACCCATCCTCCACCAACATTTGGGGGAAAAACTTGTGTTATATGAAAGTTGGCGCGAACTCGCCGATGTGCCGTCACACGTGCACTTTATGGTGGCGACGAGACTGACATTTTTTCCCTCCAATGCACGCCCCTTCATGAATATCTGGAAACTGTTGAGCGGGCGCGGGGGGGGGGGGTAAACTTACAAAGTTTAAGCGGAAGAAGGACGTGGCTTTTTTAATTTTTGTGGAGTATGTGACTTCATTAAGATGTAACTAGCTTGCAGAGTTACTGAGAGGAGTTCATGTGGTGTTCTGCTGCATAGGAATATGAAATATATGCAACTGGGTTGGGGGTTTCAGAGCACATAAAAATAATTATTTTAGTACGTTTTCTTCTTTAAAATAGGTCATCCAGCAGACACTTTAAAGTAAGCTTTAGTTAGACATAATGAAAACTAAAATCAGGCCCAGACGGAGATGGCGGGATGAGGTGGACTCAGATCGGTCCTTGGCAGCTTTGGACAGAGAGAGGTGGAAGGAGAGTAGGGATGCCTTTGTCCAGCAGTGGGACAATGATGGCTAAAAACAAAAGTATGTTGTATTTAAATTTTTTCAAAGCTTAATTTTCCGTAATTATTCGTTGGAGCCAGTCACCGTTTGTCCATTTTACAATTGAGATTGTTTGATAACTTTATTGTTCTTTATTGTATTTACGTATATTGAAAACTGAAGAGGTCCAACTTCAAGAGGTAACACAAGGCCTACACACAGTAAGGCCACAGTTAGGCGAAAAATGTCATCGCTTACTCATTCATGCGTTGACAGTTGACAGTTGGCAGTGCACCCCGCCGTGCCACACAGCGCTGAACATTCCGATGACAAGTAGGTGGGTTGTGCGATGCGTTCAGAAGCGGATTCTTTTTTAGCTTTGATCTGCTGAGTTTTGCATCACAATGCCGCACCGCATACGTTTATCCTTTTCGTCTCCATCTTGCACAGACATGAATCAAGTTTCGTAATAAAACTGGTAATCGATTTATTGGTCCTATTTGCGACGCCCCCTCCGGCAAACAATCCCAACTTTCTTCATACAAACTCTATACAAATTCATACAAACTTCATGCAAACTTCGCCGACACCTATTTAAAAGTTTTTTTCGAATATGTTCTGTACACGTGTCGCGTACAACCTTGTTGATGACACTTTGATGGATTTCTGAACTGTTTTTCTTTTTGTGAATATTAATGGCGGTGAATGCTTGGGAGTCTGATTATCTTTTTATTTTCTTGTTTATGTTTGTTTATCAAAGTAGGTATTTTTGTATACTTACGGAAAAGATGAATGGCTACTTATGAGGTCAACGACGGTGCACGCTTGGCAAATTAAAGTAGGACATTCGCTATCAAATTTGAATGACGTAAAACTAATTGCGTGACGTCTTTGGAATCCACTTACGGTTTTATTCCAATAGCGTCACGCATAAATGTACTCAATCAATTTACACTACTTTCTTCTACTTTTTCAATTAATTTACATTACTACAGGGCAGTCCTTAAACACGCTTAAACATTTTCACTTTAACGTTTAGGTACCTACCACTTGACCCAAGAGTTGGAATTTCTTTTCACACATTTGTTATTCCAATAAAGGGGTCAACCCATTTTGTGGCCTCCATAACATTAATTGTATTAACGTAAAAAGGTAAAATGTTAATGCCATTAACATGAAAGACCATAGAACGTACTGTAACTCGATCCCGACTGACGCGAGCGAGGTTTGCGTTTCACCTCCGCGTTAACAATGACACGTGTCGAGTTACGTGCGTTGTTGTCTCACAACGTCAAATGTAAGATGTTTCAGATTTTATTATCTTTGTAGTAACTAAATATTTTGTGGATTTCACGAAACGATGCTTTTCTGTGTTACCTTTAGTTTGGTGTCGCGCAAAGTATAAGGTCGTATTTCATTTGAAAATACTCCTATCATTTGGTGCATAGAGACCTTTCGTTTCCTTTTGGCTTTTACTGGTCAGTTCCCAGAAAAGCCAAAAGCCTGAATTGTCAGAACATTTATGAAGCATTTGTAGATTATACTTACACGAAATATTGTCTGCAAGTAGTACTGACTCCCAACTGTTATAAACAAGTGTGAAAACTGATGTACACTTCGCATAAATTAGCCTATAATGTTCCCACTGCTGGGACACAGGCCCCTCTCTGAGAGAGGGAGCGGGCTGTAATCTACCACGTGGGCTCCGTGCGGGTTGGTAGATGTCTATCACCGAAGATATTTCTATACAAGTAGGTACGGATCGGAAAATCTTCGTAGAACGTGATAGATTCATACCCGGAGAGTACGGTTAAATAAGCATGCTGGTCGGTCCTGTCACCTCCATAAACTTGACCATGCATAATTAATAAGCATGCTGGTCGGTCCTGTCACCTCCATAAACTTGACTATGCATAATTAATAAGCATGCTGGTCGGTTCTGTCACCTCCATAAACTTGACCATGCATAATTAATAAGCATGCTGGTCGGTTCTGTCACCTCCATAAACTTGACCATGCATAATTAATAAGCATGCTGGTCGGTTCTGTCACCTCCATAAACTTGACCATGCATAATTAATAAGCATGCTGGTCGGTTCTGTCACCTCCATAAACTTGACCATGCATAATTAATAAGCATGCTGGTCGGTCCTGTCACCTCCATAAACTTGACCATGCATAATTTTGTACTGAAACTTTCCACTCTGAACGTTTTAGTCACAAACCAATACCGTTCAGTTCACACGTATCGAAAGTCGACTCAATTATGACGTGTAAACAGCTCCCCAATCTGTTTGTCAGCACACCATTATGAGCGAATGTCCGCAGGGATCAACCAATGATTGTTGTGGTCGCCACGCTGAATGTCAGCCCGTTACTGAAGCGGGGATGGAACGTAAACACCCGATTAGTTTCGATCGGCTGTTGAGAGAATTATTGAATCGGTTTATGTTTAAAAGAATTAATGTTAACGGAGTATTGGTTTTGTGTGTTATCAGTATTCTGTGAGAACAAAGTTTAGTAGATAATACGGTCACTTCCTTGCTTTGATAAGTTCTTACCCACAGTGTCTCCAAGGCAGAACTATGTAGTTTATTTTAAGTGCTATTGATTGAACTAATCAGATTTATAGAAACAGGAGTTCGTTTAGATAACAAAAGTTAAGATTATAGTAAGTTAGCATACCAAATTAAGTTGCTGAAGAAAGTCGATCATTGTTGTTCGTTATCCTTTCTAATAACCTGATCAATATTCCACGTTTCTCTTGTTAGTCGTCTCGTGTGTATAAGATAAGAGCTAGGTACTTTCACTTGACATGCGCGTGCCTACAGCACCGCTCATGTATTTAATGCTTAACACAGATAAGTTTAATCAAGTTGTATCGCTACAGCTACCGGAATACGCATCGACTCCACACATGCACAGAATAGACAGAAGTTCTACTTCAGGCTACGTTATCACGGGCGCTCTTTTTAACGCGACGTTTCTTGCCGCGCACTAAATTTCCAACCCTCCGCTTAGTGGCGTAAGTTGAACAACTGTGCACTTTTTCAACGCACTAGATGCACTCTGTTGGATTCTCAACGCTCGGTTTGACGCCGAGAGTTGAAAATCCAGAGCACGGTCAAAAACTTAGCGTGTAAAAAAGCGCCCGTGTGAATGTTAGCTAACACGAATTAATTTAACACCAGTCATAGTGTTTTATTAATCCTACTTCTATATATTAATTGAACTGAAACATAAAATTAATGTTTCTATGGTCACCTTGTAGAAGTTTTCACAGACTTACTGTTTACTGCACTAAAAATACTTGTCAGTACCAATGTTGTGAACAAAGACGTAAGAGTATTTTCGAGCGCTGATCAGAATAATCCTTCGGGGTTTTCTGTGCCGCCATTATTACGCGTTAACTCTACTGTTTATCATCGACATTTACATTTTTAATTAAAGCGAGCCGAATACGTGGGAGTCGCTTCAGATTCATTGGATTATACAGGTGAGCTCAATTCTTGCTCTATATTATGCAAAGTTTTCGTTTTACTATACTTCTAGGTAGACAGACTAGGTGTGCAAATTACCAGACTACCACGATGAGAAAGAAAATACGGGCGAAATCAGACTCTCGTTCCTACTTCGGTCTTATACCATTTGCACCCTGGAATATTACATATTACACTCAAATAGTATGAATGCCGCAGAACTTGCAGGCAAAAGAACCAATCAAACTTTTCCTCTCCTGTTACCTGAGGATCGGCAAATCTCGGAAAACACACGCACGCGGTGCTTGCAGGTGGCAGACCTCGATGACTACTTTCTATAAGAGCTGCCGACTAGCCTATTTCCCAATCTACAACAAATAGCTACCATGCCTGAGAATCAACAGCGTGATAGGTCTCACACCTACTAGAATAATATTTCTTAGGCAAGCACTATTACACCAACCCGCAGGATTCGCAGATCCGGAGATATCATTTATCTTGTTGAACACATAAAGCAGATCTGTCGGGTGATCGATCGACACTTTACAACGCGATTGTGAAGTAACCGCTCATATTTCACTGTTGGATTTTCCTATCAACGGGTTTAAGTATGACTGATGATTTTGAAGGCTTACTGCTAGTTTTTAGTAGGTCAGATAGGTTTTGGCATGTTTCATCTTTAGGTTGCATTGTAAAATTAATTATTAATTTTATTACTTTACGTGGCTCGCTTACATGCAACATCACTTAGGCATTTTGATTGCTTCCTTGGCAAGGTTCGAGGCATTTGAGCTGCAGTGCTTTGCTCACCTGAAGGTGTTCTGTAATGGAGTAATCCTACTGCTAAAAGTTGTTCATGTTCATCATTTGATTAGATAATAGTATTGTATTTCGGCCTGGAGTCCAACCGAATTCAACCTGTCATCACTTTAGCTGACAGTCAGGATTACCTTCCAACAACGACTTTGATCAAGTGATAAAAGGTCGACTTACAGACAGACCGACTGTTAGCTACATAATAGGAATTAATTCATTTTCATACGCACTGGGTTCGTATCGCAAGGATTAACGCGGATTTAATTTAGTAAAAACAGATATTTTTCAATACACTGACCTGATATATTGGGGTCTTAAAATAAGCGATGACTGAAGCTATTGTTTACTATGACTCAACGTTTAATTAAACAGAAACTGAAAATTGGATTGTCTAGCGAACGTCACCTGCCAGTTTTATTTAATAGCGCCTTGATCTGAGGCCCATAAATATCCGCTAGTAATATTAGGTTATTTTTTTTCTCATAACAAAAGTTGTTCATGTTCATGAGTACTACACTCCCTTAAAGTTCTTACCTTCTTTTAAACGCCACACTGCATAACTTCAGTGGCGCACCTTTACACTATTCCTGACTCCCTGAATTACCTTTTACGACATCCGGAATTGATGAGACTTATTTTCGTACGAGCCCTATCTGCTATGAATACTTCAGCTTATGTTGGGCTCCCGCGCGTCACCGATATCCGCTAGTTTCCGAGGCTGTACAAACTGACAGGTGGGTATAATCCCATTTAACAGCTCTCAAAAATAAACCTTTTAAAATATGTATTCCAAAATTAATCCCAGAAAAGAACGTAAAAGAAATAAACGTATTATATGTTGTACGAATGTAGCGGAGATTGGGATTGGAATATTAACTCTATTCCAGGTTGACATTCAGAATATGAGACTTTCGATTTGCAATCACTTTGTGCCCTTTAAGTACAAACAGTATGAAAAATATTTTATAAAATTTGACCCGTTTCTGCTGTCCAGATTTTTCTTCCGATACAATGAAGATTCTTACATGAAAATGAGTCGATCAGCATTAAAACAATTGGTAAATACACCCTTTTTTATTTTACGGTCAACTTACACTTGACCAAAAAATAAGTATGCCAAAATTGTTTTCATAAAAAAACCTCCTATGTATTCGGACTTCCCCATACTGTCCCAACTGAAAAAAAAAAACGATCTGTATACAGGCCAATGTTAATTTTGTATAAGCTAACTGTATTTCAACGGATATTCCCCATTACCGCCAGTTTTTCCAACAAAAACAAAACACTGTCTGTGTTTCCAACACATCTCCCCAAAAACCAACTAATTCGGCGCACATCTGGCGATGAAGCGTAGAACAGACAAAGGAATGGTCCACACTAGCTAACAATGTGCCAAATATATCCGTCGGGTGTCTTGCGGTAAAAACAGTGAGTGGCGTAATTAATCGGGTGACCGCTGCACTCGGTAACGAGGACACGGAATAGATGGTTACAGAAGGCTCAAAATAACGAGCATAAACGCACGCACTCATAGACACGCGTGTACGTACAACGAGTGCAAGCGCACTTGCGAAGTCGCTGGTGGCGCTGTTGTACATTATGTTTGCGTGCGTCAGGTTTCGCTCGTTGTAAGCCGGTCTTCTGTACCTTACTATTTTGTGACGAGGAGCATGGGGAGCGTTTTGAAGATGAGAGCATTGTGACGGATTGGGGAAGTAGATGGTTTTTTAGGGTTCCGTACCTCAAAAGGAGAAAACGGAACTACAAACTTACGTTTGCAGTCGGAGGATTGACCGTGACGTATTAAGGGAAAACATGTTTTTCAGCTACAATGTTAAGTTTGTTTTTGGGGTAAATTCTTCCCAAATACGGAACGCTTCATTGTGCGTGGTCCAACACACATTTGGCCGGTTTTTAGTCACATAGGGAAGCGGTGCTAGAGTTGAAAAAATGCAATTAATTACTTTCTTGAATTCTTGATTATGGTTTCTTGATTAGTAGTAATATTCGGTTTATATATTTAGTATAGATAGGACCTCACTGATCATGCTGAGTTTGTCCCATTTACCTGTTTATTGTTAAAACCGGAATACAAAAATCACTATCTTTATGTTCCTGTTTAAAACAGCATCCGAATTCAGACCATAACACATTCACACAAACTTCAAATCAAATAATAAACCATAAATATAGGTCCTTCTAGTTCTCAATTCTACCTCTATAACCTCTGTCTACCGCTATAACCTCTGTCTACCGCTATAACCTCTGTCTACCGCTATAACCTCTGTCTACCGCTATAACCTCTGTCTACCGCTATAACCTCTGTCTACCGCTATAACCTCTGTCTACCGCTATAACCTCTGTCTACCGCTATAACCTCTGTCTACCGCTATAACCTCTGTCTACCGCTATAACCTCTGTCTACCGCTATAACCTCTGTCTACCGCTATAACCTCTGTCTACCGCTATAACCTCTGTCTACCGCTATAACCTCTGTCTACCGCTATAACCTCTGTCTACCGCTATAACCTCTGTCTACCGCTATAACCTCTGTCTACCGCTATAACCTCTGTCTACCGCTATAACCTCTGTCTACCGCTATAACCTCTGTCTACCGCTATAACCTCTGTCTACCGCTATAACCTCTGTCTACCGCTATAACCTCTGTCTACCGCTATAACCTCTGTCTACCGCTATAACCTCTGTCTACCGCTATAACCTCTGTACTACAGAGTCTAAGTTATACTCATTATAGTCGTTCATTTAAATATTTAATTGCTAGCGGTACGTGAGTGAGTGAGTGAATGAAAGCCGTGAACCACGTATGACCACGCACGGCCACTATGGACGAGCAGAACAGTGGCCGTGGTTAATAATGCAACTTACAACTTAATTTATGCGACCATGGTAATTATGTTGTTAAAACGGGTAGAATTTGTAGATGAAGTGTGAATATTTTGGTTCAGGTCAGGTGCGTAGTACTCGCAACCGGCGTGCGTGTATGACCAGTTGTATAAGGACGTAAACGAAGCAAAAGCAGTATGTAAGGATCTTAGTAGGTGGCGTTCTGTAGTTTCTGCCTACATCCATGGGAAGAAAGCGTGAGTTTATGTATGTGACGGAGAAGGTACATCTCTCTAGTTATCGTCAGCCATATTTTAAGTGCGACAGTTTCTAAACGTATTCACTGCTCGTTAGTTACCGACAAACTCTGCTTAACTCCGGTCGACGAGCGTTATGTTGTAGACTCCTTCGAGCGCCGCTTGGTGGCGCTGGCGTCCCGATTAGTCAAACGACGACTAACGTATTTCCGACATATTATTAAGTATGAATGTTTTGGTCAGTTTGGATTTGTTTTATTGACTTGCCTTTCAATTTAGGAAAAATCTTTGGAATTCTTCTTAAAATATCAGTTTGCATTCAAGTAAATAAAGCAACCTGTAGACATTAATATCGCTAAAACACACCCGTAATAAATAATTCCTTCAACATTAGAGTTTCGGCAATATTATCAGAAAATGACTTATATACAAACCTAATAAAAGTAACTGAATGGTCACTCATAATAATTATCATAAACAAAAGCGACCACGTACTAACTTGTGAACAAGATTACCTCCCTACGTTCCCTACAACATAAAGTTACAGTCACATCCTCAAACTTCCGCAGACAACGTGACCGCGCCTCAAACTTCGAGTTACAACAAAAAAGCTGGACCATCATAATTACAGACTTCCACTACATAAGCCTAACTCAAGTCGCAGCATCTCGCAGCAAAACATCGGAGCTTCTGCCCCACTTTACATTAACTGAGACACTCAACAAAAATGTTCAGAAGGGACATTTGACTCACTTGTGGATTAGGGTGTTGTAAAAAGCCAGCAGAGCCACAAACAGATTGTTGATCATATTTTCACCTTGAGATATTTAAACTTACAATTCAAACTCAAAGCATTTAGTTCAATTAAACCATTTACAGGCACTTTTGAATTGTCAAGGAGTCGGTCAGTCAGAAATATGAAGTTAGCAATTGATTACTGTATAATCCTGTCGTGGGAGAGTCGAGACAAACCTGGTCCGAAAGTGCTCTTTTACTGACCAACTTACAGTGGTGTCATAAAACATTTCATTTTCCATACTTTGGCGTTGATCAATGAATAAATTACTAAGCAGTTGGAAGGCCTTCTGCAGCTCTCATTTTAGCCGTAGAGCTCACAAAACGGCTGAAATCCGGAAAAATCCTGATACGTCCGGCCCGAGCCGCTCGGAACTGGTTATTTCCTGTCTTTAGATTAAGAAGACCGACCGTATCGTTCTATCACACTCTGCGCCCGCACACTCGAGTGTAAGAGAGGGACAGCTAATGGTTATTTCATGATAGATTTCGATACGTCGAAAAACGTTGGTGGCGGCTATCGCATCAACACTTGAGCCTGATTAAATGACGGTCGAGGTCATTACGACCCCGCGGAAATTTGTTTCAGGCTCGCCTTTTCCCGATTCGCAAGTAAATAGTGCGGATTATACGAGCTGTGGTGTGCCTCCGGCGATATCGGCCTCTATGGAGTCTGTCGGCCGAATCATTGATTCGGACAAATCTTGGGTTGCGGAGGGAAAGAAACACTCAGTGGTCGAGATATTCATGGGATTTACGCGTCTGTATGATTTGATGGAGCCGTTTGAGGCAGTACGTGAAAAAAGATAAGGGCATTACTGAATGTGGTGCCGGGTCGGTATCGAAACATAAATATTCTATGAATATAAGATTTCTTGTTGATAAACTCGGTTACATTTCTTCCCTAAACATCAACTCTTCGACCCGCGACTGCTGCTGTACGGCAGCTCGACTGCGGTCCAACGGTATTGCGATTATCTATGAAACTAAGCGCCCTATTTCTTTGGTTTTTGTGGTATAGTGAACATAAAAGATAGAGCTAATAATAAAACATGCCATTCTACCGCCATTTTAAATGTCAAAACGAAAAAATGGCAGCCAAAATTCACTTCCGAAAGTTACAAAAGAAATGGCGGAAAATAGCAAATGTTCGCACATAATATTATTTTTTTATATTTTATTGCTCCAATTAATCATAAAAAACTGCTTGAAATATGTAGGTAAATTAATGTAGTTTTTATTAATATTATTAAATAATGATGAACCAAAGGGACTTTATTTTTTTTTAAAAAAAGGTCAGTCAAGACCATACATATAATAAACAAGGAGCTATGCCCGGTAGAAGAAAATATATCGGAAACCTATGTCTTCAGTTAAGCCCCACTACAGGGCAACTACTGCACATGCAGTTCAGGAAAATCAATAGATACGCAGTCGCGCACACACCCGCATTTCTTAAATCACAATCAATTATAAACACATCGTGTATTTACCATGCACCGTACAACATCGGTCGCTATCGTTGTGCTGTGCACGAGCAATTTATTTTACATATACGCTAGTCATTGACTAAATCGGAAAGTTATCGATTCATCCATTTATAATTGTACAAAAAATTTATGGGGTCCTAAAAATATTATAATAAAATTAAACAAAATTTTGCTAAAAAAATATATTAATAGGTATGTAAATAAAAAAATTAAAACAATCAAAAATCCTATTATGTTGCTTTTGGCTGTCATAGCTTATTGAAACAGAAGGTATTGTTGAACCCTGCTATGGTGCTCACTCACTGACCTGTAACCGGTTGACACATTGAAAAATAGTACAGTCGCTGTGATATTTGAAAACAAAAATAACATAGTAAAAGCAAGAAATATTTACGATTTGTTATGTTTCATGATTTTAAAAACAAATATAGTAAAATGCTTGTACTTCCATATGGTAAATGATCCCGTGATTTACAAAGTTTTGGTTTTTACAAGAAACCACTGAACAACTCGGCATTCTTATAATTTATCACGATCTCAGTCGAAAGCGCACTAGTTCGCGGAGACGACCATTTGCCCAGGACATGTTCACTGCGCCCATGTCGCGCGGACATCGACACGCCCCCTTGTCACTTCTGCTTTTTGTATTTCTATGGTCACGACCGTCGCCGTCAACTGTATTTGGTGTCATGGTATTTTTTATCTTGTTGAACGTTTCAGTGTTTGTATGATGTTGTACACACAGCTAGCAACACATGTTTACGATAATTACAGAACGTTGAGTGAGGCTGGTTGGCGCCGCGAAATTCTATGACGTGTATCAATTCGTTATTTGGACATATTTTTAAATGGTTTTAAGTTGTATTATTGTTTTACCTTATTGATAGGTTAATAAACTTCGTATAAAAATGATTTTATAATGTACAAAATATGCAGAATTTTGAAATCTAAGGTCTTGAATGAAATGGAAAAAATAGGTGAAAATAAAAAAAAAATGTTTTTAATTTGACACATGCTCGTTTTATTGTAAACCAAATTACATGAAAGTCATACAACGAATAGGAAATATTATATAGATTATGAAAAAAATAGTTTTATATAGGTTGTGTAGTAAAATAGCGAGATTTAAAAGCAAGTGGTCCACAAAAAGGGCGGGTCCTCCTGAAAGCCGTCGCTAGACTTGCCAATTTTGACATTTGACAGCTCGCCAGTTGAAGAGAATGGATTTGAAACATGGGCTGGCGTACCATGCACACATGAGCGTGCGTTTATTGGTGAAATAAATATCCAACTGGGCTCACAATTCTTGGCGCTACAAAAACTTACAATAATAACAAATCCGTTTTATAGCATATCCGTTTCTTTTCATCATGAAAAGTCCTAGCAGATTAATACGATTGGGACTTAAAAACAGTCTCTGATATTTTATTTCCCGTCATAATGTCTAAGACGTCCCAGTCTATGCAATCGGATAGTTATTAGCGCGCCAAGTGACGTTATAGTTTGAGCTGAGGCCTCCATGCAATCGGATAGTTATTAGCGTGCCAAGTGACGTTATAGTTTGAGCTGAGGCCTCCATGCAATCGGATAGTTATTAGCGCGCCAAGTGACGTTATAGTTTGAGCTGAGGCCTCCATGCAATCGGATAGTTATTAGCGCGCCAAGTGACGTTATAGTTTGAGCTGAGGCCTCCATGCAATCGGATAGTTATTAGCGCGCCAAGTGACGTTATAGTTTGAGCTGAGGCCTCCATGCAATCGGATAGTTATTAGCGCGCCAAGTGACGTTATAGTTTGAGCTGAGGCCTCCATGCAATCGGATAGTTATTAGCGCGCCAAGTGACGTTATAGTTTGAGCTGAGGCCTCCATGCAATCGGATAGTTATTAGCGCGCCAAGTGACGTTATAGTTTGAGCTGAGGCCTCCATGCAATCGGATAGTTATTAGCGCGCCAAGTGACGTTATAGTTTGAGCTGAGGCCTCCATGCAATCGGATAGTTATTAGCGCGCCAAGTGACGTTATAGTTTGAGCTGAGGCCTCCATGCAATCGGATAGTTATTAGCGCGCCAAGTGACGTTATAGTTTGAGCTGAGGCCTCCATGCAATCGGATAGTTATTAGCGCGCCAAGTGACGTTATAGTTTGAGCTGAGGCCTCCATGCAATCGGATAGTTATTAGCGCGCCAAGTGACGTTATAGTTTGAGCTGAGGCCTCCATGCAATCGGATAGTTATTAGCGCGCCAAGTGACGTTATAGTTTGAGCTGAGGCCTCCATGCAATCGGATAGTTATTAGCGCGCCAAGTGACGTTATAGTTTGAGCTGAGGCCTCCATGCAATCGGATAGTTATTAGCGCGCCAAGTGACGTTATAGTTTGAGCTGAGGCCTCCATGCAATCGGATAGTTATTAGCGCGCCAAGTGACGTTATAGTTTGAGCTGAGGCCTCCATGCAATCGGATAGTTATTAGCGCGCCAAGTGACGTTATAGTTTGAGCTGAGGCCTCCATGCAATCGGATAGTTATTAGCGCGCCAAGTGACGTTATAGTTTGAGCTGAGGCCTCCATGCAATCGGATAGTTATTAGCGCGCCAAGTGACGTTATAGTTTGAGCTGAGGCCTCCATGCAATCGGATAGTTATTAGCGCGCCAAGTGACGTTATAGTTTGAGCTGAGGCCTCCATGCAATCGGATAGTTATTAGCGCGCCAAGTGACGTTGTAGTTTGAGCTGAGGCCTCCATGCAATCGGATAGTTATTAGCGCGCCAAGTGACGTTATAGTTTGAGCTGAGGCCTCCATGCAATCGGATAGTTATTAGCGCGCCAAGTGACGTTATAGTTTGAGCTGAGGCCTCCATGCAATCGGATAGTTATTAGCGCGCCAAGTGACGTTATAGTTTGAGCTGAGGCCTCCATGCAATCGGATAGTTATTAGCGCGCCAAGTGACGTTATAGTTTGAGCTGAGGCCTCCATGCAATCGGATAGTTATTAGCGCGCCAAGTGACGTTATAGTTTGAGCTGAGGCCTCCATGCAATCGGATAGTTATTAGCGCGCCAAGTGACGTTATAGTTTGAGCTGAGGCCTCCATGCAATCGGATAGTTATTAGCGCGCCAAGTGACGTTATAGTTTGAGCTGAGGCCTCCATGCAATCGGATAGTTATTAGCGCGCCAAGTGACGTTGTAGTTTGAGCTGAGGCCTCCATGCAATCGGATAGTTATTAGCGCGCCAAGTGACGTTATAGTTTGAGCTGAGGCCTCCATGCAATCGGATAGTTATTAGCGCGCCAAGTGACGTTATAGTTTGAGCTGAGGCCTCCATGCAATCGGATAGTTATTAGCGCGCCAAGTGACGTTATAGTTTGAGCTGAGGCCTCCATGCAATCGGATAGTTATTAGCGCGCCAAGTGACGTTATAGTTTGAGCTGAGGCCTCCATGCAATCGGATAGTTATTAGCGCGCCAAGTGACGTTATAGTTTGAGCTGAGGCCTCCATGCAATCGGATAGTTATTAGCGCGCCAAGTGACGTTGTAGTTTGAGCTGAGGCCTCCATGCAATCGGATAGTTATTAGCGCGCCAAGTGACGTTATAGTTTGAGCTGAGGCCTCCATGCAATCGGATAGTTATTAGCGCGCCAAGTGACGTTATAGTTTGAGCTGAGGCCTCCATGCAATCGGATAGTTATTAGCGCGCCAAGTGACGTTATAGTTTGAGCTGAGGCCTCCATGCAATCGGATAGTTATTAGCGCGCCAAGTGACGTTATAGTTTGAGCTGAGGCCTCCATGCAATCGGATAGTTATTAGCGCGCCAAGTGACGTTATAGTTTGAGCTGAGGCCTCCATGCAATCGGATAGTTATTAGCGCGCCAAGTGACGTTGTAGTTTGAGCTGAGGCCTCCATGCAATCGGATAGTTATTAGCGCGCCAAGTGACGTTATAGTTTGAGCTGAGGCCTCCATGCAATCGGATAGTTATTAGCGCGCCAAGTGACGTTATAGTTTGAGCTGAGGCCTCCATGCAATCGGATAGTTATTAGCGCGCCAAGTGACGTTATAGTTTGAGCTGAGGCCTCCATGCAATCGGATAGTTATTAGCGCGCCAAGTGACGTTATAGTTTGAGCTGAGGCCTCCATGCAATCGGATAGTTATTAGCGCGCCAAGTGACGTTATAGTTTGAGCTGAGGCCTCCATGCAATCGGATAGTTATTAGCGCGCCAAGTGACGTTATAGTTTGAGCTGAGGCCTCCATGCAATCGGATAGTTATTAGCGCGCCAAGTGACGTTATAGTTTGAGCTGAGGCCTCCATGCAATCGGATAGTTATTAGCGCGCCAAGTGACGTTATAGTTTGAGCTGAGGCCTCCATGCAATCGGATAGTTATTAGCGCGCCAAGTGACGTTATAGTTTGAGCTGAGGCCTCCATGCAATCGGATAGTTATTAGCGCGCCAAGTGACGTTATAGTTTGAGCTGAGGCCTCCATGCAATCGGATAGTTATTAGCGCGCCAAGTGACGTTATAGTTTGAGCTGAGGCCTCCATGCAATCGGATAGTTATTAGCGCGCCAAGTGACGTTATAGTTTGAGCTGAGGCCTCCATGCAATCGGATAGTTATTAGCGCGCCAAGTGACGTTATAGTTTGAGCTGAGGCCTCCATGCAATCGGATAGTTATTAGCGCGCCAAGTGACGTTATAGTTTGAGCTGAGGCCTCCATGCAATCGGATAGTTATTAGCGCGCCAAGTGACGTTATAGTTTGAGCTGAGGCCTCCATGCAATCGGATAGTTATTAGCGCGCCAAGTGACGTTATAGTTTGAGCTGAGGCCTCCATGCAATCGGATAGTTATTAGCGCGCCAAGTGACGTTATAGTTTGAGCTGAGGCCTCCATGCAATCGGATAGTTATTAGCGCGCCAAGTGACGTTATAGTTTGAGCTGAGGCCTCCATGCAATCGGATAGTTATTAGCGCGCCAAGTGACGTTATACACTCAGGGGCACATTTAACCGTCCACCCATCTCAAATCACTTATCGTTTGTTTATGTTAACTTACGCTTTGACTACTAGGCGTAATTTGGTAAGTGGGTATATCTGCAATAAAAAAACAATCATTCCCGCGTTATGTTTACTTCTGTGTGTCTTCATTCAACAATAATCAGTTTAGTAGAATTTTGACATTCTCGCCGGTCGTTTTGTGTAAAGGATTTGTTTTGAGATGGAAAGGATTAAAACGTTGTGATACCATTTCATCGGATAAAACCGGGGTGTTGGGGTACTGTAATTTCATTTACATAAAAAAAAAAATGCCTCTGGACGCAGCTGGAGCAGCCAGGGCTGTGGCACTTGCAGATGCTGGGTTTAGTCAGCGTCGGATTGGACGAATGCTTGGATATCCACGAACCACTATACAAGATGCTATCCGACGTTACAGAGAGACCGGTTCCTACACAAGAAGGCCAGGGCAAGGTCGTAGAAGGTGTACATCAGAGAGAGATGATCGTTATATCGTCTCGAACGTTCTTCGAAATCGGTTCACAACGGCTTCTGAGGCTCGTAACCGCATGTTTGAGGTACGAAATGTAAGTGTGAGCCTAAGAACAATAAGAAGAAGGTTAGCAGAGAGGGATCTGAGAGCATTTCGACCAGTTCGAGTCCCAGAACTGACCGCAACTCACAGAAGAGCGAGACTTGGATTTGCTCGAGAACATTTAAATTGGACTTCAGAACAATGGAAGGCAGTTCTCTTCTCTGATGAATCAAGAATCGCTTTACGAGGTCCTGATGGACGTCAGCACGTGTATAGACGCCACGGTGAAAGGTTTGCTGAATGTGCTGTGGTTGAAACAGTGGGCTACGAGGGAGGCTCAATAATGGTGTGGGGTGGCATTTGCTACGACGCCCGTACAGAGTTGGTCATCTTCGATAGAGGCAGCGTTAATGCTCATAGGTACGTGACAGAAGTCCTAGAACCACATGTCATTCCGTTTGCACCATTTATTGGCGACAATTTTGTTTTAATGCACGACAACGCTCGTGCACACACCGCGAGAATTGTCACCGATTACTTGGACGCCATCAATATTCAGCGATTACCATGGCCAGCTCGGAGTCCTGACCTGAACCCAATAGAGCATGTATGGGACAACCTGAAAAGACGGATCCGCAGTCGTACACCAGCTCCTACAACCATCAGTGAGCTAAAAACTGCAGCTGTTGAGGAGTGGCAGAACATTCCCCAAAGCGACATCCAAGACATAATGGACGGGCTTTCAAATCGGTTGCTAGAGGTCATTAGGGCCAGAGGAGGAAATAAACATTATTAATCCGATAGTTTAGAGCCCAATTTTTTTTTATTAACATTTTTCTCATCTTTATTTTTTGTAAGAAAACTGTATATTCTCATTTTTTTTAATTTTTTGTCTTAGTTAAACCATTTTATAACTTACATTGTTTTATTTTTTATCCTAAAGGTTCACCCAATATAATATTATAACAAAATTAATTAAAACACAATGGAATTTTAAAGAAATTGACAAAATGTAGGTGGCCGGATAAATGTGCCCCTGAGTGTAGTTTGAGCTGAGGCCTCCATGCAATCGGATAGTTATTAGCGCGCCAAGTGACGTTATAGTTTGAGCTGAGGCCTCCATGCAATCGGATAGTTATTAGCGCGCCAAGTGACGTTATAGTTTGAGCTGAGGCCTCCATGCAATCGGATAGTTATTAGCGCGCCAAGTGACGTTATAGTTTGAGCTGAGGCCTCCATGCAATCGGATAGTTATTAGCGCGCCAAGTGACGTTATAGTTTGAGCTGAGGCCTCCATGCAATCGGATAGTTATTAGCGCGCCAAGTGACGTTATAGTTTGAGCTGAGGCCTCCATGCAATCGGATAGTTATTAGCGCGCCAAGTGACGTTATAGTTTGAGCTGAGGCCTCCATGCAATCGGATAGTTATTAGCGCGCCAAGTGACGTTATAGTTTGAGCTGAGGCCTCCATGCAATCGGATAGTTATTAGCGCGCCAAGTGACGTTATAGTTTGAGCTGAGGCCTCCATGCAATCGGATAGTTATTAGCGCGCCAAGTGACGTTATAGTTTGAGCTGAGGCCTCCATGCAATCGGATAGTTATTAGCGCGCCAAGTGACGTTATAGTTTGAGCTGAGGCCTCCATGCAATCGGATAGTTATTAGCGCGCCAAGTGACGTTATAGTTTGAGCTGAGGCCTCCATGCAATCGGATAGTTATTAGCGCGCCAAGTGACGTTATAGTTTGAGCTGAGGCCTCCATGCAATCGGATAGTTATTAGCGCGCCAAGTGACGTTATAGTTTGAGCTGAGGCCTCCATGCAATCGGATAGTTATTAGCGCGCCAAGTGACGTTATAGTTTGAGCTGAGGCCTCCATGCAATCGGATAGTTATTAGCGCGCCAAGTGACGTTATAGTTTGAGCTGAGGCCTCCATGCAATCGGATAGTTATTAGCGCGCCAAGTGACGTTATAGTTTGAGCTGAGGCCTCCATGCAATCGGATAGTTATTAGCGCGCCAAGTGACGTTATAGTTTGAGCTGAGGCCTCCATGCAATCGGATAGTTATTAGCGCGCCAAGTGACGTTATAGTTTGAGCTGAGGCCTCCATGCAATCGGATAGTTATTAGCGCGCCAAGTGACGTTATAGTTTGAGCTGAGGCCTCCATGCAATCGGATAGTTATTAGCGCGCCAAGTGACGTTATAGTTTGAGCTGAGGCCTCCATGCAATCGGATAGTTATTAGCGCGCCAAGTGACGTTATAGTTTGAGCTGAGGCCTCCATGCAATCGGATAGTTATTAGCGCGCCAAGTGACGTTATAGTTTGAGCTGAGGCCTCCATGCAATCGGATAGTTATTAGCGCGCCAAGTGACGTTATAGTTTGAGCTGAGGCCTCCATGCAATCGGATAGTTATTAGCGCGCCAAGTGACGTTATAGTTTGAGCTGAGGCCTCCATGCAATCGGATAGTTATTAGCGCGCCAAGTGACGTTATAGTTTGAGCTGAGGCCTCCATGCAATCGGATAGTTATTAGCGCGCCAAGTGACGTTATAGTTTGAGCTGAGGCCTCCATGCAATCGGATAGTTATTAGCGCGCCAAGTGACGTTATAGTTTGAGCTGAGGCCTCCATGCAATCGGATAGTTATTAGCGCGCCAAGTGACGTTATAGTTTGAGCTGAGGCCTCCATGCAATCGGATAGTTATTAGCGCGCCAAGTGACGTTATAGTTTGAGCTGAGGCCTCCATGCAATCGGATAGTTATTAGCGCGCCAAGTGACGTTATAGTTTGAGCTGAGGCCTCCATGCAATCGGATAGTTATTAGCGCGCCAAGTGACGTTATAGTTTGAGCTGAGGCCTCCATGCAATCGGATAGTTATTAGCGCGCCAAGTGACGTTATAGTTTGAGCTGAGGCCTCCATGCAATCGGATAGTTATTAGCGCGCCAAGTGACGTTATAGTTTGAGCTGAGGCCTCCATGCAATCGGATAGTTATTAGCGCGCCAAGTGACGTTATAGTTTGAGCTGAGGCCTCCATGCAATCGGATAGTTATTAGCGCGCCAAGTGACGTTATAGTTTGAGCTGAGGCCTCCATGCAATCGGATAGTTATTAGCGCGCCAAGTGACGTTATAGTTTGAGCTGAGGCCTCCATGCAATCGGATAGTTATTAGCGCGCCAAGTGACGTTATAGTTTGAGCTGAGGCCTCCATGCAATCGGATAGTTATTAGCGCGCCAAGTGACGTTATAGTTTGAGCTGAGGCCTCCATGCAATCGGATAGTTATTAGCGCGCCAAGTGACGTTATAGTTTGAGCTGAGGCCTCCATGCAATCGGATAGTTATTAGCGCGCCAAGTGACGTTATAGTTTGAGCTGAGGCCTCCATGCAATCGGATAGTTATTAGCGCGCCAAGTGACGTTATAGTTTGAGCTGAGGCCTCCATGCAATCGGATAGTTATTAGCGCGCCAAGTGACGTTATAGTTTGAGCTGAGGCCTCCATGCAATCGGATAGTTATTAGCGCGCCAAGTGACGTTATAGTTTGAGCTGAGGCCTCCATGCAATCGGATAGTTATTAGCGCGCCAAGTGACGTTATAGTTTGAGCTGAGGCCTCCATGCAATCGGATAGTTATTAGCGCGCCAAGTGACGTTATAGTTTGAGCTGAGGCCTCCATGCAATCGGATAGTTATTAGCGCGCCAAGTGACGTTATCGATTTTGTTTTGTTATTAAACCAGCGGTCTATTTTCTCGACACCTACCTTGTACCTTGTGGTCTTCTTTTCTGGAAACCACGTAACAATAACAAGCTAATGCTGCTAGAAATTAAGCTTTCAAGTAAAAGGCTTCGTTAAGATAATAATAAAGCGCCAGATAACTACCGCTCCATCACAATTGTTTAGCAATTAAACGAATTTTAATGACATCCCCGCAATCAGTAGGGCGCGGTTTATGGCTCTATATAAATACATAAAAGTTAGCAACTTCGGCTAAACACAGACAATTGGCGTTTCTTATCGCTTTTATTGCATAATCCTTGGCGAGACTCGTACACTCAATTAGTATTAGTGTGGAAATGGTCGCGGAAACGTACGGGGAGGGTTCGTAAGTGCGAGTATGATGCGGTTCAATTCTTGTTTCTCGATGGGTTAATATTTTTGAGCGAGATTTTTTATCACGGTGAATTTAGATGTTGATAGACTACATGAACATTTTCATTATCTTAATCTGAATGTATATTTTAACTTATTTTCGATTGAGAGTAGCTCGTACACTCGCTATTAAAACAAATGCGTACATATTTATGTACTCTTAGGGCAGTAAGTTTCCTTTTTGTTTATAAATAAGACAGCAAATCACTAACACAGTTTTGTACACTAGACATAATATGCCTGTCCTTTGGTAGGTAAGCACGATGACATTAATAATTATCAAGCTATGCATTATCAATTCCTATAAGCTGACCTCTCATAGTACGGAAAGCTTAAACAAAGCGAGGTCATTTTATACTGGACATCCATAACTTTATATGTCGTCGCGTGTATGTCATTTCAAAGGTACCAAGTCTTAAGCTCTAAAGTCCAGCATGAGTTTACTGCATGCAGTCAGGTCCTTTTGTCGTTTTAAAAACAAACGTCAAATAAAGATAGAACATAGGCGAACCGCACCGCTCCGAATAAACACCCGTATACTCCGTCCTCAAAGTACATAACAGAGACGTTAAAAATGGCTTAAGTCAGACTAAAAGGCAGTTTTAGAGGCAATGCTTAGACAGAGCTCGAGGCTCTAATGCAATTAATACGCCTATCTATATTGTTTCGGTACGACAGCTTCAGATTATGTGGCTTAGAGCTCCGGCCTTGGCTCGGAGGCGTCTTACCTGAGAGTTTTAGGGCCTATTAAGGAGATTCTAATTTAGGCTGTAGTAGTTTTAGGATCACGAGGTAGTGTTTATTATTCTGTTAATTTGGCTACATTGAACGATAAAACATAATAATGCTAAGAAGACAGTCAATTGGAAAAAAAATAGTTTGCGAAATATGAGGATTTCGTTTAAATGCTATCTTATTAGGTTCACAGATTTCTTTCTAACTTTCTCAAAACCTTTGTTTGTCCAACTTCAGCGTTCTTTTATTCGCAAAGATCAGTCTTTTCTTGCATCTCTATCGTCAGTTTCCAGTCTCGTCTGAATTTTAACCGTGTTTAAGTTAAACAAAACCAACGGCCCCAGAACTGTGTTGCGATCAGTGCTGTCATTCTTGCCCCCTTCTGATGTCATATAACATCGTGATATATCAACCATCCCCATACGTCACGTATTTTCCCCTTACACCAATAAAATCGTATAATATATTATAGATTTCGCAATAAAACACCAACAATATGCCCCAAAAAGCTTTAAACGCAATCGCGAAAATAAAATAAGAGTAAAGCAAGCACAATATTTAATGATTAATTACAAAAAAATATAATTCCCGCGTGAAACATTCCGGCGATATTTGTGCGAGTGGGCAATTAATGGCGCATTAACGAACAATATTTGTCGCGATAAATAACAGCACGTTGAGCACGTGTTGGCCGAAATTTGCGAAACTCGCTGATTTATAAAACGACGGTGCACGCGGCTGCTGTGGGGAAGGATACAGTATTTGGTTGTTTTTGGTTTGATATTCAAATTTGGAGTTTGTAGGAGAGATACCTATTTAAAAGACTGCCGCCTGAAAATTGGGTTTCGGTAGAGTAACCCTACGTCTACTACGTTGGCTTAGTTCTTGGCAGGCATTGTATTAGTTCTTGGCAGGCATTGTATTAGTTCTTGGCAGGCATTGTATTAGTTCTTGGCAGGCATTGTATTAGTTCTTGGCAGGCATTGTATTAGTTCTTGGCAGGCATTGTATTAGTTCTTGGCAGGCATTGTATTAGTTCTTGGCAGGCATTGTATTAGTTCTTGGCAGGCATTGTATTAGTTCTTGGCAGGCATTGTATTAGTTCTTGGCAGGCATTGTATTAGTTCTTGGCAGGCATTGTATTAGTTCTTGGCAGGCATTGTATTAGTTCTTGGCAGGCATTGTATTAGTTCTTGGCAGGCATTGTATTAGTTCTTGGCAGGCATTGTATTAGTTCTTGGCAGGCATTGTATTAGTTCTTGGCAGGCATTGTATTAGTTCTTGGCAGGCATTGTATTGGCGAACGTTACTGAAAAAAACTAAAAAGTGATCCTTGGCCCACACAAAGATTGTTTCTGAGTCGTTTTCGTTTACTTAAAGAAACAAATATTTTAGACAAAAAAAAACCTCATTATATCCTTACGACTGTTGAACTTGCGATTTGTGGTGCAGAATCACTAATCAATCGTAATAATAAAAGTTGGATCCTGAACGAATGAACTGGGAGGTTGTCCTCATAAGTAACACCAAACCTGACACTAAGCTGAAAAATGCGACAAAGAAGACGCCGAGAATAAATTATGAATACTACCCACAAATTATTCAGTTACCGAGCTCGAGCGAATAAAGCGCTGTCAGTCCAAGCAGCGGCAGCGTTTAAATAAACGCCCCCGAGGCCGCACGGCGCCGCGCCGGCGTGTCACGCTAAAAGCGTTGCGTTCGAATTCTCCGTATCGCTGTGTAGAACACAATACGCGATACGAAGTAAATAGATACAGAAGGTTCGAATTACAATTTTAAATATCTACTGGCTACAGGAAAATAAGCAAACGCGTGACAGTCTGCAACACTGAGGGGATTTTATCTTAAAACACCATAATTATTAACATTATTTCCAAAATCACAGTTTGTAGGTAGGTACAATAATGATGAGTAATGATAAACTCATCACAGTTTTCAATTTTCGCCGGCGAATCATCAACGGGGAAAATGAGTTCAGTATTTTAATCAACCCATAGCATCACCTTTGCCAAAATCGACATAGTGCGAATTTTCTACGATAAGTTTAGTGTACAGCAATACGCCAGGGACCGCCTCGTACAGCCTCGTATCGCTTCGTTATAGAATTACCTTTACCGTGTTATGCTTTACGCTAATCAAATCATATTGTTTTATTTTACGTTAATTATAATACAGCCATGTTACTGTAATCCTTTGTTTGTACAAAATGTTAAGGGAGCTTTGAGCTTGTTAATTCTGCTTCGTTTGCACTTCTTTTTTCGTACTCTTTCCAAGTTTATAATAATTTGCGTGATCATTTTATTTTTAAATTGTTGTTTTTTGTTGCTATTTGATGTTGTTTGATATGTATAATAATTGTTACAATTGAGCTAAATCATGTAAAAATATTGTTAAAGTTAATCTGATTATGTAAAATATTCAATTATGTAGGTATAAATTAAACTTGTAAAATTGTATCTATTGTGTACTTACGTACATAGAGAATATGAATATGAAACTTCTTTTCGCTGTCGTAGGTGCTCGGTGATCTATAGCCATCTTTTTCTACAGTTTTTGGTTCAAGCATTTCTTCTATTTTGAGGCCTAAATGCAAGTCATTTGGACCCAGAAATTGGTAAAGTTTACTAAGTCATTATATCATCCAGGGCAAGTGGATACAGTAAAGCTGAACCTAAGTTGAAATATTTGTGATGTAGGCACCTAAATGTCATAATAAAATAAACCTGATTTATTACTTAATTTAACTTATACTTATCCGGTTCTCACGATCTTTAGATTAAATTATAGTGATTTAGTGGTAGCATAAACGGTTGCAAGAAGTGATACTAACATGATTGGCAAACGAAATGAGCAAACCAAGGAATGTGCAGCTTGTGTCGCTAGTACAGTCAAAGGACATAATATAACATCACGCCTTGTTTCCCCGACGGTTAGGCAGAGGTGTACCTAGGCACGCCCACATTTCGCCAATTATGTTTTAAGTCTCATGTAAGTAATAGGGGGTGAACCTATTGCCATCAACCGTGCACAAAGCTAGCCTCCGGGCTGCTTTGTGCACGGAGAAGCCTAATAACACTTTGCCCACCGAACCCAGGACCTCATGCTCAGCAGTAGCACTTGCGACCACTAGATCAATGAGGCAGTCAGAGGACTGTATTGTTTATCAGATTGACACTACGTAAAGGCACATAAATAATGACAAATTAACCAACGATACTAATTACAGTAATGCAGTTTGAGGCCAGATAGGCAGTCGCTTCGTGTGAGATACAGATAGGCAGTCGCTTCATGTGAGATACAGATAGGCAGTCGCTTCGTGTGAGATACAGATAGGCAGTCGCTTCATGTGAGATACTGATAGGCAGTCGCTTCATGTGAGATACTGATAGGCAGTCGCTTCATGTGAGATACAGATAGGCAGTCGCTTCGTGTGAGATACAGATAGGCAGTCGCTTCATGTGAGATACTGATAGGCAGTCGCTTCATGTGAGATACTGATAGGCAGTCGCTTCATGTGAGATACAGATAGGCAGTCGCTTCATGTGAGATACAGATAGGCAGTCGCTTCATGTGAGATACAGATAGGCAGTCGCTTCATGTGAGATACAGATAGGCAGTCGCTTCATGTGAGATACAGATAGGCAGTCGCTTCATGTGAGATACAGATAGGCAGTCGCTTCATGTGAGATACAGATAGGCAGTCGCTTCATGTGAGATACAGATAGGCAGTCGCTTCATGTGAGATACAGATAGGCAGTCGCTTCGTGTGAGATACTGATAGGCAGTCGCTTCATGTGAGATACAGATAGGCAGTCGCTTCATGTGAGATACAGATAGGCAGTCGCTTCATGTGAGATACAGATAGGCAGTCGCTTCATGTGAGATACAGATAGGCAGTCGCTTCATGTGAGATACAGATAGGCAGTCGCTTCATGTGAGATACAGATAGGCAGTCGCTTCGTGTGAGATACTGATAGGCAGTCGCTTCGTGTGAGATACTGATAGGCAGTCGCTTCATGTGAGATACAGATAGGCAGTCGCTTCGTGTGAGATACTGATAGGCAGTCGCTTCATGTGAGATACTGATAGGCAGTCGCTTCATGTGAGATACTGATAGGCAGTCGCTTCATGTGAGATACAGATAGGCAGTCGCTTCATGTGAGATACAGATAGGCAGTCGCTTCATGTGAGATACAGATAGGCAGTCGCTTCATGTGAGATACAGATAGGCAGTCGCTTCATGTGAGATACAGATAGGCAGTCGCTTCATGTGAGATACAGATAGGCAGTCGCTTCGTGTGAGATACTGATAGGCAGTCGCTTCGTGTGAGATACTGATAGGCAGTCGCTTCGTGTGAGATACTGATAGGCAGTCGCTTCGTGTGAGATACTGATAGGCAGTCGCTTCGTTTGAGATACTGATAGGCAGTCGCTTCATGTGAGATACTGATAGGCAGTCGCTTCATGTGAGATACAGATAGGCAGTCGCTTCGTGTGAGATACAGATAGGCAGTCGCTTCATGTGAGATACAGATAGGCAGTCGCTTCATGTGAGATACTGATAGGCAGTCGCTTCATGTGAGATACTGATAGGCAGTCGCTTCATGTGAGATACAGATAGGCAGTCGCTTCATGTGAGATACAGATAGGCAGTCGCTTCATGTGAGATACAGATAGGCAGTCGCTTCATGTGAGATACAGATAGGCAGTCGCTTCGTGTGAGATACAGATAGGCAGTCGCTTCATGTGAGATACAGATAGGCAGTCGCTTCATGTGAGATACTGATAGGCAGTCGCTTCATGTGAGATACAGATAGGCAGTCGCTTCATGTGAGATACAGATAGGCAGTCGCTTCGTGTGAGATACAGATAGGCAGTCGCTTCATGTGAGATACAGATAGGCAGTCGCTTCATGTGAGATACAGATAGGCAGTCGCTTCATGTGAGATACTGATAGGCAGTCGCTTCATGTGAGATACAGATAGGCAGTCGCTTCATGTGAGATACTGATAGGCAGTCGCTTCATGTGAGATACAGATAGGCAGTCGCTTCATGTGAGATACAGATAGGCAGTCGCTTCATGTGAGATACAGATAGGCAGTCGCTTCATGTGAGATACTGATAGGCAGTCGCTTCATGTGAGATACAGATAGGCAGTCGCTTCATGTGAGATACTGATAGGCAGTCGCTTCATGTGAGATACAGATAGGCAGTCGCTTCGTGTGAGATACAGATAGGCAGTCGCTTCATGTGAGATACAGATAGGCAGTCGCTTCATGTGAGATACTGATAGGCAGTCGCTTCATGTGAGATACTGATAGGCAGTCGCTTCATGTGAGATACTGATAGGCCGTCACTTCGTGTGAGATACTGATAGGCAGTCACTTCGTGTGAGATACTGATAGGCAGTCGCTTCGTGTGAGATACTGATAGGCAGTCGCTTCATGTGAGATACTGATAGGCAGTCGCTTCATGTGAGATACTGATAGGCAGTCACTTCGTGTGAGATACTGATAGGCAGTCGCTTCGTGTGAGATACTGATAGGCAGTCGCTTCGTGTGAGATACTGATAGGCAGTCGCTTCGTGTGAGATACTGATAGGCAGTCGCTTCGTGTGAGATACTGATAGGCAGTCGCTTCGTGTGAGATACTGATAGGCAGTCGCTTCGTGTGAGATACTGATAGGCAGTCGCTTCGTGTGAGATACTGATAGGCAGTCGCTTCGTGTGAGATACTGATAGGCAGTCGCTTCGTGTGAGATACTGATAGGCAGTCGCTTCATGTGAGATACTGATAGGCAGTCGCTTCATGTGAGATACAGATAGGCAGTCGCTTCGTGTGAGATACAGATAGGCAGTCGCTTCATGTGAGATACAGATAGGCAGTCGCTTCATGTGAGATACAGATAGGCAGTCGCTTCATGTGAGATACAGATAGGCAGTCGCTTCATGTGAGATACTGATAGGCAGTCGCTTCATGTGAGATACTGATAGGCAGTCGCTTCGTGTGAGATACTGATAAGCAGTCACTTCGTGTGAGATACTGATAGGCAGTCGCTTCGTGTGAGATACTGATAAGCAGTCACTTCGTGTGAGATACTGATAGGCAGTCGCTTCATGTGAGATACTGATAGGCAGTCACTTCGTGTGAGATACTGATAGGCAGTCGCTTCGTGTGAGATACTGATAGGCAGTCGCTTCGTGTGAGATACTGATAGGCAGTCGCTTCGTGTGAGATACTGATAGGCAGTCGCTTCGTGTGAGATACTGATAGGCAGTCGCTTCGTGTGAGATACTGATAGGCAGTCGCTTCGTGTGAGATACTGATAGGCAGTCGCTTCGTGTGAGATACTGATAGGCAGTCGCTTCGTGTGAGATACTGATAGGCAGTCGCTTCGTGTGAGATACTGATAGGCAGTCGCTTCGTGTGAGATACTGATAGGTAGTCGCTTCGTGTGAGATACTGATAGGCAGTCGCTTCGTGTGAGATACTGATAGGCAGTCGCTTCGTGTGAGATACTGATAGGCAGTCGCTTCGTGTGAGATACTGATAGGCAGTCGCTTCGTGTGAGATACTGATTGGCAGTCGCTTAGTGTGAGATACTGATAGGCAGTCGCTTCGTGTGAGATACTGATAGGCAGTCGCTTCGTGTGAGATACTGGTAGGCAGTCGCTTCGTGTGAGATACTGATAGGCAGTCGCTTCGTGTGAGATACTGATAGGCAGTCGCTTCATGTGAGATACTGGTAGGCAGTCGCTTCGTGTGAGATACTGATAGGCAGTCGCTTCGTGTGAGATACTGATAGGCAGTCGCTTCGTGTGAGATACTGATAGGCAGTCGCTTCGTGTGAGATACTGATAGGCAGTCGCTTCGTGTGAGATACTGATAGGCAGTCGCTTCGTGTGAGATACTGATAGGCAGTCGCTTCGTGTGAGATACTGATAGGCAGTCGCTTCGTGTGAGATACTGATAGGCAGTCGCTTCGTGTGAGATACTGATAGGCAGTCGCTTCGTGTGAGATACTGATAGGCAGTCGCTTCGTGTGAGATACTGATAGGCAGTCGCTTCGTGTGAGATACTGATAGGCAGTCGCTTCGTGTGAGATACTGATAGGCAGTCGCTTCGTGTGAGATACTGATTGGCAGTCGCTTTGTGTGAGATACTGATAGGCAGTCGCTTCGTGTGAGATACTGATAGGCAGTCGCTTCGTGTGAGATACTGGTAGGCAGTCGCTTCGTGTGAGATACTGATAGGCAGTCGCTTCGTGTGAGATAGTGATAGGCAGTCGCTTCATGTGAGATACTGGTAGGCAGTCGCTTCATGTGAGATACTGATAGGCAGTCGCTTCATGTGAGATACTGATAGGCAGTCGCTTCATGTGAGATACTGGTAGGCAGTCGCTTCATGTGAGATACTGATAGGCAGTCGCTTCATGTGAGATACTGATAGGCAGTCGCTTCATGTGAGATACTGATAGGCAGTCGCTTCATGTGAGATACTGGTAGGCAGTCGCTTCATGTGAGATACAGATAGGCAGTCGCTTCATGTGAGATACTGGTAGGCAGTCGCTTCATGTGAGATACAGATAGGCAGTCGCTTCATGTGAGATACAGATAGGCAGTCGCTTCATGTGAGATACAGATAGGCAGTCGCTTCGTGTGAGATACAGATAGGCAGTCGCTTCATGTGAGATACAGATAGGCAGTCGCTTCATGTGAGATACAGATAGGCAGTCGCTTCATGTGAGATACAGATAGGCAGTCGCTTCATGTGAGATACAGATAGGCAGTCGCTTCATGTGAGATACAGATAGGCAGTCGCTTCATGTGAGATACAGATAGGCAGTCGCTTCGTGTGAGACACAGATAGGCAGTCGCTTCATGTGAGATACAGATAGGCAGTCGCTTCATGTGAGATACTGATAGGCAGTCGCTTCATGTGAGATACAGATAGGCAGTCGCTTCATGTGAGATACAGATAGGCAGTCGCTTCATGTGAGATACAGATAGGCAGTCGCTTCATGTGAGATACAGATAGGCAGTCGCTTCGTGTGAGATACTGGTAGGCAGTCACTTCGTGTGAGATACTGATAAGCAGTCACTTCGTGTGAGATACTGATAGGCAGTCGCTTCATGTGAGATACTGATAGGCAGTCGCTTCGTGTGAGATAGTGATAGGCAGTCGCTTCATGTGAGATACTGGTAGGCAGTCGCTTCATGTGAGATACTGATAGGCAGTCGCTTCATGTGAGATACTGATAGGCAGTCGCTTCATGTGAGATACAGATAGGCAGTCGCTTCGTGTGAGATACTGATAAGCAGTCACTTCGTGTGAGATACTGATAGGCAGTCGCTTCATGTGAGATACTGATAGGCAGTCGCTTCGTGTGAGATAGTGATAGGCAGTCGCTTCATGTGAGATACTGGTAGGCAGTCGCTTCGTGTGAGATAGTGATAGGCAGTCGCTTCATGTGAGATACTGGTAGGCAGTCGCTTCATGTGAGATACTGATAGGCAGTCGCTTCATGTGAGATACTGATAGGCAGTCGCTTCATGTGAGATACTGGTAGGCAGTCGCTTCATGTGAGATACTGATAGGCAGTCGCTTCATGTGAGATACTGATAGGCAGTCGCTTCATGTGAGATACTGGTAGGCAGTCGCTTCATGTGAGATACTGATAGGCAGTCGCTTCATGTGAGATACTGATAGGCAGTCGCTTCATGTGAGATACTGATAGGCAGTCGCTTCATGTGAGATACTGGTAGGCAGTCGCTTCATGTGAGATACAGATAGGCAGTCGCTTCATGTGAGATACAGATAGGCAGTCGCTTCATGTGAGATACAGATAGGCAGTCGCTTCATGTGAGATACAGATAGGCAGTCGCTTCGTGTGAGATACAGATAGGCAGTCGCTTCATGTGAGATACAGATAGGCAGTCGCTTCATGTGAGATACAGATAGGCAGTCGCTTCATGTGAGATACAGATAGGCAGTCGCTTCATGTGAGATACAGATAGGCAGTCGCTTCATGTGAGATACAGATAGGCAGTCGCTTCATGTGAGATACAGATAGGCAGTCGCTTCGTGTGAGACACAGATAGGCAGTCGCTTCATGTGAGATACAGATAGGCAGTCGCTTCGTGTGAGATAGTGATAGGCAGTCGCTTCATGTGAGATACTGGTAGGCAGTCGCTTCATGTGAGATACTGATAGGCAGTCGCTTCATGTGAGATACTGATAGGCAGTCGCTTCATGTGAGATACTGGTAGGCAGTCGCTTCATGTGAGATACTGATAGGCAGTCGCTTCATGTGAGATACTGATAGGCAGTCGCTTCATGTGAGATACTGATAGGCAGTCGCTTCATGTGAGATACTGGTAGGCAGTCGCTTCATGTGAGATACAGATAGGCAGTCGCTTCATGTGAGATACAGATAGGCAGTCGCTTCATGTGAGATACAGATAGGCAGTCGCTTCATGTGAGATACAGATAGGCAGTCGCTTCGTGTGAGATACAGATAGGCAGTCGCTTCATGTGAGATACAGATAGGCAGTCGCTTCATGTGAGATACAGATAGGCAGTCGCTTCATGTGAGATACAGATAGGCAGTCGCTTCATGTGAGATACAGATAGGCAGTCGCTTCATGTGAGATACAGATAGGCAGTCGCTTCATGTGAGATACAGATAGGCAGTCGCTTCGTGTGAGACACAGATAGGCAGTCGCTTCATGTGAGATACAGATAGGCAGTCGCTTCATGTGAGATACTGATAGGCAGTCGCTTCATGTGAGATACAGATAGGCAGTCGCTTCATGTGAGATACAGATAGGCAGTCGCTTCATGTGAGATACAGATAGGCAGTCGCTTCATGTGAGATACAGATAGGCAGTCGCTTCATGTGAGATACTGATAGGCAGTCGCTTCGTGTGAGATACAGATAGGCAGTCGCTTCATGTGAGATACAGATAGGCAGTCGCTTCATGTGAGATACAGATAGGCAGTCGCTTCATGTGAGATACAGATAGGCAGTCGCTTCATGTGAGATACTGATAGGCAGTCGCTTCATGTGAGATACAGATAGGCAGTCGCTTCGTGTGAGATACTGGTAGGCAGTCGCTTCATGTGAGATACTGATAGGCAGTCGCTTCATGTGAGATACTGATAGGCAGTCACTTCGTGTGAGATACTGATAAGCAGTCACTTCGTGTGAGATACTGATAGGCAGTCGCTTCATGTGAGATACTGATAGGCAGTCACTTCGTGTGAGATACTGATAGGCAGTCGCTTCGTGTGAGATACTGATAGGCAGTCGCTTCGTGTGAGATACTGATAGGCAGTCGCTTCGTGTGAGATACTGATAGGCAGTCGCTTCGTGTGAGATACTGATAGGCAGTCGCTTCATGTGAGATACTGATAGGCAGTCGCTTCATGTGAGATACTGATAGGCAGTCACTTCGTGTGAGATACTGATAAGCAGTCACTTCGTGTGAGATACTGATAGGCAGTCGCTTCATGTGAGATACTGATAGGCAGTCACTTCGTGTGAGATACTGATAGGCAGTCGCTTCATGTGAGATACTGATAGGCAGTCACTTCGTGTGAGATACTGATAGGCAGTCGCTTCGTGTGAGATACTGATAGGCAGTCGCTTCATGTGAGATACTGATAGGCAGTCGCTTCATGTGAGATACAGATAGGCAGTCGCTTCGTGTGAGATACTGGTAGGCAGTCGCTTCATGTGAGATACTGATAGGCAGTCGCTTCATGTGAGATACTGATAGGCAGTCACTTCGTGTGAGATACTGATAAGCAGTCACTTCGTGTGAGATACTGATAGGTAGTCGCTTCATGTGAGATACTGATAGGCAGTCACTTCGTGTGAGATACTGGTAGGCAGTCGCTTCGTGTGAGATACTGATAGGCAGTCGCTTCGTGTGAGATACTGATAGGCAGTCGCTTCGTGTGAGATACTGATAGGCAGTCGCTTCGTGTGAGATACTGATAGGCAGTCGCTTCGTGTGAGATACTGATAGGCAGTCGCTTCGTGTGAGATACTGATAGGCAGTCGCTTCGTGTGAGATACTGATAGGCAGTCGCTTCGTGTGAGATACTGATAGGCAGTCGCTTCGTGTGAGATACTGATAGGCAGTCGCTTCGTGTGAGATACTGATAGGCAGTCGCTTCGTGTGAGATACTGATAGGCAGTCGCTTCGTGTGAGATACTGATAGGCAGTCGCTTCGTGTGAGATACTGATAGGCAGTCGCTTCGTGTGAGATACTGATAGGCAGTCGCTTCGTGTGAGATACTGATAGGCAGTCGCTTCGTGTGAGATACTGATTGGCAGTCGCTTTGTGTGAGATACTGATAGGCAGTCGCTTCGTGTGAGATACTGATAGGCAGTCGCTTCGTGTGAGATACTGGTAGGCAGTCGCTTCGTGTGAGATACTGATAGGCAGTCGCTTCGTGTGAGATACTGATAGGCAGTCGCTTCATGTGAGATACTGGTAGGCAGTCGCTTCATGTGAGATACTGATAGGCAGTCGCTTCACGTGAGATACTGATAGGCAGTCGCTTCATGTGAGATACTGGTAGGCAGTCGCTTCATGTGAGATACTGATAGGCAGTCGCTTCATGTGAGATACTGATAGGCAGTCGCTTCATGTGAGATACTGATAGGCAGTCGCTTCATGTGAGATACTGGTAGGCAGTCGCTTCATGTGAGATACAGATAGGCAGTCGCTTCATGTGAGATACTGGTAGGCAGTCGCTTCATGTGAGATACTGATAGGCAGTCGCTTCATGTGAGATACAGATAGGCAGTCGCTTCATGTGAGATACTGGTAGGCAGTCGCTTCATGTGAGATACTGGCATTCAGCCGCATCTGGTTAGCCTGGAAGCCGACCTCGACAGAGTTGGGGAAAGGTTAGGCAGGTGATGATGATGAATTACTCAGTTTGCTAAACATCCATTTCCCAGAAAACACATGTCTTTACAAACATCGAGATATTTTTGGCTATTTTTAGTGAGCCGTACCTCACAGGCAAAAACGAAATCTTTATAGGATCACTCGTGTGTCTGTCAGTCCGTCTGTCACAGACAATTTGCTCCGCATCTAATGGACCGATGAAGTTGAAATTTGGTACACATATCAATTTCTGTGCCCCAAATTCGGACGTGTAATGTAAATAAATTAATTTTAAATATGGGAGCCAGTTTTAGGAGGAAAATAAGAAAATAAAAAAGTTTTGCAAACTGTAACGTGTGACATATCAAATGAAAGGGTTCGCGGTGAGGGTCTCATATGGATTTTTTTTTATAATTTTAAAATATATTGTTTTTTTTTTTGTTTTATTGTTATTTTGTTTTAAATTGTTTTTTCTTTTGTTGTTTTATTTAAGAAAATAGACGGAAATTGACCATCAAAAATTGACCCCTTATCTCCGAAACTACTGAGCCAATTTTTTTTTTAAAGTACAGAAAATTGCTCTACACTTACAGATTCCAGGAAAACCTATTAGAAGTCTATGGTCTTAAAATAATACAGTATTGAAAGATGCAGCAGTTGGAATGTATAGGAGAACATGTTTTTCAACTACCATGTTAAGTTTGTTCTCGGGATAATTTTTTCTTTTCTTTCTTTATCCCAACTACGAAACTCTTCATCACGCACTTGGCCGGTTTTTAAAGACATGTTTCGAATACGAAAACGCTCCATATTATTTTTATCATGCACTAAAAATAAAAATAAATCCGTTTATGAAAATGAAGATTGCAAATGTCCCGTGGGAAGATTCTCGAGTTAATTTAATGTCACAAATTGGGTTTCCCCTTACGATCAGCTTGAAGGATTTATTTAAGCCGCACGCGATATTTTTACGAGAACTGACGTGGCACGAGATACGCTCGCTCCTGACAACGTTTTGGTAATAAGACCGCGTTTATTGAGAGCAGATTGTAATGAATTTACTTGGTACAGTTTTATTTTTAATGCAAGTTATAAACAGAAAAATTATTGTAGATATGCAAGATCCTTACTAGTAAGAGGTCTGAGTGCAACTGCAAATGCTCGCCGGTGACATAATTATTTGGAAGCAGCAGCTTTCAAGATAATACCAAGGGTACCTTTGGTATTGCAGGTGCCTGCTGAACAGGCGGTTAGTTAGGTTAATGCTACCACTTATTCTCGTGTTATGTCTCATTGAAAATTGCTTTTCTTGGACACACTTGCTGAAACTCTAGCTTAGTTCGGGTAAAAAAAAACATAAATTATCACTACGCATAAGTTCCCCTCGATACATCCTGGTACCTCTTTTCTAGATACTTTACTCGACTAGTAAGCAACAATATGCTTCCCTGCCCCCCCCCCCCTCCCCCCTCGGGACGGTGACCACTTTATTTGATTGCCCCTAATGACCGCCGTGATTCCGGAGCCAAGTGCCGCGCAGTGGAAGTGGTAGCGTGTGGACGTTTACGTTCCTTCTGGTACAGGATGGGCTGAATGATGAGTGGCTCATCTTGGAGTATTGTTTGGTTGAGTTTTATGTCCTTGAAGGCGAAAGAAGAGGAAATGTTATCTTTCCACTTTCAGTTTTCCGAGTTACACAATACTGTAGCCAAATATTCTGTCCTATTGCTGGGCAAAGATCTCCTCTACATACTTCAATAGCTTGCTTTTTCCTATCTTCTGTGGTTAATCCATCGATAATTATTATGAGAATTAATGTGCGAAAACCCAGACTGAATAGCCAAAAATCACCAATGTACTGTGAGCAAGCGTGGTGATCAGGCATTGCATATTCCCTCGGTGAAACGATACCTTTACTTATGGGATAGTTACAGGCTGCTGGTATGAAACTTCATGGCATGAAGTACCTGCCCGCTAGCACTCACAACCTACCATCCCCTAAGCCTCGTCCTAAGGGTTCCACACGATTTCATGGACATTGAGCTCTGTTAGCACAACAACGATAACAGCTGGCTTTAAAATGTTCAGGATTACGAAACAGCTTAACTTGTCTACGTCAGTTCAGTTAATCTACACTTTGTATAATATGTCGCAGAATCATCAGAGGAAAGGGAGTATTCGAAAATCCTAGAACGAATGCATTGGTTAAAACCTCACAAGTACTCACAGGAGATTGTTCTTTCGTGTCTGTGGATATAAGATGAGCTAGTCGAAGAAGAGAAAGGAAGGATCAACCAGAACAGTGTTGCAGTTCAGTTATCAGGACTAGGTACGTTAGCTACACAACTAATTAGATCTTTACAATGATGCTAGAGATAGCTTATATGGATGAAATTGATATACTTTCCTAGTTGTTCTATTATAAATATAGTTAGAAGTTTTTCAACGATCCATGTTTCAGATTGTTTCACAGCATAACCTCCCTTAGTTCCCAAGGTCTGGCAGACGTAGTAATCAAGGATTATTCCATTTAACACGAACTAAAGCGGCGCTGGTTTTGTTAGAAATAATTATTTGCGTGGGATACACTAATTCGGGCTCTAATTTATGTGCGGAATTAACAAAGTACGGTTGGTTAGTGAAGTTACAAAGTAATTTTACTGAAAGTAAAAATGTCTTGGAGGAATATAATTACAAAAAACCTACCTCTTTCCTCTGAAGGGTAAGCTACGTCGTACATCCGCCAGTTCCTATATTGTGAAAATGAATCGTTTGTCTTACTAATAAAACCTAACTTATTTTGTGGTTCTATAAAAAGTTCTAAAGATAACACCTACCTGTACCTTAGGGACCTACCTGTACTCGCTAATCGAGCTTCGCAACATCCACAGTAGGTCCTTTAAATTGTTAAACTTTCTATCCACATAACATGGTACTAGACTTTCAGTAATCCTATTGGCTTTGACCACTCCATACACGGCTTTATTGGACTTTTACGACTGTTCGATAATACCGAAACCTGACATTTATGTATTTAATCCAAACATGAAAATCACAAAATATATTATTTACGCCAACGGCTATAAAGCCCTACAATCAAAGTGATTTCCTGTTAAGTCCGAAATGTATTGCTGTTATAAATAATAATTAATCTATCAAACACACAAACTGTAAATCTGTTTGGATTGCTCTGTCTGTACCTACACTGTGGTTTACGATTAAATTGTGACACCATTTTTATGTGAACAGGCGTGAAGTATAGAGTAGGTACCATTAAAATCTGTACTTTATCCGCGTTCATGCATATATCAATTCATGTGCGCGCTGTTTGCAATACAATAAAGGGTTTATTTTAATTATTTGTTTAGTATATTTTGAAGGGTCTGTGAATATGTATTAATAATAAATATATTTTAAGTTTGGGCTACATTTTGTATCCAAGAAAAACCATAGAAAATGTGACCTTAAGTATTGACCTTCAGCAAAAAGTCATATAGGTACAGTCGAAATTGGAAAACAAGACAGAGTCACAGACAGAACTAGATCTAAAACACATAACCCTCATAAATTACAGTCCTAAGTCTATAAACCGGGACCCATAGTAATTTCAAGTGAAAATAAATCATTTTATGTGATTGAGAAATCTGGTAAGATAACGAATTGACAAATATATCCTCGTTAGATATGCATGAGGCTGTACCAAATGTCCGGGCCTCGATTTGTATTAATATAATATTTCATGGCACTCCGAGACGCTGGTAATGGCTGGTGGGTGTGTGAGACACGAACTGGTCCTACCATGATTATCATTGTTATAGATACCTGTAACTTAACGTTTAAGTAAAGCCTCATATTCGTGTTGTTTCACACATGAACTTCATCTAATGTTCCCAGCAACTTTTGTTTAAATTAACTTCTGCTCTGGATTCTGCTTTCCTCATCGCCATTATAACGTTCTTTGGGAGTCGGTTTTCTGTAACTTACAAGATTAATACTAAATACATCAAAGTGGCTTCACATTACGACTCAATTAAAATCACATACAAAAAATATAGAGCATAAATATTTCATGAATATTTTCACACTAATTTCTTATTTATAGTCGTAATAAGATCAACTATGTTTATGAATAGCAAGCCTACGTCGAAGCAAGTAAATCACGCCACGTGTGGGCTGCAGTAGTTCGTGGGCGTGTGGGCTGTAGGAGTGTAGCTAAAGATGCATTTCTTTTTAGCACCTCTCTGATTTCCTTCTCCGTTTTTATGCAGGTTTATCATTTTATTTCATATTCTTATTACAGAACAAAATCCTACTACCCTAACTACTACTACTAATAATATATTATAAATGAGAAAGTTTGTGAGGATGGATGGACGGATGTTTGTTACTCTTTCACGCAAAAACTTCTAAACGTTCTATTTGGATGACATTTGGCACACAGATAGTGTATGACCTGGATTACTGGATACTTTTTATCCAGATATCCGCAAAACCGCGGGGCGCTGCTTGTATTAAATAAAACTAACTTATTACACCTAATAACTAACTATGCCTTGCTACGAACGTATCCGATGAATATGTGAACAAATGGATCAGAATACCCTACCTGTGGATGCCAACTTGTAACGTCACTTACATATGGAGTGCTGTGATTGGATTAGTTGAATAGTGAACCCGAAATTCTAATTTTAAATCATCTTAAAGTTTTCATTTGACAATTTAGGTTAATTTAACAACCTAAATTGTTGTTTTTACATTTTATTAATGATATTCAAACAATAATTGTTAGATTAAGTAGTGAGATAACGTTACAACTCTAAATGAAAACAGATGAACGTGTTAAATTAAGACGCACTATTACGCTCTTACATACACCTTAATAATACCTTTAATGACCCATCAGTACACCACAAATAACAACATTATAAAATACTATCACCTCATAAATCTCTTTGACAACCTTATTTTATTGCGTAATAAATAACATCTAACAACGTTTAATATGTTCACTATAACTCACTGAGGAGTAGCAAGTACCAACAATAACACATAGTAGTGGCAACACCTAAGAGCGTAGAAACGAGGTAGATAGCATGTCACTTCTAGTGTTGCCACTGTTAAATATCTAGTGACGCAAATCCCTTGTAGTTAATAAGATTTAAAAGCCGTTTATCATGTTTGAACGTTCTATGACAGATTTTGACATCACGTCACAGCCCACACGTTATCATTTTCTTGTTATCAGCCTGTACATATCAGCTGCTAAAAACGGGCGTCTTAAAGACCGCTTCTATGAATAATCCAAATAGATATTGCCACTGTCACTAAGCTTAGCTAATGGTTATCATGACAATTGCTGATAATATTAACTGAGAACCCAAAATTGTGTCCATCATCATGATGCTAGAATCGAGTTGTCTTTCACGTTAGTTCCTTTGCTAAGAAAGGCCGTCTGAAGAAACCACAAAGATTGTTCCGCACGTGGATCAGATACCAAAATTGTTAGGTAGTTTTAATTAAGTACTCCTGATTTCCCGAGTTCTATTCAATTGAATCAACTGACAAATCTTATGTCAGCTTAATGTCATGCTATGATTGCTGTCATTTCAACCAATCCAACATGAGATTAAACAACAGATTAGCCAATCAGCGACTTGATCAGGCTTTCAGTAACCGCGGGTTCCCGTCACTTCCATGTGCAAACCCTAGATGACTCACAATCGTTTACCATATCTATGTAATTTCTACAATCGTTCGATTGGCTCGTATCTTATCTGTTAAACATAATTATGTAAATATGTATCTGGCGGTAATAAATCAGAGTTTAGCGATATCTGCGGATCTGTCTGTCTGATGGTGATTAATAACGCGTCGGCGTTTGCGGGTTAATGAATATTTGGAACTTAGGATTTTAGAGTTTCACTAGCGACCCGCCCCGGCTTCGCACGGGTCTAATTTAGAAAAAAAAGGGTGAAAAATGTGAAGTTACTGCCATTGATTATAGAAACTCTTTATAAACAATGTTTGCAGTTGACTTCTCGTTACACAATACGAACACATTTTGTTTGGAAGTGACGCGCGAAAGGGCTGCGTATAGCTGTCCATTGGAAAAGCACTCAACGCGCAGGTCTAATCCCACAAACTTGAATGTCTGATTTTTTCGGTTGCCTTTGATATCTTCTAAAGTATTAATTAGAATGATATACTGTAAGACACAATTTATAATCTACATTTAATGCCCAAGAATACTACAATATATATTTGGATAAGGATTAAGGGTAAATAGCGTCGCAATTAACGCAATTTTTTATTAAAGTGTTATTGAAAGCAATGGTTACTGTGAGTCAACCGTAACAGTTTTGCGCAGTTTTCTTTAGGATTTTAGAAGAACTACAATTCTCTCGAACATCATTTTTACGTATGTGTAAATTTATTTTTCGGCGATTTGGTTGCAAAATATTGTTTTTTTTACTTACATAAAAACTGTTTTTACTATACATAAATCTTCCGTCAAAATTTACCTAACTGATGGTGAAAGCCGCATCAAAATCTGTTGCGTGGTTTAGGAGGAGTTAGCGGATATACAGACAGACAGACAAACGCTGAAAGCGACTTTATTTGGTACTATACAAGATGTAACATAAATAACGCACAACCCCTTAAGGGATCATTGTACTCATCATTGTGAACAACTTTTACTATGGGACCAAACCTGAAATCGCGAAAAAAAATCAGCTGTTCCCTACATTTTGACGAATTATGCGAACGTAGGGTATGCGAAAGTAGGGAGCAGCTGATTTTTTTTTGCGATTTCAGGTTTGGTCCCATAATAAAAGTTATTCATAATGATGAGTACAATGACCCCTTAAGAGGTTGTGCGTTAATTATGTTACACCTTGTATCGAGATTTAGGATTTAATTGTGTTGGTATTTAGGCTTTTTACTCGTAATCTTTTGTGACATCGTAAGAAAATTGAAAGCTTATTTTTGATAACGTCTATTGCGCAGTTGCTGTTCACTTCTCAACGACACATGTCCCAATGAACAAAATGGCCCGTTTTGCTTTGGTATTAGTTGTTCATAGAGCACATAAAAATCTTTCTAAAGACCTTATTAAAACCAAATTAATTATCTTTTTTTTTCAATACAAGCTGGTAAATCATAGGAATCGGGACTAAGAGACTAAACTCTGCCCTGTCAAACACCTTTCCAGCCAAAACTATTCACTTCAAACTAATAATTCCCTCATCCCCAAGAGCCATGAAATCCGAAATCTATTTACCAAACCTATTAATTATAAATGCTCCGTATAATTAACAAGAATTCCCTAAATTCAATAAATCTATTGCAACCAGGCCACAACTCTCCTGTGACATCACCTACTAGAATATTAAAGGGTACAAATGAGTGTACAGTCAAACAAAGAGATTTGTATACTCTTATATAGGTAACTTAACTCAATGCTAACTTACAACTACTTAAACAATGTTGTGAGTATGCTGAGTAGTCAATACTTTTACATTACTCACTTAAGTGTGCCATAATCGTTCCACGCAATAAAAATAAATATTTAGTTTTGATTCCGATTCTGTTGTGCACAATCTTTTCTCTCTAATAGAACAAGAAAGGGATGGATATTAATAACAGCTGTCCATGTCAGTTAAACTAAAACTTTCATAAAAATATGTTTGATACTTCAGAAGGATCGACTAAACACAAGGTGAAGTTTGAGGCATTAACTAATTTGACATCTCTAACGGCCGAACCGAATAACCTACCTATCACCAGTTTTGGCATACTGGAGATAGAAATACCTATCTATCTATGGTTTTAACGTCCCAATAATTTTTAAGAGATTATGGAATCTTAACGGCCTGACATAAGGATAGATAGAATTATACTGTCTACCATCAATAGCAATCTGTCTTTTATTGAAAATACGTTATTGGGTTCGACCATAACTTAGTTGTTATTTATCAATCACTGTCCTTTTATCAAGCTGTGTGACAGTGCGAAATGTCTATTCTTTCATTTTTAGTATAGTTACTGAACAAGGTAATCGGCGCACCGTCTAATAGGAAGATTAATATTTTTGATTGTGTACCAATCTCTTTGTTTGACTGTACTTCATTCGGGAGAAGCAATCGTTGAACTATGAATTAAGTATGAGTTCAGGGACATGTTATAACGAGGTAATCTTTGATCTTCATCGTACTTCGTTTTGATTATAAGTTAGCATGTAAGTGAATTCTGGGTGGTTGTAAGTGGATTGGGAATTAAAAGGTAAGTTAGGTAAGGGAAACTGTTCAGAGGAACATAATTACGTCGCTGTTAGTTTATTTAATACAGTTTTCATAATTAACATTTGAGGCGTCGCCATTCTTGATGAAAAGTGGCTACCGTTGCCTTTAAACACCTTCATCACCATGGGGTTTTCCTATGCATCAACCTAAGTTTTATTAACTAACTAGCTGTGCCCCACGATTTCGTTCGTGTGGAAGTCGTAAGATACACAATATACTAAAATAACAGTCACTTTTTAATAAAACTCTCTCGTTCCCCGACCCGCCGCGTTGCATCGCCCGGGCGCGCTATTTGTTCACAATTTCGTTTTATTTTTTTTTGCGCAAAACTATAATTCTTTTTCAACATAAAAGTAGCTTAAGTTACTCCTTAAAAAATCAACTATCTGCCAGTGAAAGTACAGTCAAAATCGGTCTAGCCGTTTCGGAGATTCGCCGGAACAAACAGATAGACAGACAAAAAATTTAAAAATTGCTTTTTTGGTATACATAAGTACCGTATATGTATACTTTCTTATGCATTTAGTAAAAAATTTGTTATTTTGACATAAAAAACAGACACTTCAATTTTATTTATTTCCGTAGATGTATAGATCAATTACATTGAAATCGAAACGTAGCAACATTACTTACCAGTAGTAAATGTACTGTTTGTTTTTTTTACTTGGCCTATACTGCCCCACTGTTGGGAAAAAGCCTCCCCCAACTCCTTCTAGGAACTTTTTTCCCGCGCCACCTCGAACCAGGCCTCACGGTACGCGTGCAGGCCATGGGCCGAGGCCGGTCCAGAAAGAGTAGCGTGAGAGGAGCAAAGGTGGTGAAGAGGTAGCAAATACCTATTTAAAATATGTATGCTAAGTTTTTCAGACTATAACTATGTGCATAGTATCTATGTGTGTTCGTTATCTACTGTCTAAAAGTATTTTCTTAATTGGTGTAATTTAAAACGCTCTCCGCCAGAGGTATTTCTAGTTCCATCAGTTTAAAAATTCAACAGAGAACAGCGTACCTTTACCTAACGATACCCAAAAAAGTTCACGTGCCTTTTACGCAAAAAGCCTTATAAAAGCGGACAAGGTAAAAGTCGGGCGTTCGTTTAGCCTGAGTTAGATCTAGGGCAGCTGACGTCACTGGAGCTCTGTGTGCAGTGGACGTGTGGGAAATAGTTTCAGGCTATTCTTGGCTATAAATGTTAAAGGTATGTTACAGCGCAAGATTTAAAAAGTGGAAGTATGTCAGTGGATTTATGAATGGAATCAGCGCACAGCTTAGTTTACAGTTCACTCCTTCACTTTCTGTTACAATGATAGCAGCAGTTTTATTTCAACATAGCCTATACAAATAAATATAAAAATATTTATGTATGTTACAAGTCTGCTTCAACGTGTACTTTTGTAAATAAAAGCTTCAGCTCAAATTACATATCGCGTGTTACAGCACCCAACGGTAATCATTTTGAAGTTACCCACCAAAGTGATAACAAGCCCAGCAATACAAAAGCGATCATTGATATCTGAGTACGCACATTTCCCCCATTCACCATTACGCTTTATCTCTAGGAAAATTTTAGAGAAAAATATAATTTTCATCTTATATGGTACATAAACCTAACTTTATGGTAATTACTGTCATCAAAAAGCAATATTGGGATGTCGTGTGCGGCATGAAGAAACGAATATGTTATTATTTGAATACAGATGATGTCGGCTCCTGGCTCCTTAGTATTCAGGGAAGGTTTTGGTGCTTGAAAGGATCTGTTTCATGTCCTCAAAGCAGCTGTAATCTCTGATCCCTGCGTTCCGTCGTTATAACTGTTATTAATCACTGTTTCTGCGTTGGAATTGTGAAAAGATTTTTGGCTTTAAAGCGAGTAAATTCAAGAACGGGTGTGTGACGATAATATCAGTGAACCGATCGATTTCTTAACAACTCCGAATAAAATTATAAATTACAATCGGTGTGACGTCAAACTCGTGAAAATGAATAGCGATGTGATGTAATGTGATGCAAATAAATAGGTTCACATTTATTACAAGTCCGATCAAATATTCAAATAGGGAAGGTCGGGCAAAGCTAATTGTAGATGGCGTAATCATAGCTAGGTCCCTACGGCCTACAATAAATTTGACATTTCGTTCATTCATTCCATTTCTTGTTCGTTCATGAGTTTTGTTTTATTTCACTATTTCTATAATTTCGGTGATTTCAATATTTTTATCAAGTATTTGACATAGAAAGTGTCAGAATTTAAAACCTTAAATATTTCCTCTTAATCACTTTCTTCAAAATGTTTCTACCCTCTGTTTAATTTTTTCAAAATCTGAACTAATAGCTTCTAGCCACCATCTTTTAATTTTAGGGTCTCTCGCGAAATAGTGGACTCCAATTTCGGAGTATTTAGTAACACAACAACGCATCATTTTCGCAAAAATAAAATAAAACCACCTCACGCCTTGTATTACTAGCTTGTGTTGGGAACTAGCTACGACAGCGCCATTTTGACAGTTGCCTTCCCCATTGGTACATAAAAATAAGTAAAATATTCAATATCCTGTAGGTACTCGTGCCAGACCAGCAAAGGTAAACAAGTAATTTATTAAAACATTTTGTATGTATGATTCAATCACTTGGAAATATTCTCTTCAGTTAATATTTTATGTTTTCATATAATTATCTTCTTTGTCTTATTTTTTCATGTGTATTTGATATCGGAATATCTTCAGAGATTTTCTTTTTTCTTTTCACATAGTCCTAGTTAAAACATTGACTCGTTGGAAGTTATAAAGGTTTATTTAACTTTCCTCACAACTCAAGCTAGATTTTAATTTAATTTTAATATTACCATCATCATTCATCTCGAGCTAGTAGAATGAGGAATAGTCCTTATAAAATATGTAGTTTTAATTTAAGCTTGGTGTAGACAATATTTTTACTGGAACGTTGCCATCGCAGGAATTAGTTCAGCACCTGCTTGACACCAAACGGACAAGTCAGAAGGTCCGACTCTACCTTTGTACGTGGCTTCAGTTGCTAAGGAGGACACACTTATACAAATGCGCGGCGTTACCGCGCAAACTGTTACCATGAATTCTGCAGATGATTCCAGGCCCCCAGCGGAGACAACTTTCACGATAATTAGAAAAAAAAAAACAACATTTTAACCATGATGTATTGTGCTGAGTTCATGGTAACAGTTTTTACGTCGATACACGGTGTTTCAGTATCGTTGCTGTGTTTCAATTTGAAGGGTGAAGGTGTAATACAGGCATGAGACTTATTTAATTAAGCTTTGTTTCTTGCACGATACGCGTCAGCGGCAGCGGGAAGTTTGGTGTTACGGATATCCGTAAGCGGCTTCGTTGCCACCCAATATGCTAGATTTCTTTTGTTAATGAACTACTCCTCTAGGGCTCGAGCTAACCCAAGTTGAGAAAGGGAGATTGACCAAGTGACTAAGAAACCTAGTATCGGTACGAAACACGTGGTGACTCAAAGATTTACGGTTTAATTTAAAGAATGATTTTAGGGTTTTCAAATGTAATTTACTATTTTATCATAATTTCAGCATTACCCGGTAATAATGTCTCAAAGTCTAGAATGGAATTTCTTAGTGACTTTTTGACACAGTGTAATATAATGCTGGTAAATTCAAATTACAAATTAGTCAAAATGACGTTTGAGCATTTTTAATCCTTGTCGATTCCAACAGGTGAAGGCTGATATAGAGGCGGAGTTAAGTACAAACTCGAGAATTCACATGTAACAGATCATCGAACAAATTGTACATTATATAGGTCGGAAAATCCATAGTGAACAAATTGCTCATCATCAGACTATAGCAGGCCACTGCTGGACATAGGCCTCTCCAATTGCACGCCATCCAGCTCGATTCTCGGCAACGCTCATCCAGCTGCTACCCGAAGATCGTCGCTCCACCTGCCTGAGGACGTTCTAGGTACCTTACGTTTGCTGATTTGCGGTCTTCACTCAAAAACACGTCTATCTCAACGGTCATTGATTCTACGGTTATATGGCCGGCCCAATGCTTCTTCAGCTTGCTTATTCTGTGAGCTATGTCGACCACTTTGGTTGTCTGCCGGATCACCTAGTTCCAGATTCGATTCCTTAGAGAGACTCCAAGCTCGCTGAGCGACCTTGAATTTATGGACCAGCCGTACCGAGAGAGTCCAAGTTTCGGCTCCGTAGGTCATAACAGGCAGGACAACAACTTACTAATGTAATGCAATTACAATTTTATTATTACTCAAGGAAACGAAATTATTGAAAAATTAAAATATTCACAAAACAGAAAAAAACATTCGGTGGAAAGAACACAATAAGTCACAGTAGCAGCCCACGCAGCAAAAACTCTGCGCATGTGCAGTCGCTTAACAACGCAAAGGATGATTTTCTACCACATTAGTTTCTGCGCGCGGTTCACTTGCACCCAATTTATTTTAATTGGTATAGGTACTTACTAGTTTATAGTTATGTAAATTGGTATAAATCCAGGCCAGGCCTTGCTTAAGTGGTTATTTAAACCTAGGTGGGATTACAGTATTTACGCGTTTATCGAGAGAAGCAAAAAGTTAAAGCGAATCAGTATATAAGGTACATTTTTATTTGCCGTTAGTGTTGCCATACTTTTGGTCTGCACTTAATACTTACTCTACGTGAAATTACAAAAATCTAAACACATTTGATTAAATTAAATCCAATTTTCGAAATAATGATGGCCTTTTAGTATACATTGTAACAAAACATAAAAGAAATCATTCAATTGTTATTATTATACCTACAATAATAAACTAATAATAAAAGTGAAAAAAGAAAGTGAAGAAAAGTGAATATCGTTCGAGACTGTACTAAAAACAAAACGAATGATACGTGCATATATTATATGCTAGAAAGAGAACGCCATGCGGTCACCAGCATATTCTGCTCGGGATATATGCGCCCATAGAAACATATGGTGCGCGTTTGTTCTATTTTTAAAGAGTATAAAATGATGAATCAAACACGCAAAGGTCCCGAATACATTCTGCCTTTCGTACAACCAAAAGATTTGCCTACGTACTTTTAACACGTTAACAACATTAATAAAAGTTACAATGCATAATAATTAATTGTTATTAATATCTGTTGTAATTAATTATTCAAATATAATTTCAATCATTGGATGCGTAATTTTATTTTGCATAAGTCAAGAAGGTTTTATTGATTACATATTCTTTGAATACCATGTCAATAACTTGTGACATATCTTGCGTGAAAAACAAAACTACGTATGGTTAAAATAGGAAATCGAAATGAAAACTAATATCTTTATGTTTTTTTTTTATGCGGCGAATATAAGGATTCGCATTACTAGATAAAATCATTATATTTAAAAACAGGAATTATCAACATTAAACTTAAGTCACCACAGAACAAATAGCGATACCAGGTCTGATCAATATCCTTTCAGCTGTTTAAATCTATTGAAGTATTGTTTCTATCGTCACAATTTTGTTGAAAGTGGGACTTCTGTGCTTTCTTCGTTCACCGTCTCCCAGCAGATAAACACCGTTAATTACATTTGTTAGCTAGTACTAGGGCTAAGTGCCGTGTACGGACGGGAATTTCAACGATTTTTTTCCTGATTTAATTATTTTCTGAGCGGTAAAGAGAATGATAGGGTGTGAGCACGGCTGTGCGTCCTGTGTGATTTTAAATTGCTGTGAGATAACAGAGGGGTTAAAGGAGGTAAATTATTCACCCTGAGCACTGTGCAGTAAATGGTAGGAAATTACGTGGGTGCAATAAAAATGCCTCCGACCGGTCTAAACGTTTGCCAGACGCACGCGCCGGCCAGGCATCCAGCCGCGCTTTCTATCTACCGACTGGCTAAATAATTATACTCTCGTAACCGACACGACACGAGACGATATGATAGCAGAAGAATTAGTTGATTTTCCATGTGGCCTGGTCTCTGGTTCATCTCGGGTTCTGGTCGTAATTTGACCTACACAATTTTGGAAAATTCTCTTAGCTAATACAATCATTGGCTTTACTATAACTAGGTCTCACGAGTCTGAAGGTTTGAGACAGCACATTACAAAAATCAATTTACTATCTGGGTACATTCCTGCTCACACAAGAGAAAAATCCAATTAAGATAAGCACAAACAAGAATATTTTCAACTCCTAATTAAAATTCTCACAGAAATTCTTGCAAAAAAGGGAATTGTTTTTACATTCAGTATTATATCTGCGGATTAGCGCCACCTGAAGCAGATAAACGCCTTTAATTACCTCTATTCACGACCCCCTCCGTCCCCCGCGCCCCCTCCGGCCCCGGACGTAGCCACTTCACCCCCGCGGACGCCCGCGTCACTTCGTTAGCACGGATAACGACAAAGATTGCATTACACTGAACAAAGAATAGATGAGGTGAGGAACAGAGTAGACAAAACTGTTGAAGGGAAAAGTAAGCACATAGAGGATGGATACGGTGGCGTTGCGAAAATAAACCTTTGTTACAACTGGACAAGAAGTAAAAAAGATTTATTTTTATTATAACATCACGCCTGTTTTCCCCGAAGGAGTAGACAGGAGTGTAATACCTATAGCCACTGAGTTCGCCCGTTAGACACCCGCCATTGTTGTTGTAGGTATTGTTAATTCATGAATCATGAATGGTAACCGATACACGGATAGACTAGAGAACGCATCACATTTAACTGAAATGGTAACTTCAGTTTATTATTCAGGTTTATAAAATTGAAATACCAAAATAGTATACCTCCTTATCCAATATGAGACGACGCTCAAACGCGGCTAATTCCATAATCCAAACCACTTCCAAGTTAGCTGAAGTCATTTAGAATTTCTAATATCTCTAAAAGCCCAATTCTCTCAAAAGCTTCTTACCCACTTAGAAACTTGCATAATTGTGTGTACGATTATAATTTCATTAAAAGCATCTTGTCTCACGCCTGTGGTTCAGTGGTGAAATATATATTTCAAACAAAATTGTTTTTATCTGTTTCGACAAAGCAATTTTTCATTGTTTTTTTAATATTAGTATTTTTAATAGCTATACATTAAATATTATTTGAACGCATTTATAAGAGAGAAAGAAGGATTTGCATATAAAACAAAATATCGTATCAAGTTTTCTTATTTCTTTTAGTTCACATGTGTGAAGCACAATATGTGCATTATGTGAATGCTTTTGTGAGATATTGTACCTACTTTTCCTTCTGCAACCACCATCATTGTCATCCCAAGTGTTTCTACTCGATAATTAGCGAGAACGCTTGAACCCTAAGGCAGATAAGCTGTGCATTCCGCAACGTTATCTTTTACATTTAATTTAAAATTTGTTACAAAGACGATAAGGATGGAAACGGCTTGGCTCTGGTGTCTTTGTAAGGTGGTTTTTTTGTAAGATAGGGTCGTTAGTAACCTATGCAAGGATGGGTCATTCAAGCTGTATCATGAAGTCTGCGTTGTATCGACTTAGGGAGCTCTGGACTTTATCAGGTGTATTTTATTGTCCAAAAGTTTAATAAAGACCTATCGCTTTGTTAGGTGTTCTTTGTTTGAAGTTAGCTTAGAGTCCGTTTCGATTTAGAGATGTTTCAGCATGTACCATCGGCCAAACTTCCGCATGCTCATCTTTAAATCGATAATCGTATAGCACGGCTCACGACTCGATCGCCCGATGCAAGCGTTTTGTCCAGTAGGATGCACGTTTGGTTTTTATTTGATTTTTTGCTAATGTTTGTTGTTGTTTTGTTACACACGTCCTCACACAAATGCATAATATTGTCTCTAATTAGGCGAAACCAGGAAGGGTTGTGGTCTGTCACTAGCTACGCTTCCGCAGAACTATATTAAACTGAACATTTTTAAGTGTTGCCGATAGTACGTACTTACCAATCTTCATTTACACGATATGCATGAATAAATAAATGAAACTCATAACAATTTTTAGGTGCCTACATATTTTTGGATAGGACTCTAACAATAACACTGGCGATAGGCTGCACCGATTTAATTTTTTTTTTTTAATAGTCCAAATAAAATTTGGACCATTATTATACTAAAACTGCCTCGTTGGTCTAGTGGTTGCAAGCGCTACTGCTGAGCATGAGGTCCTGGGTTCGATTCCCAGGTCGGGCAAAGTGTTACTGGGTTTTTCTATCTGGAATTTCTCAGTAGCAGCCCGGAGTCTGGATTTGTGCCCGGTAGATGGCAATAGGCTCGCCCCCCCCCCCCTTCCCTATTACATGAGACTTAAGAGGGCTATCACATTTTGTCACCTCTCTCGCTCACACGGGACCAAATTTTTAAGAATGTTAAATGAAAATATACTTTTTTGAAAAATGTGATCAATGGGCTCCCAAATAATATTAATTTAATAGGTAATTATTAAAAACACATTTTTATTGTAGCATTTATTTAAATCATCTCAAAAACAGATCATAATACTTATTGAGCTAAGTTTATTAGATAACACAATAGAAATGTGTTTTTAATAATTACCTATTAAATTAATATTATTTAGTAGGGAGCCCATTGATCACATTTTTCAAAAAATCATCTTTTCATTTAACATTCTTAAAAAATTGATCCTGTGTGAGCGAGAGGGGTGATAAAATGTGACAACGCTCTTAAACATAACTGGCGAAATGTGGGTGTACTATAGGTACATCTCTGCCTAACCCTTCGGGGCACCAAGGCGTGATGTTATGTTATGTTTATAAAGTTTGGAAAAGAAACGTAAATTGTCAAATTCGAGAAAAAAATAAAAAGCTATTTCGAATAAAAAATTATACAGTCAGTGTTTGTTAGGTCAGTAAGCTGGCAATAATTAATTGTTAACTTTTCCTGATATACAGATTCAATAAAAAAAATGTCAGTTAATATTTCTACAGGACGTTATTTTGTGTCACTAAAAAACAAATTTCGCGTCAGTGTCAGCAACTTTACACACAAGAGCAGCAAAAGTAGGTATATGAATCTATAAGTAACTTTTTTAACTCGCAGACACGGCAACACAATGTTCGGTAACCTACATGCTTGTATCGCGAGCTTCACGCCTCATTAGGCGCGTGTCACTCAGCAGAGCTCGAGGTATCTGCAAGCAGTTCGCACAGGACATTAAGTCGGAACGACGGACGCACTCGCTGATGTATCAATGTATTGAAAAGTTACGGAAATGGAGGATGGTATAACATGTTTCTGGAAGTTTCCCTCTTAAACCTGGAAGTTTAAGAGGGTGAAAGGTGACATTTAGGGAGGGCATTAGGAACGATACGAATAGATGAACTTTCATAAATATGTCACAATGTACATATTTCTATTCGGTGGACTGTGAAATAAGTGATTTGACTTTGACTTTGATCCGATTAATTCTATAGTGTAGGTATGCAGGTAAAAACATGAATAACCACACAAAGTTACAATAATTCCAGTGCTATATTCCAATCGAAATATTGGGTAATCGAAGCGCAAGTGATATAGAGAATCGAGACAAGACAAATACTTTTAAAGACACAGATTTTAATAAATTGCTAACCAATGACTCGTTTATAATGAAATCATGCTTCTTTCAGTGTATTAATAACTGACATATTCAATTATGAAAACGTTGTGTAATGTTTGGGTCACCAAGAGACAGGCTGTGCCTAGTTTGAGACCCGCTGTTTAATCTGTATGTCTAAGTCTTCTCTTAGTGTGAATTTCATACCTTGTGAAATGATAAACCTTTTCAGTACGAATATTGCTGTATTTATATTCTCACACATGTATATAAACTTGGTACCATTTACTACTCAATTTAACTGTATATACTTTAGACTTCTTAAAGATAACCTTTTGGCTCCGAGGCTCGAAGATCACTAACTTACCAAAACAGGCGCCATGCTCCAAACATCATGTTTTCATTTCCCTTTTGTTAAAAAACCAGTACTTTTACGATAACTGTCAAATGAGATACTTTTAAAGTTCCTGACTACACAGATATAAAAATCATTTGAGTCAAACCACATACTTACAATTTTATATTTAGCATCTAGAATCACTACAAATCTTATTAATATTTGGAAATCATGACACTTTTTACTTGTATATTAGAAAATAGGAACAAGCACATAACACATTATGTTTATGTACAATTCAATTAGTTAGATGCCTATAAGAACATCATTTCTGTAATATCTAAAGTTTAACTTCATGAGAACAAGGGTGTGTTAATAATATACTTATTAAGGCAGTTCACACCAGATCCTTTGCATTGATCCCCGAGCCCCGTTAATACGAGCCGCTGCAATGATCACTGTGCTATCGTGTCCATGATTTATTTACATAAGACTGTAATTGCAAGTGAAATGTGTGAAAAATGGGCAGGATAAAATGGGCAGGATAAAATGGGCAGGATAAAATAAATTACCGTCGTTTACATTAAAGCGAGAGTTAACAGCTGTTTCGACAGAAAGCCAGTGCGGTGAACATGCTTTTGTTCATTGTTGATGGAGCGACGGACCTGTGACCAACCCCCGATATACCTACTAGTTATTGATTATTTCTTTTTCTGTAAATATTAGTAAAATATTGGACTTTTAGTATTTGGGTGTCTACCCAAACAATACACTGGTGGAAATTGCAGCGTATTTTATAACTTTAAGTTGTATAACAGCGGCTTAAGAGTTCAAGAAGCAGTTTAAAGTTGCATATTTGCATCCGATAACGTCTGTAGCTACAAAAGTAACTAAGAGTGGCAGTAATGGAAACAAATACTGCCCTTGCCTTTATAATAGTTCATTCTAGAGCCCATTTATTACTTACGTCTATAACAGAGAGTTACAAAGGGCACTTGGCCACTGAAAGCTGCTTATGGGATTCTCTTGTAACTGTAAAACGCCACTTAAAAACATAAAAGGTTTCATTGCAGCCTGAGCAAGAGTTGAAACAATCACTGTAATTCTACTTAAAGTTCTGGTATTAGCAGTAACAATAACTCTTATACAGACTCAAATTCCAGAAAGAAAAATAAATATTACTAAAATATACTTTGAACTTCAGAAATGGGAGCAATGCTGCCTGGAGTAGTATAATAGAGTAAGCCTGCACCGCTGAAAAGACTGCATCGAATCGCTTTTTGGTCCCTGTTTCTACCTAATCATATTTTTTGTGAGGGTTCCGCTGGTAGATTTTATACAAGCTGGTTTTTTTATTTAGTTACAATTTTTTGTAGCTAAATTATGTTCATTTAGTTGTTAACTATAATATGCATGCTGTGGTACGCTATAATTGAAGGAGTACAGTCACAAGCACTGATATGTATACACTTAGGGAAATTCAAAAGCGATTTTCTCGTGGAATAGCGATAGCAACGTAAAGATGCCTATCTATTTCATAATTCAATGTGTTTCAAAACACTATGTTCGTAACTATTAACATAAAATTACAATCAATACAGTAAAAGAAAATCAGTTTTAAAAGTACCTAAGTGTATATAAATGAGTGCTCGTGACTGTACACCTTCTTAATATCAGATGTTGCCCTTTATTTATGTGGCATGTATTGTGTACATCTTTTTTTAGAGATCCTAAATCAATAAATAAATAAATGCACTATTTTATAATAAAACACTAGTTCTTACACAACAGTATTTTTAGGAAATCAGCGGAGACAAGCCCAAATGATAAATCATGTTTCATAAATTCCGGGTGAGGGTTCCGCAGCAGATCAGGGACAGCAGGCGTTGTGTAATGCGTTAGTCTTCACCGTGACATTTCCTACACTTTTCTTTCTTCTATAAAATAATGATTATCCTTTTGACCCGGTTCCCTCACAAACGTCGACAATTTCTTACTCAAACATACTGACACCACAGTTTCAGTGTAATTCATTTTCTACGCGTAGGCGAAAGCATTCAGACGAATTGCCCAAAAGATCGTAAAAAAGAATTCCATTCTAACATTGAACATGGCGAATGTTTTCTGATTGAATGAAAACCGCGGGGAGTAGGGATGTGCCGAAGAACCGCGGGGAGTGTAGGGATGTGCCGCCTGCCGACGAGGAAAACACATAACACCACGTAATTACGCTTTTTGTTCCCACGAACGTTTGAGATGATCACGAAAACGGGATTGTGGGAACTGCTATACGCACATTATACGAAATAGGCCATGGTGACTGGTATTTTCGAACTGCGTCAAAGAGGTGCTGATTTGGTTTTTTACTCGACTACGGCGAAGCAAAAAGGAGGGTTATGATTTTAACCGATATGTATGTATGTTGGTATGTATCTGTTCCCTCATAACTTCTAAACAACTTATCATAATTTGATAAATGAGGTATCGTTGGAATCGTCTTGCTCATCCGCTATGATTATAGGCTAAGTGACGTCACATTAAATTGCATATGGCGCCCTCTAGAGGACATAAAGTCATGAACTAAAAAAAGATGCCGTGTTAGATATCAAATGAAAGGCCTTAATTAACACATTTGAAAAAAATACAAATTGTTAGTTGTTGCTGGCGGCTTTGCTTGCATGCACCCGATAATCTATATACAAATAAATAAAATTGAAGTGTCTGTTTATAATGTCAAAATAACAGCTTTTTACTAAGTGCACATGAGAGTATATACGATACTTAAAAATATTTTTTTAAAGTTTTATCTGTCTGTCCGTCTGTTTGTTCCGGCTAATCTCCGAAACGGCTGGACCGATTTTGACGGGACTTTCACTAGTAGATAGCTGATGTTATAAGGAGTAACTTAAGCTACTTTTATGTTAAAAAAAGAATTAGGGTTATGTGCAAACAATTAAAAGCCACGAAATTGTGAACAAATAGCGCGCCCGGGTGATGCAATGCGGCGGGTCGGGGGACGAGGGAGTTTTATTAAAATGTGGCTGTTATTTTAGTATATTGTGTATCTTACGACTTCCACGCGAACGAAGTCGCGGGGCACAGTAATGTTCAGAGGATAGCCGTGGTCTTATGCCACCTACCGTAACAAAGCAATACAGTACTAAGCGATCATAAGCTTTAGGGCAAAGTGGCATACGACCGGCTATCCTCTGGACATCACTATGAATGTGTATTAAATACATGAAAATATATTACTTCTAAGTTGTTTATTTAACAGATGATAAATACTGAATAGTTTGTACATAAAAACTTCAGATGAGAATATTTTCTTGTTTCATACTTTGTAGAACGTGATTGTTCAGCTGTTGGGTTTTAGTTTTTGAACTTTCTTTTTATTTCTTATATTGATTTATGCAAACGAAATTCCAATAAATGTACATAAGTTAATGTAGTACATCATCAGCTATTAATTTATTTAACACAACAAAGTTAGCTCTAAACGAATGTTCAGCATATATTTTTTCATCCAAAATGTTTGTACAAAATAAATTCTGAATAACATTTATTTTGTGAAAAGGAATATTGTTTGACGACAAAAAACTTTAACACAAAAACTTGATGGGCCAATACCACTGAGAGTCGTCACTAATATTTTCACATCACAACCACTGTCCGTTTCGTTAGTCGTCACTAATATTTTCACATCACAACCACTGTCCGTTTCGTTAGTCGTCACTAATATTTTCACATCACAAACGGTCCGTTTCGTTAGTCGTCACTAATATTTTCACATCACAACCACTGTCCGTTTCGTTAGTCGTCACTAATATTTTCACATCACAAACGGTCCGTTTCGTTAGTCGTCACTAATATTTTCACATCACAACCACTGTCCGTTTCGTTAGTCGTCACTAATATTTTCACATCACAAACTGTCCGTTTCGTTAGTCGTCACTAATATTTTCACATCACAAACTGTCCGTTTCGTTAGTCGTCACTAATATTTTCACATCACAAACTGTCCGTTTCGTTAGTCGTCACTAATATTTTCACATCACAAACTGTCCGTTTCGTTAGTCGTCACTAATATTTTCACATCACAAACGGTCCGTTTCGTTAGTCGTCACTAATATTTTCACATCACAACCACTGTCCGTTTCGTTAGTCGTCACTAATATTTTCACATCACAACCACTGTCCGTTTCGTTAGTCGTCACTAATATTTTCACATCACAACCACTGTCCGTTTCGTTAGTCGTCACTAATATTTTCACATCACAAACGGTCCGTTTCGTTAGTCGTCACTAATATTTTCACATCACAACCACTGTCCGTTTCGTTAGTCGTCACTAATATTTTCACATCACAAACTGTCCGTTTCGTTAGTCGTCACTAATATTTTCACATCACAACCACTGTCCGTTTCGTTAGTCGTCACTAATATTTTCACATCACAAACTGTCCGTTTCGTTAGTCGTCACTAATATTTTCACATCACAAACGGTCCGTTTCGTTAGACCCACAGCTAAAGCGATTCCGTTTGAACGAGAGCTAAAAAAGCAACAGAGAAATTAGAACGAAGCGTAACTGACTTGGGCACAAAGGATCGTAAATTAAACAATGCAATAAATATTTTTATTTTCATTAAATTACTTTTGCTGTTATAGGTTACGTAAAAATGGGCAGCGGATCTCATTTGCGGAAATGCGGAGTCATAAAATGAACTGTCCTGTATTAGTATCCTTGAGGACTGGGTGTGTGGGTGAGGTAGCTTCGTATAGATAGGTATAATAGCGGGTCACTAGCTATAACACGTCGAACCAAAATAAGCTAACTTTGAAAGCAACAAACTCGTAAAAATAAAATGACAGACATAACAGAATTTTCCGAATATCTATTCAGAAAATTCTGTTTGACTTTCGTTAGTTTTCCTCGTGAAGCAACTAGTAAAATTATTGATAGAGATGTTTGATTCTTTTTATATGGCTACGTCTTAAATAAAACAACCTTCGCTTCAATTTTTCTACACATATTGAAGCAGCACGATTTTCCTTACCCGTTTGTTTTACTTTTGCTTACAAAGTAATATTTTAAAATTTAGAAATCGTTTGCAAATTCCTTTCATACAAAAATCAGTCTTGTATCAACCGTTTCGTTACAGCCTCAACCGTTCACGTAACATAATGCTCTCGTCTCATGTTCGTGAAACAAACGGCGCATGTTATGGAGCTGCCGCCTCATTGGGGCCCGTCCCACACCCGAACTGTTGCTTCTACACACGAGGATCGTTCTATCAAAACGTCTTTACATTTTACGAGCTCCAAACTGAACGGATAAGAATTCGTGTGTCGTGTCAAGAATCGGAACGAACGCTCCATGAACGAATTACTTTATTGAGTGAGACAACCGCTGTCGAGGCAGTGCTTTGGAATAGTATATGTTTCATTAATATCGCATGTTTTTTGGACTTAGATGGTAAGTGGTAGTAGTTGGGCATACAATTTAGATGGTAGTAGTTGGGCATACAATTTAGATGGTAGTAGTTGGGCATACGATTTAGATGGTAGTAGTTGGGCATACGATTTAGAATTGACTGGTGACGAACAAGCAGTGCACCTTGTTACCCGACTGCCCCAGAAGGAGGGTAATATTTTTGGTATTTATTATTCTAGCTGTTTTTGAGTTAGAATTACATAATGCAATAGAAGAAGATAAACCAAATAAATCCCCTACATCCGGACTTAATTGTCAGACTGGCTCTGAAACAATATACCTTCACCTAATAATCACCTTAACTGTCCCAAAACTGATCCGTGTCTGGCAGCTCACATCATTACAACGGACAAACTTGTCGCGCGTCCAAACTCTCGGGCTCGCAAATAACAATATAAAGGTTCCGTCCCACGTCTCCCACTACTTCGGCCCCCTCTCCGCTCATAATTCCATAAAAGGTCCCGTTCATCAAATCGCAGGGTGACGGAACCTTTCCGAGGATATTTCGTTAGTTCCGATTCGATTTTCATTTTATGCAAAAGACGATCCAATTTCGAGCGGGGGACAGCGAGGAAAGACCTTCAATCGGGATAATAGTATAGAAGAATGATCCAAATTGAATTCGTTTCGCGACGAATATCCCGCCCCGCGCCCCCCGCCCTCGCCGGCTTAGACCCGCCGATCCGACAAATACCTCGATTTCGTCTTAAAGGGCTGCGATTCAGCGAAAATTTTCTTGCTCGGTTAGGTCCCTAGGATTTTTATTAAATTTTCGGGAGATGTTCTTGTGAGGAAGGGAATGATAACGGAGGACCAGCGACACGCATTGTTGCGAGGACGCGAGGGGTATTTTGTCTTTGAAAAGCAGTGGGCAACATAGCGACCGCGTCGATTGCAACGTGACGAAAAAGGGTCGCGCCGCGGTTCCGACATCGCCCCAATTCTGTCGCGCGTGCGGGATAGGCGTTTGTTTACAACAATCGTGTCACGAATTTACATATTTGTGTAGGGTTCATTTATTTGCCTTCGTAAGCAACATCATTCACCGTGGCAGATGAATCTGACCTTACTAAATCTTTACCATAAAATCCTTCCTTCATTAAAGTTTAAAATGTTGTGGCTGACTTTTTCATTTCAGCAGAATAAAGAAAAACTAAAGCATATCAGTTACTTGTGCAAATAGAACAAGTCGACGGCGACGGAGAGCAGTTGACTTGCCACGCTAGACGTTCCGGGGCCAACAGTACTCTTTTTGTGCACTATTGCCATTCTTTCGTTGTCATTTCAAAGAAAATGCTTGGCTTGTTGTTGTAAAGGATGATATAAATGAACAGACTCTAGAAATGTTTAAGCTTTTTTAAAGTAGAGACTGGTCTGGATGGACTCATTGAACTGAATTGTTTTACTCCCTTATTTTTGGGAATGAAGAATTTAAAAGTAGTGCCGAGCAAAACTGTTTATTGTAGCGTTAGTTAGGCTGATAAATGGATTGCAGTATTCGGTTATGAATTTGAAACAATTTCAAACAGATTATGAAGCTGTCAGTCCCAAGTTGGTTGGTGTTGACTTAAATAATATAAAGCCCGTAGTCATAAATACATACGTATAAATTTAACCTTCTCCAAGAGACAATAACTATTAGTGCACCTAGCTTCTGACGTTTCATAAGTGCCCATGTAGGTTTATGTGAAATAAAATATTTTCATTTTGATTTTGAGTGAAATATTGGATAAAAGAAAGGAAAGAAAATTTCTCGCCGACTGGTCGACACTTCACGTGACCAGAGGGCTGGCTCGTTCTTTGGCCAAAGAATTAGCATTGCCATTCAACGTGGCAATGCTGCCAGTCTTCTGGGCACGTTTCCGGATGACAGCGATGCGGACGAGTACTTCGACGCCTAAGTTTCCTTTTGTTTTGTATATTTATTTGTATAGTTAGTTAGTTCGTTAGTTAGTGGAAAAAAAGTAAACTTTAAAGAAGATGGGAACCAGATGACCTATTTCGTCTCCAAACAATCTGATGCAGTCGGAGGCAATAGGTCTTTATTGTTTTTAAAAAGGGCTGTCACAACATTTTGTTACCTCGCCTCGCTCACACGGGACCAAATTAAGAATGTTAAATGAAATATGCTGTTTTGAAAAATGTAATCAATTGGCGAACTAATAAATCATATCAATTTAATATATAATTATTAAAAACACATTTCTATTGTGTTATCTAATAAAGACAGCTCAATAAGAATATGATCTGTTTTTGCCATGAGTTAAATAAATGCCACAATAAAAATGTGTTTATATTTTACGATTTTTAGTAAGGATAATTTTTCTCTCGCTATATTAAGTAACGCTATAGGAAACGGTCGTACCTAAATACAACACCCGCGTATACCCGGGTGATAGCGGCCTCTTACTCACTCACTCCAAAAGTTCGGGATTGTTTTTTTATTATTTCTCAATCCAAATTACATTTAAACATATTAATTTTTTTTTTGAAAACATACATTTTGGCGCTAAAAATCCGGCATTTTGATTTTTAAAATTTTAATATAACCAGTGACACTCGCGCAATTAAGACGAATCTAACGACATATCATTCATCAAAATCGGTTCAGCCGTTTAGTAGTTACGAGAGAACACAGGGACGGACATACATACATATATACATACAGCCTACACGTCAAACACATAATCCTCCTTTTTGGCTTCGCTGCAGTCGGCTAATAAAATAGACGAAAACTCGACGGTCTCACTTCACTTTACGAGTATGTAGTGATAAACGTTATTTACTTCAGTAGTGCGAATAAAAAAAGACATCCATGCGTTACCCGGACAACAAACCTCAAAGAAAAATGTCGGCCATGAAACGTAAATATGCCCAGACTGCGAAATGAAACACAATCAAGAAGATGCAGAAGGTTTATTTAAAAAAAAAATAAGTATCACAGACTAAAACGCAAAAATTTATATTAGAGGGTTTATTTTTCATTTACCCTTTATTTTAAGCTAGCTTCCGCCCGCGACTTCGTCCGCGTGCAATTTCTTGTTCCCATGACCCACCCCGTCGCATCGCATCGCCTGCCTGCGCTGTTACTTCGTGTTCGCTTAGCGCTCCTTCTTGCTTTTTTCTTTTTGCTCAGCTTTTAAGGGTCCTAGCGTAATGTTCAATACCCTATAGCCTTCCTCAAGAATTCAGCAATAAAATGCTAAAATAATTTTTCAAATCCGACTGGTAGTGACAGAGATTAGCGCGTTCAAACAGTCAATAAAAAACAAAATGTGTCAGTAAGTAATAGACTAAGCGCATTTTTCTTATTTTTATACCCGTCGTAATTTCTAAACCAAAGGTCCAAATTGAATAATTCAAAAAAAAAATTACATGTACTTAATCAACCTTGATTATGAAACTATTAATTTGGGTAAGTATTAATACCATGTTTATGAAAACACCTTCGCAAGTAATGCATTGGTTTATAACAAATTTGATTACCATTAAAAATGTTATAGTGAGCCAACCCTAAAAGATATACATATGCTATTGCTGACTTTTGTTTAGAACTTTTTGAGAGGAACAATTCCGTCATACATGATTTTTGCGTAACTTTAACCGTTTACGCAGTGCACGCAACGGAAGCTCACAAAAGGAATAAATTGTCTCCGTTTTTGCAACATTTTTCATTGATTCTCCGCTCCTATTGGTCGTAGCGTGATGTTATATAGCCTTCCTCGATAAATGAGCTATCTAACACTAAAAGATTTGTTCAATTCGAACCAGCAGTTCCTGAGATTAGCGCGTTCAACCAAACAAACAAACTCTTCCTTTTTATAATATTAGTATAGATTATAATTTATTTCTAATTAGGTACTTGATACAGTTTTTACTTTTGCTTGGCCTGAAAAAACTGAATTTATAAGTTGAAGAATATTTAGTTAACAAATGGCAGAATTATCTCAACGGGTGGCTTATACCGTAATGTTGCATCAAGATAGTCGTGAAGCTGTGACGACAGACACGTGAAGCTGTGACGACAGACACGCTAAATATTGACCATCACAGCGATGAAGAAAATGTAAAAACTCGTATTCATAGTGCTATAAATGAAAGTGGACCTTCTACAAATACCTTCTGCGGTATAAATGACATACACACATAGCTCTCACACAAAAAGTAAACAAGTCTAAGAAATGTCCGGGTATCTGTCCCTTTGTCAGAGGATTACTTCGTTACGGCCGCCCCTCACACCGAAATGTGAATATTTCCTCCGTTTCTATGCTAAATATTTGTCGTATATTATATGAGAAACTCGCATATATTACTGTTTTATTAAAGAATCCGAGGTGTGAAGACGGTATTAAGAATTCTTAAGTCGGGTTCTGAAGAAATCTTGAATAAGCTAAGCAAACTTTTCAGCTTATAACCCTATACAAAGCGCAAGACCGATCCTGCATGGAGTATTGCAGCCACCTTTGAGATGGTTCAGCCAAATACCAACTTGCCGCGCTTGACTGGGTGGAACGCAGAGCAAAGAGGCTCATTGGCGACGTACAACCGGTGGATGCCTAGCTTCACAGCTTGGCTCATCGCCGCAAGGTTGCCTGCTTGTCGGTTTTCTACAGATTATACTTCGGTAAGCGTGCTCAAGAACTCCACGACCTCATTCCGCCTGCCCCCTTCTACCATCGGACATCTAGACGCACTGCAGGTTACCATCCCTACCTAGTTGCTATTCCACCAATTCGCACTGTTTCCAAATCTCTTTCGTGATGCGCACAGCAAAGGAGTGGTACTCTCTACCTGCGTCTGTATTTCCGAAGGCATACAACCCCGATCTCTCTAGAGATCTACGTTTTGGAATGGGCGACTAGCTTCAATTTTCTGACTAACTGACCGACTCTTTGACAATTCAAAAGTGCCTGTAATTGGTTTAATTGAAATAAATGCTTTGAGTTTGAGTTTCTCCAAAGTGAGAGTGAACTGGCTTCTTCTGGTTAAGCTCGCTCCATCGTCGACTTTGTTTCTGTCACCTCTGATCTAAAAAAGTCAAGAGCAAACATATCTTAAATAGATGATATTTTTATATGATGTGATATTAAAAAAACATCCAAGCAATAAATTGTTTTGATCAACTATTTACTTGCTAAACAACGCAAGAGAATAAAGTGCAATCATTTACTAACACCAAAGACAACTTCCCTGTAGAAAATATTTACAGAAAAACATTTTTCAGTATTTTTAGGATGTCAAGAAACTGAAATATGATATCTTGTGTAAATATGTTTTCTTTCATAAAACAGACAATAGCCCCGGCGTTATTTTTATAAAGTAACTTGTTTTCACTAGCTTATTTATAAAGAACTACAAAAATGTAATGTAACTTACACACAAAGAAGCTATAAGAGACAGAAAGGAAAGATGTCTCGCTTGCACTAGCTCCCGTGATGGCAGTCCTGCACCTGTGCGCAACTGCTATATTGTCTTGGATAGACACGCTTTTAGTACAAAGACAAGCATCTGATCTTATGTTGGGACTGTTGTTTTGTTAGGTTGGATTTGCTTCAAATATATTTGACGACTTGTTTCAGCCACCAAGCAGACTCCGTGTTCAATGTTCCTGCATGAACGTAAAAAGTCCGTATTTTGTGTCATGTTTATGTTCGGCTCATTTGTTTCTGATTCATTTATTGTTTGTGTTGGAAACTTCTTCTCAGGTTCCTAAAAAGTTAAATCTTGAAAGAAAATTATATTTCGTTTGATCCTATAAATCCCTAATTTAACAATAATTTAAGGGAAGATTTGCATCTTCATATTTCAATGTCAGCTCCATTGATCCCGACCTGGCGCATCTGACTCGAGTGACATTAAACTGATAATCTCATTACTAATAATTGGGGCGCCATTCGCGTCAGAATTAGTTGCACTAAGCCGCTTACAGACAATTTGGGCCCGTACGAGCCACAATCGCGATCGTATTACCGAAATGGGAAGAATTAATGCCCTATAATAAGGGTCCAAAGTCGGAGTGTAAAAATCTACCAAGTGCGTATAGGACCAGACACAGTTGGGTTTTGTGGTATTTTTTTTTTCTAATTTTAGTAGTAATGTAGTAGTATTCATTCTAGAAACTATACAACTATCTTATTTGTGCTGTTTTCCAGTTACATTTCGTAATTAATACATAGCTTTAAAGATTTTATATTTTTAAATAGCACTAATCCTTAAAACAATATTTCATGCAATTTGACTAATTATAAAAATAATAACACTGCAGCCAAAGAGCAGCACCAAAATACTTGAAAAGTCGTAGACAAACGGACAGATATTTTAAAACTAGAAAGGGCCTTATTTTCACTGTGGAACCCTAAAAAACGGCTGAGATTGTCTCACACATTTGTCTGGATTTCTAAATGAACAACTTGGTATATTTTAGTTCAGCAAAAACTCTGAGAATCTTCGAGATAAACTTAAGATCGCTTAGGAAGATATTGAAAAGCAAAGAAAGCAAAAAAGAAGCCAATCATATAGTGGCAATGGTCCAACAGTTGTGGCGAACTGGCGATCTACTGAGCCGATTGGAGACTGGAATAGTAACACGCACTGAAGGGACATTTGAATTAGAATGAAGGTATATGTAATTGGAATAGGTAGTAGCTTTTCTAACATAGCATATTTGTTTCGGAAAAAAAGAACTATAGAGACATTACACACATAAGTTGTTAGGTAGTATTTTCTAAAATGATTGCGGAACTCACGATTATTTTTTCAACATTATCAAAGCTTAAACATACTGATTTTGAATCCTTTTCCACAATTTTGTCTGCCTACAAAAGATTCTAGACAACATTTCCAAGCATTACTACCACGGCAGTTTGCCAGACGATGACGTCATGATCGATGCATCCGCAATTGATGACAATACCGTTGGACCACTTGAGTCCACAATGCATTAGTCGGTAACCTGATCGTGGGCCATCCGTCTTCCAGCTATTTATTTTGCATTCGCTTAAAAGTGTATGAAGATTCCGTTCAAAGTGTATTGGATCGATACCCACTCAATTAGACTCTGGTTCGTTTGGATAGGACGCAGCCATGATTTATTGAGTTTAAAATAGTACTGTATCATTAGTGGCAACTTTCTTTCTCTTTAAACGGTTTTGGAACTTGGATTCATTTATCATCGCGGGACTTGCTCGTGGGGCAATTTATTTCATATCTATTGGGGATGGTTTAAAACCGTTTAAACTTTTAAGCAATGACAAGAATTAAAAATGAAGCTTACCAGCGATAGAGAAAACGAAAGAAGAACCTTAGTCTTGTATTTTTAAAAGGAATTTTCTAGAATACTGGTCCAAAATTTCCTTCTCTAGCAACTCAAGTCAAGAATACCCTCTGGAAAATGTCCCAGAATTTAAGCACAAAGAATAAGATCACAAATGGTTACGTCCATAAACATTGTTCATTGTTATAATGCCCTACTTTGGTGCATAATATTTCAGAAGCTCCCTCAGAAATAATACAAGACCCCGTTTTTGATAAACCTAAAAGAGTATGCACCGCCCATTTTGTATTCTTGCGACGTACATTTTAAACTGTATACATAACTTCGTTCTTAAGAAATAAATAATATTTAGGAGACACAAGATACGGGGAAGCTAAAATATATACTACCAACTGCATTCCTGGGTACATTGTATTTCAGTTGTTCTACAAAATAAGATCCTTGGTCGAACTCCATTATTTGACCTGCTGGAAATCGTTCAACTCAATGATCATTATGAAATGAGACCATGAAAGTAACCTGCTGAACATTGTATTATGCCACCCATAAATTATTAGCATGACCATTCAGCCAAAGCATAGGTGTGGTGACTACTGCCGAAAACGGTACAAATGGTGGAATGTTCCTGGAACCTAAGTTTATCTTGACATAACTCACCTGTGTTCCTACATCCTATGCAAATATTTACATTATCTATTTTATTACAATCCATTGTCGCAGTTGCCAGTCACACAACAGCCAGTATAATTCGCAATTCCCTTTGTATCCACAGTTCGTGTGACCTCTTCTTTGCCAGAAACTACGGTAAATGGATCACGGATCATCTGCCAATGTATGATATTCTTATATTGATTCTTATTTGATCAGATAGTACTCCATCCTTCCAGATGTCATGTATTTATATTAATATCCGTCGTGCTTGTGGTTTACGCTCGTGTGCACGTAAATGCTTCGGTTCGGGGGGAGGGTGGAAGGGGGAGGGGATATTGGACGGAACCATTCATACACTTTTGTATGGCATATTTTCATGCCAGTTATGACATGTTATTGTTGTATATATTTTGTGGAAAAGGAGTTTACCGATTACTTATTGAGTATTTTGCGTGACATCATTTAGAATATTTTCCAAATGGCTTTTTAACTATGAGGAGTTAAATCCCTTGCCATGTTGTTTGTGTAAACTCATGTTTTAGACAAATATACCATCCTGTATCTTGAAAAAGTTAAATACCTTAATATATTGACTCTTATTTCTTATCTTTTCAGGTATGTTCAAGTTTCCAGAGATGATATACAGCGAATAACTGAGGTAAGTGTTTGTAATAGATAAGTACCTGTGATTGCAATCAGAAGTGTTAAAACGAACAATGCTAACCTTGCATTGGATACAGAGACCTTCAAACCAACAAATTGTTAGATCGGAGAGCATTCCACCGCACTTGCTATCAATAACGTATCGTCTATACGAATGGCAAACAAAGCAAAAATTAATCCTTTCCCCTATTGTTACGACATTTTCCAAAATCCGTGCTTATTTCCAACCATTGTCACTATCAGATATCCAGTAAAATCTGTCCATTGTTGGCCATTGTGGTCCACACATTAGCACATGGCTTTAAACAAAGCGTCAGTTTACAAATGAATTGCCGTATTGTTCGACACTCGTTTGGTTCTCGCCAGCAATGCATGGCTGTAGCCATTCGGGATGTTCGACTAAAATGCAGACATTTTTGATTCTGCTGTTACATTTGAAACGCGGAAACTGTTGCAATTTTTTTTATTGCTTAACGACCGGTGAAATAATAAATTCGGAAATGTCATGTTCTTTGTTTTTGTTTTGATGTTTCGCTAATGAACGCATTTCACTTATTGACGTATTTTCTGTTTGAACATAAAATAACTCGTACAATAAATTGCTGGTTTTGTGTCAATTAATACAGGACCACATCATTTCCATCGACATTTTTACAAATTTTACAATGGTTTAGATGCTCCAATGACCAATAGGCTATGGCTCCTGACAGTCGAAACTTCCTTTAATGTCGCTTAAAGTGTTTGTATGTGTAAACCTACTTACAGAAATAAATATAATTTATCACACTCACAGGAAATAGCTACGTACATATATTTAGCCTGTACAAACTTTGTTCAAGCATCAGAACACATTTTGAAACATCTTCAACTATAAACTTCCATAGAGCCGTAGTTTCGTCTCCTGCAAGTAATTTAACTTAGTAGCAGTATTGGAAACACAATATTGATGTTATTCGGATCATAATACTGACGTTATTTACCGCGTCGCCAACCGCGCACTGACTCGCGTCTAAAGCCACTCAAACTGTTCGTGAACCTCCTGCGGGGTCTTGTGTTTATATTTTTGTTGTTTTAGGAGATTTGTAGACCTGTTGTCTTGGAAAGTAAGTTTTCTGATGCTGTTTTTGGATAGAGTTCAGTATAGTGAAGTTGTACGATAGCAAGACTTGCTTGTAAAATGTTGGTAGGAGTCGTGGACTATAAATTTAAAACTTAGCTGTGGCGTTTTTTTTTCTTCAGAATTATGATGTCCTTTGATGATATGACACTACCCAGGAAAGCTTGTTGAGATATATACTGGAACCAGGTTGTAGGGTCGGGCAATAAAACTTGTAGGTAGATACTTCACTCTGTAAGACATGTATTCAGAATGGGGTTCGCATCGTACACCGGATGACACGACCCATGGAATGTTCCGGAACGATATTGCAATGTTACCAATATCAAATGTATTGAAAATGTTTAAAATAAATGATAGCTCTTTATGAAAGAGCCGATAGAAGAAGAAATTAGGTTATTCAGATAACAAATACGAACACTCTGTTTTAAATTACTTTAAACGTAACAAATTCCAATTCCAATGCCAATTCAAATCGAGTTTAACTAAACATACAGCGGACAAATTATATTATTATTTATCTAGGTACGTACCTAATTCTCACTCCCATCTGAGTTTGAACGGTTCATTAAAATAAAATATTCGTGTTCATTGCTAAATTATTTTCACGGCGCTCTGTGGAGTCATTGTGAACAATGTTCGGCCAAATGTGAAATCCCATTATCTACATGTGTGTATCGCTTTGTGTAGAGGACGGGGTAGGCAGTGTAAGGGGCCTTTAAGATATTGTACACAAGGATGAGTTTATAAATTAATGTAATGCGTATGCGTATGCACCAAAGCGTGAAGACTCGGGCTAAATCTAAGCCTTTCAAGGTCTTGTCGATATTTTGTCAAAATAATATTATATTGTTATTTATAATCGTACGATCACTCCCAAGTATGATTATGCGTTAATATAAAAATTGTTAAGTAGTGATCTTCAGTTCTGATCTTTATTTCAGATTCATTGCGCGAGTGATCACTATTTCTTGCTATTGCAAGTATGATGTGGCTCATTTTAGTGTGTTTTTATCTTTTTCTTTTAAATTTAGCAATTTCAACTATGCCCTATGCTTACTTCAATTAAGCTTCATGTGTAAGGTTCCTAAGAATATCTCATCTCCTTTTGTAGCGGGTCAGTGACGCGAGACTAAACATAAAAACAGAGCCAACTCCTCCCTCCACCCCCTGGAGTAATATCTTAGAGGTACAAGAAATGTGGTACCATAACAAATGGATGTGTGAACCAATCGGTGCTAGCAAAATATTTATATAAAATATCTATATATAATTAATTATTAATTATAAATATTTATATATAATTTTATATAAAATATTTATATACCTTTAGAGTGAAGTTGATTCAAACTCAAACTCAAAGCATTTATTTCAATTAAACCAATTACAGGCACTTTTGAATTGTTAAAGAGTCAGTCAGTTAGAAAATTGAAGCTAGTCGCCCATTCCAAAACGTAGATCTCTATGGAGAAGAATGGGCAAGAAACTCCATGGACACTCTTTTAAATCAAAATTATTACAAAATCCTGGGTACATTGTTCTTGTTGCTTCTATATGTGAGACCAATGTAAAAATATAAATATTTAAAAACAACCCAAAACATAAGATCAAAAACAACCCCTGGCCGTTAAGAGATGACCAGTCTCCACTGACGGCGCCCGTTCACGAACATGACGCGTGGATCAGCACCATCCAGCTCAACCATTTTGTAGGGAATCGAATGATCCAACACACGCGCCACCATCAGCGAGACATTTAAGTGAGCATGACATACTCTCAACTGCCATACTCTTTCAAGTCAACATACTGCAGCATAACTCTGCATGTCAAAACTTTTTGGTTCTTTATAATCAACCTTTTTTCCGTTTGTATTTGAGCCTGGTCGATTTTTATCTTTTTATTTCGTGATTCGAATTATTTTTCTTCTGACAGATGGGTCCCCATTTTTTTTTAGTTGAAAAAGTTGAATCTATTGATACGGACCCAGTTTGTGGAAAATTATCGAGTTTTTTTCAAGTGAACCAGTCTATCTGTGCCGTCCTATTTAATACCTTATGGCAAAATTATATTGAGAATGGTGTATTAAGTATTATTCTAAGAATTCATCTTTATTTTTTCTGGATTGAACAGCTTTGAACAGGCCGCCTTTCGGCCTCCAGGTTTTGGCCTAAAATTACGCTGGACGTCCTTGGCCAACGTCAAGAGTTGGGTCGCATTTAGACCACCGAAGGTTTCACAAAACAACGCCAGTTCCTGAACCTGCGACAATCTACAGACTACGTCACCTCGCCAGGACGCAATTACTTATGCCACGGTTTTTTTTATGATAATTTTACGTACAAATTTAATAGTGTAGATAGTACGAGATTTTTTTTATTCATTAACTATTTAATTTTATTTGTAAAATGTGAGATACTTTGGTTCTCAATTTTTTATAACGATATGTTTTGGTAGCGTTACTTACTAGAGATTGCAATCGACTAGGTAGTACGTTTATTCTCTCGTTCGTTATTCGCGTACCTATCGGACCAAAGTTCTCTATTTTATTCCCTTCACACAAGACAACCTGCAACTTTTTTTATACAATAATATTCATTTTTTTTTACCTTTTAATGTTATTTTTTATTTTTATTTTAAAAACTAAATTAAACGTAACGTAGCAGAAAAGAAAAGTGAATTTTTCCGTCTTTTTATTTTTTTTTTTCGCTACAAAATGGCGCCCGAACTAAAGTAAGTAATTTTGATGGTTACTTAATATATTTTTTTCTGTTATTTTGTGTGTGATGCTCTTCGAGCAAATATAATCCATATTTTTTTTTCTTTTGTCCTTTTTCCAGTGTCATGGATGGAGCAGAATATTCATTACAGGACAATGATACCATTGATGATCACCTTTTAATGTTGATGTTGTGTGCATTATGTTTAATGTGTGGATTGTACTTTAATTCCATAATAATACTAAATTAATAACTCTTTCATTTCTTCCCAACAAATATATTTTAATCCCGAGTTTTATTTTAATGCCTGTATTTGTAGTTCCCTGTAGAGAATGCTTGGTGTGTGAATGTATAGGCGTCGTGTTTCAAAGGTAAGCTTTTTTTGCGGTTGTGTGATTGGTTTCGTTTTTTTTTGGTATTCTATTAGCCCAAAGCGTCCTCTTTCACGTTTTGTTTTTCTAATAGGTTCCTATCTTTTTTTGACTCCTAGCCTGACCGTTTAGCTTGCCGAATGCGTGTCTTTCTATTCATCCACCAGCCATATTACTCACTAAATAACTTTTTCCAACTACTGGTAAACATGCTCGTGGATTGTTTTATTCTGTTTTGGTTTTTTTCATGATTTAATATAGCAGATGGAGGAATTCAATGTGTGTGACACTCTGATGTGGAAGTCTTTTTATTTGCAGGCCTCTACTTATTTCATTCAGGGTTACTCCGCATTTTATTTTGTTGAATTCTTCCTTTCCAATTTGTCCTAGGAACTTTATTATGTAATACTTTCCAATTCTATGCCTTTGACACAAAAGCACAAAACATTTTTTCAACAAAAGCACAGACAACATGATCATACAGCCTAAAACATTTTTTCGCTTCTATTTTCATCTGGTTTCCCTCCTATTAGTATTAAATTTTCCCTTTATCTTATTAAACCATAATATTTGACATATTTTCATACATTTTGGTTTTGTTAAACATTAACTCAAAAAATATAGCTCGGAACATTTTTATTTTATTAATTCCCTTTTTGAGCTTTTATTTTTCATAGATGTTTATTCTTATATCCCTACAATTTTGATTAAACTATCCCGTTTTCATATTAAACTATTTGTCCTATATACAAACAACAACTTTCCTTCTATACATCCTGGTGTCACAAATCCTACCTTAAGATCAAGGAGATTTTTTATTGGCCAAACATGTTTCGTGATGTTTCTGAAACTTTGAGGCGATGTGAGGTTTGTAAGGCTCATAAAATTGCAAACACTCAACCACGAGGCCAAATGATTTGTCCGAAAGATGTTTCATTGCCCCTACAGGTATTTTCTATCATGTCATTGGACCTTTGCCTGTTGCTTACTATGGTTTTAAGTATATTCTGTCCATGGTAGACGTTTTCTCGAAATATGTCTGGTTATTTCCCCTTAAGAAGGTTGACGCTGGTTCTGTTATTAGAGCTCTGGAATCTGAATTATTTTTCAATTTTGGTGTACCACGTGCTATTCTCTGTGACAATGCTACTGTTTTTCGTAGTAATATATTTTTAAACTTCCTTAGTTCTTTTCACATCGATTCAGGTTTTACTCCAAATTTTCTCATGTTCGGCAGAGGGGTCTTTATGAATTCTTCTCGTGCGAATAGTCAGACTCGAAGCACGAATTTAGCCGAAAGTCGGGCTCAGCACGCGTCGAATCTTTCCTCTCTTGTTGAGGTTTATACGAAAGTAGCTGATAATCTTTCTATGGCTTTCCTCCGTAATTCTCGGGCTTATAATACGAACCGCACGGCTGTTACTCTTAACGTTGGTGACACGGTATGGAGACGTAACTTTGCTAGATCCTCTGGAGCAGATTATTTTTCGGGAAAGCTTGCTCCTCGCTTTATTAAGTGTCGTATGACTAGAGTTATTTCTAGAACCACCTATGTCCTTCAAAATTATGATTCTGTCCATTCCGGAACATATCATATAAAAGATATCCTTAAATAATTTCTCACAACTTCAAAACGCGTTGTCCGATTTACACGAATTCAATTGGAATATTAGTTTTACATAAATTTCTTTCCTTTGTAACCGAGAATTACAAAATATTTACGTAAACAAAAAAACTCATTTTTAAATTTCGTAAATATTTCGACAAACTACCATTTCTAAAACCATCCACAGCGACATCTAGTTGTCACAAGTGGAACTTTTTGATTACGTCTTATTTACAGCTTACCTCTTGTGTGTAGTGATGTACCATTGTCGATAAAACGCAAGTGGTTTAACAAAGTCTAGTCTCGATCATCCTGGGTTTTCAATGGAGCAATTAACCATAATATTGTTAACGTTTCTATTTGATTAATGCAGTTGGTAACTCCAAAGATTTAGCAGGGAAGTCCTTATAGATTCAACCTGTGCTTATGGTCAGACTCGAAGCATCCATTTAGCTGAAAGTCGGGCTCGACAGGCATCGAATCTTTCTTCCTTTGCCGAGGTTAAGGCGGGATTGTCAGACTCAAAGCGTTAATTTAGCTGAAAGTCGGACTCAACTCGCGTCTTACCTTTCATTCATTGCTGAGTTTTTGTGTTAACATCGCTATTAATCCCTCTATTGCTTTACCCCTTATTTACCCGAGCGTATGAGCTCGCTTAATTTTTTGGCTGTGTTACTAGTAATATCACTAGGACCACTTAGTCCTATGGACTTTCTTCGACTTCTGTCGACTTTTTTTGACTGATGTCGCCTTTTTTTGACCGATGTCGCCTTTTTTGACTGATGTCGCCTTTTTTGACTGATGTCGCCTTTTTTGACTGATGTCGCCTTTTTTGACTGATGTCGCCTTTTTTGACTGATGTCACTTTTGTTGACTGATGTCACTTTTTTTGACTGATGTCACTTTTTTTGACTGATGTCACTTTTGTTGACTGATGTCACTTTTGTTGACTGATGTCACTTTTGTTGACTGATGTCACTTTTGTTGACTGATGTCACTTTTGTTGACTGATGTCACTTTTGTTGACTGATGTCACTTTTTTTGACTGATGTCACTTTTGTTGACTGATGTCACTTTTGTTGACTCATGTCACTTTTGTCCTTTTTTTGACTGATGTCACATCATCTCTGGCTGATGTCGTATCGTCTTTGACTGATGTTGTATCGTCTTTGACTGAGGCTATTATCTTTCGCCAAGGTTGTTTCATGTTTTTAATTTTTTTCAGGGTTCCTTTCATATTTAGGTTAGTTAGGTACATATAGTTGTAATTAGTCTCTATAAGGTTTTTAGTCGTTGTCCTTAGGATTGTTAGTTTTTAATCTTTTGCTTTTAAGTCTCTAGGTTACTCAGATTTAGTGGACGCATCTGGAGATCGCGCTGATAACGTCTAAGTTGGAGGGCGCTTTTCGATTTTATTCTGTATCTGCTGCACTTCGATGTCGTCTATGATATGTATTTTAAGTATCTTCTAGGTTCTAGATTGCAATAGGTAGGTTAATTAATTTTCTCGTTCAATCGTTTATTTTATAGGGTTGTCACTTTGTTTTAGGGTTGCCACATTTTTGTTGTATGTATTTTTTTCTTTTTTTTGTTGGAAAGGGGGTAATGCAGCATAACTCTGCATGTCAAAACTTTTTGGTTCTTTATAATCAACCTTTTTTCCGTTTGTATTTGAGCCTGGTCGATTTTTATCTTTTTATTTCGTGATTCGAATTATTTTTCTTCTGACAGATGGGTCCCCATTTTTTTCTTAGTTGAAAAAGTTGAATCTATTGATACGGACCCAGTTTGTGGAAAATTATCGAGTTTTTTTCAAGTGAACCAGTCTATCTGTGCCGTCCTATTTAATACCTTATGGCAAAATTATATTGAGAATGGTGTATTAAGTATTATTCTAAGAATTCATCTTTATTTTTTCTGGATTGAACAGCTTTGAACAGGCCGCCTTTCGGCCTCCAGGTTTTGGCCTAAAATTACGCTGGACGTCCTTGGCCAACGTCAAGAGTTGGGTCGCATTTAGACCACCGAAGGTTTCACAAAACAACGCCAGTTCCTGAACCTGCGACAATCTACAGACTACGTCACCTCGCCAGGACGCAATTACTTATGCCACGGTTTTTTTTATGATAATTTTACGTACAAATTTAATAGTGTAGATAGTACGAGATTTTTTTTATTCATTAACTATTTAATTTTATTTGTAAAATGTGAGATACTTTGGTTCTCAATTTTTTATAACGATATGTTTTGGTAGCGTTACTTACTAGAGATTGCAATCGACTAGGTAGTACGTTTATTCTCTCGTTCGTTATTCGCGTACCTATCGGACCAAAGTTCTCTATTTTATTCCCTTCACACAAGACAACCTGCAACTTTTTTTATACAATAATATTCATTTTTTTTTACCTTTTAATGTTATTTTTTATTTTTATTTTAAAAACTAAATTAAACGTAACGTAGCAGAAAAGAAAAGTGAATTTTTCCGTCTTTTTATTTTTTTTTTTCGCTACAATACCTACATCATAACATAAAACCGCTCCATGGTACTCACATTTACAAAATTGAAAAGATTGTTGAGTGGATATTAGATTTATGACTTCCTAAGGCGTTTGAGTAATAAGGGTCTAATGCTGAAGATTAAAGATCAGGGGATTATTTAATAAAAACCGACAGGCAACAGGTGAGAGGCGATTATCCGGCAACTCAACATATTCCAAGTTTTTTCATAGTGATTTGATAAACGGCACCTGTCATGAAAATGTGTAAATTTTGCCATTTCTTGACAAATATGTCGCATTGTCAGTTGTATTCAGGCCCCTGATTTTCCACCGAATGCTCCATCCATTCTGTCGCAAAACATCGTCGATACCTGAATATATTCTTTTTGTCACGCCTTTACGCAGAACTAGCTGTACCCCGCAACGTTGTTTGCGTGGAAGACGTAAGATACACACTATACTAAAATTACATCCACATTTTAATAAAACTCCCTCGGCCCCCGACCCGCCGCATTGCATCGCCCGCCCGTGCTATTATTTCGTTATCGCTTAGTGTTGTTTCTGTCTTTTTTTCTTTTTGTTCGGCTCTTAATGATCGTAGCTGGTGTTAAATAGCGTATAACTATCCTCGACAATAGGGCTACCAAATGCAAAAACAATTTTTCAAATCCGACCGGTAGTTCCAGAGTTATTATTTTCTTCACATTTTCATGGGTTTTATTTTTTATTTTGTTTTGCGCGGAACGCTAATTATTTTTCTAAAATAAAAGTTACTCCCTAAGTAGCCTAAGTTACTTCTTATAACATCAGCTATCTGCCCGTGAAAGTACTGTCAAAATCGGTCCAGCCGTTTCGGAGATTTAGTCGGAACAAACAGACAGACAGATCGACAGACAAAAATTTCAAAAATAGTTTTTTTGTTATAAGTACCGTATATACTTTCATATGCATTTAGTAAAAAGCTGTTATTTTGACTTAACAAACAGACACTTTAATTTTATTTAGGGCAAAACTTGGGTAATCGGTGATAGTTTTGTTTTTTAATTGTAAAATTCGATTCATTGATCAGATTATTTTCTAAATTTACTGTGATACAGTAGACAAAAGAAGCTTTGCTAACTTATATCTAAAAATGTGGCAAATACTATAATGATTGAAAAATATACCTTTATCAAGTCAGTAGTAACTTGGTAATAAAACACATATTATCTATCACCGAATAGCTACATATCACGGATTAGCCAAGTTTTGCCCTATTTGTATAGTTATAGATGTATAGAAGGTAGGTATATACATAGAAGATGTATAGATAAAATCAAAGAGCTCCAGGAGTCACCTGCTTCATTACGACAGCCGCACCTTTGATCAGCAGCCCCTTGCTGTTTAACTAATATTTATAACACTGAGAAGACGAAGACATACTGGGGTCTAACGTGGTATTAATCTTCTATTAATGCATCATGTAAGTGGATGAGCATTGATCAAAGTCCCACCTCACTGCCGGTAACTGTTGGCAGGTAGATTTACAGTCACAACGTGCCGTTCCTCGCATTTGTGGTGATATACTATGCTCCAAGGACAGCTGTTTAAATGTATGGCTCAGGAAGAGTGATTTGAAGTCTTAGTTCGTTAAGTAAGTACTATTTGAAATATATGCTTTGAGTTTGAGTTTGACGACTAGCTAAAATGATGCATTGCTAGTGAACATTGACATTTGACATTGCAACTTTTTATTTTGGTTGCTTTGACAACTGACCGATAAAAGAGTGAACGATACATCCTAATGCCAGGTTTCTGAATGTGGTGTTATTTTTTTTTCTGATGGAACTTAAATACCATTAACATCGATGTTTATTTTGATGGTTGATTTACTAATGTCCGATTATTAACCATTTGGTGACTAAGAAAACAAAACAATCGACCAAGCCCCACATTCTGCTATAAATAGCTGTTTTTTCGTTCATCCTTTTTTCCCGCCTAAAGGGTTATTTGTTTAGACTGACGCTCTTCAAGGGACGGTTTTTTTACTAACAGAATAATAACAGGGATATGATAAATGGCTGCTCTGTGTCACTCACACTACAACAATATTAATATTCCGACAAGAAGAGACACATACTTGACTAAACATAAATACTTCTTACAGCCCCACTGACTAGGATTTCTTGTGACATGGATCCTTACGAATGACAAGGCAATTTGAAAAAATATTTGGTGGCTATACCTATGGATATCTGTTTTTTTTTGAGACATTGAGCTGGTGCGAACCTCGAAATCTAGAACTTTTATGAATTTCTTAATAGTTTACACAATGTAAGAAATTACATCATAAACTGCAACATGCAAACTTTTTTTTCAAACTACTTTTTGTATCTTATGTGTTTGTTTATCTGTTGAGGATGATTGAAAAGAGTATTACTATAAAATCCTGAAAACAAGAAGTTTTTAATGCTAATCTCAAGGTATTCTTAAAACTTACCTGCATATATTTAAATCTTCGGGCAGCTCGTCTGTCAGTTTCAGATGAGCAAAAAGTGATTAAAAACATAACGTTACGCTGAAGACTGTAATCAAAATTGACAACGGAGAAAAAAACTTGAAACGAAATTAGAACGTAATTTAAATAAAATATGAGCAATTTAACTTTGAAATAACTCGTCGCCAAAATATTTTTTAAATGTTTGAAGTAAAAAATGAAGGCCTGCAGGAAAGTTGAAAGTTAAAGTTAATCACAGTCTTTAGGAATTATTTTTGCATTTTGGCTCAGATTTTGGGTTACATTATTTGACACTTTTATATTAACTAGATTTCCTTGATTATCTCATTATTCATTAAACAAATCATCAGGTTTTAGCATCATACAGACTATGTAAGTCAAAACCGGAACCAGAAGCTCTTATATACCGTCATAATGAAGCCGTAATCACCACGTTCCGCAGCCAGGTCATCCGCGTAGCTTATTTCAATCTCTAAGGTTAAGTTTGACTCCCAGGCCTACCAGACGACATGTCAGTGTGTCAGACAGATTATACAGATATCAGGACATGTTGAATGTAGTGTGGTGTAGTATGTAAGTATATTACAGTAAGGATGTGTGTGTTTATATTGTCATTGAATGGATCAAATATAGACAGTGTCTAACCAGCATTCGACATGTTTCATTGTCTTTAAATCCCGTTCTTACAGTAGACAGGAAGACTAAGCTGCCTAGTGCCTGCCCGTTTTGCACAATACCTTTTTTTGTTACGGTGTTTACGACTCGACATTCGACAAAGCACCGAGATTCTTTTATTACGTCACTGTAAGATTAATATAAAACCACATCAAAATCCGTTGCGAAGTTTAGAAGAATAATATGAGCACACAGACACGAAAGCCAACTTCTTTATAAGAACATATTATGTATAGATATAGATACATAAACACCTACAAAGGGGTTTATGATTACGATTCCTATTTTAAGAATTCAGTACCGAAGTAAGTTCATACCCCTACAGCAGGTGGGCTCAACTACGCTTTGTTCAGGATATTACGCATTAGACCAGCTACAAACTTACTCGGAGGTTATTAAATACATACATATATTTCTTTTTATTTGCCTTATGTGGCTACGTGAGTGGATTCACAAGGTTTTTCATTAAACTGTGTACATATTTTTCTTATAATGTTTAAGTATTATGTTTGTAGAGGATATCGTTTTGTTTATACATATTTAGCTTGGTACGATCAGCGCCTACGTTTACATTTTTCCAATAGTTACCTATTGGGTACAAGGCAGGCAGATATAGCCACCTAATGCTAATGTGGTCTATTTGACGTTGTTTTTTTAATAAATTACTGTTTTTAGTATGGATGTTCTAAAGTTTAAATACATTATTTTTAAATCTAGGTATTTCATTCGCCATAATGTAAATTAACTGCAATCAATTATTTAATCAATATGCGAACAAAGTCTTGCTATCGCTTAATTCTGGCAGTTTGAGTAATTTATGCGGCCTACCCAAATGTTCTTTCTTTGCTATAGTTCATCAAATCGTTGAGCTCCTTAAGTTCTGAGTTGAGCTGTCCGATTACTGACAAATGCGAGCACTGACTGGACAGGTCCACTCAATCTGTGTGGTCCTTTCCTCAAAAGACCATTTCAGACACCAATCTACATGGTCCTCACATGATCTGACCAAGATTATGTCTGGACTTTAAAAAAGACTGTGACCTCTGAGTTTGTTTCGGCCTCTCTTCTCAGAGTAGTCAGGAAACGCCGACCTCATCTAGTTTAAAAAAAATATGATTGACGTGTAAAAGTGTTTATATAAACCGACCTAAATAAATAAATAAAATCATTTATTTATCATAATTCAAAAACCAATTCAATCACATTTTCATCTTTTACCCCAAAAAAGCTTTACAAAATCCCGTCAAAATATTATTGACACAATTTCAGTACGATTTTTAATTTGACCAGTCCATGGACGGCGCTTTGGGTCCAGCCAAAGTTGTCTCGGATAATACACATAATACCGGCACGGGGTAAACTGTAAACATTGAGATGTTCAACAATTTGTTTTGTAAACATGGTCGGCGCAGTCAGCAGGCAGCTTGGATGTTTGTGGTAGATTTAGGTAATATATTGTTATTGAAGATCGTCCTTGATTATTATCGCTTCATGGATTAACAGGATTTAGGTATTTGTGTGTCTATTCATAACATCTCGCGTTACAAAAACGCCTTTTCGTCAATCACCATTATCCATTAAGCATTGTCTACACAACGTTAATTACTGATTGCAAAAATCTTTAAATTGCGTTTGTCTAGCGGTCCGTCATCGAGGAACTAGTTTTAAGTTTACCCACGCAGAGATTTTTTTTTTATATTACCAATAAAAACAATATTGTGTCACAAAATGTTACCATAACCTGACCGTACCTCGAAAATAGAGCAATAAACATAATCTTCCACAACATTCCCATTCATGACTTCACGCCAACAAAACCATTTATAACATAACCACTACCATTGAGTTAACTGCCCATACACTACAGGGAAAAGCTTGTAACATAAAATGTCAACAGCTCAATGCATAAAATAATAGTTTCCTTTAAAAGCAACGCGACACAAAACTGTTGGAATAAACCCTTTTTATTAAAAGGTCAGTCGGATGGCGGACGCGTGTACCCACACTACCCACGCTAGTATTCAATATCATCCATACTTATTTGCATAGAAATAAAAACGTTACATTGTTACGGTCCGAAGACAAACAGAAGGTCTAATCTTTAAAAAGTTTCAAAACTAAAACGCATGCGCATGATGCCGAACCCACACGCAATAAAGAATACAGTTATTTGGTCTATCAGATTCTGTTGTGAGAAACGTTGCCGTTCTTTTGGTTCTTTCTTTGTTTTGAAGTGAACCTTCTACAATGATTTCTTTAATATTACCCAAAGGTATAAAGTCGGCAATAACCCCGCGTTGTGTCAACAATAACAGTTAAGGGCTTATTTATTACTATAACTATCCTCAACCCTGACATTATAAAAAGCTTCTACATAATATTCCTACCTACTGTTGGTTTGTGCGCATTCTTTCATAGATGTTAGAATGTATTATTTAATTGATGGCACAACAGTATTTATTTGGAAATATTGGATACAAAATGGGTTACTAAAATGTAGAATATTATTTCAATTTTATTTTCAAGCTACACTTGCGTGCAAAAAAATCAATCCACTCCGTTTTCTTCGATTTGAAACAAGATACCTAATTCAACGAGTTCAATTAATAATAATAATCATTTATTTCGAGCAACAAGACTCATAGTATTAGTAACAATATAATTACAAACTACGTTAGAATCATACTTACAAAAAGACACAAAACTGAAATAGATTGTGTCATGACTGCTGCACGATGACAGGCCCAGCCGAAACCTTGCAGCAGTGGTCCACAAACGCACAATCAAGCCTGCTTGCTATCACAGACAGGATGCTGTTGGCGCTACTCCGCACCCCACGCACCAAGGCTGCGCACTGCTAACAAATTAAACGAAACCACAACAAAAAAAATAAAAAAACAAAACAAATTAACAATGATTTTGTGTAGATACTAAAACCTTCCTGGAATGTATGTATTACTTTAGTAAAAAAATTAACAAAACTGATTAATTAGTTTTTGAGAAAACCGCGAACTTAAAAACATAATCGAATAAAGTACCTCCTTTTTCAAGTCAGTTAAAAATTCCAGTTAAATTATCAATAAATCAACAATAATAAACAAAATTAAGCTTTAATCAACTTCACTTCCAAAAAAATCACAGTTTTTCCAAACAAAAATGAACATGAGAACATCTGAAGAATCGAGTCGATCTTGTCAATAATATTGCTTGTATCAAAGTATAGCGCAAATACACTTAATCTTACCTACCTGCACACAATATAAAATAATTAAAATATACATCAACATGTCTGAGATAATATCGTTTGTCAAAATTAATCTCGTCAATTAAATTATTCTAAACGTAAAATTTCGTTTGGAAACTTGAGAAAAATAAAGTTTAAAATGACGTTTTAACAATGACATTTGATGCGAGTGATATCTCCGTGTGTTTTTTATTGAAAATAAAGTGTTTTCGTGTCCAATCGACAGTAAGTAGATGAATATTCATTTTTAAGTAGTTATTACATCGTTTTAGACAATATTTGCACGAAATAACATCATAGATACCATTTTGTTTGAGCAAATAATGTTACGTAAACAAACGACACTTTCGGCCATACTCTATTGTCATCATATTTTGTTTATACATCTCTCGTAATACGAGTATTGTTTAGATTTTATAGGTGGGCCAAATTTTTTTCCCCCAAAAATATTTTAAAAAATAAAAAATATATAGAAAGACAGCGCAGCCTTTCTGATTTCGCTGAAATCGTTTGGGTCGGCGGTATATTGTAATATACACTTATTCATATCGTTGTTTTGCATGACTATAGCCCAGTATAGCTCGGTATGGCCCGGTAGGTATGGCCGTATCTTGCTTGTGGCCGTTCAATTTAGTCAGACACGGTTTACGCGGAGTTATGTTGATCCTCCATATTTGAACGTCGGCTATATTGCTTCAAATATCCTTCGAGATTTTTTATTGCTGCTGACTTTAGTCAATATTTATATAATATATATTATGCTGTTTATTTTCGTTAATTGAACATAATTTTGCAATACTTTATTTTTTCAGACTATAGGTAATGTGACAACATTAGAGTGAGCAATATTTATAACTGTGAGAACCTAGTGTAGCATTTTGTGTACTTTTTAACCGACTTCAAAAAAAGGAGGAGGTTATCAATTCGACTGTGTTTTTTTTTTTAATGTTTGTTACCTCAATACTCCATCATTTATAAACTGATTTGGAAAATTCTTTTTTTATTTGAAAGGACATACTTCCAGATTGGTCCCATTTTTATCACAATCCAGTTCTGATGACAGGATCCATGAGGAATTGAGGGAACTCCTCAAATATTATAGGCAAACACATAGTGATTTTGTTATTTTCAACAACAAATCAAGCATTTGCATTCAAAAAGTATCATTTGGTGAAGTGGAACTGATGGAGATGACCACAGATGACCACGGGAACTCCTCAATGATAAGTATTTCACGGGTGGCGATAAGATATGTCGATGAAGATACTTAAACAACAACGACGAAGCCAATTTAAATAAATAGTGCTGATGAAAATGGTATCATCGAACTGATCTCACGATGAAGCCGGAAGGTAGGCACCGGAACTGCGTAATAAAACAATGTATCCTAGCCGTGTTTGGGCTTATTGGAATTGTCATGAAATGCACTCTGGCTATAAATTATTTTTAACCGACTTCGAAAAGGAGGAGGTTCTCACTCGGTTCGTCGGAATCTTCTTTTCTTATTGTGTTCCCCGATTACTCGAAGACCGCTGGACCGATTTGAAAAATATTTTTTTGTTTGAAAAGGTATACTCTCTAGGTGGCGCCGTAGTCATCAGGTCAGGATCTGATGATGGGATCCCGGAGAAATCGAGGAAACTCTGCAAATATTATAGGCACACCTATAGCGATTTGGGTATTTTTTATAGTAAGTAACTTGTGCATTTGCCCTCGGAAAGCACCATTTGGTGAAGTGGAGCTGATGACGAAGATCATAGATGGTAAGAAGGCCACCGGAACAACTCAATAATAAGTATTTCACGGTTTGCGATTCGATAAGGTACTTTAAATTTATTGCTAAGCAATATAAGCTCGTCACAATTTATATGGTGAAGTGGAGCTGATGGTGAAGTACCAGGAGAACTCCTCAACAATTAGCGTCCCTGCATCGGGAAAAGCAATGTTTTGTAAAAGGTGATGAGCAGTTGTGATTAGGCTATTATAACTTACATAAATTAAAAACCGACCCACTAAAAAGTGAAAAATAAAAAACTTTTTTTTGTATTAATAATTTGTTTAATAGGTATTTTGGTTAGATATCATCTGCACAATGCAAAATATTCTTGCTTTGCATGGCAACTACGTAACTCTTTAATCTGTTCAGTTTAAAGTCCTCTCTTGCAATGTCTGTGCATTTCCGACTTCAGTACAGTTTTTTTTAATTTACATTTTGTTGATTTTGTTGCTCTATGGAATTGATTAAATTTTCAAAGCGAGACAAACTCAAAATGGAATAGGTTGCACAAATTAAAACGAACAATATTCTTGCAATATAAAACTGGAATACATTTTCCAAATATTTTACGTATGGCAACATCCAAATACCAAATACAGTTTCAGTCCATTAGAGGATAAGCCTGTATCAAAGCATGTCTGCGAACATAAATCATGTCGGTAGGTCCATTGCGCGGCCGCTATTGTGTCTCCCTCCCGGCTCCATTCAGAAGCGGCAATGAATGCGCCGAGTGATTTACTGACTCGTTTCATGCGGCTATGGGATACATTTACTTGAATAAGCGAAGGTTAACAGTATTGACGTCGGTAAGTTTCGCAAACTGAATGAATGGGAGAATATTTTCTTTGAAAAGTTCGTAATTCTGCGGTATAGTTTGTAGACGTGCTCTGGAATATAGATTTGCTTGCTTTGAATATAATGTGTGTTGATAAACTTTGCTTCAGAATATAGAGTTCTGAGAAGTTCTGAGGAAGCCGATGATCGTTTCGTTTGATACCGGCTTCTTTGATCTGCACAACGTACATTTTTACCACACAGGTAGACACATTGTTGTATAGCCCTGCTTTTGTTTCGAAAAAATTGTAATAAAACACATAACATCACGCCTGTATTCCCCGAAGGGTTGGGCAGAGGTGCAGGTACAGTACACCCACATTTCGCCAGTTAGTTACTTTTGTTATGTTAATTAAATTCTCAATACTCTTTTATTTATGACAGAATTACACACACATCTGAAAGAATTTAATTTAAAGAGCTTTAAATCGCAATTTTGATCCATCAGAATGAAACTTTCAAACCAAAAACTCTCATAGCTGACACTTTTATAGACGATCAAAAGTCTAACCAAATTAATGAAATGACACGATCCGATAACCAAAGGGCAGTAGGTACCCAGCACCTCCCTGCCGGCTGTCGAGAACGTTTTAATAAAAGCCTCTTCTCCAGCTTCTGTTGATTACAAAGTTCCACAAGTAATCAATTCCGAGTTAGCGTCGATTGGACCGGCTGATACTTTAACTGAGTTTATTGGCTTAACATGACTATTCATTATTTTGGGTTGAGAAGATGTTTTCAAGTATTGGCACTTTTGTGTTGATCAAATTGGCTGAACCAATTTAAAAATTAAAAAGAATTTGACTAGGTACGCCGAATTGATTAATATCCCTTCAACTGGTATTCGCGTATCAAAAAACATCGCTATAATGGCGGCGACCTTGGCGAGGCCCCGCCCCCTTGCGGACTACTTGCGTTTAAACCCCGATTTCTCGCTATTTTACTATGAAACTTATCTTCTTTTGATTCTAACAGTTATAGTATTAGCCAATGTTGTTGTGTATTATCGGTTTCTTTTTGAAGTTTTCTTGTGTTTTTGACTGCACATTTTGGTAGATATTTTTACTTTTACAATTTTCTTGTAAATTGTAAATTCCAGTCATTCTGGAACCAACTAGCTCAAACTCAAGCATTTCTCCTAACTAGAAATTCCATTTTCGGCTCGCTTCTTAATATTTTATGTAGATCTTCCATAAGCTTAATATTCTGAAATACTTTTATACCATATCTACCGATATTGCAAGTAATACGAGCATCACATGCACTACACTTGTATGCTCCAAGCGCCTCTCGTCGATCCTCCAACACGAGCTGAGTGCACGCTGCCCACTACGCACACTACCCACTACGCACACTGTTAGGCCACTGCATTAGCACAAATGCATCGGCTGCTGTGATATATTGCTCTTTTTTCGCTCTCAACGGAAATTCTGCTTGAAATATTTATGCTAAATTTTTAGAAGGATCTATACATAATTTCTTTAATGGATGGAGACTTTAATATATGTAGTGTATTGGGATGATATTTTCATGTGAAGTATTAGTTGCCTTTCAGTAATTTAAGATTATTTGTATTCTTTTCTCGTTCAACCTTCCGTAATAATTAAATGACTATACTTCTAGGTTATGTTAAGGACTCCGAAATCAGTAAATGCTGTTTACCTATATAAAATGCGACATTTTTTTTTTACATAACGGGTAAAATAGGATGTCATAAATTATATTTATTTTGTATTGCGTAGAATTCTGTTTCTCGCCGCAGAAAACAAGCGACAAATCACATTTCTGAATCTGCTCGTATATATTTGATATAGTGAGCAATATCTCAAAAATCAGCAGACAATAAGTTAGACAGTGGGTGGCAGTGGAACAAAGCTTCTGTGGTAACTAGTGGCACCCCCGGGGGCTCTCAAGACCCCCACATAAATCGGTTATGGCACGCCTCCGAACGCGTTCACAATCAAACAAGGAGGTATGAGTAAATGGAGTGCTTACAAAATGCCAGGTGCGAGGGGAATCCAAGTGCTATTCTAAAACTTGAGATGAATTTAAAGAGGTCCTTCGCCGTATTTATCCATTTGCTATCTAATCTGTGAATTTAGATGTTCCACGCCCTTCTGAAACTTGGATAGCTCGCTTTTAGGATATTAGACTATTATAATAGAAAGGTAATTTTCAAACAGTTGAATGGACTGGCAGGCCAATGAACATTTTCCTGAAAGGAATTCTCATGATAACAGAAAGTCTCATAAAATCCGATGAGTACAAAGATTGCGGTTAAATTATGAGCCTATTTGTTGGAAAGGCTTTCAAGATTTTAAAACATGTTTAGTTAAATTCTCTGGACAGCTGAGATCTTTTACGAAACGATATCATAAATTAAACCAAGTTTTCATCAAGACAGTTTCGAAGAAAAGTCCGACATTTTGTAGTGAAAACCCTTCGAGGATAGCCGAGATTTTACTGCTTCATTAACCAAGTCAGTGCATGTATGTACTATCGTCAAGTCGTGTCTCCAGAAATCGATGTTTCATACATGGCGCGGAAGCGATATCGCGCTCATAAATCTACCGGGTTCGACTGCGCAATGAATAAATTGTGCAGTTTACGGCTATACAAGTATACTGCGTCCCGGCGCAAACCCAGTCGACTGTGCGTCCGTGAGGAATGGTGTTTGTAACTACGCCACCGCGGCGCGTTAACTCTCAATTTCTTTGAATTTATTGTATGAGCCTATTTTATGGGGCTCTGTATTATGGAGATATTCTGAATGTGTTAATATTTAATGGAATGTGATAAAATAATGTGAGTTAGAATTTCATACCCTATAGAGATTACAGATCAGCACTTCTATTTTGGGCTTCACAACAAAATGTCACAATATGTATGCTCTACCACTAACGCACGAAGGAAAACTCTTTAGATCATCCTTACTAAAGCCCGTTAGACAATTAGCTTCGAAATTTCGAATATAACTTTGCAGTCTGTGACCACCTTTATAAATCGTGCCGACACTGTCCGGAGCGAGTGTCCTTTATTATTTTCGTGTTCCGCCTAATTGCCGGTTGTGCTCACATTTATCAGGAGCTGGGGTGTGGGCCAAGCGATAAGCGGAAGAGGTTTGTTGACACGTACGTCCACTTGGCCTATGTCAGATGGTCAAATAGTAACTATCACAAAAATAATAATTGTGAAGTGTTGAACTAAAATATGTTATGTGTTGCAACAGTTTGGTTTGGGGTTCTAACCATTATTGGTATCACCGTCCGTTCGCGTTAAGAAAATAGTGAGTCATCTGTGCAACTGCAGGGTAAAGGTGTTTTCACAAAGGAGTAATCGGTCGACCTAATTGGTCGAGGGGTGGGGCTAGGCCGGCGAACAATGATGACTCACTATTTTCTTAGCGCGAACGGACTATAATCATTTTCAATCCATTAGAATAATGGAGTGAAAATGATTAGATACTGCCCCTTGTAAATCAGGCTTCAGTAGTTTGCGAATATGGTTTTAATCTTAGAGATAAAGTTAAATCGTCAGTCGTCAGTTAGTTAGTTACTTCGGGGAGTGTGCTCAAGAACTCCACGACCTCATTCCGCCGGCTCCCTTCTATCATCGGACATCTAGACGAACTGCAGGTTACCATCCTTACCTAGTTGCTATCCCACCAATTCGCACTAAGCGTTTCCAAATGTCTTTTGTGATGCGCACAGCAAAGGAGTGGAACTCTCTGCCTGCGTCTGTGTTTCCGAATGCATACAACCCCGATCTCTTCAAAGTGAGAGTGAACAGGCTTCTTCTGGGTAAGCTCGCTCCATCATCGAATTTGTCTCTGTCATCTCTGACCTAGACTAGAGTCAAGAGCAAACCTATCTCAAAAAAAAAAAAAATGTTTCATGTGCCTGTAATTTCATATGCACCTTTAGCTTTTATTTGGAGGAGAATTGTGAAATACGTAAGAGACTTAAGTACATTTAAGTAACTTATATTACCTAGCACATTCTCCGCTTCAGCTCGCAACTTGCTCCACACCAAAACAAATTCTAACAACACGCGTGTACAAATCGCGAACCAATTACTTGCATGTTGACTATTACATTGCGCGCTCCGCACTGTATGCCTACATATCTCCCGACATATAGCCATCAATGTATAGCAAATGACTACATAACAAATAGCAATCACTGTTTGGTAATTTCAATTCCCGTGGCTTGCTGCGGGTATTGTTCAAGTTAAATTAACTTTAGCGTATGGTGACAAGACAATGATATTTATATCTGCATAGATTATTGTGAATGTTTTTTGTTTGTTTGTGCTTTATGGGCGTTTCGGTAAATGGCGCGGTGGTGAAACAGAATGGAATTGTTATTATATTTTATTAGAAAACGGGCTTGTAACTCTATTCGAGTCAAAAGTAATTTATGCATAGATATTAAATATCTTACCCAAAATCATAAACGTCAGCATTTTATTGGCAGGTAAGCTAAAGTTAATTTATAGCCGGTTAAGTTTATTGTGAAGCAATCCTTAAAACTTCAATTTCAATCCCCAATACCTAAGTAAATATTATGTTTCCATCAGCAATATTGGCCACCACCAGCACCACTTTACTTTAGTGTGTCATTTTCGTTACAGACGTTAAAACATCACAACCGCTATTCCCGGACCTACCTACCCCCCCCCCCCCCCCCTCCCTTAACCGACTCCCAAAACGGCATAGAACAATTAAATATTTGCAAGCACATTCAGTTCGTATCGATCAACACTAAATCCCTGAAATCTCTTCTACCAGGTCAGCCATGACCAAGTAGTGTATAAGCACTTAAACACACACAGCCAGCTGCTGCGACACTCACTATTTATCTTAAACTCTTGTCAATCACTACTAGATAATCTTTCTGAGTCAACAGCTAAACAATGAAATAAAAGGGGCAGAAGGACCACGAGTAACAAATCGTGGTAACAAGTCAATTGATAGTGACGAGAGACAAAATGGTATTTTCAACGGATTAGCTACAATAATTGCAGTGAATCATTTTCAGTAACAGAGTTTGGCTGTCAGGAAATACATTTTTTTTAATGGACAAAACATTGTTAATGATGGTGGCTAATTGTCAACGGTGGTGTTTTGTACCTAAAATCAACAATGGTTTGTCCATTTAACTCATAATCACGAATCGAACTGTAATTCACTATCTTAGTTATTTTTGTTTTGAAGGCTCTACAGCAGCCTGAGTGTCCGGCTGAAGGGTCCTCCTTATGTAATGGAGTGCCCTGACATGACATCACTTTTGTCTACCTCCAAACCACTTGCTCAGAACATTTTTTCTTTGTGTACTCGGAAAAGTCCATACAGGAGAAATGACTAGCGTAAGGAAGGCCTTACGCTAGTCATTTCTCCTGTATGGACTTTACTTTACTGCTAAGGAGCAGAATCAATAAACCTTCTGTTTTATCTGCATTATGACGAAACTAGAGAAAATATCACCTGCTGAGTAATTGATAATCTGATTGATACAACAGTTGGTTCCCGTTTGTTTGAAGTTATTTATTGAAAGCGCACGTGTTAACGGTTTAATTATTTTTAGAGACGTAATTGAGAAATCGAAATAAAGTTATCAATCGGTTGGTCTTTACTGTTAGTTGATACTTAGGCTATAAGTTATAGTTTCAAAGGATACGCAGCCATGCAGTTCAGTTTCAACACAAGACTTAAAGCTCCTGCAAACAGGCGCGACACGCGACGCGAGTCGCGCGCGACACAAATGCACCGCTAGTCGCGCGACACGCGGTGCCTTTGTGTCGCGTCGCGTGTCGCGCCTGTTGGTAGGAGCCTTTATGATGGGAGGAATAAATATTGTAGGTAGATATCGCAATCTGTGTCTGACAAAATGTGGATATAACCAATGAAATATTAAGTTAAGGTTGCTTGAATTTAATTTTATCTTGACTCCGTGTACTTTACAATAATTTAAATTTTGTCAAGTCATGACAGTTATTTGTAGATCAGCAGTGGAAAAAGTACTTCGTGTCAGACTTGGTAGCTCACCTGGCTGCATGGCGGGCCTGTCTAATAACTACCTGATCATCACTGTCTACCTCCATCTGATAACAGATATTATGGGATTTCGAAATCATTATGCTACGGCTACACTGTCGCGATAACGCGAACTACGCTTCGCACTCTCTCTTTCGCACACCGCTCGACGTCTCGCTGTACAACAGAGACCGCGCGAAGTGTAGTTCGCATTTTCGCGACAATGTAGCCGTAGCATTAGAATGACACCGAACTGAGAGATAGGACATAGTGTTCGCAAGCGGGGATGTCGAGGTCCAGGATTTAATATCCAACCGGAGCAGACACACTCGGTTCTTCTGTTACGGTGGGTTTAATTGGAACTTCGTTTTTTTTGTATTTTTCAATTACTTGTAATAGGCGCTCTCCCATCTACAAGTCATTTCAATTACTTTGAATGATTATCATCGTCATCCACAGCCCCACTTCACCTACTGCGGAGCTTGTGCCTCTCTTTTCTTGTGGCAATCCCCAATAAATGATTGTGCTAACGAACTTATATGATAATATTGCGTGTGAAGGCAGGCATGATAAATTGATGTGAACAAAGTAGAACAAACCAGTCATTACTCGCCCGCCGCGATACAATGCTGTGTCTCTGTCTCCGAACACAATAAACATGCCATGCATACATACATTTATACCTATTGCTGTATGATCGTACCAAACCCATCGTGTCTAAATAGTACTCATCTTGAAACACCAAGAAACAGCCATCCCCAGCATCCCTAAGCCACACTTGTCACTCACGAATCTAAACCAACAGCAGTACCTACGTAACGCAAACTATCATCTCTCAGTGATCGATAGCACCTCTCCTACCCTCGTATAGACACAGTTTATTTCCGATCGTCGTGTGTAACTTCAAATATTGACTTACGGAGAAACCTCCCCGTGGTGAGGAGCCACAAAACTCGCGGAAGGGTTAAGAGGAACACCCTCTTGTAAATAGAGAGTGCTTACTGATGTAAGTGCTCTGTTCCGGCACTTCGAGCTGTATTTGCTTGTTGCTTTTGCTTGCACAGACTGTTTTGGCTTTTGATACTATTAAAGCATCTTGTTCCGTCGTCCTGATAAGAGAACATGAGCTAAGTCAAGATCTGAGGCCATGCCGTGCTAAAAGCCGGTTAGTAAGTTGGAAGCGCGGCAACTGTTGGGCAGTTGCCGCGCGTAGTACGTTCCCGTGGGATAGTTTCCGACCTCCACGCAGGCGAAGCCGCGGCTTAGGTACCTAATTCGCGCGTGTGTGTGTAATGTGAACATGACTTATTTATGATAACTATGGTATATTTTTATTTATTTATTACGTCATTTATGTGTGTATTTATTGTAATTGTATGTAGATTTACATCTGGAAAATAAAGATTTCATTTAATTTCAAAAGCTTGTTCTAAATATAAAATCGGATAAAAGACCACAGGGTAGATATAACTAAGTACTTATCAGCACGCTAGCTCTGTCACCAATTTCGGTAAAGAGTCCGGCGAGAGTGTAGGGCGCATCATCCATTAGGACCTCGGGCCACGGTTTGCAATCTTTCACAAACAAAGTCACCCCCGCAATGACTAATTTCTAATTTTCTTATTCAAATTAAAATGTTTACAAACCAATTCCAGTTTCCTCAGTGCCTGCGGGTTAATTATTGTCTCTCTGAATTTCTTGGAACGTTTTAGTAGAATACATATTTCAGGAAAAGTAATTTGTGTGCCGCCTGTGTTCTCAAGTTTTTTTTTAATAAAAAATATAATCCATAACTGAAGGATTTCTTGGTAGCTGACTTAACACCGCCGCATTTCTTCTGATTGGGTAGTAAAATAATGCCGTGAAGTGTGGTGACGTGAGCTTGTACCTATGTAAGTAGGTATTGTTTTTTTCTTGATTATTCCAAAATCTTTCTAATGCAGGTCATGTCCGTGACATTCTATGACGGTCCAGCAGTAGGCATATTCATTTTCCTAGTCTTACACTTAAATAATCTTACATTTGTTCAACACCTGGTGCTTTTGTTCTAGTTACAATTTTATGAACCAAGTGAATCATGTTGCGATTCTCACGAGAAGCAAACAGTATTTGTCCAGCAGGTGCCCGCGTGCCTACTGAAGGAATAGTAGAATGGTGTGTGTCAGTCTTGGCTTTTAGGTCGCTATGGAGAGTATCTGTCATCATCTTCAATATTCAAAGTCACCACTAAATTATTACTATACTAATAGTGTAAATAAATAGTTATAGTGTCGTACAGCCGCTGGTCCCCTGGCCACGTCCCAAGTGATCCTCGAGCCGGCTCGTTACCGCGGCGTAGTGAAGTACTCGTCAACTAATAGTCGGGACTAGCTCCCGCACGACTTACTACAGTTGCGATACACATTAAGCTATTATTTTTATGGCTAGAAAAATGGAGAAAGAGTCAATATTAAGTTAAAAGATTGTTTTTTTTTTCAAAAGCTAGACCCATTGACCTCAATCACGCCTCATAGCAAGCAATGGATGAGGTATATATGCTTGTTCACTCTTGCTTTGAAGGCAGATGGGTTATATGTGGAAGGGAACCCAGACGCTGGCAGAGTCCCGCACTTTGCCTGTGCGCATAATAAATGTGAAGGAGAAGCGCTTAGTACGACTGATCGGGATATCAACCAAGTGCGAATAGTACCCTGAAGTACATCTGGTAGTCCGGTAGTAAAAGGGCGATGGTGGGATAAGGTCGTGGAGCTCCTGCGCACACTCTCTGAAGTACAGGCTGTAGAAGACCGACAGGTAAGCAAAATTACGCCAATGAGCCAGGCTGTGAAGCCTAGCCACTAACGTCTCATCGCCTTTAAGCCTTTTTGCTCTGCGTTCCACCGAGTCAAGTGCAGCAAGCTGGTATTTTGCTAAGCCATCCCATAAGTGGCTGCAATACTCCATACAGGAACGGGCCTGTGCTTTATTCAAACTTAAAAGCTGTACAGATGTGAAGTATCGCCGCACCTTGCTCAGGATGCCCAGCTTCTTGGCTGCAGTCAACTCCACGCCCAAAAGCTCTAGGCGGTCGGTAGCTGGTACAGATGCACCTCGAAAAGTGGGAGATAACTGACACTGGCTCCTTTTGGCAGTGAAAATACACGCCTGAGTGTTCAGAGCATTGAATGTGACCAGATTGTCGTCACCTCATTAGCAGACGAGATTTAAGGTCAAATTCATTCGCTCCACCATGGCCTCTCTAAGAGTATCGAATTAGGAGTAGATAAAACTTGTTTTTTTTTTTTTAAATATGTTTTGTTAAGTTTTCAGTTATTGTCTCGTTTTGCAATGAGCTAAATGGTAAGCTATGGTGAAAATACTAAATGAGTAGTTTAAGCGTTGGTTTAAGGGCGCGTTCTGCTCAGTGTGTGTCAGTGTGTGTCAGTGTATGTCAGTGTGTGTCAAGGATCCCAAATGTTTGTTACAATAATGTTGCACTTAATATCTTTTTTACTCACAAAACAACTGCGCACAAATCCAGACTCAGGGCTGCTATTGAGATTTTATACATAATGAATAACTAATTTACACTGACCAAATCTGAAAAAGAGTGTGTGGCTCGTGGTATATGATAACAGCCGAACGGATCGATCGAACGTTAAGCTACGCTTGCCGCGGTCGGTTCGTGGATGGGTGATCTTCCATTACATATCGAGACCCCTCCGTGCCTCGGAAATCAATTCCCAAAAAAATCCTCTTTATGTAAATTTTTCTTATAATAATCACAAAATAGAATCAATAAATGAATTCTCACTATTAGGCTTAACCATAGATTCAAACATCAATTGGAAACCACACGTACAGAAAATAAAATCCAAACTTTCCAAATTTTTGTACGCTTTTCGTGAAATAAAAAAGACTACAAACTTGCAAACTGCTCTGGTCACCTACTATGCCTACGCTCATGCATGGCTTAGCTACGGCGTAATAATGTGGGGAAACAGCACAGACGCACCGGCACTGTTCACAACTCAAAAAAAGTTAATTCGTATTTTAGTTAATTTAGAACAAACAGATAGCTGCAAACCCCATTTCAAAAAACTAAACATTCTAACTCTGCCTTGTATATACATACTGGAAATCTGTAAATTCGCACACATACACCAAGACTTTTACACAAAACGTGAAGACATACAAGCAAGATACACACTGCGACACAAAACACGATTAAACCTACCGATATCCCGTTTAAAAATGCACTCATCTAGTCCACTGGTTATGTCGATAAAAATATATAACAAACTACCCGAGGTACTCAGAAATGAGAAAAAGATTGCCGTTTTTACGAACAAATTAAAAAAGTTATTACTAAATAAATGTTATTATAGCATAAATGAATATTTAATTGAGAAATGTATAGAACTGACATGATTATATAAATTAATAAAAAAAAAATATTGATTAAAATAATAATTAAGTAATAAAATGATACCTTAGTAGATTATACTTAGAATAAGTTAGTTGCATGAATACCTAAATAAGTCCTCTTCCTTCAAACTTTTCTTTTGCTGTGCCCGACAGGGTCCACGATTGTTTCGGCAAATATTTACTTACCACCTAAGCATATACATTGTGGAATGCAATAAATGATTGAGTATTGAGTATTGAGTATTGAGTATCACGTTAAGCCGTTGGTCCCGGCTGTCATTCGTAGATCTTTGACGGTCGTTACGGGCCGTCGGAAGCCCAGAAGTCTTGACAACCAGTCTTACCTAGTCACTGGGTTGAGCGTGTCGGATAGGCCGAAGTTCCAAGTAAACTACTGGTATTCAGCTGCATCTGGTTAGACTGGAAGCCGACTCCAATATAAGGAAAAGGCTAGGCCAATTAACTGATCAGTTCTGAAACTACATAGCAATTTATCTCTACGATAATTATGTCTCTGCCGTGGCCAGATCTTAGTACTGATCATTTCATGAAGTGTTCGGCCGTTTCATGAAATGGTTGAGATTCATGAAATGGCCAGCTAAAATTGACGATATCGTTTAAACGTCAACGTTTAATGATATATCTGTCGACGTTAGGCCATATCAGTAATGTAAGGTATCTGTCGTGGTCCGATCCGATCCGATAATGTGATCGTAGAAGTGGCCACATCGTGATCGAACGTCGGGTGGATTGACGAAAGCAAGCTTTCCATCGATATGCCCAACTGACCACTGCATATCGCAAAGTAGTTGCATTTCACGCCGCTAGAGGCACCGCGATCATATGGGTTAGGTTAGGTTAGAACTGTGACCAACCCCGTGAGCGAGCCGAGCGAGCGAAGCGAGGTGTGCCGCGGTGGCGGCCGGCGAGCGCCACATCCAAGTTGGTCGCAGTTACTTGGCTATTTAGTATTTTTAGGACCCTAAAATAGGAATTATTCGAGTAGGAATAGATGCACAACAAAAACAAAGCGTCATCAACGCCTCTACCGGTGGATACTCTAACTATTTTACGATTTATGATCAGTAATGTTTGGCCACATCATGAAGTGGTCGTGCGTTTAACTGTTCATGTCGTCAAACGTTGAGTATTCAATGATTTGGCCAGATCACTTCATGATGTGACCAGCGGTCGATGTTCTATTTCATGAAATGGTCGAACACTTCATGGAATAATCAATTCTAAGGTCTGCGCTCGAGATCTCATTTCATCCAACAGTTCAATAACACGACCTGATCCTAAAGCTCAGCTCATTTAGGAAACATCTTCGTTACCATATTCTTATTATAAAAAACGTCTTGTTCCCAGATGTCGTGAACATGAAAGAATAACACCGCAGTTTTTTTCTCGCATAATATAATAACGATGAAGTTGGAGACACGCTCACTATGTTCACGTAGAGGAGTATTATGAAGTATTTTGTACTCGTAGTATATAGAATAGGTATATACTTTCAACTGTCTTGATATGAGACACAATTAAGTTTCTATTGTTACCGACCACTAGCCGGTCGACCGAAAGCTGAGGGGATATTATTATACTAGAATGTAGCTTGGAACATGACTAGTTCCGACCCAGCTGTAAGAGCATAATTTTCATCATTTATTTTTATTAGTCGTTATGAATCTATAACTGTAGTAACATAACATGACGGTGAAAGTCCCGTTAAAATTGGTCCAGCCTTTTCGAAGAATAGCCGGAACAAACAGACAGACAGACCACAATTTTAAAAATTGCTTTTTTGTTGTAAGTACCGTATATACTTTCTTATGCATTTAGTAAAAAGTTGTTATTTTGACATTATCATTACAAACAGACAGTTCAATTTTATTTATTTGTATGTATGTATGTTGTGTAGACGTATAGATTCATGTGTGGTCTCCAACAAACGATGTAACCGCACAATACATGACACATAAATAATGGACAACATCAGGTATTGAGTATTCACTTTTAGGAAATCACAGCATGCACAGTAAAATTAGTCATTTTTACCGCAGTATCAGCTGTCCTATGCCTATAACTACCTGTAGGTAGTTATAGGACAGCTGATACCGAGTAGGGAGTAAACGAGAGAAAATGTACAGTCTTACTTGTAATGCAATGCATACTCTGCATCATAACTGCAAGTCCCTACTGCGTGAATGTAGCAAATAAAAAGCAGGAAGTCCTGACAAGTCCTGATGCAGAGAAGGATCCATATCTGTGTGCAGGTACTTATCGGAACATAACAGTTCATTACTTAGCGTTGTCGGCGGTGCTTCAGTAATTAGTGCGGCGGGGATGCGCAGGCGTTGATGTATCGCTGGGGGCACCATCTTGTTAGGGGCGATCGGGATTGACTGCTGTACCTAAAGGTTTATAATTATGTGTTAGCCTGGGCGAATGGGCAAGGGGTAAATAAGTGCCATTTTTGTTATTTATTTCAAACATAATTTATTAATTTAGATCATTGTTACATAAATACAAATTGACAAAAATCTATAAACAAAAAAACAGATTCAATTTTATTCTCATAACTAGCTGTGCCCCGCGACTTCGTTCGCGTGGAAGTCGTAAGATACACAATATACCAAAATAACAACTTCTGTAAGTCATAAGGCTATTTCATAGTAAATAAAGAGTGAGTTCTATGATTGATCAAATAGAATTATATTTATTAGCTAAAACACAATTGAAGATTTCTCTTATTTTCCCATAGAGGTAGTATACCAACCAAACGTTTTGTGGCAAATTGTATTGTCTTAGTAGTCTACCACAGATTCGCAATTTTAAGTACCTATAAGGATCTTTCCTTAGATTTAAACTTCAAAAGTAAACATTGATATTACGAACACGGAGTAACACTTAGGATAACTGTCTAGAAAGTTAAATCAAGTTGGACTCAGCTCGGAGTAAATTGAGTAAGTATTGAAAGGGGGCCGGGATGATTGATGTCATGGGGACTTGTGCAATTGTGTATCGTGCGATATATAATATATATTGTATGTGTATAAGATACAAATGTGAAGGTGCTGTAAACTTCTTATACATGATGAAATTATGCTTATTCCCGTAAGTAGATCTTTTTAAACACTTTTATACATGTGTACTAGGTGCATCTAGTACACATGAGATAAGATATGTAGATATAAAAAAAAAGAAAGTTGCATACTTACTTTCTTTTTGATTTCAATTAATTTGAGGTGATTAACGATCATAGCATTGAGGGTGGGTAACAAAAATGGAATATGATACCTATGTTTTGTTGTTGTGTGTATAATTTATAGATAACCAATATCTTTTCAGAAAGTACTATTTAAGACCCTTCATTAGTTACCAATCACGAGATATTAACCTTGGAAATATCTTTCGGTAACACTTTACATCCGCTATAAACCGCTGTGCTGGATTTTATGCGCCGTCTTATATCCCGTGGGACAACATGACGCTTCCAACGATATCTCGATTATCAAAATACGACTAGCAGTTTAGAAGTTATGAGAGAACAGACGAACATACATAAACCTCCTTTGACGTTGCCGTAGTCGGGTAAAATTACAATCAATAGAGAAAATTGTTTTAACAGCCTGCGCGAAAAGAATATTGTGTATTGCATATTCAGACAATAGTGGGTTCCCTTATCACTGGGTACCAGTAGTACTTTAAGTCAATGGTACTTAGATTTTAAAATAACTTAGAATAGCTTAGATCATTAAGCATGCGTGGCTTGTTCATTTTCACGTAGGAGTCCAGAATATTGTCTCAAATCAATACGGTGAAGTATTTCTTATCCTGTTAACGCCAAAATTCATTCTCACTATATTTCTAACAAAAGTAGTTCATACGTTGAAATACGAGCGCGTGCTCATTGTCCGCGGTGCGTGGGCGCATGTTAACTACTTCGCCGCCCCGTTGACTCTTAATAATGACTCACTGAAATGGAGATCACCTTCTCTTTAACCAGGGAAGGCAGAAGAACTAGCACTGGCGTTTGTCGGAACTTTGAGCTGTGTGATGTATGGTTGAGCTACTCGATGACAGATACTTGCGAGCTGGCAGTTAGGACAGGCCGATTTGCAGCTGCTATGATTCTTTTCTCAGACGGATGAAGTTCACGTAGTTTTTCTTATGATCGGACTCTAGATAGTGATGATAGTGTATCTGCGTTTCTTAGGTGCAGTCAAAAAAACCGATAAGAGAGCCTCGACAAAGTAACATTTTATCTGCGGTAACGATGATGGAAAAGCTAAAAATAAGACGTAACCGAAAAGCTTATGTCAATTCTGCTGAAAGTCGCTGTAGAAAGATGAAATTCTTTGGTAATGGTTACCTCTTGTCTTGCCCCTCTGGTCTGGTAGTATTTTTAAAGAATGTATCTAAAGAAGTTCAAGTATCCTAAAGAGGAATAGGATTCCATTTGTTTAAAAAAATACTCCGTTTTAGTCGGGATAAGACGGTTACCCAAACCATTCAAAAATAACCAAAATTAAAACCATAATTATCATGACATGACTCATAAGCATCGCAATCGCTCCAAATACAACACCTCATCCCACAACGGGGCACGTGCGCGTGCGCGTGCGGTGCATTTGCTTCGTAAAGAGATTTATGTGCGTGCGATTGTTTGCGGCGGCTGCGTAGGCGCGTGTCAAGTGTGTCGCCGCCCCGTCGACTGCCTGACGCCTGACCCGAGAACATCACTTGTGTTTTCGATTTAGTGTTTGTGCATTGAGAATACCTATATATTGTTTCATTTCTATGGTAATAATTGCAATGAATGTTCAAATCACAATTTGAAGAATAAATATAAATGCGGGGCGTAAATGCTTTATATGTCGGAAAAAGGAAATAAAAAATTATAGCGAAGACCTTTGGCTGGGATATAAAACCAAATAATGTTTAATGTTACTGCTATTCTATAATCGAGGAGCTGCAGGGATATAGCGCATACAGAACAACAAAACAAGTAAACAAAAATGGAGGTATTGTTGTCTACACAAGAACAGCATGGAGTTGCAGTACCTATTACTACCGCTGAATCTAACCTTGTTGACGCTGATAGTATTCTAATAAAATCGAACAATGACCTAAGTTTGTTAGCCATTTATCGATCGCCCTCTTTCACAAACGCAGAACGCTACCTTAACTCCCTCGACACCACCCTTTCTTTCTCATCCATACACTTATAATAAAGTTAGCAAAATCTGTAACCTAAGGGACTGCTCAACCACCACCTGTAAGAAATCCCTTACTTCAGCTCTTATAAAACTATCGTACGACGACACCGAAGCCTTGGTATAGCACCTACACACACACATCATCACACCCACTCACACACACCCCCACACCCCCTCACTCTTACACACACCATCACACCCACTCACACACCATAACACAAGCCCAACGTAAACCACTGTTTTTAATTTTTATTTTGTGTTCAGAATCTCACGAATGTTTTTTTTATTTGAACTCTTATCTCTTGTAACTTATGATAATCTTACATACTTAAACTATAAGGTAACCATTATAAACTTGTTACATTCGCACCCCTGAGCCACAAGATACAAGCGACGCTTAGTTTGTGGCTCACCGAATATGTATTCTCACTAATAATTGATTTTTTACTTTTTGATTAATAAACGTTATTATATTATAATCATTAATATTTTGTTTTTGGTTTCAAGAAGTCCTAACGATCCCTTTTTTATCAAAACCCGTAATGAATTAATTATAACAAAATGTCTTTGTTTTATATTTGCTTGGCTGGCTGTGTGACTCGCTGCTCGAAAGCTCGAGGAAGTGATGCTGATGACGTCACGCTGTAGTAGTTGCACGAAGGCTGCGCTGACGTTCATGTTCGGGGTCACCAGTATAGAGATATGAGGAACAGGGTGTAAAGTTCACTCATCCTCCACAGAAAAGGGAGGATCCTCCAACCAGACGGGTGTTGTGTCTGGCGGGCTACCGCCCGACGGTTGATGTCGGGATGTTGTACTCGTATATATGCTAGTCGCGCGGTAAACTCTGATTGCGCGATGCAGGATTTTGCGTGATGTCAAGTGTGACGCGTTCCATTGTGGCGATGTAGATATGCCGCCACAGACATACATATAGTAGGAATAACTAGAATCATTTTCTCCGAGTTACAAACCGTTTCACACTTTCAAAAAGTACACGATGGTAGCCCATTTTTCATAACTATCCCGTAATTGAAAAATTAGAACAAAATATTTTTCAAACCTACATCAAGAAACTACGATATTACCCTTTTTGCCGCGTTTTTAACTCTTGCAAACTTTTCAAATAGTACACGGTAGTAGTGAACTGGGTGTGCAAACACACGGCACTTGATTGACAGACTGCGCGTCGCCTCCGCGCGTGTTCTGTGAGTAGCTTCGTCGGTACTCGGGAAATGAAACAGCTGATTTCATTGACCTTTGTTTTACCAATCAGTAATGAAACAAATAAATGGAATATCATTTTTCAGTAGAAACGTGCTGATACTTTCACGTTCTCTTGTTGCTCTGGATGTTGTTGTCTGTGTGTTGTTTCTGTTGTTATATTTATATATAAGTATATGCGTTACATAGGTATGTATGTATACCGGGCCGCAAAGAAAGCGGGTCGGTAACAAAAAACCTCAACAACTTCAAAATGTTGGAGCTAGCTTTATGAAATAAATACTGTATTACAGACATTTTATTAATACGCTTTTATTAGCTTCACTTGTAACTAACTAACTTATAAATAATGTAAAAAAAATCTTGGAAGTCAATTTTAACCTACTTATAATTGACGAACCGAAATAAAACTTTGTATGTATAAGTAGTTCGAAAGACAATACTATAATTTGGTATCTTGGAGCTGATCTGAAAATGGAGCCAGAAGTGGCTAGTGGAACTCTTCAGTAGCTACTAGTAAATCTCTCGAGTTTGGGCTCATATGATTCGTTTTGATGAGGCTAATATATTGCACTTAGTATTGAGGGTCTGTAGATGGAGCCAAGAGATGGATAGTGCAACTCTTCAGTAGCATTTAGTAAACCTTTCGAGTTTCTTCGAGTTTAGTAATGCGTACTTTTAATTAATTTAAACAAAGCGATCCACACTTTCTGAATTAATCATTGGATATAAAAGAAGTGATTGCATACTACTGCTACTTATTATTATTATTTCCTTTATTCCATTTTTATACATATATCTTACATTTTTAAATATTTTTATAAAAAACATAAAAAAAAACATTTAAAAATATAAAAAATAGTAGCTCACCGATATCGGGAAAAGTATCCAAGCTACCGGTGGTTAGGGCTCCTGAGAGAGGAACCTCCTGACGATACGTGCCGTATCGAGAAGTACCGCTTTCTGGATCAAGCCCTTGATCCAGCTGCCTAACGAGAGCCTCCTCAGATGTTGGTCGAGACTCTTGGCAATTAAGCCATTGGCTGATACGACTATCGGCACAATGACTGCTGTATCCACATCCCACATGTCGACAACCTCGCGAGCCAGGTCAAGATACTTAATCTGCTTATCTTTTTCAGCTTTCACGAGGTTCTCGTCACGCGGAACCGCTATATCAATAATCATTGTGCGACGCTCTATTCGATCTATCACCACTATGTCTGGCTTATTGGCAACAATAGTCCTGTCAGTGATGATAGATCGATCCCAATACAACGTAATATTGTCATTTTCGAGAACTGGGTCGGGCACATACCTATAGTACGGTACTTCCGATTCCGCAAGGCTGTATTTCAGAGCAAGTTGCTGGTGGATAATCCTGGCTACAAGGTTATGCCTATGCAAGTAGTCTCCGTTAGCCAGATGAGAACAGCCAGAAATAATGTGTCGGATTGATTCCCCGGGACGGTGGCATGCCCGACAGATGTCAACCGTGCCGTCCTTCACAATATATTTCCGGTAGTTGTTCGTCATCATAACTTCGTCCATAATCGCAAAGACAAAACCTTCGGTTTCCCCAAAGAGGTCTCCGAATCGCAACCAGGATACAGACGCTAAGAGGTCTACATCGGGCCCATGTAGGACCCGGTAAAAGCGCCCGTGAAGCTCTTTACTCTGCCATACCTCCCTGCGGTCATTAGTATCTAATACTATAGGTTGGCGCCAGTTCTCGTTAGCCAAGGAGAGCGGGGTGAGGCCCTTGTCCACTGAGACCACATCTCGGTGCATCCCCACGTCGGCTTCTAGGAAGTATTCCCTGAGACTGCATACTTCACGATTGTGCAGGGTCTTAGCATTTATAAAACCTCGACCTCCGCACTTCCGCGGGATATACAGTCTCATCACCGATGACCGTGGGTGATGCATCCGGTTTGCGGTCAGCAGTGTACGGACCCTCCTATCCAGGGCGTCTAGTTCCGTCTGAGTCCATTTGAGTATGCCGAAAGAGTACATCAAAACCGGCATGACCCAACCGTTGAAGGCTCGCGTCTTATTTCCGCCTGATAAAAGACTGTTTAATACTTTATTCAGGCGGCCAAAGAAGCGCTCCTTCAACGATTGCTTCATGTCAGCAGCATTAATGCCCAACGCTTCCGACATACCCAAATACTTATAGGTTTCGGTTGCGGAGAGGGCTCTAAGGTTTATGGAATCCGAGAGTTGCGTTCCCACGGATTCCATAATCCTGCCTCGCTTTACATGCATGACCGCACATTTGTCCACACCAAATTCCATCCTGATGGCGCTACTGAAAGTTTCGGTTACCTTCAGTAGCTCCAGCAGTTGCAAATTGTTGGGGGCAAAAAGTTTCAAGTCATCCATGTAGAGGAGGTGAGATATAACCTGACCACCTCTCCTCAGCCGATAGCCTAGACCTGAATCCTCCAGCAGTGTGCTTAGAGGATTCAAGGCTAAGCAGAACCAAAGCGGACTCAAACTATCACCCTGAAATATGCCTCGCTCGATCCTTATCGGCTCGCTATTCCTCTGGATATTTCGACATCCTGGATAGCGAAGGACCGTCCTCCATTGCCTCATACACGACATCAAGAAGGTGCGCAGAGTAGCATCAATCTTGTACAACTCCAGCACCCTCATGAGCCATGTATGTGGCACTGAGTCGTAGGCCTTCTTATAATCTATCCAGCATGTCAACAGATCCTTGTGGGATCGACGAACCTGTTGGCTAATGGCCATGTCGATGAGGAGCAGCTCCTTAGTACCGCGGGATCCGTTCCTACATCCATTTTGAGAGGCAGACATGATGGAGTTAGTGTCTATATGTTTGTTAATTTTAGCTCTCAAAATGGATGTAAAAACTTTATAGACCGTTGGTAGACAAGTGATCGGTCTATAATTTTTAGGTTCCGCAGTACTACCTGATTTGTGGAGCAGGTGGGTTATTCCTAGCGGGCCGGGGCTGCCTTGGGGCGGCTCCTGCCCAATCTGGGGGGTCCAAACGCCTCCTGCCGGAGGCTCTACGCGGGGGTCGTGCGGTCCATGGCCCTTTACGGAGCTCCGGTGTGGGCGCGTTCCGTGAGGCGGCGACCGGTCCGTCGGTTGAACGCGTCCCAGAGGGTCATGGCCATCCGGTTAGCCCGGGGATACCGCACGGTCTCCGGGGAGGCGGCGAACCTCCTTGCCGGATTACCGCCATGGGATCTGGAGGCAAAAGTCCTCGCGCACATCTGGGAGTGGCGCGAGGAGGCAGGACGCCGGGGCGTAACTCCGTTGCCGCGAGAAATCGCGGCACGGCGGACAGAGCTCCGGCAGGATCTCATGGCGGCATGGAGAGTGCGATTGTCGCAACCCAGCGCTGGGCACGCCACAATTGCGGCGATAAGTCCCCTCTTTGAGGAGTGGCTGGAGAGGCGCCACGGCGTCCTCACCTTCCGCCTGACGCAGGTCCTCACCGGACACGGGTGCTTCGGGAGGTACCTGTTCCGGATAAGGCGGGAGGAAACGCCCGGGTGTCACCACTGTGTGGATCGCCCGGAGGACACGGTGGAGCATACGGTGGAAGTCTGCCCGGCTTGGGCGGAGCACCGCCGTGTCCTCGCGGAAGCGATCGGCGGCGGCGATCTCTCGCGTCCGGCCCTGGTCCAGGCCATGGTACGGAGCGAGAGTGCATGGGAAGCCATTACCTCCTTCTGCGAAGCAGTAATGCTCGTGAAAGAGGAGGCGGGACGCGTGAGGGAGAGGCAAGCTTTGCACCCTCACGCCCCTAGTCGCCGCAGGAGACGCCCTGGGCGTCGGGAATCGGCAGCCGATTCCCGGCCACCGTAGGCGCGGGCTTGCGGACGGCGAGCAATGGGTAGCTCGCCGTCCGGTAAGGACCAGGCCCGAGTCGACGGCGCGTCGTGTTCCACGCGCGCCTCAAAGAGATGTCAGCACTATTGACGGGGTCCGCTAGGGCCGATGCCAGCTAGGGTTGCGGGATGTTCGAAAGAGTTACCGTGGCCCCGGCACAGGCAACAGAAGGAACACGGGTGGGTTTTAGTCAGTAAAAGTCTGACACGCCCTCCCGCTCCGCCCAGAGCGGGAGAAGTCATTTGATGATTTCCCATCCACAAAAAAAAAAAAAAAAAAAAAGGTGGGTTATTCCTGTCGTTAGGAACTGGGGCAGCGATCCTGATTCTAAGGCTGACTGGAACTGGGATGCCAAGCGGGCGTGCGACCTTTGCAGTCACTTTATTTAAAAGTTGTGTAGCCCGTCCGGCCCTGGAGATTTCCAGTTGGGCAACGGACGGACTGCACGAGCTACATCTTGGGAGCTGATGGTTAGTGCCCCCATTTCTGATATTTGATCGCATGCTCGCTCGATGCCCCCAGTCCAATCACCTTCGGTGTGACTGACAGGCACCGACCAGATGCTTCGCCAGAAGGAACACATGGCGTCATCATCCGGTAGGCGCGTGTCAGTCACACCTTGGTTCGATTGCTCCCAAGCCCTATAGACCCACCTTTCATCGCTCTGGAATGTGCGATTCTGAGTGTACCGCTCCATTCTCCGCCTGTATCGACGAATACGGTTTGCCCATGCACAGATCTTCTGCTTCAGGAGGTCGATACGCTCTGTGACGCGGCTCAAATAATCTCGAGAACTAATATCTGTCCCCGAGAACGCCCGCCTCACAAAGCGCATCACTCTAGGGCGAGTGTTGCCCTGCCTGAAGGAGATTAGCTTGCCGATGAGTGCTCTAGCCTCACCGATACGTCGCTCAATCCTGCACTGCCAAGCTGGCACAGTTGGTTTTGGTCGTGGAGCTCTGTCACTGTTAGGAAATTTAACTTGAGCTACACGACATGCCGCTACAGCTGCACAGTACAAGATTGAGTGGGTGTCGGCGAGGTCTTTGCTGCCGTCAAAACAATTTGACAGCTGCGAGTCTAGAGCACACACCAGCGCCCTGTTTTTCTTGTGCATGGGCAAACGAGGTAAACGTGGTCTAAGTCCAGGCGGAGTGGAGCGGTACTCCCGGAAAGCATCCTCCAAAGCGCTCCTCAGTCGTACATTGCATTGGGAATTCACGGATATAGCCCCGTCATCATCCACTTCACCAACGCGGTCGGGTCGCGGTGAGGCACTGGGGAGATTTTGCAGTTGCACCGCGACCGGTGGCAAAGCAGGTGTAACATGGCTATTCCGTGATTCGAGACGTAGTCGATCAAGCACGACGTCATCCAGCATATGGTTACGCTGGATGACCCGCACCTGATCCGACAGTCGTTGCGCCGACACGTTGACAGCTGGCTCAAGCACCTGAAACAGAGAGAGCATTCGACCACGGTACGCAGTCAAGTTACTTCCCCCCTCAGTAGCCCCAAAGTATGCGCGCATGACATTTTCGTTGACTGTTTGTGTCCATCTCATGCGCTGCACACTTCCACCGGAAGCGGGGACCCTATCAGAGGCCGATGGGCCTCGGAGTCCTAAGCTGGCCGGTGGTCGGCCTCTTCCACGCCGACGTACTGGTGGTGGTGTCGTCGGCGGCGAGAAGTATTCGTCGCTCGAGCTCGACGCAACTGCAGCGGCCGATATCACTGGACTCACATCTGGAGCAGGTTCCGGTGACTGCGAGGCGGAGCTGAGCGACGAACCCGAAGATGTTGGGTGTGTGTTTTGGATCAATTGTCGTGCCCGACTTCTTGTCAGCATTGTACTATTGTCCGTGTAACATTTCGCTCTCCGTCTTGTGTCGTTTTTTACTTTGTGAGCCTGTTATAAAATCAGGCTCAAAAAAAGATCTCTAGAAATGGTGTAGACACTCACAACACAACATTGTTTCATGTTTAAAGTTTAAAAATACTAAAAAAATTACACGGACTAAATTTTTTCGGCCGTCAGCTTGACAGTCGGGCCACAGACTTATTATTATTTCGTTTATTAATTTTTGTTTCTTATATAATTACATTTTTAAATATTTCTTAAAATACAAAATATAAAAAAAAAACATTTAAAAATATAAAAAATAGAATTCCACCGGTATCGGGAGCAGGGTCCAAGCTACCGGTGGTTAGGGCTGCAGAGACAGGAACCTCCTCACAATACGAGCCGTATCGAGGAGTACTGCCTTCTGGATCAGGCTCTTGATCCAACCGCCTAACGACAGCCTCGAGAGATGTTGGTCGAGGCTTTCGGCCATCAGGCCATTGGCCGTTACGACAATCGGCACAATGACAGCCGAGGTCACATTCCACATGTCAACAACCTCGTGTGCTAAGTCGAGATATTTTATTTGTTTCTCTTTCTCAGCTTTCACGAGGTTCTCGTCATGCGGAATGGTAACATCGATTATCATTGCGCGGCGCGCTAATCGATCTATCACCACTATATCAGGCTTATTGGCGACAATAGTCCTGTCAGTGATGATAGACCGATCCCAGTACAACGTGGCATGGTCATTTTCAAGAACTGGGTCGGGCACATACTTGTAATACGGTACCTCAGAGTCCACAAGTTTGTATTTCAAAGCAAGTTGCTGGTGAATAATCCTGGCCACTTGGTTATGCCTGTGCAAGTACTCGCCGTTAGCCAGACGAGAACAACCAGAGATAATATGTCTGATGGACTCACCCGGACGGTGGCATGCCCGACACACGTCAACCGTCCCGTCCTTCATAATATGTCTCCGGTAGTTATTCGTCAAAATAACTTCGTCCATAATTGCACAAACAAAACCTTCAGTTTCCCCAAAGAGGTCACCGAAACGTAGCCAGGATACGGACGCTAAGAAATCTACACCGGGCTCGTGTAGAGCCCGATAGAAGCGTCCGTGAAGCTCCTTGCTTTGCCATACCGCCTTGCGGTCATCTGTAGTAAGTACTACAGGTTTGCGCCAGTTCTCTTTAGCCATGGAGAGCGGGGTGAACCCGTTGTCCACTGCGACCACATCACGGTGCATACCCACGTCGGCGTTTAGAAAATATTCCCTGAGGTTGCACACCTCGCGGTTGTGGAGGGTCTTCGCATTTAAAAAACCTCGACCCCCGCACTTCCGCGGGATGTACAGTCTCATCACCGATGATCGTGGGTGATGCATCCGGTTTGCGGTCAGTAGTGTACGGACCCTCCTATCCAGGGCGTCTAGTTCGGTCTGAGTCCATTTGAGTATACCGAAAGAGTACACCAAAACCGGCATGACCCAACCGTTGAAGGCGCGCACCTTGTTTCCGCCCGAAAGAAGACTAATTAATACCTTCTTCAGGCGACCAAAGAAGCGCTCCTTCAACGATTGCTTCATGTCAGCAGCATTAATGCCCAACGCTTCCGACATACCCAAATACTTATAGGTTTCGGTTGCGGAGAGGGCTCTAAGGTTTATGGAATCCGAGAGTTGAATCCCCTCGGATTCCATAATCTCGCCTCGCTTTACATGCATGACTGCACATTTGTCCACACCAAATTCCATCCTGATGGCGTTACTGAAAGTTTCAGTTACCTTCAGTAGTTCCATCAGTCGCAATTTGTTGGGGGCAAAGAGTTTCAAGTCGTCCATGTAGAGGAGGTGAGATATGACCTGACCACCTCTCTTCAACCGATAGCCTAGACCTGAATCCTCCAGCAGTGTGCTTAGAGGATTCAGGGCTAAGCAGAACCAAAGTGGACTCAAACTGTCGCCCTGAAATATTCCCCGTTTAATCCATACAGGTTCATCATTCCCCTGGATCTGTCGACACCCTGGATAGCGAAGGACCGTCCTCCATTGCCCCATACATGACTCAAGGAAGGTGCGTAGAATTGCATCTATCTTGTACAACTCAAGCACCCTCATGAGCCATGTATGTGGCACCGAGTCGTAGGCCTTCTTATAATCTATCCAGCATGTCGACAGATCTTTGCGGGATCGACGAACCTGTTGGCTAATGGCCATGTCGATGAGGAGTAGCTCCTTAGTACCGCGGGACCCGTTCCTACATCCATTTTGAGAGGAAGACATAATTGAGTTACTCTCAATGTGCGTATTTATTTTCACTCTCAAAATGGATGTTAGAAGTTTATAGATCGTCGGCAAACACGTGATCGGTCTATAATTCTTGGGTTCCGCGGGACTTCCTGACTTATGGAGCAGGTGGGTAACGCCTGTTGTTAGAAACTGCGGTAGCGACCCAGACTCTAAGGATGACTGGAATTGAGATGCCAGGCGAGTGTGTGAACTAATTAGCCATTTTAGCCAAAAGTTGTGCAGTCCGTCCGGTCCCGGTGATTTCCAATTTGGCAACGGGCGGACTGCTTTGGCTACGTCTAATGGCGTTATTAAGATCTTTTCCATTTCTGGTATAGTTCCACACACTCGCTCGACATCCTGCATCCAGCCAGCCTCAGCGTGACAGACGGGCACCGACCAGATGCTGCGCCAGAATGTACTCGTGGTGGCATCATCTGGGCGGCGCACGTCCGCCACACTTTTTTCAGGTCGCTCCCAAGCTCTATATACCCGCCTCTCATCGCTCTGGAACATGCGATTCTGCGTGTATCGATCGACCCGCCGCTTATACCGCCGAATACGGCTCGCCCATGCACAAACTTTCTGCTTCAGGAAGTCGATGCGCTCTGTGACACAGGACATGTATTCTCGAGGGCTGATTCCAGTCCCCGAGAATGCCCGCCGTACAAAGCGCATCACTCGTGGTCGTGTATTGCCCTCCCTGAAGCAGTATAGTTTGCCGATGAGTACCCTGGTCCCATCGATACGACGTTCGATCCTGCACTGCCAGGCTGGTACGGCTGGTTTTGGTCGAGTAGCTCCGTCACAGTTTGGAAACTTGACGTTAGCTAAACGACATGCCGCAACAGCCGCGCAATACAGGATCGAATGTGTATCAATGAGATCCTCGCTGCTCTCGAAAAAATTCTTGAGCTGCGAGTCCAAAGCACACACCAGCGCCCTATTTTTCTTGTGCATAGGCAAGTGTGGTAATCGGGGCCTAAGTTCGGTCGGAGTGGACCTATACTCGAGAAACGCATCCTCCAGTGCGCTCCTCAATCGGGCGTTGCACTGGCTACTTACTGTGGCAACCCTATCATCCTCCTCTACAACACCATGATTAGACCGCGGCGGGATTGAATCAATAGTTGAGACTTGTACCGCGGTTTGTGCCGGAGTTGAGACGATATGGTTGCTCAATACTTCTGAGCGCAGCCTATCAAGTGCGGCATCGCCCAGCCTATGATTGCGTTGGATGACCCGCACCTGATCCGACAGTCGTTGGGCCGAGACGTTGACGGTTGGCTCTAGTTCCTGAAACAGAGACAGCATTCTAACACGGTACGCAGTGAGGTTAGTTCCCCCCTCTGTAGACCCGTAATATGCGCGCATGACGTTCTCGTTTATAGACTGAGTCCATCTCATGCGCTGCACACAACCACCGGCAGCGGGGACCCGGCTCGGGGCCGGTTGGCCCCTAAGTCCCAAGCTCCTCGGTGGCCGGCCTCTCCCCTGTCGACGTACAGGTGTTGGCGACGTCGGCGGGGAAAAATACTCGTCGCTCGAGCTCGACGCAACTACCGCAGCTGGTGTCATCACAGCGCTCACGGTGGGGCTGGATACCGGCGGCGGCGAGGCGGAGCTGAGCGAAGAGTCCGGAGGTGGTGGGCGTGCTCGTGCAGCTGATCTCGTCAACATTATTATTTATTCATTGATTATGTTTATCTGGTTTTATCAGAGGTGACATGACAGATGTCACCTCCGATTCGGTATTTTATATTGTAGTGTTCATTTTCTTCTATTGTAGTTTAAAATTGATATAAAATGGTTGCCTTTAAAATGGTTGGTTTAGGTTGCCTTTGGGTTTCTTTTGAGTTTCTGGTATAATACAAAACTGCGTCTAAAATGAATAAAACTATGAAAATTATTGAGAATAAATTTCGTGACGTGTTGACGTTAGTGTTATTATTATTATCGTTTATTTCAGCTATTAACCCATAACAAAAATTACTTATTAGATACCTTACAATGAATTAAGTTAAAATTAAAAATTAAAATTATTAACATTATCATTAAAATTATCAAAAATTAAAATTAAATTATATTACATTATTAAAAATTAACTTACATTAAAATCACACATTACATTAAAATTAAAAATTAAAATTATTAACATTATCATTAAAATTATCAAAAATTAAAATTAAATTATATTACATTATTAAAAATTAAATTACATTAAAATCACACATTTCAGCATTTTAGCGTCTTAGCATGTACACACAGCGCAATATTACAGACACTATTTGATTAGTACATGCACATATCCGAGTCAGGAAAGATGCCTTGAGTTTCCTCAAGAGCCCGTAAAAATCAGCAACTCTGTTCTCAACAAAGAGATTAAATTGATTATTTTAATGTCTTTGGTTCTCAACGAACATACTGCATAGGTACTTATAACTTAACTAATACAAATCGATTTAATTATTTTATCATTTATAGTGCGTGATAAAAGCTTGTTTTTTAGTTTTTTTTAAACCTACATACTTTTATAGTACATCAATCAATGTCATAAAAGTTCAAGATTAGGAAGTTCATTTTGAATAAAAAGTAAGTTAAGTAAAAATGACCATTTTCACCAGATTTTTAAAAATACGCTACAGTATCAAATATGCAATTTTTAGACATTTTAGCATTTAGTATTGCGACCATGTACTGTATATCATATACTATACAGCTGTTATACGGTTTGGCATGCTTTCCACCAGATTTCTGAGCCGATGTAAAAAAAAATTAGCTGTTCCCTACATCTACGTTCGCATATCTCGTCAAAATGTAGGACAGAGCTGATTATTTTTTCGCGATTTCAGGTTTGGCCCCATAGAAAAAGTTGTTTATAATGATGAGCACAATGACCCCTTAAGAGGTTGTCCGTTAATTTCGGGACCTGTTGTTTATCTACATTTCACAAATTCGTATGGCGTACATGATAAAGACTAACTTCACCTTACTCTAATCGTTCCTTTCATACATTTGAAATTGGAAAAATTCCCTTTGCCGCAAAACTTTAATAACTTTTCTAATTCATCATTTTACTTTGTGTAGAAGTATCGTGAAGGACAAACTAACTCCTCCGTAATGCCTAAAATATGTACCAGTAGCCGTCTCCAACGGGCACTCTTTTCATTATTCGGTGCCTCCACCTTGTAGGCGAGACTTGGAACTAACGTTTGTTTGTAACATTTTCATTTCGAAGTTACGGAGGTAAAGTTTATTTACAAGTTGTGTGAGCTAAATTAGTGTTTCAAGGTAGGGAACGATTACTTTCTAAATTGCTTTGCTTGTTACTAAGTGGTTAGGTAAGTCAAGGTGGTGATAACAAAACGAATTTGTGTTTGTTATTAAACTGTTTTGTTTTCGATAAAAGGTTCCCCATATATATATATGGATTTGTAAGAAAGAGAATATGTTTATTTGCGCCTAATATGACGCATAAGAGTAAAAATAAAACAATGATGGGGAAGATATGAGTCACATCCGCGCAAAACGTCCTTTGCTAAGCATAATGCTGCGACTCATGTGCGAGACAGATCCATAGCGCTGGTCATCAGTCGCAGGCGTTCACTTGAGGACGTCGACCAGTGCAGCAAATAATAAATAAGAGAATGATTATAATAAAAATCAAGTATCTTGACTTAGTACACGAAGTTATCGACATGTGGGACGTGGACTCTGCATTCATTGTATACCGGTAATCGTTACGGTTAAAGGCCTAATAGCGGAGAGGCTCGAGCCTCGGCCTCAGGAGCCTCATTGCGCGACTGGGTCAAAGGCTTGATTCAGAAAGCAGTACCTTGACACCGACACGTGTATTGAGGAGGTTCTCTCTCTAGAGCCCTCACCACCGGCAACTTGGTCACTGTTCCTGATGCCGATGGGCATCAGGCACTTTTAGGAACTTTCATGACCTTTTTTCAGGAATTTTTTTATATTTTTAAATGTTTTTTTTTATAAAATTATTTAAAAATGTAAATAATATGTACTGAAAATGATAACGAAAGATAATTATAATTGTACAAAATCCAATAATATATGAAATGGCAACATTCTTTGCACGGCCATCAACACTCGTGCAGAGGCAACATTTATTTTACTTTTTTAAATAAAATAAACCTAAGTTCTTCTAAAGCATACAATATTTTACGCATTCGATCCAAGCCCGTCTTCCACGTCCTCTCCAGATAAAACACACAACACGAGAATACTCCAGTTTTCCTCGCACAGCCATCAAACATAGGGCAATATCAATAAAACAGATCACAAAGCCCTCTGTGGGGACGAAATAAACGGCTCGCCACACAACGAGATCGGCTTTACACTGCACTCACGCGCCAACACTAACTATTTCACTCATATACAACCACCAGTCTAACACTACCTTTATATTTCCAAAATTCACTTACAACTCACCCTTATCACAACGGAATAGAATTTAAATTCCTGTCGCAACCTTTTCAAAAATGGTACCAATTAATTTGGTATTTTTGAGTTCTACTCCTGCAAGTTTACTCTTAAAAGCTGTCAAAGGATTATGTGCTTTGTTTATATAGCCATAATGATCCTTATGAGTGCGCCGCGTGGGCGGGACCCAGAGCGAACGAGTTTATGAAGTGTTCGTATGCAAATGTTAGATTCTTGGTTTTTTTCTTTGAATAATTTAACACGGTTTGTCGCTTCTGCTGTTGCTTTGATTTTTGTGGTTCAGTTACCTTTGGCGAGACGTTACAATAAAATGGTGAAGCTATTCATTTATTAACCTACTAGCGCCCCGCCCCTGCTTCGCACGGTTTTTACGACCTGTCAAAACATCGAGATTCTTTTATTATATATAAGCTTAACAAAAATATATACATTAATATCTTCCGGAATAAAGTCTCTAAATTATGGTGAAAACCGCAAACAAATCCCTTGCGTAGTTTTAAAGAATAACGCGGTCATACAGACAGACACGAAAAGCGACTTTACTTTATAATATGTATTGAAGCCCTAGTTGTCTTATTGGGACCCTGCAGGCACATTCTCTTGTAGGCCTATTAGCTATTGTGTGATCTTTCCTTAGAAGGCTTTTCATTAGGAAATATCATACTTTTCGCTTTCGATTCTTGTCAGACAGTAGATGCCCTGCCCAATGGTGTTTAAGAGAGAATATCAGTAGTATGGGTCAGGGTTTCCCCTTGTCATTGTTGTCATAGCAAATTAAGCGTTATTTCTGGAGATGACAAACAAAAACCGCAGTTTTATAAGATTGTAAATAAAATGGAATGCAGTTAAAGTAGTGCGTTATGCGGCAGTGGCGATGTGCCCCCACACACCAATAAGCGCATTACGCGGCGCTGTCAAACTGATTGTGTTATACGAGCCACTTCCTCCGCGCCACCGCTATAATAGCACTATTGTGAATATAGTTACTGACGGGGTTTTCTCTCTTTTTCAGGTAAGCAGCTGTAAAGGCTTTTGAAAAGTGAATCTGGGTTATTACTTGTCCGGGATGTTGGTGAGAGATGAGCGGCGCAGTGACATTTTTCTCGTTTGTATGTACAGGTAAGTGATACTTAAAAAGTTTGAAAGAAATCAAATGGATTTCATATGGCCTACATAAGGGATGCATGCACGTAACTGTAAAGTGTGGCAGAAAGGAAAGGAGGTTTTTTGCCAGCAGCGATGATGATGATGGCCCACATAGGTCCACTAAAAATGAAACTGTCTTGTTGGCTACTGAGGCTACCAGCACCACCATGTTTAATGGAATCCGACTATCAAACTGTCGGATAATAGCTTGACTGACCAAGAATCATCAGTTACCCCATAATCTTAAATTTAAGAGAAGGTATATTGGATTAATATTAATATGGTAACATAAGCTACATTGGGTAACATTTGGCACACACACAAGCACAGTTAGCCTAGTTATTGTAATGGGTATTGTGGGCGTCATACACTATAACTAATCCAAGTATAATACAAATCAAAGACAGAACGAGTTTCTGAGATACAATAAGTACTCGGAATACACATCAAAACCTGATAACATTAAATTGACAAAATTGGTGAAAACACAAACGAGCAATCGGTACGCGATGATTGATTACGAACGCTCTTATTCTTTTTTAATATTATATATACGACGAATGTTTTTAAGACCACAAAATAGCATAATTTTTTTCAAAAAAAAAAAAATTATATTATTTTGTTGTCTTAAAAATGGAACTCTGAACCGTATACCAATACCCGTTCCCTACCCATTACCGTTACTGAGCAATTGCGGAACACTCAAGTAAACCTCTGGGCGAAAGTCTTTGCTACTTGTAAAACATGCATTCAAATTAAAGGGGAAGCGCTAAGGTAGCCCGCGAAATTCAAATTTTCTTACGATTTTTGCGATTTGCAGCTCAGTATCTGGGTGTATGTTGATCAAAGTATGATACGCGACCGTAACAAATATGTATTTATAGAATTATAATATTAGAATTAGTAATACAATTCCTTAAGTTAGTATAATCCTGAAATGTTAAGATTTCATAAAAAAAAGTCATTCAATAGACTTACTTGGTCTTAGAGAGTTGTATTGATGACTTTAATGATTATAATTCTGTAAACTCATATTTGTTACGGTCGCGAATCATATTTCAATCAACATACAACCTAACACTGATCTGCAAATTGCAAAAAACCTAAGAAAATTTGAATTTCGCGCTACCCTGGCGCTTTCACCTTAATCAAAGACTTGTAATCTCGACCAAGTTACAGTTGACAATTAAATGACATTGTAAATACGAAGCTTTTAACACTATAATCACAGTGACAAGTGCTACACTACTCGAACAACACTACCAACAAAATGTCTGACACCGCGCACGCGCACTAATGAGAACCGACCTACTTAGCAACACTTCAATAAAACTTAATGTACTCCGATATTTGATAACTTAGTTCCGACTTCAATTACATAACTAATTAAGTTACGAGCGGAGAGCGGGCATAACAATGCCTTTAATAAATGAACGCGTATTTATTAGAATAAAGAAAGTTGTATTATAAGCACGTTTATGGGCCTGGTACAAATATCTTGACATTTTGCAAGGCCAAGAAAAAAGTGCTTTGTCACAAGAAACGAGGCAGCTCGATGACGCTTTTAGAGGTTTATCTTTTCACATTCTGATTTTGATGAGTAAAGTGGTGTTCTTTTCTGAGGACCTAAAAAACGCTACTGATCCCGGCCGTATGGTGTGGCCACCTACTGGGCCCAATTCATTTTACAGAATACATAATATTTGCCATCGACTCGACAAGAAGACGAATGAGTACAGTCGTGTGTCTCCTGCATCCTCTCGTTTAGGAATCCTAAATTGCTGCTTGGATCTAAAAGCCATGATTACTATTCATGCCACTTAGTAGTTCATCCTGTCATATGCGTCGCGAAGGTGTACACAAATATAACATTACCAATTCCTTTACAGAAACACAACACACAAAACAAACAGTACACTAGGCCAAAACACCATAACCAATAATTTTACATTTCCCCGCTTATAACATCAAGCCATGTTTGTACAGTGTTGATAACACTTTCCCCTCTGCCATAACATGCGCAAAGGGTAAAAACAAAACTCCACTAATTCAATTTACTTCCCCTTGTACCATGGAGTAATAAAACCGGTGTCACACTATCAATGGAATATCGTGTTGAAAAGTCGATGCAGACAGTCATTACGTGTTGCTGAATGTACGGTAGTGTGACACCGGCCTAAAGCAACTGTTCAAATTATAGGAAATCAAACTGGTAATTTTTTAATTGTATGCTTGAGAAGTGAAATATTGACACTTAAATACAGTACATAAAGATAAGAATATCGTCATACGTGGGCAGCAAATGCGATGCGATGCAATTGACAATGGAAGTTTATACATAGTGCTTCAGTTCAGAATTTGTGTCAACATAGCTTAGCTTCGCATCTGTACCTCACATAGCACATTGTTTACGTTAGATTTATATTTAGAATCAATTAGAAAGAGCTAGTTTGTAATCGTCAATCTATGGCTGAGCGTTGCATATCTCGCTTTTAAAAGTAACGGCGCCATTACTTATCATTTACAGCGCGAATGCGACAGAAATCGTATCGTATTATTGTCGTAATTGAAAGTAACAGTAATGTGCTGAGTTTATTACTCAGTGAGAGTTACACTAAGCCAGCCAAGCTGTTGAATCATACACAAAAGGTACTAAACAACGGCTATGCCGGTAGACACCAATAGGAACTAGAGGATTAACATGTGAGCCGTCTCACATTTCAGTTCAATTCTCATTAATTGTGTTCAATACGTTTACTGTAGGACATTTGTCTACAACGCACTGGTCTAAGCCACTTCCATCCATGGCTATGCACAACCATGACCATCGGGTCATGGATGCAGCATCTCGTCCAACTATCCGCTAATCGGACGAAAATATCTCGCTAAGCTTCCCGAATGCTGCTGCGCCTCGATACTGGCCGTGGCTGGCCATGATTTCCAACTGCATAACATTACGGTCTAGTCAATATCTCAGTAGATTTCCATCATAATGCTGACCCACTTTTTGCCCATCATCACCTCAGAATAGATTTAGAACATGCCTTTGTGCCAACCTCTCGCAAAACCACGCTCAATACCAGCGACCTTCCAGCTCTATTTATATTGTCACTCAGCGAGATGACACTACAGCGTTCAGCCAATCAAAGTAGCACAGATCGCACAAGTACTGGCACGCATGTACTAGGACATGATGAACACCAGAAGGTAGACTGCACACAATAACGTCCATCCGCCGAACAGCTAAATCGAATATGATTTGTGACTGTAGTGAAGGGTTAGGCCGGCGAGAGGAAGAGGAACAGCTAAGATTAGTTAACGCTATTAGTTAATGGCAGTCTTACCTGGCACAAGGCACTCCACCCCTGGTCTCACCAGAGACTGATGCATAGATGACCATTTTAGTGGAGTAAATACATGTTGGATTGATCGTTGTCAGTACCTCTCCTTGCTTATTGTTTCTATAACAACACCCAGTTCCGTATTTATGTTTAGTTTGGCTTCAGTACCTTCCACAGTGTGAGGCATTTTATACACCAGCCTGTGCTTTACTGTTTATGGTGAAATGGGTCCCAAAGATGTTTTGACGCATTTTGTCTGTACGCAAAATCAATTTTTGTCCTCGAAACTACAAATTTGCCTTATTCCTTTACATGATTATAAAAATTTAAGAATTTCTTTAGTGAATTATGAGGGCCAAAACATGATTGACACGGCTCGATACAAAAAAAAAAATGCAAAGTTTCCTCAAAGTAATTAGCATTTTTTATGAGAAAAAACTGTTTTATTCGATTGAAATTAAAGCAATTTTAATAAAATTTGATCCACACGTTCACCATTACAACATAAGGGGGATAATGGGTTTATTGTATTAGAGCATATAGAAATTTAAAAAGAAATATTTTTTAAATTATATATGCTCCGTTTGGCCATAACAATGCACCCGACAGTCCCGACCCCATTTCGATAACATTTCGCCGTAACTGCGCACTGTCCCTTCTGTCCCCGTCTACTCCGTAGCACAAGTGTGCTAGCTCCACGTGTCGCCGCGTATCTCTTTGTTCCGCACTCATTGTCGGCAGAGGTATTCAGTGCTGATCATATCGGGGCCAATTGTAGGAGCTGCCACTGACTGTCGCTAATTCATACCTATTTGTTATTATTGAGAGGTGTCGCCTGACGCTAAGTGCGTAGAACTGTTTATACATGCTATACGAGGAAGTATAGTCATGTACTCGAATAGCTAACGTTGTAAATGAAGCCAATGCTGGAAGATCATCATCAATCTTTGACGATTACTCTAAAAATTCTAATATTGATACATACGCATATCATATTGATTCTAATATTGATATTGATGTTACGCGGATTCTCTACAAAACTACACAACTAAAGCCCCTGAACTAACAACACAATACACCCTTACCTACTAATTAATGGTAATAGTTTTAGAAGCTCTACCTTAAATAAAATGGAAGAGGCTAGTCAGATGATGATGAACCTTAATAAAAGCAACTACTGTATTATTAAGAAAACATTAAAATACAAACCTCTTGCCTCTGACGTTTTAATGACAGACAATCAACCACACAAATTCGCACAAGACTCTGACAATAATTTCCAATTCGTGACGGAAACGCGTTTGAAAGCCGAGTAAGCCACGACAAGACTCGATGATAGCCGAACAAGTGAGCTGAGCTAAAAACCCCTCATTATCGTACTACTGCATTCTTCAAATGTGGGTGCGCAGGCCTTTTACACAAAATGTGATAGGCACAGAAGGTCGGTACCATACAACGAGCGAAACCTTAGTCACGTGTCTACGTACAGAAAGTGTAAGCGCACTCACGACTTTGTGGGATCGTTTAGTCTGTGAGCTTCTGTACAGTCAAGGCATTAGTAGTAACTTGAACTACAAAAATTACTTGCTGAAAGGACATAAGATGCTATCAGTTGTCAAATTACTACCACGAACATTCGGTTAACTGTACGCGTCCATGCAGTGTGTGTGCATGTTTTCGTACGTTGTATAGACCTTCTGTATCCACATATCTTGTGCCCTTACAGTTTCGTTGCGTATTGACATTTCAAAGGTTATAGCGTAGGAGTATCGGATTCCATTATTTCTTCATAGTAAGGGATGTTATTGTATACTGTAGAATGGCGGAGATATTTAATGAAATGTAAGCTATTGTAGATGTTTCAGCAACAATGAGGATATCTTGGCATTAAATGTTACTGTGTTCTTACTTTCCTAGCATTAAGATAGAATGGAATTTATTTGCTAAAGTTAGCAATAGTCGTATAAATGTTTGTAGAGATAAGGCTATTAGTAATATTCATATCGAACGGTTCTTAAGATAGGGTCGAGAAGCAGCTAACGTAGAGTTTTAGGACACATTTCTATTCATGCTAATTGATGATTCAAAATTAACATTTTTCCACTTAAAGTAAAAAGATCAGTACCTAGTATAGTGTGAATACATTGACATGACACATACCTAATACCTAGTCTTGCAAAACATAAAATATCAAGCTACCAGATTAGGTACACAATAATCATGTCTGCGATAGGTAAATGTATAGAAATCAGCAACATATTACACAAACATAGTGTAATTATCATCACCGGTCTAACGATAAATAAAGTGCGACATTAGGAGTATACAAAGACATAATGAGAGCATGTCAATCAACACCTTTCAGATAGCAGGCGTGAGGCGAGTGCCTCATAGTCCGGCTAATGTTACAGGTGAGGCTTTTGTAGCAGCTAATGAGAAACATTTGTCAATTATTATGTCTATGGATGAAAATAGTAGATTTTCTCTCGATAAGCAAGATACTGAAGACAAAGGTACGCCGGGACCAACGGCTTAACGTGCTTTCCGAGGCACGGAGGAGTCTCGGTATGTAAAGATGGTCACCCATCCACGAACCAACCCCGGCAAGCGTAGCTTAACCTGATGCATCGACCCGTGCTGCTGTTATTACTTAGCCACGAGCTCCTCCAAGTTGCGTTAAACAGTTGTTTAACCTAAAAAACTGATAATCACAGTTTTGTGGAAATACGGTATGCGTTTTGTGAATTTGATCCTTATAGTTACTAGAAATAGTCTGACAGGTGTCAGGAACGCACTCTCTCGACGGCGGGGCTGTAATTGTGGGTAAAAGCATAATCATGACAGAATATTTTGCTCACAGCTCAGTGCCTCCTACCTTACTCCAAAGTTCCAAAAAAAAAAAAAAGACACACCAACAGCAACCAATTTTCCTCTCCTCACGATTTACCTGGTCAGTCATCAACCTTGTTCATTTTAAAACTCTCTGCCAATACATAATTACAATTTTGTATTATGCCAACCAGAGCCAACTCTAATCCAACTCCAATGAACTTAATTACTAAGCTCGATTTTATTCAAGAACTTGCATGATTAGCTTACGTCGGTTTACAGATTCTACTTTTTATTTGTAGGCAATGTAAACAAAACACTTTTCATTCAAAAGTATTACAATGAAATAAAATGAAATGAAATTGTTTATCCTATAAACAGAATATCGGAATCACTTTTACACATCACATTAAAAAAGTTGAGCTAGATGGAGTCGACGTTTCCTGTCTGACTACCCCTGAGAAGAAATGGCGAAAAAAACTCAGGGGTCAGTCTCTTTTAAAGTCCAGACATAATCTTGGTCAAATCATGTGAGGAGCATGTAGATCCGTGTCTGAAATGGTCTTTTGAGGAAAGAACCACAGAAGGTCACTCATTTACTCCCTGACAAACAAATAAACAACAGTACAAAACGGATAAACAATATTGTCATTGCAGTCGGAGGACCTCTTAGATTGAACCCCCCGACTGCAATGACAATTTTATTTATCTGTTTAGTCAGGGAGAGTAAATGAGTGACCTTTCGCTTTGTATAAAGATTAACTAATACAACTTATTTTTTACTTTTTAGTTCGTTTTTTGGCAGTCGTGTTTTTTATTTTTTTTAATTATTTATTTTTATTTTGCATCATAATTAAAATGTCAAGTTTTACGGTTTAATCACAAGGTTTAGCAGAGCGAGCAGCTCAATCCCAAACTTTTTTATCTTCTAAATAATCAGAAATTTTATCGTACTCTTTTTTACAAAGTTTGGTATATAGTATTAAAATCGTTAAAAAAGTATGTAATTTAGTTTAAAATCGTTTAATGGGTAAATTTCTAATGTCAATGGGAAGTTTGTTGCAAAAGCGTATACATTGACCCTTGAACGAGTTGCCTACTCTGTGGAGGCGAGTGCGATGTACAGCTAATTTGTGTTTAGTCCTGGGATTTAAACTATGAATATCGGGCATTTTCTTAAAATTTGATATATTTTTGTGTACATACAACAGAGGACAAAAGAAGAAAGTTTCCCAGAAACACAAACAACATCTCAATCAGAATATGAATCATTTGGCCATCCATTCAGTTACAGCAATAACTGACGACAACAGTTCCACAAACAACTCCACACGACCATACATTTGCATCAACGCAATATTTACTCTGCCCATTCATTTAGCCCTGGTACGTTCTAAGACATCTCGCAAACAAAGGATGAGATGTCTAGACGCACCCACACATGCGTCCCAACGATTTATTGCTAATGGACAGAGTCCATTACAAAAATAGTGGAGTAAACTGTCGACGGGTTTCCGGGAACCAGCCATGGAGGAAGTCCACTATTGTGGCGATTGTGTGCGTCTGGCATACTAGCTTAATGACCGACACAATTGAGTTTAACTGCTTGATTCTGGTGATGAAATTCGTCTGATATGGAAAGATTGGTGTTATGATTAAGTGGGCGTGAATATTCTGTTTAGACGTGATGACTTCCGCATATACTCCTATGAAAACAACTTCGTATTTGCGTAATCATTTGTCTTCGTTGTGAGGTCGAGTTTTAGAAAATATTCTCTTCAATGTTTAACATTTCAAATGTATGCAATATTTCCTGTAACGAATCCGTTGGCTATAATTATCACGTCGATGCGAATCTTCGCCGAAGTCCGATAATGTTGCAGTACATGAGGTCATGCGACTTTAAGCTTAGCTCTGTCCTATAGGTCCTCATAGTTATCGAACAAACTGTTAATAACAGAGATGACTTGACAATGACTTGCGAAGGTGTTTTCATAAACATGGTATTAATCCATATCCAAGTAAATAGTTTCATCATCAAGGTTGATTAAGTACATGTAAATTCCTTTTTGAATTATTCAATTTGGTTTATCTATTCTTTGATTTTTAACGGACGGATCAAATTCAGGAATTATATTTTTATCACATTTTAATTGAGAAAGATGAGACTGACATAAACAACACAATTTAAAAACTAATTGAATGGCTAAACATAAATAACTTATTAATAAATCTACACAAGTCCGTCTATATACAGTTCAATAAATCAAATAATCCTAAATACAATATAAAACCTAAACCTTTGAGTTTAAATTTGAAAAAAACCTGAAAACGCGAAACAAAATCAGCTATTCCGTACATCTAAGAACAGAAAGAACGACGAAGACGCGACGCCAGCAGCCAAGGCAACGGTCGCGAACGCTGCGCCCTGCATGCGCGGCGCCCCAGTCTCTGAGCGCGACTGCGCCGCAGTCGTCAGTGAAATGACAGTTTCATCCGTGACATTTATACGTAAAGTGAAAAATTGTATTTTTAGTTTATTTTTTGTGTTTCTGTTTTAGTACGAGTGCGTGTGTATATAGTTTTTTTTTAAATTTGTTTTTCAGGTAAGTTTAACTCTGTAAGTCTAAGTGTTTTATATGTTCAATGCCGGCTGTAGCGACGCCGGAAATTGTGCCAGTCAACCTGCCACATCGCTTGATGTGCAGCTGGTGAGATGTCCACATTGCTCCCAGGCACGCTTTTTTAAAGGCGAACGGGGGCTGAGGATACACTATGGCAAGATCCACAAATCACATAGTGTACCACTGGGCCCCCCAGCTACATCCCCAACATCAACACCTCTTGAACAAACCTTGTGGAAAAAGCTAGCTAAATTCAAAAACTCTACCCCAGTGCTAAAGAGAGTTCCCCGGGGCGCGAGACGATCTGTTGCACTGAGTTTGGCGCAATGTCTCCGTCTTGTGACCCAGGAGAACTCACAAAGTGCCTGGGAGCAGTTACTTACCTTCCCTTATAGGATTCTGCATGTTCAAAAAAATCTGGCAACTAAAAAAACCTTAACGAACCTAATTAAAGAAAATTGTATCAATTCGACCCCAATTTTAGATCCAAAATTACCCGCATTCAATAACCTATCACAAAAAAGCTTATGTTCACATGTAGAATCCAAATTAGGTGAAGGTGACATCAGGGGAGCGGCCAGGATACTGTTTAGCAGCGATGTGGTGGCGCCTTACTCTCCAGAAACGCTAACAGCTCTAGAGAGTAAACACCCCGCGCCTGCGGATGGTCTCACCTTTTCCGACCCCCCCGATCCTCCCGACCTAAATTCAACCTTCCTAAACGTTTCGGCTCCCCAGTTGATTGCAGCCGTGAGCTCCTTCCGAAGTGGTTCCGCCGGCGGCCTCGACGGCCTGACTCCACAACATTTAAAGGACCTATTAAGTTCAGGCGCCGGGGAAGCTGGTGAGTCGCTATTGAAGGAGCTTGCGGCCCTGATAAAACTCATGCTCACCGGCGGTGTCAACGAGGCCGTCATCGATGTCCTGTACGGGGCCAACCTATGTGCCCTGCGCAAGAAGGACGGCGGCATTCGTCCCATCGCCGTTGGGTGCACGTACAGGCGTACGGCAGCCAAAATATGCTGTAAGCTGTATAGCGAATCGCTTACAGCTAAGTTTCAGCCCCTACAGCTTGGTTTTGGCTCAAAAGAGGGCTGTGAGGCTGCCGTGCATGCCCTTTCCACCTTTTTAAACTCTAACAAAGGTGAGGTCGTCCTCAAGGTTGACGTTAAGAACGCCTTTAACTCTGTCAACAGGGACACTTTGTTGGCTGAAGTCAAAAAGGAAATACCCGAAATTTATGGTTTTATGTGGCAATGTTACAGGTACCCTTCTAAATTATTATACAAGGACAATGTTTTGGAATCTGCAGTAGGATGCCAACAAGGTGACCCTCTCGGGCCAGTTATTTTCAGCTTGGCTATTCATCCAGTTATCCAGAAACTAAATTCAAAATTTAACGTGTGGTATTTAGATGATGGAACGCTAGGAGGTGATGTAGACACCGTTTTGAAAGACCTACAGCTTCTCAAAGAGGAATTTAAATCTATTGGCTTGGACCTTAACCCATCAAAGTGTGAAATTTACCTTTCTGACATTACCGACAGACAACTGACTCTAGAAAAATTTAATGCAATAGCCCCACAAATCAAAATTTTAGAAAAAAGTTCACTGCACCTCCTAGGTTCCCCAATTTTAGAAGACAGCTTTTCTCCATTTATCAACGAAAAAATCAAAAACTTCAACGACATTTCGGACAGACTCTTCAAAATTAATTTACATTCGGCATTCACCCTGATTAGATACTGTTGTTTTGGCCCAAATTTTATTTACTTTCTACGTTCTTCCCCTTTATGGAAGCAGCCAAACCTCTTGGACAAAATTGACCAAATTATTCGCAGCACACTAACATCCATTTTAAATGTGGCCCTGGACGACCGAGCGTGGCTGCAAGCCACACTACCCATCCGTTTTGGTGGCCTCGGCGTCCGCAAAATTACCAGTATTAGCTTACCGGCGTTCCTGTCCTCTGTCCACAGCACGGAAAAGTTGACCGAGAAAATTTTAGCCCCCTCCTTGGTTGACTCAGAAGTGCCGTGTTTGACTGACGCAGTGAACGCCTGGAAAGTGGCTTGCCCGGATACAGATCGGCCCTTGAACCTATCTTCCCAGAGGCAGTGGGATGAACCGCTCTGCAGGTTGGTACGGAATAATCTAATTAATACGACCACCAATACTGCTGAGCGTGCCCGCCTGCTGGCTGTGGGGGAGTGGGAGTCAGGCCTCTGGCTTCAGGCGCTACCGTCACCCAACATAGGCACCATGCTGGGTGACACCACCTTCCGGCTCGCTACTTGTCTGCGTCTGGGCGCTCCCTGCGTGGCTCCGCATCGCTGCCAATGCGGTGTCAGTGTCGACTGCCTCGGACAACATGGCCTATCCTGCAGTAAGAGCGCAGGCCGGATAGCACGGCACGCCAGCATCAATGACATCATCCGTCGTGCTCTTGTCACCGCCGGGGTGCCAGCTGTTTTAGAACCCAATGGCTTAGCACGCGACGATGGAAAGAGACCAGACGGAATGACCATAATGCCTTGGAAGGTAGGTAGGCCTTTGGTGTGGGATGCAACGTGTGTCGACACCCTTGCGCCATCCCATCTTCCTAGCACGGCAGGCTGTGCTGGAGCGGCTGCTGCGGGTGCGGAAAACCTCAAACGGCGCAAATACTCCAGTCTTATTGGGACTTATATGTTCGAGCCGTTTGGGGTTGAAACACTTGGGCCATGGGGTCCGAGTGCCCACTTAGTTTTTCGAGACATCGCCAGGCGGTTGGTCGACTCCACACGTGACCAGAGGGCTGGCCTATTTTTTGGCCAAAGAATCAGCATTGCTATACAACGTGGCAATGCTGCCAGCCTTCTGGGCACTTTTCCTGCTGACAGCGATGCGGATGAATTTTTTGATGCCCTCTGATTATTTACCCCCTCCCTTTTTTATATACTTGTACATATTATTATTATTATGTTAGTAATTGTATAGTGTATTTAAGATTTGAAAAAATAAAAAATTTTTGTCATAACAGAGTGGACCTATTAGAATGTAGTTATGAAGTAGTAAAACTTTATGATTATGCGTCAAAAGTTATGTATTCAATGCATAGAAAACAAGAAGCAACATTCAGACGGCTGTTTAGATTTGTAGAAAATGTAGTAAAATTAGCATCAGGCCGACGGCTTCAATATGTAACCAACACGGAACTAGGCGGCTCGTGAACAGGAAGTGTGCGGGTACAAAATGTATGGAGTGAGCCACAGCGACCGTCGCGCCGTATCCTGTGGTATCGATACCGATATCATAATCGAATGTATGCCTGCGCGGCGCTGACAGTTGTGGGAAACTATAACTGATCTTGCAGCTGTGTTGTCTAACTTGCAATTTTATGAGGTTTGATATTGAATTGACGCGAATAATGATATGACTGGTCTAATGGCTTAAAATATGAATACGAGCCGACGTCCATCTTGCGCCATATCTTTGATATGTCGGGAAAATAATCTCTCAACATAAAACGTACAATCTACATTTGATATACCTTGGAAAAGACAACAGAATCAGTTTAATTACCTCTCAATCCCCAAACAATATCTCGAAGACTTTACTACAGCTTTCTCTCATAATATAAAACCCTCTTGCACAAGTAATATCAGTACATAATACATGGCAGTGTATTTACAAGTACAACCCATTCACCCCCTAAACGAGTTTCCGCGGAGCCGGTCATAACTCAACACCCTTTCACGATAATTTAATCCGTTGGTAATTCGGGCCCTTTTGTCAGATATTCTCGCGTACAGCACAGGATGTCCGAGATATCGAACGAATGGATATGAAAATGGTACATTCGTCGTCAAAACTTATAGGGAACGCTTTTGCTTAATGTGTGCCCCGTGATAAATTACAATGAAGGCCATTCTATAGTAATTACGTTTCGCAACTGGATTGGCGATCCTTTCTACTGTCCATCCTCCTTGCGACATTCTTGGCAATGAATGGACGGAAAGGCCGACCAACTAATTAAAGGACAACTAACAGCTAACATTCAAAATATCGTGCGCTTAGATGTTGTTGTATGGAGTGGAAGTTAATTGAGAATACGTCCATGTTGATTGGACTTCAATAGTAGAAGTGTACAACACGTAACAACGAGCTGTTCATGTACTTGAACTGAGCTGAGTGCCTACCTACTGCCTGCTACCTGCTTACATTCTAAGCAGATGCCTACCTACTGCCTGCTACCTGCTTACATTCTAAGCAGATGCCTAACGTCATTTTAGTTGTGCGATATGATTTGGGCACTATAATCAACCTAAAATCTCTAGTAAAAGTTCTCATCCAGGTTCCGTATATCAACGTAGAGAGTGTACGAGGATGGCCCACCGGTCGTCCGCTCGGACGTCCGGGAGTCAGGCCGGTAGTAGACCGTTAGAACGGTCGCACCCGAACTGTTGGAGCCGTGCAACCTACACTCATTGTCGTTGCGACCGCACTGCGATAGAAATACGTCGCAGAGAAGTTCAGAAGAACCATTGCTTTAACAAAAGCTGACTCCTCAATGCTGTGATCTCCTACAAGTGAAGGAGTACACCTGCTTAATACCCATTATTAATGTATATATTTTGTTGTAGATTCTAAATAAATAAATAAACTCCAACTTTCCTAATATGTTCACAGAGTGGCGCGCGTTCGAATACATACATAATACTATTACTTCTCTTGTATGAGACCTTTTAATATATCTGCCTTTCAAACTATAGAGATGCTATAGAAAAATATTTTAGTAGGTAGTGTACTGCCTTGTAATAAGTTCGGGCTTTTCCTCATACACCCCTATAATGAGATATCGAGCGCTTTTTCTCAGACATAATCTAATAACGTGAAAATGATTTTCCAATTTGAGAACAGACCTTCTGCAGTTCTGTATGTTGTGACGCTAGTATGTGTCGCTCCCAAATTTATTTTAGGCTCTTCCATTACAGCACAGGAAATTACGCTTCTGGTGTTCATAGAAAAGTTTTGATAAATAAATAATATTATGCTTTCACTTTCTCTTCGCACTTAGGATATAGAAATATGTAAGAATTTTTATCAGTACCTACGTCACTTAATAGTTGAGAGATTATCTAACAATATTTTCAGTCCCAATAATTAGCTCAAAAATTAATGTCTTAATAAAAACACAAAAAAAAAATACACAAAACACAAAAATACTCACGGATTCTATACACAAAATTCCAAGAACATATTTACAAAAAATTTAAACCCATAACTCCTATATAAAGCATCGTTAGAGACACTTTCAACACTCAAGCAGCAGATTACTATTTCCGAAATGCTCTAACGAACGTCTCTTTGAAACCAAATCAAAGTAAATCCGTAATAAAAACCCTCGGATTCAGTTAAAAAAGTCAAAGATTAAACGTTTCTTTAAACTATTCCATCAATCTAGTTAATCTGGGCGTGTAAATAACGACAGGTCGGGGAGGGACAGAAATAGAGGACTTTCAAGTGTTCCAGGGAGGGCGAGGATCAGCGCCATTTAATTTGAATTATTTAAGATTATACTTAGCCTCGACTTATACTAAGACTAACTAAACTTTCAAACAAAATACTTTAAACAATAGTCAAGATGAAATTATAACTAGTAATCGTGTCGTGCAATTTGTTCAAGACAGCTGTGAGCAGTAATTAAATGTTATGGTAATCTGACATTATAAATGAGTTTAAACCAGAACGAGATAGACCAATACTGTTTCTTATTTTTATATCGACAAAGATGTCATAGTAATTACAATTACTATGAAGTGGAAAAGAAAATAACTAGATTTCGAAAGCAATTCATAATTCTGTAGTCTGTACACTTGAGTAAATTTGTGAAGGATACATTCGCAAATAAATTGAAAGCATATTGCAGATAATTGCAGTCATACACTCTCGGAACAAACATAAATGATAATATAGTTATAAGCAAAATTAATCAACAGATCACAAGTTTACCATTCAATGCAAATAATGCACCAGGAGAGTTCAAATTAAAGACCATAATTATCGAGATATACGACATTTCAACACCACATCTCATCTATGATGATAGGTGTAAACTGTAGCATCCACATTGTGTAAATAAACAGATCGTTAATGATCTATGGGGGTTGTGCGGGGAAAGGAGGGGGAGAGAGTTAATTAGGGGGTTGATGCAGTTGATGAAGGCTCGTGAGTTTGCGGAATGTACGCGTCTGGATCGCGGTGGCACTGAATGAATAGTTACAGAAGATCGCCTCCATACAACGAGATAACACAGGCGCACGCACACATAGCCGCGTACGTACTGTGATCTCAAACAAATGACAGTCGCGAGAGTGCTTCCACTCGCTGTACGTAGATGCGTGTCTGTGTGTGTGCGCCTGTGATCGTTCGTTGCATGGAGTTTGCCTTCTGACCTATCTATTCCGTGGCGACGTGTTTGCACTCGTTCAATTGACTCGACAGACAGACGTGTTCACAAACGGGAGAAGAGATAAAATTTTGCTATACCTGTGGAGGTGGAGTCGTGTTTGGATTTAGTCACACGTAAAGCTAATTGAAAGGGTTGGAGTTGACTGAATTTATAAAGGAACTGATTTGCTAATGGTTTGCTGGTTTTCAGAGAATTTGATTGGTTCCCAGTAAATATGAGTTACCCTTCAAACAAGAGAAAGTTGTGGTGGGCGTGCTGAAACATTTAAATATACAAATGTTATACAGCACAGAACAAGAAGTAATCTATACAATAATTAAATCGTAGCGAAGTCAAAACTGTACATTGAATATTTTTGAAAATAAGTAATTGCTACGAGGTCTTTTTTTTCGTGGATGGGAAATCATCAAATGACTTCTCCCGCTCTGGGCGGAGCGGGAGGGCGTGTCAGACTTTTACTGACTAAAACCCACCCGTGTGTCTGTGCCGGGGCCACGGTAACTCTTTCGAACATCCCGCAACCCCGGCTGTGCTATGAGGTCTGGGATCTATTGTAATGCAGAAAATGTAGTTTTTATAATTTTTATCTGTGTGTCTGAATGTATGTCATAGTCATTTATTCATAAACAAGTAACTTGTATTTGAATTTATACACAAAATTACACAATTACAGTTTAACACTAAAATTAAATTACATTTGAATGTCATACATAAATTACATTAACATTAAAATTAATAAATTTATATTTCTTTAATGCTATTTCGGCATGTAAATTAAACAATTTGGCTAACACCTTCAAATTTAAATGTTCCAGCGTCACGCAAATACTACTGGATAGATTTTGCTCAAATTTTGCATACATATCCTAATTAATATTTTTATAAATGCGAAAGTGAGTTTATTTGTTTGTAACGATTTAACGCTAAAACGGCAGGACGGATTTGGATGAAATTTAGCACATGGGTAGACCATGAGCTGGGTTAGGACATAGGATACTTTTTATCCCAGTAGTACGTTCCCGAGGGATAATTTCCGACCTCCACGCGGGCGAAGCCGCGGACTAAAGCTAGTACCCTATAAATCTGGTCAGTCTCTAGGCTATAAGTTATCACGCCATTTGCTATGGGGGTGAGCAATATTGCAATTTGTTCGTATTTTTCTACAGTTTACCGCAAATTGTAAAAAGACGAGCCAAAAGGATAAAATATTGCAGATAGTTACAGATTTAACCTTATAAATGATTCTCATCATGCTATACATTTAAGGAGCTAAGCAGTCAATCATGATATATATGTACAGGGTGGAATTTTAATATGGGGCAATAAGTAAGTGCAGGCAAAGACAAAAACTCTACCGTATCAACTGACGTTTGCGTACTAGAAATGTCAGAAATCGCAAAAACACTTTCCAAACATATCGTAGGAAATGTAACTGAGAACACAATACATCAGTGTATTGTATGACAGCCATCGAATTGTTGCATTTCTTAAATGTAACTGAGAACACAGTACATCAGTGTATTGTATGACATGCATCGAATTGTTGCATTTCTTAAATGTAACTGAGAACACAATACATCAGTGTATTGTATGACAGCCATCGAATTGTTGCATTGCTTAAATGTAACTGAGAACACAATACATCAGTGTATTGTATGACAGCCATCGAATTGTTGCATTTCTTAAATGTAACTGAGAACACAATACATCAGTGTATTGTACGACATACATCGAATTGTTGCATTTCTTAAATGTAACTGAGAACACAGTACATCAGTGTATTGTATGACATGCATCGAATTGTTGCATTTCTTAAATGTAACTGAGAACACAATACATCAGTGTATTGTATGACAGCCGTCGAATTGTTGCATTTCTTAAATGTAACTGAGAACACAATACATCAGTGTATTGTATGACAGCCGTCGAATTGTTGCATTTCTTAAATGTAACTGAGAACACAATACATCAGTGTATTGTATGACAGCCATCGAATTGTTGCATTTCTTAAATGTAACTGAGAACACAATACATCAGTGTATTGTATGACAGCCGTCGAATTGTTGCATTTCTTAAATGTAACTGAGAACACAATACATCAGTGTATTGTATGACAGCCGTCGAATTGTTGCATTTCTTAAATGTAACTGAGAACACAATACATCAGTGTATTGTATGACAGCCATCGAATTGTTGCATTTCTTAAATGTAACTGAGAACACAATACATCAGTGTATTGTATGACAGCCATCGAATTGTTGCATTTCTTAAATGTAACTGAGAACACAATACATCAGTGTATTGTATGACAGCCATCGAATTGTTGCATTTCTTAAATGTAACTGAGAACACAATACATCAGTGTATTGTATGACAGCCATCGAATTGTTGCATTTCTTAAATGTAACTGAGAACACAATACATCAGTGTATTGTACGACATACATCGAATTGTTGCATTTCTTAAATGTAACTGAGAACACAGTACATCAGTGTATTGTATGACATGCATCGAATTGTTGCATTTCTTAAATGTAACTGAGAACACAATACATCAGTGTATTGTATGACAGCCGTCGAATTGTTGCATTTCTTAAATGTAACTGAGAACACAATACATCAGTGTATTGTATGACAGCCGTCGAATTGTTGCATTTCTTAAATGTAACTGAGAACACAATACATCAGTGTATTGTATGACAGCCATCGAATTGTTGCATTTCTTAAATGTAACTGAGAACACAATACATCAGTGTATTGTATGACAGCCGTCGAATTGTTGCATTTCTTAAATGTAACTGAGAACACAATACATCAGTGTATTGTATGACAGCCGTCGAATTGTTGCATTTCTTAAATGTAACTGAGAACACAATACATCAGTGTATTGTATGACAGCCATCGAATTGTTGCATTTCTTAAATGTAACTGAGAACACAATACATCAGTGTATTGTATGACAGCCATCGAATTGTTGCATTTCTTAAATGTAACTGAGAACACAATACATCAGTGTATTGTATGACAGCCATCGAATTGTTGCATTTCTTAAATGTAACTGAGAACACAATACATCAGTGTATTGTACGACATACATCGAATTGTTGCATTTCTTAAATGTAACTGAGAACACAATACATCAGTGCATTGTATGACATACATCGAATTGTTGCATTTCTTAAATGTAACTGAGAACACAATACATCAGTGTATTGTATGACAGCCGTCGAATTGTTGCATTTCTTAAATGTAACTGAGAACACAATACATCAGTGTATTGTATGACAGCCATCGAATTGTTGCATTTCTTAAATGTAACTGAGAACACAATACATCAGTGTATTGTATGACAGCCATCGAATTGTTGCATTTCTTAAATGTAACTGAGAACACAATACATCAGTGTATTGTATGACATGCATCGAATTGTTGCATTTCTTAAATGTAACTGAGAACACAATACATCAGTGTATTGTATGACAGCCGTCGAATTGTTGCATTTCTTAAATGTAACTGAGAACACAATACATCAGTGTATTGTATGACAGCCGTCGAATTGTTACATTTCTTAAATGTAACTGAGAACACAATACATCAGTGTATTGTATGACAGCCGTCGAATTGTTACATTTCTTAAATGTAACTGAGAACACAATACATCAGTGTATTGTATGACAGCCGTCGAATTGTTACATTTCTTAAATGTAACTGAGAACACAATACATCAGTGTATTGTATGACAGCCGTCGAATTGTTACATTTCTTAAATGTAACTGAGAACACAATACATCAGTGTATTGTATGACAGCCGTCGAATTGTTGCATTTCTTAAATGTAACTGAGAACACAATACATCAGTGTATTGTATGACAGCCGTCGAATTGTTGCATTTCTTAAATGTAACTGAGAACACAATACATCAGTGTATTGTATGACAGCCGTCGAATTGTTGCATTTCTTAAATGTAACTGAGAACACAATACATCAGTGTATTGTATGACAGCCATCGAATTGTTGCATTTCTTAAATGTAACTGAGAACACAATACATCAGTGTATTGTATGACAGCCGTCGAATTGTTGCATTTCTTAAATGTAACTGAGAACACAATACATCAGTATATTGTATGACAGCCGTCGAATTGTTGCATTTCTTAAATGTAACTGAGAACACAATACATCAGTGTATTGTATGACAGCCATCGAATTGTTGCATTTCTTAAATGTAACTGAGAACACAATACATCAGTGTATTGTATGACAGCCATCGAATTGTTGCATTTCTTAAATGTAACTGAGAACACAATACATCAGTGTATTGTATGACAGCCATCGAATTGTTGCATTTCTTAAATGTAACTGAGAACACAATACATCAGTGTATTGTATGACAGCCATCGAATTGTTGCATTTCTTAAATGTAACTGAGAACACAATACATCAGTGTATTGTACGACATACATCGAATTGTTGCATTTCTTAAATGTAACTGAGAACACAATACATCAGTGTATTGTATGACATACATCGAATTGTTGCATTTCTTAAATGTAACTGAGAACACAATACATCAGTGTATTGTATGACAGCCGTCGAATTGTTGCATTTCTTAAATGTAACTGAGAACACAATACATCAGTGTATTGTACGACATACATCGAATTGTTGCATTTCTTAAATGTAACTGAGAACACAATACATCAGTGTATTGTATGACATACATCGAATTGTTGCATTTCTTAAATGTAACTGAGAACACAATACATCAGTGTATTGTATGACAGCCGTCGAATTGTTGCATTTCTTAAATGTAACTGAGAACACAATACATCAGTGTATTGTATGACAGCCATCGAATTGTTGCATTTCTTAAATGTAACTGAGAACACAATACATCAGTGTATTGTATGACAGCCGTCGAATTGTTGCATTTCTTAAATGTAACTGAGAACACAATACATCAGTGTATTGTATGACAGCCGTCGAATTGTTGCATTTCTTAAATGTAACTGAGAACACAATACATCAGTGTATTGTATGACAGCCGTCGAATTGTTGCATTTCTTAAATGTAACTGAGAACACAATACATCAGTGTATTGTATGACAGCCGTCGAATTGTTGCATTACTTCACTGCGCTCAGTAAGGAATGAATATAGCAGATAGTTAAAGATTTAAGCTTTTAAATGATTATCATCCCGTTATACCTTCAAGAAGCTAACCAGTCAATCAAGACATACATAAGAACGGCTATTTTAGTCAACTTTTAACAAAGCAAATAGTGGTTAAGGTTCGACGACTGCTTTGCAAACCTTACCTGTAGGAAGTTTGATTCCCGACAATTGATATTTTTTGTTCCACTTTTTTTTACATTTTGATAAAGGTACTTTGTGATAGATCGATGAACGTACACAAAAAAACGTAAATTTTAGGCCTCTTTCTTCTGTCATGGTGGTTAGAATGAAAATAAATATCTATGGTTAGGTTAGTTAATGAGAAATCCCGTGTGTTTACAATCTATTGTTATATTATTTACGTGATAGCTGTTCGTTAGGAATAATCTGTAAGAATGCATCAGTCAGTGTATCAGTGTTGTGCCATTAGAATGTATGCACTTATGCAGGAACGTAGGCGTTCATTTTTTCACAAAAAACGAAAAACTTCGCAAATAATGGGAAATTGCTACTGAAAGCTGCGGGTGTCGACCTCAGGACGAGCTACTTCTCACACGGACAACAGTACGTCGCGTGCTCCCGCGTCACCAGGCCTGACTCTCTTCAGTTTGGCTGCTGAGACCAAAACTACAAACGTAATACAGTGCAGTTCTATAAAAATGTGGCTGTTATTATCGTATATTGTGGTTTCTTACGACGTGCACGCGAACGAAGTCGCGCAGAATAAATAAATATTTTTTGCAACAAAATTGTGCCTATGCCAAGTTTTTGAGTGCTTATTTCTAAAATGAGAACTTTATTCAGGAGCAAAACAGTTTGTTTTTGGTAAATATTTAACACTAAAAACGAGCCAAGTACAAATAACCTACGCATATTTGATGTACTCAGCACACCCTGCGCGCCGCACGGGTGTCGGGTTATATTAATATTTGCCGTGACATTTTGGTAGGTATTTAACACTAAAAACGAGCCAAGTACAAATAGCCTACACATATAGTTGCCGTGACATTTTGCCGCATCCGGCGTCCCGTCAGTGACTACACTTTAACATTTTGCCGCATCCGGCGTCCCGTCAGTGACTACACTTTAACAAATAGCCTACACATATAGTTGCCGTGACATTTTGCCGCATCCGGCGTCCCGTCAGTGACTACACTTTAACATTTTGCCGCATCCGGCGTCCCGTCAGTGACTACACTTTAACAAATAGCCTACACATATTGTTGCCGTGACATTTTGCCGCATCCGGCGTCCCGTCAGTGACTACACTTTAACAAATAGCCTACACATATAGTTGCCGTGACATTTTGCCGCATCCGGCGTCCCGTCAGTGACTACACTTTAACATTTTGCCGCATCCGGCGTCCCGTCAGTGACTACACTTTAACAAATAGCCTACACATATAGTTGCCGTGACATTTTGCCGCATCCGGCGTCCCGTCAGTGACTACACTTTAACATTTTGCCGCATCCGGCGTCCCGTCAGTGACTACACTTTAACAAATAGCCTACACATATAGTTGCCGTGACATTTTGCCGCATACGGCGTCCCGTCAGTGACTACACTTTAACATTTTGCCGCATACGGCGTCCCGTCAGTGACTACACTTTAACATCAGTGCCATAGTATTCTGACTCCAGCCAAAAGGAAGACTTTTTCTGCGGCTAGACAGAACAATCCAAGCCAAAGAAGATCTAGTTACTACTACTCTACTAACTAGCTAGAAACGTTTTATTTCTAAGTTAATACTCTTTTTCTCTCATTTCTGTTAACTCAGTACTTACACAGATACCCTGAATCTTTGCCAGATAATTGGATAGAAGCAGCACTACTTCTTAACTTTCTACTTTAGATAAAATTCTAAAGCAGAAAGTTAAAAGCTATTTAATTACTTAATTTAATTCACATCCTTTACTCACGACTTACTGCTGCACACACGCTCACACACACACATAATGTGCACTGAACATGTCCAAGTGTGCTTCAGTGATGGCGTGGCCATTTTTTCTTCACAATGTTTACTTGCCATAAATAAGAGTAAAATACCATTAATTTTAGTCTACTTAGGAACATGTCTTTGATGGCTGCTAGATTTATTATTCTAATTTAAAATGGGGGATGCAGCTACGAAGAGTAGGTACATTTAAAAGTTTCTAGCGTTGAACTATTATCATTATTTTTATTGATCACTGAAAATACGATCCAAAGCTACCTTGTTTCTCTAAGCTAAATTATATGAATCCAACGTTTATTTTACCTCTTTGACCAAATGAAAATAAGTCAGCTGTTACATCGTTTACATGTGTGTGTAAGTGCTTTTTAAGAAAACACAAGTAGTGCATTACCGCGACGCGGACCGCGATCAAAGCGTTCCCTAATGAGCCGGCTCCCAACGCCTTGCGAAAACACGCTCCGCACACGCATGGCTTCAGATGGCATACAATTTATCCAACTTAAGTACATAATCACACAGCTACTCACTGGTTCATCATCAAAGACTTTCACAATGCTTAAATATTTGTTTTAGTTATTTATAACTGCCTAGTTTTTTTTTTTTTTTTTTTTTTGTGGATGGGAAATCATCAAATGACTTCTCCCGCTCTGGGCGGAGCGGGAGGGCGTGTCAGACTTTTACTGACTAAAACCCACCCGTGTGCCTTCTGTTGCCTGTGCCGGGGCCACGGTAACTCTTTCGAACATCCCGCAACCCTAGCTGGCATCGGCCCTAGCGGACCCCGACAATAGTGCTGACATCTTTTTGAGGCGCGCGTGGAACACGACGCGCCGTCGACTCGGGCTTGGTCCTTACCGGACGGCGAGCTACCCATTGCTTGCCGTCCGCAAGCCCGCGCCTACGGTGGCCGGGAATCAGCTGCCAATTCCATAACTGCCTAGTTGAGGCTGACGAACAATTTTTTCAAATCAAAGCAACCAGTTTTGCGGTCCCGTGTTTTTAATGTGACTGTGCTGTTTTGGAGAATTTCTGCTGAAATGATAAGATATATATAATTTATTTTCTCGAAAAGTCTTTCCGTTGTCTAGTTACAGTCACGTGAGGTAATGGGTTACGTAGCAGGCCTTTACTGAACAGTCAAAGTTGAAGAGCACTAATGAAGTTAAAAATAATATGATAATGAAGTTAAAAAGTTAATTCAAAAACGAAATTGAGGACTATTTCCGAAACTAGTTCAGTTAATCACCAATATAAGCTGACCTGCCGAATTAATGAGAATCTATTGATTAGACAGTCAAGTTATTTTGGGCTGCGCTGATCTGGAAAGTCCAGTCCTCTCCCTACTTCCCACAATCCCGCCGAACGGAAAATGTTTCGGCATTGGAAACATTTCAGCTTATTTTAATGTTTTTTCCATGTGAACGTTTATGAATGAAAAAAGTACAATTATTATAATTGATACCAAAAGTTCCCTAACGCCATGGTCACTTCGGAGAAAAATAGGGTGGGCTAGCTTTGTGCCACATCACCACATGTGCCACATCTCCACATGTGCCACATCACCACATGTGCCACATCACCATATGTGCCACATCTCCACATGTGCCACATCACCACATGTGCCACATCACCATATGTGCCACATCACCATATGTGCCACGTCACAACATGTGCCACATCACCATATGTGCCACGTCACAACATGTGCCACATCACCATATGTGCCACATCACCATATGTGCCACATCACCACATGTGCCACATCACCATATGTGCCACATCACCATATGTGCCACATCACCACATGTGCCACATCACCACAAGTGCCACATCACCATATGTGCCACATCACCACATGTGCCACATCACCACATGTGCCACATCACAGCATGTACCACAACACAATATGTGCCACATCACCATATGTGCCACATCACCACATGTGCCACATCACCATATGTGCCACATCACTATATGTGCCACGTCACAACATGTGCCACATCACCACATGTGCCACGTCACAGCATGTACCACATCACCACATGTGCCACATCACCATATGTGCCACATCACCACATGTGCCACGTCACCACATGACACACAAGAATAAGGCATTTATGAAAAGAATATCATCCAACACATGTTATAAGGAAAATTGGCTTCTGTGTTGCTGTTAGGCGAAAATGTCTAATTATTTTCACATTTTTGTATACGAAAATAAAGCGTGAAAAAGATAAGTACGTTAGATAAGGAATATTACATCAGAAGATAATATTTTTGGAATCTTATTAACAATACGCCGAAGATTTATTTTCTCTCTTAATAAAAACCTCTTTGGCGCCATAACGAGAATTTATTCGCCAATAAATCGTATACAGTGTACATTATTCATACGTACATAATTTTCCGACAGAACACGGTTAAAAATTCATAAAACTGCTTCCAGTTTCTTTAAAGTATGAAATCGCTAAAAACTGGAGATAAGAATAAATTATGAGAGAGGAAGTGGCATTAAAATAATATTAATTCGTTTGTAAGGCGTGGAGGTCGCATCCCCCTCTGTGCCGCCTCGTCTCGACCGCGGCTCGTCGCGATCTCGTAGCGGTGTGCGCCGCGGGCCAGTGCCGCGATGATCTTATCGAGGCCCGTCTGAACTAACCCTAGCAATGCAGTATTTACTTAGCGTAAAGCAAGTTATTTATTTATTTAATGCACAATGTACACAACCATAGTTACACGCTAGGCTTAAACTAGTGAGTCGGTACATGACCCTGTTAGGGCGCAGCGAGACAACTTAAACTAGTGAGTCGGTACATGACCCTGTTAGGGCGCAGCGAGACAACTTAAAACTAATAATATTTATTACATGCAGTGACTACTTATCACAGTTTAAACTTTCACAATGTCCTGTGCCATGTCAGAAGTAGTATTTGTAGACCATTTTCTATTTTGTTAAGTACCTGGTACTTGTTGACAGGCCTACATTGTCCTCCCATACCTATTAACACTGTAATTTGAAAACGTAAAAGCCAATTATTTTTAAAAGAGTAACCGTGGAGTTTCTTGCCGGTTCTTCTCCATAGGAAACGACTAATTGAAACCGTGCACCTAGCTTCTGACGTTTCATAAGTGCCCATGTAGGTTTATGTGAAAAAAAATATTTTGATTTGATTACTAATAGGGAAGAGGAGGATATTTTTAGAGTCAGTCTAGATATATTATGATGACGGTCAGCAATGCCTTGCTATAGTTTGAGGAAATTGGAAGCAATTTTCACAAATTAATCAAAGACATAAGGAAAGCTGTGGAGATCTAATCAAACGCTTGTGATTGCGCACAAGTTGGAAAAGAAAATTAATCCAATAAGAATAAGACCGTTTCTTTAGTATCTAATCCTACATGTGTTACTAGAAAATCAACCATTTGCTTTTACCGCGATATTTAATCTTTTTGTGGTATTGCAACAGAGTGTTTAACTAATTAACGCATCATTAAATTAAGTTCTCCATACAAAACTATCCAAGTATGGGCCGAAAGCAACACTTTTGCGATATCTTCAATCATTTTTGACAGTAGGCATTGTTCAGACAGCCAATAAATGACTGAAAGGTTGAAAACTTTTAGGTAACGTGTTCAGTTTACAAAGATACAAAGCTGTAAAATTAACATAAACAGTCAAAAGTGATTCTCGTTTTCTTCAAAGATTATAACAAGTTCGGCTACTGCACGAATCTCTTCGCACAAAGATTATAACAAGTTCGGCTACTGCACGAATCTCTTCGCACAAAGATTATAACAAGTTCGGCTACTGCACGAATCTCTTCGCACAAACTTTTGCAGTTACACTTTGCATTCGCTATCTTAATCTGAATGGGGAGAAGTGGGATTTTTATAAACGCTCATTACACTTAGACGCGAGAGGATTAAGATCCATTCTGAGGGACCCTACATAGACAGACGAAGGTCGACGAGCCCATTCGGATATCTTAGACGAATCTAAGACTCGTGGTTTTATACAAAAAGTAGACGAGGGTCCCTATTACTACAAACGTTCATATTTTTGACTCGGTAAACTATAACTTCAGTGTTTGCAGTCATAATTAAATGCAATGTTTGGATTTCCTCGAGAGGTTGCTCTTCGTCAGGGGTTACTTGGCGTTCGGATTGTGAATGAAAATTGTGTAAATAATAGCATAGCGTATGATTTCATCATTTAAATGGGAAACCATCACCATTCATGTATCATACATTTAGACAGTGTGGTAATTAGCCAAGAGAACTTTTGAGACGAAAACTCTTAAATTTTTACAAGTAAAATGGCGGGACATGGAACACACCGTAAGGGCATAGGCAGTTGCTATGTTGCTAGGTCAATGGAGCCACAAATTAGTCAACAGCATAACGATAGCTCTTGCAGCAGCAGCAGCCCTATCATGCCGCACGTGAACGAATGTGGAAGTGACAGTTTATTTCGTTAGCCACTTAGCAGCTGATTGACCTGGGAGAGCGCACCACTCACCAACACACACACGGTATCGTCCTGACCATTAGGACCAAGCGGGGTAAAAGTTTCACCAATTATTTTCTGTCTGGTAGATTATTTAATGAAGTACCATAAAACAATGTTTTATTTCGGAATATAATATTTACATAATACATATATAAGCTAAGTGACTTAAAATAATATGTACATGTATATAAAAAGGGAAAATAATCATATTCTCATTAAAAAATTCGTCCGCATCGCTGTCAACAGGAAAAGTTTCCAAAAGGTAAGCATTGCCACGTTGTACGGCGAAGCTAATTCTTTGGCCAAAAAATAGGCCAGCCCTCTGGTCACGTGAAGAGTCGAAAAACCAAGTAGGGATTCGGACCCCCTGGCCCTAGTGCTTCAACCCCAAATGGCTCGATTATAGACTGTGTTGGTAGCTTTTGGAGTTCGCTTCATGACGTAATTACAAATATCTTTATCAAAAGTATTATTTAAGTAAATATTAAATGAATATCTTCTTAGAAATATTTCACACTTAAATTACAGAAATATAGCCCGAGGCGTCCTTAATTACAGCCAGACCAGACAACATTTATGAAGTAGAAGTTTACTCAGTACTTATTTTAAAAAGTGTTCCAGCACAACACAGACCTAAAACTTTTGTGTTGAAACATTGAGCATAGTATCAAATTGTGCTTCAGCATTTCCGCTCAAGAAACGCTAAAACAATCGTCAGTCGAAAAATAAATCGCCAGTTTAGTGAAGTTTTCACATTTTCAAAGATACGGCAGCTCGCGAAGTTGGCCGGAGCTCGACATTGTTAGTTTTCAGTTTAGAGATCGCGGGTTAAGCTAGGATACAATTGAGATTGTACCGGCGTCGCCGGCGCAACGCATGAGGTTGAGTTTTGTTTCGGAAATTCTAGTCAGACTGAGTTTCTTACGAAATAGTAAATGGTATGAATGCTATCGAATGAATTTCCATGTCATGAAGAGTTTCTGTTTTTGCATCTCTTCGGAAAAGCACACTTTCAATAGGATTATTATTGTAGTAATCTACTGAAATGTTTACTTTTATCAATTTCGCTATAATTATCTTCTGTAAGTTTATCTAGGGCTGGAGGACAACTATTGCTTCATTAATTATTCTCTCAAATACATTACTTATCTACATCTTTAACAACAGAAACAACAATACGTCGCCTGTAACTTGGGCCCATTCAGTTTCCTTAACTTAGCGGTCAGTGGATTTTAAAGACTTCCTACTTACAGTAAATTCCATTAAACCTCAGAGTTTGCTATAAGTTTCGGGTAATTTAAACTTTACTTATCATTTGTGTTGTTTGAGTAAACACTATCGGCTTATGCTTTGAACAGTTTCCTCTCGACATTGAGAAGATGACTAGTGTCAATTATGCAAATATGCCTAAGAATGCTTACCGTCGGCAAACATCAGGTAAACTATTTTAGTATTACAACTTATCAAGAAACATATTCATATCTTTGTTTGCATTCCATATTGTGTGAAGACAAAAGAGTGCAACGGTAACAAAAGTAGTGAACAGGACGATCCGTCATAATAATCGACACAAACGAATTAGTGGAGGCGCAATGATCTCTGATCCTGACCAATGCTAATCAATCAACTTGATCCCGCTAAATACCGCATTCTGTAGTACATGACCACACACGAACGAGTGATAATGATCCCTGTGTCGAAAGAATTAAGGATACATTTACTTTGATATATGAACATGCGATAAGTACCCACATTGACGTGATTAATGAAACAGATCTCAATGTACACGAGGAGGTGTTTAATCGTTACATCGATGTATTAGTTCAAATAATAGCGGCACTCTCTTAAAAAAGTCTTTTTAACGAAGACTTACAGGAAGAAAAACGTTTTAATCTTTTCAGCGAACCATAAATCTATGTGAGACAATGCAGGAAAAACAAGGATCTAACGCGGGAACAGTGATAAGACAAATGTGAAATAAAGCTTCTTTCCGAGGTTATAAGAAGTAATGCTCATTAGAAACAAATGTTTCCTGCTAATAAGAAGTAATGCTCATTAGAAACAAATGTTTCCTGCTAATAAGAAGTAATGCTCATTAGAAACAAATGTTTCCTGCTAATAAGAAGTAATGCTCATTAGAAACAAATGTTTCCTGCTAATAAGAAGTAATGCTCATTAGAAACAAATGTTTCCTGCTAATAATAAGTAATGCTCATTAGAAACAAATGTTTCCTGCTAATAATAAGTAATGCTCATTAGAAACAAATGTATCCTGCTAATAATAAGTAATGCTCATTAGAAACAAATGTTTCCTGCTAATAATAAGTAATGCTCATTAGAAACAAATGTTTCCTGCTAATAATAAGTAATGCTCATTAGAAACAAATGTTTCCTGCTAATAATAAGTAATGCTCATTAGAAACAAATGTATCCTGCTAATAATAAGTAATGCTCATTAGAAACAAATGTTTCCTGCTAATAATAAGTAATGCTCATTAGAAACAAATGTTTCCTGCTAATAATAAGTAATGCTCATTAGAAACAAATGTTTCCTGCTAATAATAAGTAATGCTCATTAGAAACAAATGTTTCCTGCTAATAATAAGTAATGCTCATTAGAAACAAATGTTTCCTGCTGATGATCCAGAGGCGGACATTTTACGTTTGTACGTAAACGGCGACCTACCCCGACGTTGCGCGGAAATTATTTCTTATTTCAGTTTAAATTCCGTTTGGAGTTTTCTTGCTGCATGTCTGGGAGCTTTATGCTGAGATAACTGTTAAAGCTTTCGAATGTGCTTAGCAACATTCAGAAATGCTGCTACGTAATTTTGATAATATAATTGAACTTAACCACATGAGTAAAGAAATTCTTTACTCATGCGACTTAACCAAAGAAATAGCTTAGTTTAAACCTGAGCACGGAGGATCTGATAGAAATTTCTGTGATCAGTGTAACACGAGACTATGCAATACTCAAAGCAAAACCACTAAAGCTATTCTCGAGTATAATTTATTTCTTCATTTGAATACACATCATCAAGAACTCGTTACGAATAATATAAACAAACGCCTCCATACATTGCAGGCTTTGTTTACTGAGCCTTAGCCGTATTTCCTTTGATATCAAAGCCCAATGTATCAGTACATAGCGAGGCGTTCTTATGTGCGCGGCGAACAAGCACGGCGATATGTTAGTGAGGCGACAAGCGCATTGACAAAGCGAGCCACTACTGTGATCGATGGCACAATTTATCAACTATTTACTGAACTATTCAGGGGCCCTTATCGCACCGAAACAAAAACATCTCAGCGATTTGCAGAGGTCTCAACGAGACGAATCGGTATTTGCATAAATTTGCGTTAAGTAAATGGGGTCCCATGACAAGTTTAATCTTGTCTTTAGAATTTATTGCCTCGTAGTGCCGCATGCCGGCTGCAACGACCCAGCATTTGCATCGGCTAAATAAATATTTGCCCTTAGTTTAAACGCAGACGTCTTCACTGACTTTCTTCCACAAAAACTGTTGCTTTTGTGATGCTTTCAATTATAAATCATTTGGACTGATATAGTGCAACTTTCTGAAGAGTTTTTGTTTTACAATTTTTTTTTATCAGGGAGTGTTTTCAATGGCAAGTTAACAGTGGACAAAGCCTTAGCCTTAGCTTTGGCCTTAGCTTTGTGACTTGTGCCACAAAGGCTGAAAAGTCGAAACAGTTTTTTAAAGTGTGTCGTTCCACTCACTGGCGAACGATCAAAAGAAAGACTGCAGCTGTGGCGAGACAGTGCTTCCTTACCCAAACCATTTGTTTCACCTGCTGAACATCTCCCGCCTGTACATTGTCTTGGGTAACCTGGAAGTCTTTTAACAGACTCCGGACCCAGGTTGGCGAAGCAGGGAAAACCTGTTCAGGTGGAGATTCATTGACGACTCCGCCTTAGAGTGTAAATGTGGTGCTGTTCCACAAACGATGGGACACTTAATATCATGTCCTGCGTGTCCTGTCAGCTGCACGTCACAGGAACTGATGGACGCTAGTGATGGCGCCAAACTCGTAGCCGAATTCTGGGCCGAGTCTATTTAGATTGCCATCGACACGCTAAGAAGAAGAAGTGAACATTTTAGGTCATTTAGTATAATATTAGAAGAAACCAATTCAAAAGCACAATTAGGTTAGGTTAATACGTTGCAAGGGATACAACTTATTGACCTAACCGTGTTCAAGAGATGGAAACGTACTTTTCTTACGAATAAAGCCCTAAAGCCGTCACGGAATATCGCGTCTAACTTTCTGGCACACCATATTGAACTATTATACAGCTTGAAGGTCAACCTTCTCTAGCAGACATCCAACTCCGAAGAGATCTTCGTTTCAATAATGTTATTACTTAAACTCATAACTCTGTTAGCTTTCAAATAAAAAACTTAAGTGTCCGTTAATATCATTTGCGAGTAAGCCAAAAACTTTTCATTCATACAAATCACTATTAGACACCCTATTTTGAAGTTCTCAAGGTTGAATTTCGCTTGTATGAATTTAGGAACTCTGCAAATGTCTAATTTGCAAATGGAGGCATGTCGTAGGCCGCGCAATTTGGCTTAAGCGAAAACTCTTAGCACACCGTTTGCGAAGGCAGTCCCGTGGAAAAACAGAGTATATTTATGAATCGGCGGACCTTAATTATTTTAGCCTAAGTAGTTGGAGTGTTGATAAGATAAGAAAGAAAACTTGCCTCCTTAGCAACGAGTTCACTAAAACTTGCCTCCTTAGCAACGAGTTCACAAAACTTGCCTCCTTAGCAACGAGTTCACTAAAACTTGCCTCCTTAGCAACGAGTTCGCAAAAACTCTCACTACATTGCACCATTCTGAGAACCATGTGTCTAAAAACACTTACAAAAAGCTTTGAATTCAGCTTGATTGATACAGAAAGAACTTCTGCGCTATTGATCAAATATCGCCTGAAGATCCGAGTGTGATTGTATATGGGCAGTCTAAATAGGGATTTTGGTTTGATGATAATACCAAACAAGAAGACGGTGAAATAATTCCTGGTTCACTTGTAACCTGCACGGCTGGAGAAAGGCTTTTCCTATTCCTAGCTATACCTACTACCTACAACTAAACAAAAAACACCACGAACTGTAAGTAAATCCACCGTCAAACTCTGGTACAGCAGACACAGTTCCACACCCTACACATTGTGCAAGTCTGTCCGCAAGCAGCGCCGAGCACGTCGGCGAATGTCTATAATAGCCGGTGTTATCTCGTTACCGTAGCTTTCATTTAAGTTCGTCTTGTTCGCTAGTCTCGACATGCTTTGTCTCATGTGCAGTGTAACGAACTTCGCACTTTTTATTAAGATTAACTTAAGATAGAGTTAGTTATGAGGTTGTAAAAGTGGTCCTTTGATACGGGAGTTACCAGAGAGTTGTGGATGAGAACTGAGCCTCAAGTCTAAAGGAACTATCGAAACGAATGTTAACAATGTTTATTATAACCACGTTTGTAATCAGGGGGTACCTGTCGTTACCTGTATTACTTTTTCTTATTTCAGGTATCTATCTAGCGCTAAAGCAGGCTCGCTAACATTGCAGGTATCTATCTAGCGCTAAAGCAGGCTCGCTAACATTGCAGGTATCTATCTAGCGCTAAAGCAGGCTCGCTAACATTGCAGGTATCTATCTAGCGCTAAAGCAGGCTCGCTAACATTGCAGGTATCTATCTAGCGCTAAAGCAGGCTCGCTAACATTGCAGGTATCTATCTAGCGCTAAAGCAGGCTCGCTAACATTGCAGGTATCTATCTAGCGCTAAAGCAGGCTCGCTAACATTGCAGGTATCTATCTAGCGCTAAAGCAGGCTCGCTAACATTGCACAAATTACAAACAACGCTCTAAAATACCAATTACTGCTTAGGAACCTATTATTTCAGATGTTCCACAAGCAATATCATAGATTACGCTCCGTCGGTACCTAACTGCCAAGTTTCTAAGTTAGTCGCTAATTATCCGTATTTCTTGCCGACTATTGGCTAAAAATATACATTAGGCTTTTTCGCTGATTACCCGCAAAAACTGCTTTGCGGTCAACAGTACCGGAGGGAGGGAGGGCAAGGGAGGGCGATTTATATCCCTCTCATCCCTTGAGGATTCTCTTATCGACTCAACTCATACCGCCTGATATATGACCGGGTAGTGTAACGAAAAATCTGGTTTATATGTTTCATTTAGATTATCTGTAGTACGACGGGTGGACTCGTTCAGGGGTTATTAGAAAGGAGTATTAAGTTCCGTATTGCTAATAATTGGGTAGCCGTAATAAAGTGTTTATTTTTGTTTTGATTTTATTTCTATTTAATCGAAATATTTTGAGATTCGGTACGTGAGTAAGTATGCTCTCTGATTTCTATTAAATTTAAACGCGATTTGGAGTTAATGTTGCTTTGCGTCTTTTAAACACGAAAGACTATTCGAAATAAACTGAACTTGTCTATCAAAAGATTGTCATGTTTCTGTACAGCTAAACATATGCAATAGAGCACCATTATAATAATTATCAGTAATGTGATTATAAACGATCACCCACAAATCCAATAGCTTAGGTTTGAGCCGAGGATTAAGTTAAGCTTTTAATACATGTCCATACAAACACGACGTGTCGCGTCATACAGTTCACTCTGGTGTTATTAATGAAGACTCCGTGGTTTTGGGCGCCTCCACCATTACACACGCGTACATAATGCTGCTCGTAATAAGGCGGTGCGGTTTGTATGCCAATATTACGCACGATTTGGATGAAGAACAGTTATTTGAGGGAATTGCGGTGACAATATTATACTTGTGGTCGCGTTACCTTGAATTACTGTACAGAGATAGAAAATTCGTTTAACATAGATAGACACTAGGTATAACTTTCAATTTTACACATTTCTTTTGTTAAACGACACGACCTGACACGTGTTTACGATGCACATGACCGACAAGGCAAGTTGTTAAAATATTGAGATGAATAAGCCCAAAACTGGCTACTTTACAACGAAACTACAATCAATAATCAACTTAAACAACCACAATTTCCATACACTTTCAATAAAACTTTGCAACAATCAATCACTACACCACATTCATTGAAAGCCAGCTTCCTTTCATACGCGTTATCGCGGCCATTTTTTACCGATTCTGCTCGGCACCCGATGATCTCCGAGCGCTTCATCACACGTCGTGTTCGTCAGTAAATCATCCCGCGCCGTCGGCTATCTTCACTCGACCGAATAACACCCCTTAGACCTTACGTTACGAAGAGGAATTGCAGAAAAACCAGTTGGAGTTTCAGAAACTTAATTGCCAGTGCTGCTTGGCGTGTTTGGTCTTTAGTTTAGAAAATGTGAAATATTAATGTATTTTGATAAAGCAAAATAAAGGATAGGATAGGACTGGTCGACACTTCACGTGACCAGAGGGCTGGTTCGTTCTTTGGCTAAAGAATTAGTATTGTCATTCAACGTGGCAGCGTCTTCTGGGCAAGTTTCCGGACGACAGCGATGTGGAGGAGTACCAGGACGTCTAAGTGTCCATTGTTTTTGTATCTATTTGTATAGCTAGTTCGTCATATAATTGAGTACTTAGTGTATCTCAATAGTTAGTTGTATATTAGTTGTAATAAGCATTTTAATGCAAATAAAGGATAGATTGTTACGGATTCTTCAAGCATTTTTTTTAATCAAATTTTATGAAAATAATGCATGAATTTAAAACTACATAGCTGATAGTTTGCAGAATCACAGCGGCTATCACCTTTCCATTCGCAGATAACACAATATTTTAATGACAAATACTGTGTATTTGTAAAATATCTCTAACATGAGTATTTTTCATTGTTCCAGGTACGTAAATCAATCTTTCGTGGCGGCACCTACAATAATTGCGCTGACATTATGCAAGCATGCGAACCTCGGTAAGTGTCACCTGCTACTATAGCACTAGATAAGCACTAGATTACGAGCGGTAAGAGTCTACCATAAATGTTGACGTAATTATATGTGGACTTAGAATAAATGTGTAATCCAACGCGCGTGATTTTCCAAAGCCACTGCATGTCTTTCGTTTGTAAATAAAATTTGTTGCTTTACACCACCACAGTGTGTCAAATTTTGGACTCAAATAGGTAGAATCTACAGCTTTGAGAAAATAGTCATAATTATACTTTATGAAAACTCTTACGTTACCTAGTTTCACACAGGACGAGAGGCATAGCGATTCCGTATTTTTTTTTTCATATTTATCATTTTTTGCATACATATACAATTAAGATGTTGTGATGTTGTCACATTTGAAATCAAATAGGATTTTACATAGTCGCCAGTTTGGTTTCACGAAAGGTCGGTCGACGACTGACGCGGGATTAAAACTCATCAGACATTTTAAAATCTTGGAAGAAGTCCCAAGATGCAATTGGAATTTTCTGTGACCTTGGAAAAGCGTTTGACTGCGTTGACCACAATACATTAATCTGTAAATTACACAACTACGGAATTCACGAAAAAGCTGCTGATCTTGTTCTTTCCCATCTATCAAACAGGCAGCAAAAGTAAATTTTAACGGGGTGACATCCTCGGGGTCTCCTTAAGATGGGCGTGCATCAAGGTTCAATTCTTGGCCTTTCCTATTTCTAGTTTATATTAATGACCTTCCTTACATGATGGCTATATTATCAGATATAATTATATTCGCTTATTTCTGAAATAGATAGAAAAGATACGAATGTCTTACAAGTCAACGATAGTCTGGCTGTTTTTTCGAAATGGTTCGCAGCTAATAATCTCTTACTTAATGCGAACAAAACTAAATGTCTTAAGTTCTCATTACCAATTGTAAACCAAGTGGGCCTAAATTTACAACTTGATGGTAAGAAACTAGATGCTATAACGGAACGGTATTTCTAGGAATTACTTTTTCAAAATTACAATGGGGCGCACACATTAGAGCTATTTCAGGTAGATTATGTTCAGTTATACCTATATGCAGTAAGAAAAATAAGGCCGTTGACTGATACAGCTACAACTAGGTTAGTATACTTTGCTTATTTCCATAGTATTGTTAGTCTTATTGTTCTACAAAAGAGGGCAATTTGCGCGGTCTATGAAATACCCTACAGGCCCTCGCGAGACCTTTAAAAACAATTTCAAAGAAATTGATTTACTGACTCTGCCTTCTCTTTATATCTTAGATAGTATTCTGTATGTTCGCAAAAACTTAAGAATTTTCAAAATAAGAAGCGCTTTCCATTATAATATATAACTCTCTATTAGTGGCTTTTGTTGACACGATATTAATTCAGTTTTGTTAAAATTGTAATGGCAATCATCATTTGGTTTAAATAGCTTTTTATATTTATATTTTGTATAGATTATTTTATATTTTGTAAATGTGAAAACGTTGTAGTCCTTATGGACTGTAAATTTGTTGACCATTTTCTATTTTGTTAAGTACCTGGTACTTGTTGACAGGCCTACACTGTCCTCCCATACCTATCAACATTGTAATTGGAAAACATTGTAAAAGCCAATTATTTCTAAAAGAGCCGTGGAGTTTCTTGCCGGCTCTTCTCCATAGGAAACGACTAATTGGAACCGTACACGGTGCACCTAGCTTCTGACGTTTCATAAGTGCCCATGTAGGCTTATGTGAAGTAAAATATTTTGATTTTGATGATTGTGATTATCTTCTGTGGATTTTTTTAAATTATAGGTCAGTACCTTGCTGCTTTTTACAGATGTTTTTAATTAGGATAATCATCATAATTCCGCCTTCATTCTTATTCAAACGGAATAGTAGTTGGCGAAAATGTTTTTGACTACAGTCATCGTCAGCAGCAGTACCTTATTGAACCTTCTACATCTTGCCTCCACAACGCCACCTCATTGATCCCCAGAGCCATGGAGTGGTAATAAAAACTCAGCGTTGTATCCGCCTCCGTGATGATTAATGCACTTCTGCCAACACCCATGAAGCCAAGGGTCCTCACAATGGATGGCTTTACACCCGTTTGTCTATTATGTATGACTACTTCTTGCTTAAGGCTTCGAGTGTTGAAGTTAGGATAAAAGGAATAAGCTGTAAAAAGAGATAAGCGAGGCTATCATTTTATAGTAAAGCTGTAAGAAAATGGTTTTAGCATTTTAATAACGAAAAGTATAGTTTTTGTCATTGCAGTTGTGGAACTATTATGCAAAGGACTAAAGCCCTCAGGACAGCTGCTGTCGCTGATGAAACTATGAGAAAAGCAAGGAATAGGGTACACACCCTATACATTGCTTTTCTCATATTTTGCTTGATTCAAATCTATTGTAGGTACATATTACAGATATCATTATGGTGTTGTCTTGTAGCTTTTTAAATGTTTGTCACTTTAAGCAAGTTACAAGTCCTCCTACATTCCTGAACTACATTCGGAATTCGTCTCGACTGGAATAGTTGCCGATCCGCCAAGCTTGTGGATACCCAGTTTTAACGTTCCTTAGAATCCTTATTCTAAAGCATGTTTGCCTAGCATGGACCCAGCCTCCAGATATAATAGTTTACTATATCTACGTCATTTCCGGCTGTTTGTCATGTATAAAATATATTGCTTAAAAGCTCTCACAACATACAGACCCAGGATTATTTTCAAAACATTGTTATACTAAGTACCATTTCAAAAAAACCGAAGCATAAATATTTTGTACATAAATTACAATTATCGTAATATTAATTAGCGTGGCAAGTGAAAACGTTCAAACGCGAGGTACTAGGAGGACATAAATCAGAGGATTATGTCTTTATTATGTTAATGTTATATTGTGGAAATTTATCAATTAGTAAACTGAGGCGGGCTTCGGCTGGATTACTGTAAGAACTTCGGCTGGATTACTGTAAGAACTTCGGCTGGATTACTGTAAGAACTTTGGCTGGATTACTGTAAGAACTTCGGCTGGATTACTGTAAGAACTTCGGCTGGATTACTGTAAGAACTTCGGCTGGATTACTGTAAGAACTTCGGCTGGATTACTGTAAGAACTTCGGCTTGATTACTGTAAGAACTTCGGCTGGATTACTGTAAGAACTTTGGCTGGATTACTGTAAGAACTTCGGCTGGATTACTGTAAGAACTTCGGCTGGATTACTGTAAGAACTTTGGCTGGATTACTGTAAGAACTTTGGCTGGATTACTGTAAGAACTTCGGCTGGATTACTGTAAGAACTTCGGCTGGATTACTGTAAGAACTTCGGCTGGATTACTGTAAGAACTTCGGCTGGATTACTGTAAGAACTTCGGCTGGATTACTGTAAGAACTTCGGCTGGATTACTGTAAGAACTTCGGCTGGATTACTGTAAGAACTTCGGCTGGATTACTGTAAGAACTTCGGCTGGATTACTGTAAGAACTTGATTTAGTACTTGTGAATGAATTATAGGGTTCCAATGATTGAAATGTTAAAGTTTCAATTAGATTTACGATTATTGGAATCCCTTCTTTATTTTCGTCACCCACGTCGTTATTGGCTCAGGTATCGAACCGGCAGGTTATTTCAAACTAATTTGTGGTTCGATCAGATCAGATTATCATTTTAGAAAACTTTATGACAAGCACTCACAATCTCATTAGCTTTCGTTTTGTTGCTAGCGTCTACGACCGCGAGTACTTCACGCAGCTAGGTTGCTTCTACGTCTGTCTGAAGAAATATATTCATTACCATTACACTGCTATGTGATTTATGAGTATTGAAGATAATTCCACGCTTATTAAATCATAAACACCAACTAGAAAGCGTCTAATTTCCCTACAAACGTCCCGAGAAACATAGTTGAATTCCTTCACGGTACATCGATGTCACATTAAATAACATGACCCCAATAACACTAATACAATATCACAGCCCTGACGTTAATATTCCGTTTAAGAAATTATAATTGGACGATAAATAAGCTTTCTTATTTAATAAGTATTATACGGCTGCGCGGGCGCCGGTGACGTCATAAACGTCAGTTGACGCTGCGACTCCGCTCCAGAGCGACGATAGCCCGTTATCGGTTGAGCTTGGAATTAAAAGGGAGTTACAACTGTGTTTTACAGTTAGATAAAGTATAATGAAGCGGTTAAGCTTGTAATGAGGTAATATAAAATGTAATGCGTTAGTTTTTTTAAATATTTTTTACATTAACATTTAAATAATGTGTTTGTCTGTGTTTTGGTCAATCTGTACTTTCCAATAAGAATGTAGTAGTATGATATTTAATCTCATAACGTCGGTCTATCAGTGGTGCTATTCTGTACATAAAGATCCCAGCGTGAAAATTTAGGTGAAGTGAGCGTGATGTGAACTGTCATCCCACCTTACTCTACTAGGGATTGAGCTCACTTCAAACTCACTTCACCTAAGTGCTCACGGAGTGATGTTTACAGAATAGATCGGCAGTTATCTATGTAGATATCACCTGGAGTTGAACCGCTTTGTAAGTATAATTTGCTACAGTTATACCTAATTCAAGTAACTGTGTTCCTGTAATAAAGATCCAATATTAGATACCTACTTAAACAAGTTTATAAAAACTTTGATACAAAGTATCAAGTATCTTAGTTCATTATTGCTTCAAGGGGAAAATCAGATTAACATATACCTTGAAAACTATAATATTATTGAACAGTTAAATTAAGACAGCTTTTAACTATTTTCAAGTAAATTAACCGATCCTTTTACAATTTCTCCAAGCAAATCCAGGCATCTTCACTAGCGTAGTAAAACATAGTAGGTAAAGGTGCCATCACCTATGAATGTTAAACCATTTATGGTAATCACAGTAAAGACATAAAAACTCTATGGTCGATAGTTTTGGAAAGCGTTGATTGTAAACTGTCGTTTATGACCTGACCGAATGGCTGCTCATCGTGATGAAATGTTCGAAATTGTGAATAAATAACAATAGTATTGTGTAGGTAGACATCGGGTAAAGGAAGAGGGATGTCTAGGAATAATGAGTATTGGAAATGATCTCGCGTGGGGCCTTCTGTGCTTGTAGACCACCGACAAGTATCTAATAACAAAGCGGTAAGTCCAACTATTGAAATTGAGCACGAGCAGTGGCGAGGTCTTGTTACTCTCTTACTTTATGCCTTGCGGTATCCAACAAATTATAGAGCACACTCTGTCATTTATTTGTAGTATAATCCAGGAATTAAAAAAAAGTTTTCAGTTTGGAGGGTCCAGAACTGCAAAAAAAAAAAACAACCGGTCAAGTGCGTGTCGGACCATGCATAATGAAAAGTTGCGATGTAAGTTGGGATGAATTTATCCCAAGAACAAACTTAACATTATATGTAGTTGAAAAACATGTTCCCCCATACATTGGAACTGGAAATTTAAGTTTGTACGCACGATATTGGGAGATTTACCAAGTTATTTTAAGACCATATACTTATTATAGGTTTTCCTGTAATCTATAAGTATAGAACTATCCACTCAGTATTCTATCTTTTGGCCAAAGAATTAGGATTGCCATACAACGTGGCAATGCTGCCAGCCTTCTGGGCACTTCTGGGCACTTTTGGGCACTTTTCCTGTTGACAGCGATGCGGAAGAATTTTTTGATGCCCTCTGATTACTCCCTCCTTTCTTATATACTTTACAAAGTACATAATATTATTATTTTAAGACTGTTAGCTTTTAAGTTATCTAATATTATCTTGGAAATTGAAATAAAAACATATGTTCAGTAATTTTTTCAAAATTTTTGGCTCAGCACTTTCGGATATGGATATGGTATGTAATAATTTTAAAACTAACTAACTTTAATAATTTTAAAACTATTTATTTTATAGTATACAGGTTGCAAATTAATAATTTTCCCTCCAATTGTTAACTCCATATTCAAAATTCATTTCGTTTACGTAACACGTTCGTGTTTGGGTCACAGGCATTCATGTAATATGTGTATCAAAGCTGTGACAGACGGAGAGACCGACACACAACTACACGAGTGATCCTATAAGGGTTCCACTTTTTCATTCGGACATACGGAACCCTAAAAACAGAAAAAAACCGCAATCAATATGAAAATGCACGTTTATCACCTAACCGTTATGTAGATATTATAATGGCAACCGGAAAAAATATTATATCTGTAAAGCACTAAATCTTTTCAGTAATAACAAGAACATTACGCCCACCCTACACATTCAGACCAAGTAACAATGTTCCTACACTTGTAAAAACTATAATTTGACAACAGTTTCGAGTTCACACACATATCCAAGCTCATTTTCTTCAAATTTTCTCCGCTCGTCGTGAAGAATTTAAACTTGTGCAACTTCCGTATCCGCAATGGCGCAACAGGAGTAACGCTTTATGCAAACTATCTTTATAAGAACTGTTTGACATCACATTGTGGTCTATAAATTCACATTGGAGACCACTATTAAGAATAAGAATAAATTTATTTCGCCAAGTTTACTTTCTAGTGGATTGAATTCCTAGACCTCACACTAAGATTCCCTCCCTTTTTTTTTTGTTGTTGGGAAATCATCAAATGACTTCTCCCGCTCTGGGCGGAGCGGGAGGGCGTGTCAGACTTTTAGTGACTTAAAACCACCCATGTTCCTTCAGTTGCCTGTGCCGGGGCCACGGTAACTCTTTCGAACATTCCGCAAAGATTCCCAAAAAGGTTGTGAGATAAAAGATACATTTTCAAAACTTAAAATAGGTTTAAAAAAGTGTATGGAGTATGTATGGAGGTGTGATTTGTGTCAGTTGTGTTGTGTCGTAAGAGTGTCTGTATGTTATACTCACTAACTTAAGTATATCATACAGACATTCACTACGTATATTGTGAATTGTCAATGTGTGTGCTATGAGTTATTACTTAAACTAAGACACTTTCTGTCATGTCGTGGTCCAGTGTAAAAAGCCAGTTTGTTATTGTCACTCTGCATTTTTTGTTTTAGTTTTAATTTTTTGTGTATACGATTGAGTTTCGCGTGTGTCCCATAAAACCGTAAGACATTCTGCTGGATTTTATTCTAATGAACCCTTCGGCTTGAAATGACAAGTGCTCAAGGTATTTACGAATAAGAAAACGTGATAAAATCTGAGCTGGTCTAAAATCACCAAAGCGGGTCATCAATAACTGTTCCTCTGCATGGGAAAGGCCTTTGTCTTGCAATGAGACAGTTTTCGTTTGACATCGTAATTTCAGAGTCAGAATCAGAATCAGAATTTATTTATTTGTAAAAATGTAGTTTTACATAGTATGGTGTTGATATTTTTTAAATTCTATAAATTCTACCACAACATAATGGTGTACAATTATTAAAATGTCAGTGCTAAACAGTTGAAACACCACCAGGAAACAGTTGAAGATACGAGTAGATAATGTTCTTTAATACACTCTTATTTTGAAACAAACTGCCTCGTTGGTCTAGTGGTCGCAAGCACTACTGCTGAGCATGAGGTCCTGGGTTCGATTCCCAGGTCGGGCAAAGTGTTATTGGGTGTTTCTATCTGGAATTTATCAGTAGCAGTCTGGATTTGTGCCCGGTAGATGGCAATAGGCTCGCCCCCTATTACATGGGTCTTAAACATAACTGGCGAAATGTGGGTGTACTATATAGGTACACCTCTGCCTAACCCTTCGGGGAAACAAGGCGTGATGTTATGTTTATATGTGTTTAAAACAAAGTTATAACTCTACCTACATTAATACCTTTTCATATAAAACAAGTCTTCTATTGTATAAAGAAGTTTCCGGAGCAAAGAGGTCGGTGGTGAACTTGCCATAATCTTTTCCTTTCTTCTCAATTATTTTTCTTTATGAGAAGTTTATATTGTAGAGCGGAGCGGACTAGGAAATAAGTTGTTGAATGCAGAGGGAGTTGATAAGCGGGCCCGGCCGCTAAATGAGCTTAATTTGTAAAAGTCACGCGAAAGATAAAGTCTTTCTGCTAATAGAACTTTGTCGAAGTATCGAGTGACGTCGTCCTCGTGTATTAATGGTATGATTGGAAATTAGAATATTTGAACTTAAGACAGGATAGTATTCTGGCTATAGGGTATTTTAATAAAAACTGGGTGTAGGTCTAATCGGAATAAGTTAATGCCAAGTTTAATTTATGGGTTTTCTAACCCTTAATATTTTATTATAGGCTATTCGAAAACCATTGCTATTTAAAATAGCAAAACCATAAGACATAACCTGTCACCTGTAAGTGCATAACTCAACAAATCGAGGTGCAGTAAGTAGAATAATTAGCAATCACTTGGGAACTTATAAGAGATGTTCAGCTGCACAGGTCAGCTCACGTGCACAGGTCAGCTCACGTGCACAGGTCAGCTCACGTGCACAGGTCAGCTCACGTGCACAGGTCAGCTCACGTGCACAGGTCAGCTCACGTGCACAGGTCAGCTCACGTGCACAGGTCAGCTTACGTGCACAGGTCAGCTTACGTGCACAGGTCAGCTCACGTGCACAGGTCAGCTCACGTGCACAGGTCAGCTCACGTGCACAGGTCAGCTCACGTGCACAGGTCAGCTCACGTGCACAGGTCAGCTCACGTGCACAGGTCAGCTTACGTGCACAGGTCAGCTCACGTGCACAGGTCAGCTCACGTGCACAGGTCAGCTCACGTGCACAGGTCAGCTCACGTGCACAGGTCAGCTCACGTGCACAGGTCAGCTTACGTGCACAGGTCAGCTCACGTGCACAGGTCAGCTCACGTGCACAGGTCAGCTTACGTGCACAGGTCAGCTCACGTGCACAGGTCAGCTTACGTGCACAGGTCAGCTCACGTGCACAGGTCAGCTCACGTGCACAGGTCAGCTCACGTGCACAGGTCAGCTTACGTGCACAGGTCAGCTCACGTGCACAGGTCAGCTCACGTGCACAGGTCAGCTCACGTGCACAGATCAGCTTACGTGCACAGGTCAGCTCACGTGCACAGGTCAGCGTGGGTGCTCAACGTGCTCAACATGCCATCGGTAACAGCGAAATATGTATAGTTGTACAGGTCGACTTCATAACATTATGAAAAATGAAGCGATTAACCTTTTGCTTTTAAGCCATTTATCATCAATCATATAATATCAAATTATATACAATGTAATTTAAATAGAAAACGAAGAGTTAAATTCATATGTTGAAATGTTTGTTGTCACCTAAACATTTTTACAAGTTTATTTCATGCATTAAATTAACTAAGTTGTAAGTTTTTACTTAGAACTGAATGAACGAAATTTAATTTTTAGGAAATAAAAATATTCGATAATTAATTCTACACACAGGTTCATCATTCTAACCGACTAGATAACACGGAACTTGGTCGCATCACTAGCTCTCAGTAACACAAGAGCGTGTTATCAAAGCCTAACACCGTCCTTCACACATTGTTATACAACCTGCGTTACTTTATTAGGGCGTGCCTATTAGCCGGCCAGCTGCTCCATTAGCATGCTCGCATATCGATGTTAACGAGCCCTTGCGAGTGCCACTCATGCGCACAAATTATACGAGCTCAAATAACAGCCACTTGCTATAGCCTAAATGATGGAAATATGGGAGGAGTCGGGTTGAAGTTTGGTTGAATGAAAATGCTATTTTTCACACTCGATTGTCATAAAATCACTAGACTGAAGCATTTGGGAAGAAGTGTAGAAAAACAGTTATATTATATAACAAATTGACTTTCATTTACAGGACCGTAGTTTAAAGAAATCGCTTCCACTTTGGGTTCCATCGTAGCATTGTCCATAGAGACTAAACCCTGTACGTTGCATTAAATATCTCAGACTAGACTCTAGACAATCCAGCCAAGTCTGCTCATCTAGCTAACTCGCTTACCTCCCACATTCACGTCACCGTAACTGACCGCGCGGGACCCTCGCAGACGAATTAGGGATCAAACTGTAATGGTCGCTCGCTAACCCATCCGCCAGTTTATTGTTGTGACTGCACACCACCATCACACTTTATGAGCGAAACTTAGCTCTAAGTGGTCCCATTAAGGTCGTAATTTGTTCGATTGCGAGTTGTTCGGAGGTTTCGAGGGAAGCTATACAAATTGATCCCATCACCGAAGGATTCAGTTTAAGGAAGGCTCGTACGATACACGGTTTGCAGGAAATCACACTATTTATATGAGCATTACGTTAATAGCGGGCTTTGTAGTAGTATCGGTTGTTTGGAATAGACGCCATTCTCAACTAAAGCGGTACACGGGACCGAGGAAATGAGATTGAGGGTTTAGATAATAATATAGGACGTTTTTCAACAATTTGTTCGGCGGAAGGCTCTGATGCGAATAGTTTAGTCAACCGTTTGTAGGGCCAACTAAGATATTAACATCAAGTTGGTTATTTCGTTTATCAAGCCTTTTGTACTCCACTACCTGTTCGACTTATAAATACACACATCAAAAGTGACTAAAAAAATACCTTTATGTATTTTTTAAAATATTTTATTGCCATATTTAAATTTAAAAAAAAAAATGTCTATTTAGATTGATTATAAAAAAAAATTCCGTACTTGCAGATCGACGAAGTACTCTCTGCTTTTGAAAAATTGCGTAAAGTTTTTACTTTTCACGATTTTGCTTATGCTGGGTTTTCATCCTAATCCTGACATTAAAATGTGGTAAAAAGATAAAAATAAAAGTTTTAAAGGTATGTATTGCGTAAAATAAACAATTAGTCTGAATTTCCGCCGTTAACGTCGCGTATAACACAATCGCAGCGATTCGGCCACACCTACCACACCTACCACACCTACCACACCTACCACACCTACCACACCTACCACACCTACCACACCTACTACACCTACCACACCTACCACACCTACCACACCTACTACACCTACCACACCTACCACACCTACCACACCTACCACACCTACCACACCTACCACACCTACCACACCTACCACACCTACCACACCTACCACACCTACCACACCTACCACACCTACCACACCTACCACACCTACCACACCTACTACACCTACCACACCTACTACACCTACTACACCTACCACACCTACCACACCTACCACACCTACCACACGTACCACACCTACCACACCTACCACACCTACCACACCTACCACACCTACCACACCTACCACACCTACTACACCTACCACACCTACCACACCTACCACACCTACTACACCTACCACACCTACCACACCTACCACACCTACTACACCTACCACACCTACTACACCTACCACACCTACCACACCTACCACACCTACCACACCTACCACACCTACCACACCTACCACACCTACCACACCTACCACACCTACCACACCTACCACACCTACCACACCTACCACACCTACTACACCTACCACACCTACTACACCTACCACACCTACTACACCTACCACACCTACCACACCTACCACACCTACCACACCTACTACACCTACCACACCTACTACACCTACCACACCTACCACACCTACCACACCTACCACACCTACCACACCTACTACACCTACCACACCTACTACACCTACCACACCTACTACACCTACCACACCTACCACACCTACCACACCTACCACACCTACTACACCTACCACACCTACTACACCTACCACACCTACCACACCTACCACACCTACCACACCTACCACACCTACCACACCTACCACACCTACCACACCTACCACACCTACCACACCTACCACACCTACCACACCTACCACACCTACCACACCTACCACACCTACCACACCTACTACACCTACCACACCTACTACACCTACTACACCTACCACACCTACCACACCTACCACACCTACCACACGTACCACACCTACCACACCTACCACACCTACCACACCTACCACACCTACCACACCTACCACACCTACTACACCTACCACACCTACTACACCTACCACACCTACCACACCTACCACACCTACCACACCTACCACACCTACCACACCTACCACACCTACCACACCTACCACACCTACCACACCTACTACACCTACCACACCTACCACACCTACCACACCTACCACACCTACCACACCTACTACACCCACTACACCTACCACACCTACCACACCTACCACACCTATCACACCTACTACACCTACCACACCTACCACACCTACCACACCTACCACACCTACCACACCTACCACACCTACTACACCTACCACACCTACCACACCTACCACACCTACCACACCTACCACACCTACTACACCTACCACACCTACTACACCTACCACACCTACCACACCTACCACACCTACCACACCTACCACACCTACCACACCTACTACACCTACCACACCTACCACACCTACCACACCTACCACACCTATCACACCTACTACACCTACCACACCTACCACACCTACCACACCTACCACACCTACCACACCTACTACACCTACCCAACGTGAGTTCATCCAAATGACGTCGCGGAATGGCCGCCCACGTTCGTTGAAACAGGCAAAAAGATTTTCTGTTGTGTGTACGGCATCCATATTTGGCAGAACTCTTATTTGAAGCATATTCCATGCGAGCTCAACGGGATTCCAGTCTGGCGATTGTGCAGGCCGTGGTACGTCGTAGATATTAGCTGCAGCAAGTGTGTTTGTAACGATTCTGGCAGTGTGTGGACGTGCATTTTCATTCAAAGCAGAAATGAAGCACCAAATTAAGTCCGCAAAAGAATGACAACATCTGACACGATCGTTTCAACTTAAATCTATGCTTTGAGATTGCCTCTGACCTAAATAAGTTCGGTTCTTCCGCCGAGCCCAATACCCACCCATATCACGATTGTTCCACCACTGCATGCATGGACTTCCTGACATGCTTTTAAATGTTCTTGGCGTCCAGGGGTCCTCCAATACCCTGTACGTCTAGTATCTGGTTTCATACCACAGCGAGATTCGTCAGAAAAATACACAAAACGCCACTCTTTTCTTCGGCCCAATTTCTGTGTTCACGAGCCCATTATAAACGGCTCTGCGATTGCGAGGCTCAATATGTGGTACACGTAGCGGCCTTCGGGAACGGAGATTGACTTCATGCAAGCGATTTCTTATGGTTTGATCGTTTATTAACATCCCTGAAGAGCTATGAAGCCTCGTAACCAATATCATCGCGGTCATTGTACGATTTTAACGATCTTGTCTGCGTGTAAGCTCGTCCTCCATGTCGCTCTGTCATGCTGCCAGTGATGCGGTCACGTGTCCAAAGTTGACGTATAGCACTCTGCGTAGTGCCCAGAGCGATTGCCACAGCACTTTGCCGAGAACCAGCTTCCAACATTCCCACGGCTCTGATCATTTCTTCTCGGCTCAAATGACGTCTTCTCTTGTATTGATTCCACTCAGAAGTTTGGCAGAAATTTTATTGATTTGGCCTCAAACCCGTCGCAGGATTATATAGGAATACGACTTGATAGAAGATTTTCATCTTTTGACCGAAATTCAAAGATTATTCACTTTACAAAAGACGAAATTTAATTTACAGAAAAATATATATATACGCGTTGACTTGAGAACCTCCTCCTTTTTTGTCAGTTAAAAAGTAGCTATCCATAGGAGTTCTAAAAAATATAATTAAAAAACCAGATTTTTAGTAACTAGCAAAAACGTGCTTGATTCCTAGACACTGTTGTTGTGAGTATGAGACCTTGAATTTGTCCATCATCTCTTCTCACACCAGGATCTTTTTATTTTCTAATTAAAAAGAAAGAGTTATTAAATGAACAGCCATATAACACTGCGGGCTCCTCAAAGCTACAAAATGGCAGTAAACCAAACATTTTGGCTAGAAGCTACAACTTTTCCCGCCATTGTAAACGCTGGCAGGTCTACCGTCGAAGATAAAAACTCAGGCCCCAACGTTAGTGGACAATAAACCAGCTTACGTTTACTACGTAAATAAACGCAAAGCCAGGCTTCAGATAGCTTCAGATAGGCAGCGGGCACATGGGCGGTGGGCAAAGTATTGGCCGAGTCTGGACACGTTCCTGTTGCCCTGGGTAACTATTTTTTTGTTCTCAGAAAATGCTAAATTAATTGTTAAGTAAATTGTCGACCAACTTAAATTGTCCGTATAATACGGCAAATTGACGTAGGGTGTCAATTTGCTTCACCAATAATTTCCCTGACTGTACCTAAAAGAGCTAAATTCTGGAGAAATATTACGTAATACCTACCTAACCTACATATAATTTGAAAAATTGAAAATGGTTCTACTTTAAATGTTTATTCAACTTTATTCCCTGAAATAACAAATCCTGTTTTCGGTGCATTGAACTGCCGTAAGGAGAGCTGCCCACCATGACGTACGGTGCTGAGACGTGGACGGTCACGCAAGAGGCTGTGTACAGGGTGAGAGTTGCACAGCCGTGGAGCGTTCCATGCTCGGCATAAGACTTATAGACCGAGTTCCAAACGTCGAGATCCGAAGACGAACGAAAGTTTTCGTTGTGTAAGTTCTAAACGCTGTAGGAAATTCACAAGCATCTCTTCAAACGGCATTATCTCCGAAGTAGCGTCATCAAGTGTGTACCTAACCTCGGTCGCCTACCATTAGTCGTCCCATAAGGCCGCATAACCAGGCTTGTACACATTTGATGTTCCGTGTGCCGGCCGCGTGCCAAACTGCCGCCGCGCAGTAGCGCGGATAACACGCCATTAACGAGCCGTTGTTTATGGGGACGCAATAATCATGCGAATTTGGCGATCACTTCGGACCTATGGGCGCCTGGTAGTCTCTTAGTTAGAGGTGATGACATTGCCTTTCAGTTATGATTTTAGTAAGCAAGGAAATTGTAATTAAATGAAATAAAGAAATAGTAGTTTATGAAACTGTTATTAGTTGTTAATAGGTTTTGTAAATATTCGTACGCTGCTTTTAACGGTGGATGTGTCCTGAACATTTTTTATTTATTTATTTAAACTTACACACACTATCTTTACAGGATGATCCCAATACAATAGTGGTTTGGAAACACACCACATAAATTGAAAAATCAACTTAAGGCTAATACTTAAAAATCTAAACTTTAAAAACACAATCTGAAGTCAGACTACAGAATTATAATTATGTACTTAATAATTAGGTATCAAATTAAACTTTTTTTTAATGTTAAAAATCTTAACCTAAAATATAAAATATTTACCATAACGTAAAATATAAAATTGGCCATAACCTCTTCTTTGCTATAATATCTTAACCTAAAATATAAAATCAGACTTAACACAGAATATTAACATTTAAATAAATATAACTAACAAAGTTCAACAAAACTTGCGACTTCACTCAGATTGCACGAACATATGTCAATTCTCTCATCACTTCGTTCAGTACACATATTGTGCGGGTGAGGGGTGTGAGCAGCAGGCACGGCCAGCAGTGGCGGTCGCCGCCGCCTCCACACGTACCGGTCTGGCTCGCACAGCTTCAGGCGACGCAGCACACCCGGGTTATGAGCTACTCCACGCAGGAGCTTTAGCGCATACGCCGCGAGCATAAATTCCCGGCGCACTCTGAGTTCGTTGTACCCCACCATACCCAGTACAAACAGTGTAGGATACATCAGCGGGTAAAATGGGTAAACCCCATAAAGTTTAAAATACAAGTGTCTTGTAAATTTATTCTGTACTCGCTCCAGCATGACCTTGTATTTCGCTTCATGAGGAGCCCAAATCTCCGCACTGTGTTCCAAGTGACTCCTTACCAAAGCGTCATACAGCACCCTGAGCGTGGTAACGTTTGTGAATCCCTGCGACTGTCTCAGCATGTAATCCAGGTTTCTGTACGTCTTCTTGCAAATCTTAACTATATGATCCCTGAAAGTTAGATCCGGGGTAAGCAGTACTCCTAGATCTCGCACCTGAGACACGTTGAAATAGAGTTTATTTTTATGGCTCCACTTTACTACTCTATCTATGTCTTCCTGCAATCTCTCACAGTCCGACTCACCCTTGACCTCGAGCATAACTCTACTTACCAACCTCGTACCATATCCTACGAATAAATATATTTGTCTTAAAACCCGAGTGTGTATACCGAGCCGCTGGCTATAATAGTAGGCGATACTGTGTATAGGCAGACCGCATAACTAAGACGTAGCCCGAGGTAGCAGCGCGGTGAGGGAGGGGTGTGGTGACGTGGTGCAAGAGCTCAGTGATTCCTCAACTTGTGACAACTATCACCTCCTCCACTCGCACGCTCCACCGCACGGCTACCTCAGGCAACGTCTCACTTATGCGGTCGGCCTATAGTTGTATGTTATGTGCACTTTCATACACTACTTTATCTCAACTCATGCAATTTCATCAGTACCACAGTAAATCATATCATAAACTAGCGACCCGCCCTGGCTTCGCACGGGTAGCCCGATAGCAAATAAAAAACTTCACAGGGTCACCCGCTGGGCTATTCTGAAGATTGCCTGAAAATGTCATCAAAATCGCTCCTGCCGCTTTAGAGCCCATAGGGAACATACACATCGAATTTTTTATACAAATAGATATAGCGGCCCGCACTAACATTCCACTGCAGCGGTACGCTCCCCTGCAGCAGCCTCCACCACAGATATGTAACACTAACATTATATAAATAGATATAGCGGCCCGCACTAACATGCCACTGCAGCGGTACGCTCCCCTGCAGCAGCCTCCACCACAGATATGTAACACTAACATTATATAAATAGATATAGCGGCCCGCACTAACATGCCACTGCAGCGGTACGCTCCCCTGCAGCAGCCTCCACCACAGATATGTAACACTAACATTATATAAATAGATATAGCGGCCCGCACTAACATGCCACTGCAGCGGTACGCTCCCCTGCAGCAGCCTCCACCACAGATATGTAACACTAACATTATATAAATAGATATAGCGGCCCGCACTAACATGCCACTGCAGCGGTACGCTCCCCTGCAGCAGCCTCCACCACAGATATGTAACACTAACATTATATAAATAGATATAGCGGCCCGCACTAACATGCCACTGCAGCGGTACGCTCCCCTGCAGCAGCCTCCACCACAGATATGTAACACTAACATTATATAAATAGATATAGCGGCCCGCACTAACATGCCACTGCAGCGGTACGCTCCCCTGCAGCAGCCTCCACCACAGATATGTAACACTAACATTATATAAATAGATATAGCGGCCCGCACTAACATGCCACTGCAGCGGTACGCTCCCCTGCAGCAGCCTCCACCACAGATATGTAACACTAACATTATATAAATAGATATAGCGGCCCGCACTAACATGCCACTGCAGCGGTACGCTCCCCTGCAGCAGCCTCCACCACAGATATGTAACACTAACATTATATAAATAGATATAGCGGCCCGCACTAACATTCCACTGCAGCGGTACGCTCCCCTGCAGCAGCCTCCACCACAGATATGTAACACTAACATTATATAAATAGATATAGCGGCCCGCACTAACATGCCACTGCAGCGGTACGCTCCCCTGCAGCAGCCTCCACCACAGATATGTAACACTAACATTATATAAATAGATATAGCGGCCCGCACTAACATGCCACTGCAGCGGTACGCTCCCCTGCAGCAGCCTCCACCACAGATATGTAACACTAACATTATATAAATAGATATTGCGGCCCGCACTAACATGCCACTGCAGCGGTACGCTCCCCTGCAGCAGCCTCCACCACAGATATGTAACACTAACATTATATAAATAGATATAGCGGCCCGCACTAACATGCCACTGCAGCGGTACGCTCCCCTGCAGCAGCCTCCACCACAGATATGTAACACTAACATTATATAAATAGATATAGCGGCCCGCACTAACATTCCACTGCAGCGGTACGCTCCCCTGCAGCAGCCTCCACCACAGATATGTAACACTAACATTATATAAATAGATATAGCGGCCCGCACTAACATTCCACTGCAGCGGTACGCTCCCCTGCAGCAGCCTCCACCACAGATATGTAACACTAACATTATATAAATAGATATAGCGGCCCGCACTAACATGCCACTGCAGCGGTACGCTCCCCTGCAGCAGCCTCCACCACAGATATGTAACACTAACATTATATAAATAGATATAGCGGCCCGCACTAACATGCCACTGCAGCGGTACGCTCCCCTGCAGCAGCCTCCACCACAGATATGTAACACTAACATTATATAAATAGATATAGCGGCCCGCACTAACATGCCACTGCAGCGGTACGCTCCCCTGCAGCAGCCTCCACCACAGATATGTAACACTAACATTATATAAATAGATATAGCGGCCCGCACTAACATTCCACTGCAGCGGTACGCTCCCCTGCAGCAGCCTCCACCACAGATATGTAACACTAACATTATATAAATAGATATAGCGGCCCGCACTAACATGCCACTGCAGCGGTACGCTCCCCTGCAGCAGCCTCCACCACAGATATGTAACACTAACATTATATAAATAGATATAGCGGCCCGCACTAACATTCCACTGCAGCGGTACGCTCCCCTGCAGCAGCCTCCACCACAGATATGTAACACTAACATTATATAAATAGATATAGCGGCCCGCACTAACATGCCACTGCAGCGGTACGCTCTCCTGCAGCAGCCTCCACCACAGATATGTAACACTAACATTATATAAATAGATATAGCGGCCCGCACTAACATGCCACTGCAGCGGTACGCTCCCCTGCAGCAGCCTCCACCACAGATATGTAACACTAACATTATATAAATAGATATAGCGGCCCGCACTAACATGCCACTGCAGCGGTACGCTCTCCTGCAGCAGCCTCCACCACAGATATGTAACACTAACATTATATAAATAGATATAGCGGCCCGCACTAACATGCCACTGCAGCGGTACGCTCCCCTGCAGCAGCCTCCACCACAGATATGTAACACTAACATTATATAAATAGATATAGCGGCCCGCACTAACATGCCACTGCAGCGGTACGCTCCCCTGCAGCAGCCTCCACCACAGATATGTAACACTAACATTATATAAATAGATATAGCGGCCCGCACTAACATGCCACTGCAGCGGTACGCTCCCCTGCAGCAGCCTCCACCACAGATATGTAACACTAACATTATATAAATAGATATAGCGGCCCGCACTAACATGCCACTGCAGCGGTACGCTCCCCTGCAGCAGCCTCCACCACAGATATGTAACACTAACATTATATAAATAGATATAGCGGCCCGCACTAACATGCCACTGCAGCGGTACGCTCCCCTGCAGCAGCCTCCACCACAGATATGTAACACTAACATTATATAAATAGATATAGCGGCCCGCACTAACATGCCACTGCAGCGGTACGCTCCCCTGCAGCAGCCTCCACCACAGATATGTAACACTAACATTATATAAATAGATATAGCGGCCCGCACTAACATGCCACTGCAGCGGTACGCTCTCCTGCAGCAGCCTCCACCACAGATATGTAACACTAACATTATATAAATAGATATAGCGGCCCGCACTAACATGCCACTGCAGCGGTACGCTCCCCTGCAGCAGCCTCCACCACAGATATGTAACACTAACATTATATAAATAGATATAGCGGCCCGCACTAACATGCCACTGCAGCGGTACGCTCCCCTGCAGCAGCCTCCACCACAGATATGTAACACTAACATTATATAAATAGATATAGCGGCCCGCACTAACATGCCACTGCAGCGGTACGCTCCCCTGCAGCAGCCTCCACCACAGATATGTAACACTAACATTATATAAATAGATATAGCGGCCCGCACTAACATGCCACTGCAGCGGTACGCTCCCCTGCAGCAGCCTCCACCACAGATATGTAACACTAACATTATATAAATAGATATAGCGGCCCGCACTAACATGCCACTGCAGCGGTACGCTCCCCTGCAGCAGCCTCCACCACAGATATGTAACACTAACATTATATAAATAGATATAGCGGCCCGCACTAACATTCCACTGCAGCGGTACGCTCCCCTGCAGCAGCCTCCACCACAGATATGTAACACTAACATTATATAAATAGATATAGCGGCCCGCACTAACATGCCACTGCAGCGGTACGCTCCCCTGCAGCAGCCTCCACCACAGATATGTAACACTAACATTATATAAATAGATATAGCGGCCCGCACTAACATGCCACTGCAGCGGTACGCTCCCCTGCAGCAGCCTCCACCACAGATATGTAACACTAACATTATATAAATAGATATAGCGGCCCGCACTAACATGCCACTGCAGCGGTACGCTCCCCTGCAGCAGCCTCCACCACAGATATGTAACACTAACATTATATAAATAGATATAGCGGCCCGCACTAACATGCCACTGCAGCGGTACGCTCCCCTGCAGCAGCCTCCACCACAGATATGTAACACTAACATTATATAAATAGATATAGCGGCCCGCACTAACATGCCACTGCAGCGGTACGCTCCCCTGCAGCAGCCTCCACCACAGATATGTAACACTAACATTATATAAATAGATATAGCGGCCCGCACTAACATGCCACTGCAGCGGTACGCTCCCCTGCAGCAGCCTCCACCACAGATATGTAACACTAACATTATATAAATAGATATAGCGGCCCGCACTAACATGCCACTGCAGCGGTACGCTCCCCTGCAGCAGCCTCCACCACAGATATGTAACACTAACATTATATAAATAGATATAGCGGCCCGCACTAACATGCCACTGCAGCGGTACGCTCCCCTGCAGCAGCCTCCACCACAGATATGTAACACTAACATTATATAAATAGATATAGCGGCCCGCACTAACATGCCACTGCAGCGGTACGCTCCCCTGCAGCAGCCTCCACCACAGATATGTAACACTAACATTATATAAATAGATATAGCGGCCCGCACTAACATGCCACTGCAGCGGTACGCTCCCCTGCAGCAGCCTCCACCACAGATATGTAACACTAACATTATATAAATAGATATAGCGGCCCGCACTAACATGCCACTGCAGCGGTACGCTCCCCTGCAGCAGCCTCCACCACAGATATGTAACACTAACATTATATAAATAGATATAGCGGCCCGCACTAACATGCCACTGCAGCGGTACGCTCCCCTGCAGCAGCCTCCACCACAGATATGTAACACTAACATTATATAAATAGATATTGCGGCCCGCACTAACATGCCACTGCAGCGGTACGCTCCCCTGCAGCAGCCTCCACCACAGATATGTAACACTAACATTATATAAATAGATATAGCGGCCCGCACTAACATGCCACTGCAGCGGTACGCTCCCCTGCAGCAGCCTCCACCACAGATATGTAACACTAACATTATATAAATAGATATAGCGGCCCGCACTAACATGCCACTGCAGCGGTACGCTCCCCTGCAGCAGCCTCCACCACAGATATGTAACACTAACATTATATAAATAGATATAGCGGCCCGCACTAACATGCCACTGCAGCGGTACGCTCCCCTGCAGCAGCCTCCACCACAGATATGTAACACTAACATTATATAAATAGATATAGCGGCCCGCACTAACATGCCACTGCAGCGGTACGCTCCCCTGCAGCAGCCTCCACCACAGATATGTAACACTAACATTATATAAATAGATATAGCGGCCCGCACTAACATGCCACTGCAGCGGTACGCTCCCCTGCAGCAGCCTCCACCACAGATATGTAACACTAACATTATATAAATAGATATAGCGGCCCGCACTAACATGCCACTGCAGCGGTACGCTCCCCTGCAGCAGCCTCCACCACAGATATGTAACACTAACATTATATAAATAGATATAGCGGCCCGCACTAACATGCCACTGCAGCGGTACGCTCCCCTGCAGCAGCCTCCACCACAGATATGTAACACTAACATTATATAAATAGATATAGCGGCCCGCACTAACATTCCACTGCAGCGGTACGCTCCCCTGCAGCAGCCTCCACCACAGATATGTAACACTAACATTATATAAATAGATATAGCGGCCCGCACTAACATGCCACTGCAGCGGTACGCTCCCCTGCAGCAGCCTCCACCACAGATATGTAACACTAACATTATATAAATAGATATAGCGGCCCGCACTAACATGCCACTGCAGCGGTACGCTCCCCTGCAGCAGCCTCCACCACAGATATGTAACACTAACATTATATAAATAGATATAGCGGCCCGCACTAACATGCCACTGCAGCGGTACGCTCCCCTGCAGCAGCCTCCACCACAGATATGTAACACTAACATTACTGAAAACTGTACTTTAATTGAAAAAAGTTATTTTAAAGCTTGATTTCATTAGGAAAAGTGTGTTTTAATAAAACTTTTTAATTTTACGTGGATAAAGTCTATCATTTTTCAAAGGTTTTGGGCAATTTTGTTCATTGTTTGTGAGAAAGGGAAAAAGAAATTTAAAAAAAAGTATTTGTGATTTGAAAAGTCGAGTTCTTTGTTTTGCATATATCTGAAAGGAATTTTTTAAAATAAATTAAGGATGTATTCATGGAAAATCACTAAAATTCGTAAAAAGTTTTCAAAAAATGATGCGCGACTGACGAATAAAATAAGACGCGTAAAAAAAATAATCCTGAAGTGCGGCGATACTCTAAACTTACTTGATCCCTAGACATGTGTGTACAATATCTTCATTAAGTTATCAATGGCGAAATAAACTATATTTTCGAGAGCGCAAAAGTCCCAGCACCTATTAATAGTCTGACACGAATGGTTTAGCGCCACGAAAACTATAAGTAATTTTATAGTCACACAGACTTTTTTTTTTTTGTGGATGGGAATTCATCAAATGACTTCTCCCGCTCTGGGCGGAGCGGGAGGGCGTGTCAGACTTTTACTGACTAAAACCCACTCGTGTTCCTTCTGTTGTCTGTGCCGGGGCCACGGTAACTCTTTCGAACATCCCGCAACCCCGGCTGGCATCGGTCCTAGCGGACCCCTTCAATGCTGCTGACATCTCTTTGAGGCGCGCGTGGAACACAACGCGCCGTCGACTCGGGTCCTTCGGTCCTTGGGTCCATCGGTCGGCCTGGTCCTTACCGGACGGCGAGCTACCCATTGCTCGCCGTCCGCAAGCCCGCGCCTACGGTGGCCGGGAATCGGCTGCCAATTCCCGACGCCCAGGGCGTCTCCTGCGGCGACTAGGGGCGTGAGGGTGCAAAGCTTGCCTCTCCCTCACGCGCCGATCGCTTCCGCGAGGACACAGCGGTGCTCCGCCCAAGCCGGGCAGACCTCCACCGTATGCCCCACCGTGTCCTATAGTCACACAGACTTAATGTTTCAATTTTTCAAGCTTTCTCGCAATTAGATAAGAAATTGACAAAAGAGGGTATTTTTTCGTACACGGAGCCTTAAGGGTCAGTTATAGGAAATCGTGTTATGGGTTTTGGATAAGTTTATAGGTATAGTAAACTTAAGGTAGTAGCCACGAAAAAAAAAACGTCTGACTAGCTTAAGAGTTTCACCAGTCAGTGAAAAAATCGGATTGAGGATTAACCCTTTAGATGATTGTTAAAAAAAACGTTTGACATTACTAAAAACGTGCTAAAAGCACTGCCGTATTACTACTTTGGCGTAAATAAGAAGTCAAGATAATTAAGTCATTATTTAAATAAGTACTTAATAATAATATGTATAGTAATAAATAATTAATATTTTTTAAATAAATAATAAATAATGGATGAATCGCTTAAAGTTGTTGTTGTGATCAGTGTTTGTGAGATTTATGTGGGAAGGTGGAAAAAACATGACACGTGCAGATTACAAACTCGGAGATCTATGTTTCGGGAGATCTGCAGCCGGTCAAGATAGTTTTTATTTTTTTTATTTGAGATAGGTTTGATCTTGACTCTAGTCTAGGTCAGAGATGACAGAGACAAAGTCGACGATGGAGCGAGCTTACCCAGAAGGCACTGGCACTCCCACATACCGACGGAACACAGCAAGCTGCTTGGCGCCAGACTCCGGTGGGATGGTGGTCGCGAGCCAGGCGGCCCCTTGCGGAGCCTACCACCGCTAAGTGGGATCGTTCAGCCGTACCACGGGCAAGCCCGTGGTGCCGTTGCCCGGGTTGGACCACTAGGAGGTAGATCCCAACCACCCCAAAATACAAAATAAAAGTTTAATACCAAATTGGAATACCACAAATGTAAGGGTCACTTTATTGTGTTGTTAAACGTACAGTTTGGGTTAACAGGCGTAGTACAGTGCAATGGAATAGTTTAAAATAACAAAACAACTTCTAGGTAATATGTAGAACGAACAAAAAATCCAGCTTTAACAGAAATATATTCAGCATTCATTTTAAACAATATGCGCACAAAAAAAGATTATTCAATACGTGCTCTATCACAAAATAACACATTTATGATTTACTGAAAAAGAGACGTGAACCGAGCGGTCTCTAAATAAATTGCTCGGAATATTATTCACACCAAAAAAAGCTCCCGTAATAAAGTGACCAAAATTGTTACTGTTATTAACTTAACTATGTATTCATAATACCCTATAATTTACCCACACGTATTTTAAATATTGTCGGAGAATTCACCCCTAAACTTCAATTTAGACAAACGGCTACAAATCAACTTTTTATAAATACACTCCCCAAAAAAACCATAAAAAAATAATTGACCATAATTTCGATTCAGTCAATCGCCTTATACCAATTACGTATTCCGAGAACGAGCCATTCGATTTGTTACAACACAAACATCGATTCTATTGTATTCGAATGTATAATCTTCTCAACAATCGATTGATAACGATCGCGATCGTGTGACATCTCGATTGGATGCGGGTGTTACGGGACTTATCTACATGAATTTATTTACGGCTGTTCCGATATCATATAATCGGCCTATAGTGACGTGAAAGGCAGTGAACCAATTTGGTGTTACCTTCGAAAAGTTTACTTATTGCAAGAATTAAAACAAAAACATAAATTACTTTGAATATGATATTAAGTATAAAATACCTACTTGTTGTCTACACAATGAGCACGCTAACGAGACTTGTGCAACTTCAGTACTTACGTTACATACTTACTGTTATAACTTTATCATTTCATGTTCTTTTTAGCGGTTGAAATCAGTGCTGTCACACAAACAACAGTTATCGAAATAATCCGCAAAGTTTGTTGTATTACAAAGTTTGAGTAGTCTGCTCCGTGCCGCGTAGTTTACGAGCATAAGCGACTCACTTATGCTAATTAGATGATTCCAGCTTTACTGAGTTGAGTTGACAATGAAATATGTAGTAACAAAGCAACGACTCGAGAACACGTCCCATACTTTGTGAGATTTCTTCAATATAAAGTTTAAGTGCACAATATTTATGCCATCTCTAATTCTAGACATCATAGATACTTCGGATAGAGGCTATGTTCAAAAATGTCAACGAGCTGATTCACTGTTTACATTGCACTGCGTGTCTTGGTCTCGTTAGTCCCCAATTCGTAGCTGATCGTAATTCAGTTACAATTGATATCGGAAGCTGGTTAATCTTTTCATCTCGCAGCTGGTGTATTAGCTCTTTTAGTGGCACACACCACACAATCAATTGATTGACAATGGCACGGTTTTCGATTGATTGGGTCTCACACGCGTGTCGCGATGGAAGATAATTGCGGGCATAATGTTCCATGTGGGTACTCATGAATATCAGCTGTTGTACTGCGGTATTACATATGGTTAATTATGATGTAGTAATGATGAATCAGGAGTTACAATCTCATCTTATCTTAGCATTGACTTGACTAATTTCTCTATCGTTCAACTATTTGCAAACATTGTTAGTAACTTACTTATCTCATTTACCCACCTAAGTTTAAACTATTGTTCATCTGTCTTTGTTAGATCTAATCTAGACCAGAATGCATTGTCGTGTATTATTTCGGGAGCCGGTCGCTTTCCACCGTCTCACCCATACTTACCTTTGTGCAAAGCTGCTTTTACTGGGAATTTCACACAGAGTTTACATTACACTAGATAAGGCATTGGCATACGGTATTTCAAATGAATCTTATTTATTTTATAGGTACGTTTGTAGGTATGTTTAATAACAATAATAACTTACTCAAACATCTTACCAACGCAATTTGTATGTAGGTCCCTAATTCTTGTTAAAATTATAATGATATTTGCTGTCTCAGTTCTAGAAATGTATAAATATTTAAATACACCTATTTCATTTTATGTTTATTCAGGAGATCGCTGCCTAGCACATTATAATTTGATACAAGTCAAATATTTCAGTAGAAGTAAACCTACGCTCACTGTTCATATCCAACTACACAATCAGATTAACTTAATTTTGAACTTGGATATTTCTATTAATCTATGTTAGTCCTTTAATTCATCATCATCTGCCTAGCCTTTTCCCAACTATGTTGGGGTCGGCTTCCAGTCTAACCGGATGCAGCTGAATACCAGTATTTTACATGGAGCGACTGCCTATCTGACCTCCACAACCCAGTTAATGGGTAATACGATACCCCTTGGTAAGACTGGTTGTCAGACTCGGGCTTCTGACGACCCGTAACGACTGTCAAAGATACACGAATGACAGCCGGGACCAACGGCTTAACGTGCTTTCCGAGGCACGGAGGGTTCTTGATATGTAAAGATGGTCACCCATCCACGGGCCAACCGCGGCAAGCGTAGCTTAACCTGATCGATTGACCCGTGCGGCTGTTATTTCTTAGCCACAAGCCCCTGTTAGTCCTTTAATTACTGGATAAAAATCTTACATTGTAAGCATTCCTCAGCTGCAGAACAAACAAAGGCAAACCAAAACAAAGAGTCGTCAACTGTCAATGATTCACCTTCAAATAAATCTTGATACAATAAATAACAGGCAGCTCTAATCAGACATCTGTCAAGACGCAATTATATAACAATTGTAACAATCGGAACAGAACAAGGAGTACGTTTATCTGCGATCGAGCTGGGCGCGGGTCGTCACCGCGCGGGAACAGCCGCCATGCGTGCCGTATCGTCGCCGCCCATCGCTCGCCTGTTCCCGCCATAGATTGCTCCGTTCGGTACATTCCATTACCAACTACGTACATATTTGACTACGCTATGTTGTTATTAATTCTTGATATGAGCTTTGTTCAAATGTTGCTCGTATTAACACGAATTTAGTATCGTTCAGATACATCGCCTTCCGTGCCGCTGAGCTTTGTTCCTTCGTAATTTATGTCTAATGGTTAAAACGATGCTATCTTTTCTACTCTCAGTATTGTGTGTTATTTGAAATGTACAGTTTCCCTCACGATGTTTTCCTTTAAAACTTGGAGGGTTTGCTCTTGGTTATTTGAATAGCTTTTGACTCGAGTGTCTCGGGAATGTTTAGATTATCTGTCGCCTTCATTCCATTATCTTCTTAGCTCCTTGTCATGTTCCAATTTGCAAGACCAGTTCGTGATTTTTGTGTATTAATATGTAAAACATTATAATACAGACAAGATTCCAATAGATTTACAATACAATACAGATTTATGATTTGAGATTGAATAGATAAACGATTGCAGATAAGATCTGACCAGCAATAAATTTGCCACTTGCAAAACACGAGCTATGCTGTTTTAGAGCACACTTCCCGTTTAACAATTGTGTTTGGAGACAGAATATGCAGAAATTATGATATTAATCAATGGTGATCGCCCCGAGCTTTGTGCGATGGTGATAAATTGTGAAGTTGAAATATAAAGTACCAGCTAGCAATGAATGTGTTGACGCTTCAGTTGTGTCGAAACTAAACATGTGTAGAATGACAACGTTCTAGACTGTCGTACTTAAACCATACGTACTACCAAAGTACTGACCGTATCTAACAAAGTTCTAAAAGAGTTAGTTGTTGCGAATAGAAGAGAATTTTCTATTAATTAACGAGATCAAAAACCTTTATCAAAAAATATTCATCTAAAAACAGTAAGTGCTTGGCTGATATCCCATTTTCCAGGAAAAAAATAATCATCTTCCGTAGGTCAATGCTAAGTTACCTTCTGGGCAAAAATAACATGCTGTTACAGACGACAAGTAGGCCCTAGTGACGACTTGTTACTGCAAAGTTTGTTGATGTTCAGTTGTTTTGTTCATTACATTTACGTTTTTAGTAAATGTTAATTTGTTTAACATCTTGGGATACGCCGTCTACAAACTCAGCAGTAAGGTTTACTTGTAGTCCAGTCATTTAAAACATCGCAAGTCGCAAAAAATTGCACTGCACTGATTTTTTGGGATGTTGTTAGGATATAGATTATACCAATAGTGTAAAACAAAGTTTGAAGCTTCGAAAGCACTGTGCTGCTGTACTGCGTGGCGCTTGGAAAACCTCAACATTTTCGGACTTCTTTCAGTTTTTGAATAATAACTTCTAAAAGGTGCATCCTACGGAAAAAGTCATCAATACATTTTTAAAGCATAGAACATTCTTTCGAAGCTGCAAACTTGGTTTTACACTATTAGTATTTATCATAACAACAACCCAAAAAATCAGTACCTAAAGTGCATTTTTCTGCGACCTAACGCGATTTTTGTGTCTACGGTGACTGGCATATTTTTTTTTCTTTTGAACAAAAGAAACTATTTAAAAACGTTACTTTAACTATTTTCTTTGAGTTCAAAATGCCAACAAGGAATATTGACGTCAACGCTCACTATAATAGTACCTACAGCTGCAGAACAGTGCGTCATCTATGGTAGTCATATTCCCAACGTGGCTGGCTTATCAGCTTCAATTAGTGGTATATAATGTAGGTACCCTTTCATAGTATAATATTCCACAAGAATTCATTCCCACTTGATCAAATAACGTGTGAGAATTGCACATGTGCAGAAAAGGTTTTATTTCAGTTTCAAACTAGAGCACTTTTCGCCACGATAGATAAATTATATTCCTCACTAACGGACGCTTTTAAACATCACAGTGGCTTTCAGTCAAGCTGCGCCATCAGCACTTCATTATCGGCCAACCCTAAGCAAATCCCGACATAGGAATAAAGGGACACCTCCACAACGCTACTGCTAGCTCGCTATTAAGGAGGGGCGCATGTTTGTTGTAATGTAGATTCCAAGACAAATGTGTCTATTTCCCAATGTTTGCTCGATGCCATTGTATCCACTTGTTTGACGAGGGATGTGGGTGCAGCCATCGGTTATGTAATGAGTAGAGTTTGGGTGATCGAAGGGAACTTAGAAGTTTTGTTTGCTAGTGTTGTTTGAGTGGCGACTAATAATTTTGGTTTAATTGGGCGGTGCAGCGACCTGCACTCCACTCTATCCGTTACTAATTATTTTAGCTGCTTCCTCGGATCTAAGCTAACCTTTGCCTTTTCCTTCAGTTGTGTATGTAGTGTGTATGTCAGAAGTGTATATTGTTCTGTTCTGTTCTGTTATTCGTCCTTTCAGTGAACATATAATAAAGAATATGTATTCGGTATCCATCTAACTATCTATTTTTTTCACGATCTTGCTCTTTTTCTGTTTGCCTCTATTTTCCCTCAAATAATTGTGTTACTAAACTCACGATCTGCTTTAGAAGTAAGTTAAAATTACATACCTCAACGAATACTAACATTCTATCATTTTACAAGCCGCGACAAAGTTTTTGTTCGCTTCTAACTATAATTAGTTAGCTCTTTATGCGTGATTTGTGACTATTTGTGACTATTTGTGACTATTCAAACTTGCATGTCATGTTTTGTCCACATACCTGAGTATTAGGTACAGTGACGTCTACCATGACCTACATATTTGTAAGCTCCGCTCTGCATATTTTGTCACTCTGATTTAAATAAATCCATGGCGCGCCGTGCTTGCAGTATTAGATTGCAAAAAGTTCTGACGAGTCGAATGACATTGCAAGACTATAAAAAACGACGTCTTAGATAGGTTGAAATAAAGAGACTAAGTATAGGCAATCAATCAAGATACGTGTATGTTTAGAAAAATGTAACAACTATCGTAATTTTGTAAATTGTTTTTTCTCCTCTATTTGCTGATCCTTTATCTCCAAAATAGACATAATTTATGATCCTGCAAGTCGCATTATATTTTGGTCACGAAGCGAGTAGGATTCCAATCTGTATCTGGACAGTTCGTTTTAAAATTCAAACTGGACACAAATATCCCCGTCGCATCGTACATATATAGGATCTCCTTTTGTTATTATTTATGTTTCGGCATCGTGTAAAAGTTTCTTAACATTTAAGTATAGTTTCTTTTTTCTAAATAATTATTTGTAAAGATTGCTTACCTCCATGTCTTTAAGGCTAACCTAGAGTAAAAAGCCAGTTCCGAGTTCAAGATAAATAAAAGAAATGCCCTGATACACAATTCGTCTGCAACAATACATAAGCCTACTTTATTGCTGCTTCCGTCACTAAATTTTGGTTTATCATAAAGCCAACAAACAACGCGAAACCGTACACATTTAAACTTCAATGTAATACCATCAATTCTGAACGCACATTCAACAAATTATAGGCACAGAACGCTGAGCCTACAATTTAGTGGCAGCCGAGCGCGCAGTGCCAACACCGACAGAAGTGCGCTACGAGCTGAAAGAAGTTAAGTCCAGCGTTATAGTTGCCGCTTCACATAATCCCCGTGTTTTGATACCAACCTTTATTTGGCTAGCGGCAAATGTGTTCGCATAGACTAACAACTTTATAAACTCACCTCAATCACACTGCCTATTTTATTTGAATTTTCTTTTGTAATATTTTAGACTGTGACCCGCTTGAAGTCGAGCAGTGTGAACAAGACTCTCGCAATTCGCATACAATTTCCCCCGTATTAGGGGCCGGGATGGGTCATACGCAAACATTTGCCCAAAAATTACCCGCTGCCTCTAGAACCGACTCCGCTGAATTATTGAGACGTCCCGTTTTAACACCAGATGCTATTTAGATGTTCTCATGTTTATTAGTTTGTCCCTCGTAATTTGTCATAGACCCGTTGATGGCTGTAATTTAGGGCATCCCATGAAGCGTTGATAGAATAATGTTGGGGAAGTTTGTCGACCAAATGTGCTCTCGGAAGCATTAATCTTCCCGAATATTGCGTAAGCATCTTTAATCTTAAGTTCCGGAACAATGAGTTCTCGGAGCTAAGTCTAAGTTACACGAACTATTTATTACTTAGGAATCGTAACCGTAAGAAATCACGGACAAAAGATCCCGTAAAGTTTTATTATAAGTATCGATTGCTGATCCGACATCAGTTGGTTAAAGAATGGTTCCAAAGCCGTCGCTATCATGAATGAGTCTGCCTGATAAAGGGAAATACCTGTAGAAATCAAACGGCGGAAAATAAATGTTGTCGGAGGCGAATGGCGCGATGGCGGGGAGCAAGGAATCGTTCGGTAAATCGGATCGGTGCGGGCGCGGACTTGTCGCTCTGCTATGACATTTGTAACTTCGCTACCTTCGCTACTTTGTCATTGTCACGGTGTACGGGGTCTTTGCTTCGTCAGTTTTTCTGACTGTTTAATTTTTTAGAGCTTTCTGAATTACGTGTCATATGTTACTTGACACGCAAGTCATGTGCCTTTTAGCACAATATGAGCTTATCACTTTATTTTTCTTGGATCGATTTTGTAACATTGTAGGAATGCAACAATTTCTTGCATATTGCTTAATAATGACCGACTTACGAAACTTTTGTTCGTCTTTAAATCAACCTGGAGATATCGCTGTATTCCTAATCGTCAAAAACCATCTAAATGGCTGTTTACTACATTTTACAATCACCATTATATTATCAAGATGACCGCCGCGCCGTAGAGATAACTAGCCGGGTAATGTTATTACCGCCTTCATTCATAAATGTACTCGTAATTTACTAGAAACGAAGAAACAATTTTATTCAACCTTTCATTTTATTGATTGTAAAATCGGACGCGTTTTACGAGTGCAAGTGTTAGAGAGCGGAGCAGGTCGTTGAAACAAATTGAATTTTAAAAAAAACGCCTTTTTAATAAACAAGCTGAGATCAAAGCGAAAAAAAAGATTACTGGGCAAATGAAAGCAATTTATAAAGGCTAGATAAACAGGCTGGTTTAAATGAAATAGGGGAGCTGTATCTTTTTACACAGCTCAATGAGTGCGAACAAAGTCGGCGGTATGCGTGGCCTGAGCGCCCGCCGCGCGCCGGCCCGCCGGCCCGCCGGACCGCTGGACCGCCGGCAGTCCCCTTTGCTTCCTTATCTCGATTCATTTTCTCTGCTAATATTTATTGCTCTGCTGTGCACTGGTGTTTACTACTGTTGTGACTTTGTGACGCTGGGCATGTGACGTCACTGTATTACGAAATATCCTCTGAGGCATTACTGATTGGAAATTGTTTAATGGATGGTGAAAGTATGGTTGATTACGATCAGAATTATCATTAACTGCTACTAATATTTTGTCTTCTCCTATTGATATTGTAAACGTTTATTTTTAAATTACTAGTTTGTCTCTAGGTACTCAACATTTTATAGTATTATAAGTATCCAATAATGCCATAAAGATGTTACATCGATAACCATTAAAATGCTTACTTGAGACCACCTGTTCTATTAACATAATTTATCACAGTATAATTATTATCTCTCATCTAATAGTCCCAGAGATATTGTTTATACATCTAAATACTAATCGTTACATCTAAACATAATAAATTCTCAAGGCAATGAAAGTAAATAAGATTAACTCAAAATAATATCACGACTATAATAAAGGAGACAGTTTACGATCGCGGCGGACACACAAATCAGTAATAACTCGACTTGATGATAAATTTAACTAAATGAGTCAACGAAGCGTGGGCTTCAATAAACTCAAGGAATTTCAGGACTTAGCTTCAATCAAACTTGAATCGAGATTGATAAATTGATAAAATAATTCACATTAAACATGAATTCTGAGTTCTAATGATATTGCTTGGTTCCGTGCAACGATAAATGTTCGGAAGGATAGATCAATTTGACCAGTAAAATTGAGTAGATGTGCATAAAGAATATTTTAAAAGAGATGCTAGTTTTTAGAATAACATGAAATATGAGGATAATATTTTATTGGAACTATGATAAAATGACAATGGCGGTGCCTTGTAATGAACTTTACAAATATGAATTCTGGGATGACAAAATAAGCAAAATGATGATGATGCTTACACGGGACTTTTCAAAAGCCGCTTTGGGGCATTCAAACGCAACCGTTATTTCCGTGCGAAGCACCAAACGTGATGAGGCAGACAGATAGACCTTTTAGAAATCTGTTCGCAAAATAAACCTGACGCAATCCTAAAACGCAAACTTATCAAAACATATGCGTGTATAAATCCACAAACGACAACAAGCGACTCAGGAAAATTAAAGGCCGGGCCGCAAATGTCGCGTGCAAGTGTTGACGTGGCCAGCGTGACCTGACCTCTCACACATCTCCATACGTCAGCCGTGTCGGCTATTAGCGGAGGAGCTTAATGAACGGTCGGGGGTTTCATTAGACTGGTCGAGGTAAATTTTCTTAACAGCCCAGTCGGTGCCACACGCCGCCGCTGGTCCTAAACACACACACCCTTCTGCGGACAGATAATTTGTCCAAACTTTGGCGGCGATCAAGTTTCCGCTTGCATAGTTTCTTTATCCGTTTGTAGCACAGCCCCAAGTGAAGTGTTGACGAGCCGAGGGATGTCACCGCTGGGTTCTTGTTTTTTCGATTCCTTTTGTGATTGAAACCGTTCTGCTTATTTTAGCAATTATAGAGCCGAAACGAATAACTTTGTTTTGACATTTAAGTTTAAATGAACAACCTGTCACGCAACATATCATTCTTAAAAAGAAATCCTCATTTTTTAACTCCGAATCAGGCCAAACACGTTGCTCTATTTTAGTCAAACTCAGATCGTGATTTGGATAAAGAAAACAGGCAACTAAGACAACAGATAACCAAGGAAGCCATATAGAGTGATCATTGAGGTGAAACAATGTGTTGTTCCCATCACGAGAGGGCATTAGAAAGCGAGCTCATTGGCGCGTCACCAGCGCCAGTAAGATCAGTAATAAACACTTGGACGGCTGTGTGTCAGTCCCGCGGTCCGCGGTCACGATCCCGACAACTGCGGGAACTATGCCCGCCGCACTATTTCGGTGGGAGATGCGGCAATCGACACGAGAGCGAAGTTACTCTTTATGTTTCGCCCGTTCAACCTCCTCTTCGCTGAATAATTTTATTGTGTTACTTGTTGTTTGCCGCTTATTTCGTGTGTAGTTCGTAATCTGTTGTGAATTTACACGTTGTTTAGTTTTCAGTGTGTGCAGGACAACTTTAACTTTATGTAAAGTAGGTCCTCTTCTGTAATTAACAAACAAAGTAGGGATGGAAACGCTGGCACAAGAATATAATCGATGTCCTGTTCGTTTACGTTTAATGAACGAGCTTTACCAGCTTTCCATTTTCAGGTACCTATACTTAGGTACATACTACATAAGCATTATGTATGTGCCCTATAAACATTATGTATGTGCCCTATAAACTAAGATGACCCTATTCTGTGCTATCTTATTTTTGACGAAATATTTGTGCTACTTTAAGAAACTATATACTTAGCTTGCTACTTCAACATTGCGTCGCGACGCTCGTTGTGATTTATAGCTCGGCGTTCGTCTGCGGCTCGCCCCGGTGCGTTCATCTTTATTGTTCTAATCTTCACTGTTTACAAACTATTGTACCATTTTAAAATTATGAGCTGCTCAGATAGCACTCCCCTCCACATCGCCGCCATCAATATCAAGTTTTCTGATAAATTCTAACTTTATGTTACCTTTTAAGTGTAATGGTTGCTCAGAATCTGTTTAGCAATGTTCGGGAAATGTATCTACGAAACGTTACTGTTGATTGTGAGTCCAGTCCACATTGTAGTATTGAGGTCAGGGGGTCAGGGCGTGAGGTGTGACACCAGTCGAAAATCTAATCAGCACTCACGAGACACAAACGTGACCGACTCCCGCGCACATCCAATAACAAGTTTCATATCCAGGAATAGAGGCTGGTGTTTATACCAGCCTCGTATACCTAACCGCGGTTAGTTATAACAGCGGTCCTAATACTTCACAGTTACAATAGAGGCTGGTGTTTATACCAGCCTCGTATACCTAACAGCGGTTAGTTATAACAGCGGTCCTAATACTTCACAGTTACAATAGAGGCTGGTGTTTATACCAGCCTCGTATACCTAACCGCGGTTAGTTATAACAGCGGTCCTAATACTTCACAGTTACAATAGAGGCTGGTGTTTATACCAGCCTCGTATACCTAACAGCGGTTAGTTATAACAGCGGTCCTAATACTTCACAGTTACAATAGAGGCTGGTGTTTATACCAGCCTCGTATACCTAACCGCGGTTAGTTATAACAGCGGTCCTAATACTTCACAGTTACAATAGAGGCTGGTGTTTATACCAGCCTCGTATACCTAACCGCGGTTAGTTATAACAGCGGTCCTAATACTTCACAGTTACAATTCGCAAAATCACACTGATCGAAGTTTGGTCATAAGGCCGCAAATTGGAGCTCGCCCCAGGCTCGGAGTGATTACATTAGAACATCACGCGTCACCTCGACTCCAATTTGAAGGGTCCAAACTATTTGTCCCAATCGAAACCCATTTGGAATTCAGATGGAATCGAAACGTCTAATTGCTTTCGGTTCAGCTCTTCGCATACTAATCTGTGACTGTGGTCGGTCCTCGTATACTACGTGTGCCTTTGTCGACTACATTTACTAGTACTACTAGTATTTCTGTATCAGTATTGATAGCAGTTCTACAGAATACCACTGCATGAATTTAAACTTACTTGTTCTGCGATCCCAATTCTAAAAGCCAGGAGAAGTTTAAGTACGAAATATTTCTTGAACTTTTCCGATTACAATCTTGTTTCGAATAAATACAAATGAGAGTTTTAATCAGTGTCGCAGAACAAACAAGTAATAACAGTAAACACCGCGCACCGCAGTGCGGACTGCAATTTTTTTCCGACTTCAATATTTACGAGCTCAAAACATCGGGAGTCGGGACTTGGTATTGGTGTCGCCAACTCGCGAGTAGGTGACCGCTCGCCGACAACTCATAAAGTGGAGGAAGTGCCTCAGTTCACCCCCTCGCCCCACTTCTTCGCCTCTCCCCTTCACAACTTTTCCCAATTCCACCACAAACTGTAAATAAAGCAAACGATCCGATAACGTGGCTGCTCCAATTTGGTGCACGGACGAAGGGATATTTCACTTTCGTTTCGGCGATACTAAGCTATTTACATTTCGCGCTACTGCTGGTAATATTTACGCCTTCATTCCACTGAAATTGGAATGGATTTAACAAGGTCACGCCGATTCTGATTGCTTGAAGGAAACTGAATGTTCCTACAAACAATTATTAGAACCCCGGAGAGCAGCCGCTTCTGATTAATTGACTGGAATTGATTTAGAATTAAGTTAGGAGGAAAAGATGGAAATGTGACTTACTGGTGAATATTATTCTCATGCATGAATTCACCAGCATGTGAAGCGAAAATCAAAATAAACTCAAATTAGTTTACTTTAGGAAATACATGTGATCCATCTGTGTGTGTTGATGATATCATTCTATTTTTAAGTTTTCATTTTCCCTATAAAATTTATATAGACGTGAATGAAAACAATTTATATAGACGTGAAAGGAAACAATTCGCAGAATAATTTGTTCTTGATTACAAACTAGATACTTACTATCGCAAAATGCTAAATCGAAAAATATAGTATATAAATGTTATGTGAACAAAATGACATCTAGATCATTTTATGGAAATACCTATGTAATGTCTTTTGTGATGCGCACAGCAAAAGAGTGGAACTTTCTGCCTGCGTCTGTTTTTCCGAACGCATACAACCCCGATCTCTTCAAAGTGAGAGTGTACAGGCTTCTTCTGGGTAAGCTCGCTCCATCGTCGACTTTGTCCCTGTCATCTCTGACCTAGACTAGAGTCAAGAGCAAACCTATCTCAAATTAAAAAAAATGGAATTGAGCCAAACGAGAATATGAAACGCTAAAAGGCTCCTCTGAGTTTGGTCCCAAAATATGTCTAGAATACGTCATTAGCAAAGTTGACTCAGCTAACTTATATTTAACTTAGTTTAGTGTAAGTTTTTGGAATTACTCTAATGCTCTACCTTTACCTATTTATAAGTTTTCTATTAAATATTATAAAAGAGTTCATAACTTTAGCGATTTTCGGCCAAGTCGAGAACCAACATAATTTTAATTCACCTCCGAAGATTTCCCTCGACACTCGTCGACCTCTATAATGATTAGACAAACTTGAAGTTAAACAAGAATGTTCTACGGACACTGTCGGCTGCGAGGGAGCCATCACGCTACTCAATTATTCAAAAGAGTACGAGATTAAATTAAAAAAATATAAACTGTCAGCGCGGGAGGGTGTCTTAAACTCAGCGTTTGACGAAGTACAAAAGTTTAAATTAAATTTATAGAAGCGAGTGGAGATAGATGTGCGCACACCCGCACACGTCCGGCTGGCTCGAGCGACACTACGCCAGCGCGGAGCTAACTGACGACAATCTAGTTTTAATTGCAGCTATTTGTCTCCGCTCCGATGTTGCAGATTGCGTCGCCGATGGACCGATGTTGCATGCTCTTAACGTATTCATTGCAGCACTAACGGAAAGCGAACACCAATACACCGACTTTTTAAATGATCCACACAATCATATACTTAGTAATATCATCACGTCTCCTGCACCTCTGTGATCAGTGTATTAAATATTCACAAAGGCGAGCTGTGCGCGAGCATTTAAACCACTCAAACGTCGCATCAAAAATAATGCCATCATTAAACTTCAAAACGCTCTTTTCAATCCTGTAAATATTGTATTAAAATTTTATGAAATCCAATTATGGAGTCGTAACTTTAAACCGAATTGTAATGGCGATCGTAAATAACAATAATAAAATATTTGAAATGAGCATTTAGATGTGTATAGTATTGATAAGGATGGACATTAGAGGCACAGTGCCTTATTAGATCGGGATGCGCGTGATGAGCCCTTATCAGGATTATCTTTTAATTTTATTATGAGTGCTTTATTACAAAGGCTCGTAACTCGTAACGCATGTCAGGCTCAAGTGGCGTTTTTTGTGGCAGTCGGCGCTTGCGGCCGCCACTCCGCTTTTAATGACTCTATTAAAGAGATTAATAGCGTCTATAGCTTAAAAAAACATCCGAACTTTTTTCATGCTTTACAAATTTAATTAATGTCGATATGGATCTTATAACCAGACCAGTGTTTAGGCCGGCAAGGATTATAGCGGCTACTATTTTTTGCCTCGTATATTATCAAACTTGATTGCATTCATAGCCTTAAAAGTACTTGTACGATAAGGAAAATTGCGTATTACATGAGACACCGCCACTGCATTTGTGTAAAAAGCTCATTGCATGTCATATCCTGTAGTGTAATAATGCGAAACTCAATACTTACATAAATGAGACTTGTCCCATTCTAAATTACATTTAGGTAACCCCGCCCTGAACATGCGTTAAGAATATTTCATCGTCACAAATCTGAAGCACTTGGCTGCCATCATTAACAACGCTCGGCGTTTTATCTAAATGACATTAACAAACAGTGTCCCGTTTACAAATTGAAAGCTCTCTTGCATCGATTTACATTTGTTTAGTTTGGATTACGCAGTACAATACTTTGTCTCCGCACTAGGAATGTAAATTCGTCGTTAGCTTTAGCTTCAATTCGTATTAAAAGATGAGACAGCGTAAGTTGGAGTTAAACCGTTGTTACGATTTAGTGTCTGAGTAGACCGGGACCGGGACCGGGATCGGGGGGCGACTAACTGGATTGGCGTCCCCCCTCGGTTCTTCCGCGCGAGCTAGCGCCCAATTTGGCGGCTTGCTCGGGCCTGCACGTTTTTGCACGCATCCCCTTAATATGGACCTTCCGACGAACTCGCAACTGCCGACTATAAAACATGCCCCGGCATGTCACTTGATTGCTATGAAAACAACTTCGCCAATAAAAGCGCCAGTTCGATTCTCGAAATCGTTTCCAAAACATGGCAAAGGTTAATGATCTACAACTTTCTGTTCAGTTGTCTTTTCAGTACCGTTAATTAAATTTGCATGCAAAGTGGGATTTTCTCCGTTTTTCAGTCATTTTACTTGTTTCCGTGCCAACAAAACTAACAGCGTCGTAATTATTAATGGAAAAGAGACATCCGAAATACATTTCTATCCGATACATTAAACGAGACTCGAAACGCGAGGTAAATTAAGAAACGTACAAGCTTTTACGAAATTAGAAATTATACATTCAAAGGAAAAAATACAAACAGACTAACAACATATTCAAGGAGAATTCCCAAACGCTGCCGGTGTCCCGCCCGCGTGCCGGGCCGGTGCCAGCGCGCGGCGCACGCCGGCTTGTCTGCGGAGCCGCGGCGACTTGATCCACTGCTCGCAGCTCGCACTTCGCAGTCAGTGGCGCTCCGCCTGCCGACCAGACGGTACGTCTCTACGCTTCTCGCGCGCGAACGCAACGAATTCAAACACGATCCCATCGCCGACAACTACGACCGCTACACAACATTCATTAAATATTGTCCGTGTTACTTTGATTTTCACTTAATTTTTCTTTCGTGTGTTTTTTGTTTGTGTTTCGTATTTCTGACATCTTATATTTGATTCCGTTAAAGAATAGAGGAGGTTGTTACCGTGAACAGCTTCGGGCCGGACGCATCTACTGTGAGTAGGTACAATGTATCGCAGATTGGATTGAACATTTAATATGAGAATATCGAAAACGATGCGCCTGACATTCCATTGGTATAATAGATGCGATTCATGAGTTCATGAGATATAGAATTCAGGAAAAATGATTTTGAAAATGGGAGGAAAGTCGCCTCCGGGTGTGAAGACGGTTGAGAAAGAGGGGAAGAAGGAAGAGAAGAAAGAGACGATTAAAAAGAAATGGGAGAAATGTGAGGAGAGATGTCCAGGGGATCCGTGGGCTTACTGTGTGGTGTTATGGTGTGCTTGTGCCATGAGCCTGATCTCGAGCGGGTACAGCCTATACAAGCAACAGGGGCTGCAAGGGCGGCTGTCGCTGCTGGAGGAGCAGCACCTGGCGCTGCGCAGCGCAGTGCTGGAGCCGCAGCAGCCCCTGGTGGAGCGGCTGCGGCGCGAAGTGCTGGCCAGGCCGCCCATGTACTGGCGCCCAAGGAGGAGCATCCGCGACTACGGAGACTGCGTCTGTCCACCAGGCAAGTGAACTGTTATACATACGAAACTTAATCACTTATGCGTGGTGATTTCATTTATAGCAATATTATCGAGTTAGATAATGTGTAACTAAAATGTTTTGATTGTAAAATTTGTTTATTTTCATAACAAGCAACAGCAAACATATTTGTAGCTCTTACGGTTGCAAAAGGATCTCGAAATCATCAAATATTGTTGTATGAATATTAGGCAAACATTTGTAACAAGCCTCTTTAGTTGGCAAGCATCCCCGATTGTATGTACTCCACCTGTACCAACGCCAACATTCAACTGATCAACTTAATCAACATCGTTCAACAAAACATTCCCAGATTTAATCATCTCTCAATTTTGTGTAAACTTTGCGTCGTCCTCGATTTGCTAGGTCTGTTACTCGTACATCATGTGAGCTCATCTCGTATTCATCACAATTATTATTGATAATGATTGTGTTATTAATGAAGATATTGCGATATTGTCGATATTTATAACCAGCTGGTCACTCATGAGCTAAATTAAGCTGGTAATAATCATTTATAATGCATTGAACGCGTCCGGTGTTAGTCAAATTTTCAAATAACCGTAATTTTGTTAAACGAATGATCGCAGTTTACACAGATTGCCAATTATGGCGTTTACATAGTTTTTAAATTGTAGGGTCCAAGGGATCCCTTAACAGTAACTAACACTTCACGGGAGGGGTTCGAGCCAATCTTTTCGGAGCTATTAAATTCTTTCCCTTCCAGCAGCCACAATACGCAGTTAATCCGAAGTTGAAAGCTGTCACTAACCCCATGGTTATCAGGCGGTACGGCTCGAGATGGAAAAAATGATAAACGCCGGGTGGCGCGAATACGTGTCGGGGTGACGACTCAGTTCGAGGGTCCCCGGGACCCGCCGGCTCGGGCCCACAGCTCTGGATAATAAAGGAGTTGAGCTTTTATTACGAGTTGTTGTTTGGCCCGATATTGTTGCTGAATTTGAATTATGTCGTTAGTATTCTGTTCGCAGTCCGCCAGTTTATTTTGATGATTACGAATCTTTTGTTTTTGTTTTTATATCTCATAATTTATAATAAGAAAAGTTACTATTGAAAACGTTTGTTAGAGCGGGCACGTTTGGTTGGGGTCACTTTCGTTGTGTGATCGAGTTTAATGGTGCGTTTCAAGAATATTTGATCGTACGTGTTCAACCGATATTTTGGGTGAGTTAGCAGTGTAATATGGGAACCAATGTTCAATCAATAAAACATAGCGGTGGGTCGGGGTCCGGGGTGGTGACTAGAGTGATAGAAGTGTCGCGTGTCAAGTGTCGCGTGTCAAGTGTCGCGTGTCGTTGACAGCGCCGTGTGTAGTTGGGTTATTGGCTGCTATGGAGTGGCCGGCTGTTGGCGGCGCGGCGGCTCGCTGTTGGCGGCGCGGCGGCTCGCTGCTGACGGCTGTATAGGCGGCCGGCCCTCCGCGGCCGCCGCCGGGCGTGGACCACGCATTGTGCTGACGCCTTTATGTGCTCGTTGTAAAAATACGTAATTGATTTAATTGGACTCGTTTAAATATGTGCAGTGGATGGAAAATTGGGATATTGTAGGCTCTTGATATTGTGCGTTCAAGTTAATTTATGGCGGGTCATCAGCCATCTGATCACTTGTGTATTTCAATAAGTACCTACAATATTGTCGTCAATCATTCGGTGGAGATATGAATTCTGTACAAATAATGTACCTACCAACTTGAACCAACGTGCAACACAGACAGAGCAAACCAACATTCAATACTGACTCACTGACGTCGTAAAGGGCCAAACGTGAGCGAATGTCTCACGCGTCACTGTACACAGAACGAAGATTTAGTAGAACTGATAATGTTCAGTTCAGTTCACGATACAAGTATACATAGAGAGACAACAGTAGTACTGACGGTGACTGAGGCGGCACCTCCGCTCCTAAGTTATTATCTAGTCAGATTATGTATTCAACGATCATTCAAAATCAGAATAGATAAATGTAGGACAATCTTTAATAAGAGGTTGGTGCGTGTGGGAGGCAAAGAACATCACATAGATTCTTATCGCAGCCACATTAAAGCATGACGTGACACACTTGTATCTACACTTGACTCCATCTGCACCGCACTGTGAGTGTCCAACAAGTTTCTATTGTGTAAATTATCCTCTATCAACAATATCCTATTAAGTTTGAGTTAATAGATAGTGATTGCTTATTCTCTCAATAATTCCTAAGTACACTGAAGTCCTTAGAAGCCTTTGTCAACATTGGCTTGTAAACTTGAATCTGTGCCAGCGATTTATAAGGTGTTTTGGCATATAAATAGTAGCCGGGTCCGAGGTAATAGAAGCTTAGCCTTAATATATTATATTCGTCGAAATAGTAAAGGTTTGACTGTAACTCAGTGGAATCGGTTCGATAGAGTCTTCTATGACCTGCACGGCTACGACAATAGATGTTCACGGACTTTTATGACCTGCACGGCTTACGACAATAGATGTTCACGGACTTTTATGACCTGCACGGCTTACGACAATAGATGTTCACGGACTTTTACAGTTATTTGATAAGACTTTTTCAGTAAGTAAACCTCATGTTTGCATTTGCATACATACATTCAGAAAATGGACATGGAAATCAGAATTCACAGATTCTCTATAACAAAATCATCACGCTAATTGACAGTTTTTTTTTATGAAACTTTACTTTCTGGACCAGAACATGCAAGGCAAACATTTCACAACTAACCTTAAACTTGACAATAGCACAAAGTAGTACAAAGCTCGCAGTTATTAACACCGACAATAATGTCCACCGTACAGCCACACATCCGTTCACACGCGACTCTATCTACACTAGTTAGCGCGAGTAACTGGCGCGACTACTCGCCAGTGCAATTATCCAGCTTTTTGTTCCGCGACGTAGGCATAACTAATCCGTTGGGTCTAGCTCCATTGTTCGCTCACTACTGGAATGAATGAACGGGGCAGCGGCCGTGCGGCACTACGTATGTGTTCACGGGGTCGGTATTATTATATTATTATGAGTGTATGTGTTACTGTAAAAGCCTATCTTAGGTTTTACTAGTAAATCTTAGGATTTACCAACATGAGTTTGTAAATGTAAGAATTTTATAAAAAATCAACCACTATTAGAATGCGTTAGAAACAATATTAGATAAAACAGTAGCTACTAATGGACGTTTGTAGGATGCATCGGGACAGAGGGGCCAGAATCGTCACGCAGTGGGACCCAGAAGACGGGCGTCGTCGCCGCGGGAGGCCGAGGAAATGCTCGCGTGATGCTGATGACTTACAGGCGTTTATGGAGGATTGGCCGGAGAAGGCAACACACAGGGAATAATGGAAAGCTGTAGGGGAGAGCTTTGCCCAGCAGTGGGACAATACAGATTGATAAAAAAAACTAATGAACGATAAGCTGTTTGCAAACAAATCGATTGAGGGGTGTTCTGTTCATTCTTAACAATAATTACAGTCAAATCCTTACATTGTTTAAATTATTAGCAATTGGAATATTTATTAGTAACTAGTAAAACATAATTTTAAAACTCCTTCAAAATACTTTTTAAATAGTAAAAAACAAATAGCCAAATAAAATTATTTTCTCACAAAAATAACGCTTGCGTTGGCTAAGCTAACTAAATTAATATTTTTCTTATTATTCGCTATTTAATAAACAAATTGAAAAAACACGTCTAGGCATAACGTCTATTTTCCAACATTTATCGTATCTCTGTGGTAAAACTAAAGATTTACCGAGTGAATGGTTGTACATGTTCGAAATGAACCATGATCACAGAACAGTTTGGACTTTTACAGTTAAGAATTGGTAAATCTTAGGTTTTACTGGCAAATCTTAGGATTTACCTAAGTTCGGGCTTTTACAGTAACATATTATGCACAGAATCATAACTGCATTATTTTTTATGTGAGTGAGTAGTCGAGAGTTTGAATCTACGTACTTATTCAAAAACTCATAAATAAGTGACATGTTTGACTAACAAACGGTCGCGTTACAAATGCGAGTCGGACTCGCGCACCGAGGGTTCCGTGCTTCAGTTTTTTTTAGTTCAGATAAGTGAAAATATTAAGGGGATAGATATACACATATATGCAAGTTTTATAATGCCTAAAAGTATATGATCCACTGACGTAAACAAAATCAGAAATATATATGATATTCTTCAGGATATATGCTAGTTAGATAGTATGTTAAAAACATAATATAACTAAACGAAGATACCTCTAAAAATTTCTTTTAACGATTAAAAACCATACTAATATATAAGTACATACAATATATGCAATCATTCAGATTATTCTGCAAGCAACGTATTAACGTAATAGTGTTTTATTTTTTTAGTTCAATCAATTGATTTTTTGTCAATAGATAATTGCGTTATATTTTGTAATAAATTACCAGCGTTGTGTCATCGCGCTTCTCTTTCTTTTCTATGCAGTCCGACAGTGACCGCGCTTTAGGCCGTCCTTTAAATGAAGAATATTTTTCGTCTTAAATTTTAAAAATCACAAAGATAGCTTTGTATTTCATAATGATACTGTGAATAATTACAAAGTATTTTTTTGCAGTTGCAGAAAATCGCCCATATTTAAACAAAATACCTTATAAATCGGCTTTTACAGTATAATGGTACACGATACACAGACGTTTCAAATTGGTAACTTGTTTAGTTGTTGCGATAGAGGCATAGAGCTCGTACAAAAATGGTCTAAAACTAAAAACTTTTACAGCTCCCTATTTCTTCATTTTTAAGACTAATTTTTTTTAAAATTATTTTTGTACTTTACTCAGTGAGTTCTAGATAATGTCACCCCACATGCCAGGGTAAGAAAAAAAATCAAAACCAAAAGTTGATTGTACTGTGTGGGGGGGGGGGTCTCCATTTAGTTGATTGTACTGTGTGGGGGGGGGGTCTCCATTTAGTTGTTAACTTTATTTTATATTTGTTGTTATAGCGGCAATAGAAATACACAGTCTGTGAAAATTTCAACTATCTGTTACTGTTTATGAGATACAGCCCGCTTATAGACAGACGGATGGACAGCTGAGGCTCACTAACCTTTCGGGTACGGAACCCTAAAAATATATTATTTGTTTATCTTAACCAGTAGAAATACTGGTAAGTATTTAAGTGCTTTAAATTGTTTAATAAGTCCCTATCTTAACGAGACATAATTAGAAAATGAGATATCTCATAAATTGGTCACTATGATCTCCCCTACGGAGTAGTGTCATTCCGTCACATACGGGTATGAAGACATCACACAAATCAAATAAGATTATGATTGCCTTAACAAATAAGCTTGACGAATAATATACAGTGAATAATGATCTCTGACGTTCATTACCGATACTGCGTTTTGTTTTCAGATGCATGTCCATCCATACCTACTTCAGTAATTTGTTTGTTAAACCAAGAGTAATTCTAATATTCAATTATCCTAAAAACAAAAAACTAGTACTTTTCAGTTCCTTTTTATCTTCAGGGTTTTCGCAGTGTCCACTATTATACTCGTCGGATCTCTCATTACAACAGAGACCACAGTAAATTGCCGACTAGCCAACACATTAGCTAATCTTATTAGATAATTGAAATTAACGATAATCGCACAATCACCGCGCTATCGTTACATAATCGCGGTGCAACTGGTTGTCGAGTGGTTGCGAGTAACGCTACCGCCGCCGTCGGATGCGCTTTGCATACATGCATGTTAACCAGGCTGCTTTGTGAAGATGTTCAGGTAAGCACTAGATATCTAGACATTAGAGCAGGCCGCTAATGTTAAATGATATTTCGTTTACGTCTTAATTCTTATACATTCATCTTGCCTAGGTAGGACGAATGTTGAAGTGGCAATGGTTTACTCTTTAAAGGCTTCTTCAAACAGGCGGGACATGTGACGCGACACAAAGGCATCGCTTGTGGTGCGACACGCGGTACCTTTGCGTCGCGTTGCGTGTCGCGCCTGTTTGCAGGAGCTTTGACATAGTTTCAATGTGTAATTTGGAGTTTTTCAGTGTTCACGCTCTGGTAGAAGTTGCTTGTAAAAATAACACATGAGGTCCGATCAGCAAAGTGCTCCTTAACTCAGTTGCAGTCCAATAGTCCATAAAAGCTTATTTACTTAAAAACGGGTTGACAGCTTTATTTAGTCGGATTAATAAATATAATTATATTATTTACGGAGCTACAAAGTCACATTCAAATCATTTTTTTCAAATAGGCACACATAGGGCACTCAACATTTATAAAAAACCGGCCAAGTGCGAGTCGGACTCGCACACGAATAGTTCCGTAGCACAGTACAATTTTTAACCATACACATTTAAAAAAATATTAAACGAAGAATATTTTTTACAATTGCAAAGATTATGATATGATATTTTATAATGATACTGTGAGTTACAAAGTTGTTTTTTGCAGTTGCAGAAAATCGCCCATATATTAAACAAAATACCTTTATGAATCGACGTTTTTAGTATTTGATGATTGAATACAGTATAAGGTACATGATCTACACAAGTTTTAAATTCCTAACTTGTTTAGTTGTCGCGACAGAGCTCGTACAAAAATGGTCCAAAACTGACAACTTTTGCGGCCCTTTATTTCTTAATTTTGAAGATAAAAAAAAATATGTTTACTGATGAGAAAAGACATGATAGGGTAAGAAAAGACATGATAGGGTAAGAAAAGACATGATAGGGTAAGAAAAAAATTCTAAATCAAAAGTTTATTGTACGGGGACCATTTAATTGTTAACTTTATTTTATTGTTATTTTTTGTGGTTATAGCAGCAATAGGAATACACAAACTGTGAAAATTTCAACTGTCTACCTATTACGGTTCACGAGTTACAGCTCGCTGACAGACAGACGGACGGACGGACGGACAGCGGAGGCTTATTACTAGGGTTCCGTTCGGCACCCTTCGGGTACGGGACGCTAAAAAATGAATAGATTCTAGTCGCCGCTGCTGAAATGTTCCGTATGGAGAAGAATGGAAAGAAACTCCACCGTTACTCTTTCAAAATGTTTTACAATATTTTGTATTCATCAAATAATTATATGTGAAGACGATGCATCTAGAATAAAATAACTATACCATAATAATAGGTAAAATACGGACGGATATGTCACATGGAGGGAAAGTACCTTGAATATTGTAGATGGAACATTTTACTGAAAGAAGACATTATTTGAATTTAAAAAAACAATTTAAACTGCATTCATAGATATTTAAATAATTACATGGTTGAACCGAAATTCGAACCCGTTACATGAGAAAAATAATCACCCTGTAGCTTTATCATACCGATCGAAAGGCTTCATCATAAGCATTATTTTTTGCTAAATAACATAGTGTCAAAAATAAAAGGAAGACCATGAATTTTAACATTTTTAATACAAAATTAATCAATTTATCAAATGCTCAAAATGAGTCCCTTCCTGTTGAATACAAAGTCGCACTCTTTTGGTTATTTCGCTCCCTGTCGATTTTTTGATCTTGTTGTGGTGGATATTTATAATAATACGTCTAAGTTCTGCTTGTCGCTCGTGGACACTTTCATACTGGTTCTTGTTAACTAAATTTTTTACATAACCCCATAAAAAAAATCTAACGGGGTTAGATCTGGATATACAAATAAATAAAATTGATGTCTCTGTTTGTAATGTCAAAATAACAGCTTTTCACTAAATTCATATGAAAGTGAAAAAAAAAAAACAATGCTTAAAATATTTGTCTGTCTGCTTGTTTCGGCTAATCTCCAAAACGGCTGGACCGATTTTGACGGGACTTTCACTGGCAGATAGCTGATATTACGGGGAGTAACTTAGACTACGTTTATTTTAGAACAGTAATTAGGGTTCCACGTAAAAAAAAACCCATACAATTGTGAACAAAATCCGTTTCAAATAGGGAAGTTGTTTCCGACATCCACGTGAAACAAGTCGCGGGTACTGCTAGTAAATTATACAATTAAATTAGCAACACTGGTGTTAAATATGAAAGCTAAACAGGGCGCAATGGTTTCGATGATAGATCTACACACACTTACAGACATTCCCCAGAGATCTTCTGTTGATTTAATTTTAAAATCTTTAAAAGCCTGGGAGTTTGCATGTTGAAACCTAAACTCCAAAGGGCATGCCTTTACATAATTTCTAAGCAAAGAGCGTTGGTGAGGAATTTAAAGCTTCAGTAGGCCATAAAGTTCAAATAGTTTTTCCCTGCTTTTACGAATACCCGGAGTCGCCCAATCACTAAATAAAAACTTTTCCACTATATACTTTAAGTATTTTAATTGCTTTTAGTATTTTAATTGTCATTAAATTGCGTGTTTAAAAGTGAAAAGACCTCGGCGTAGAACTCTACAGAAAAACTAAACTTTGATCTTCGACCCGACTGTGTGACAGCAAAGACAGGGTTTTGTTGTGTACCCGACTGCGCGACAGCAAAGACAGGGTTTTGTTGTGTACCCGACTGCGCGACAGCAAAGACAGGGTTTTGTTGTGTACCCGACTGCGCGACAGTAAAGACAGGGTTATGTTTTTTTCAAACGTATGTCGTAATACATTGTATGTACCTATTAACATTTTTGTCTGTCTGTCGGCTTCTCAGTACGTCTGTCTGTCTGTCTGTCAGTCTCTCTGTACGTCTGTCTGTCTGTCTGTTTGTTCCGGCTTATCTCAGAAACGGCTGGACCTATTTTGACAGGACTTTTACTGGCAGATAGCAAATATTATAAGGAGTAACGTAGGCTACTTTTAATCTAAATAAATAATTAGGGTACCGCGTAAAAAATTAAAACCAATGAAATTGTGAACAAATAGCGCGAGCGCGAGATGCAACGCGGCGGTTCGGGGACGAGGGAGTTTTATTAAAATGTGACTGTTATTTTAGTATATTGTGTATCTTACGTATCTTACGACTTCCATGCGAACAAAGTCGCGGGGCACAGTATCATCATAAATTTAGGATAAAATCTTTATTTCATTTGTTTCCACCAAATCGTAAGAAAAGCAATAACAAAATGCATAGCAATCACAATGCAAAGTACCTCAAAATCTACATGTGATCAGCAATTGTAATATTAGTGCCTCCACCCACCGCGCCGCGGTTCAAACGAACCTAATTGAATATTTACCGAGACTCGCGGGTACATTACACGCGAGTGACATCAACGAAATTACGACCCTCACATCTGCGCCGTTTGTTTGTACGTAATCATAATCATTTCTATTTGATTTGTTCTGTCAATGTTTGTAATTGCAGTCGTTTTTATAAAAAGTTACGTTATGAAAATCCTGCAAGGAGATCTATACCCAGCAGTAGGTGAAGGGGTTGAAGACGAAGAAGATAAAAGTATTGCTACTCCCTGATGAGACCTACTCAAATAGCTTTGCAGGGACTGATTCCAACAACTTGCTCTTGGATATCCTTGTTCTCTATTTCCCACAACATTTAGCGATTGCGTGGCAGCCATTCAACATATCAATAAGATACTAAAATAAAATATTATTATATGTACATTATCAAAGAATGGTCTTTGGAATTCATCGGCAACTATTACTCAAAGCTTTGTAGCCGAAGAGCGTCCAGTTGTCTACACATTGTATTCGAGCCAAGATTTACGTCCGCCGTGTACTTCGTCACTCTAAAATAAGGTGCATGATATGCGGCAGTCATTCACGAGTTCCTGGTAAGCTAATATTGTAGGTACTACAACTCAGTTACAGTGCCCTGATCCGTTTGTGTTCCGTGTGCACTATTATTACAAAAAGAGTCCATTCTCGCAGTATCGTACATATATCATCTGCTGACAACTTAGGATTTGTTACAGGAGAATTCAAATTATTTCTATTTAAAGACGTACCAGCTGTGGGCGCTCGCGAGACGAAAACGTCTTTCATACACTACACTGGCTGTCTGCTGTGTCTTAGCCTAATATTAGGTTCATCTTATAAACATATTTTAATGAGATAAATCTAATATGATGCTGAGACTTGGGACAAATCAATTCATATCCAATCAAAACTTACAAATATTAGCGACGATGTTGCAATTAATCTAGAGTATGTACCCGTGCCACCTGCTCGTTACACGTGGAACGAAGCTGAGCGAGAAGATATACAGGAAGTATAGGAAGATATTGCGTCGGATGGAATCGAACCGCGAATCCCGCCGGAGTCTGAGTTATGCGCGACAAAATATAGCTGGTGGCAATTCATAAGCAGTAGCGATCGATTCGTATCCATACGGATCGATCGTTTAATAATAATCATATCTGTCAAAACGTGATGATGATCCTTGACCTGAATACCATCTTCACTCGAAATTAATTATCTTAATGCCTATCTTGCCAAATAGAAACAATACTAATAAGATAAAACAGGTTCCTGGTCCTTTCCCTTAGTTTTGTTAAAAATTCTTTACTAAGTCCGATGTGAAACCTACATTATTTTAAGTATTTACTTTCGCTCAGCTTTCGTGACTGGGATCACTTGGTGGCGGAGTCTCCGGGCGTCGGTAATGGCGGCACGGTGTCGACCTAATTGATTCGTCGCCGGCACCGCACGAACCGACTCCCAGCTCCCGAGGCAACGACATGCGGGAAACACCTTCCACGGCAGCATCATTATAATACTCTTCAAAAATTCAATTTACTTTTAATAGTGGTATGAGCAAAAGTCACTACGGAAACTATACTTCATACAAACATAAGTTACCTTGCAACTTTAGATCCTTAAAATAAATCAGCAGTAAAATTGAGCGAAAAGGTCGATTCTGTTGATAAATATAGTCTATAAGTCAAGGAAAGCCTTTTAATAGAAGTATGTAGTTCAAAAGCTAATTGATTACTACGCGAAGTATTACCTTCCGCCGAGTAATGGAGTAGACGCTGTTATCTCTAACGCGCTAATTATACGCCCATAATTTTATAATAATAACTCGCATAGAGGGAAAGTTTCTAAGCTTATAGTAACAGACTTTAGTAAATCGATTCCTTCGAGACGAAACTTGAGAGCTGATACTAACACGTTTAACGTGTTCCGCTCGAGATCTGATAGTCTCAAAATCCATGTGGAATTGATTATTTAATAACTTCATGTAACTTAAGACAACCTAATAACAATGTGGTAGATTAGGTAGAACTAATCAATTCCTTTGTGACTTCCAATTTAATAGAGCTTTGACTAGTTTCAGGAGATAGCTTTAGACGTGCAGGAATTTAAACAGCGGAAGATTGAAACTGTTTGTAAATTTATTTAATTTTGGCAATTCTTATGAATATGATAATGCAACACTGAACACCACAAATGTTGAACTATCTGTATATGTAACTAAAACATCTCTAGAACCGTAGAGCGCGTTAAAACTAATCAATCTCTTGTAGAAGCAAGTTAATGGAACTCAAAGTAAAATTAATGTGAACGCTCTTCAGCTGAGTGACGGTCTTTATGATATTGATTACTTTATTACTACTTATACGAAAAGGGGAGAAAGTTTATAACATTTGAGTTAGATTGGAAGTTATCGGTATCTTAGAGAAGACTTCCAACGGTTATAAACCTGATGAACTAAACGGCTGTTTTAAGAGTTTGTATATTTATAATTCTAGTTAGCCGGATGAAAAGCGATTACTTAAATAAATGTCGTGTGTGATAAAAAATACTCAATGAGATTGTGCAACCCTGAAAGTGGTGATAGAAACTGAACAAAATTGAAGACTAAACTCGGAATTTTAATTCGATTCCAGATTTGACAATTTCAGTGTTGCAACGTTATGACAAGTACTAAATAGTGACGTTGCGAAATTATTCGATATGGAAATGGAATATTTCCAGATCGATTCTTCTCGTTTATAATTTTACTCTCGTAAACTAAGTATATCAGGAAATTAAATATTTCTGAACCGATAATTTAATTTTGACGATTAATTAACGATCTGAGACTTTTCTTTTATAATTGTGTGTGAAATAAATAAAAAAATGTGATCATGAAGGAACATGACAAATAAAACAGATAGATGTATTATGGTAATAATTTATTTTATAAATTGTCGCCGTCATCGCTATCGCTGTCACTTTCTGTAACATTTATAGGCGTTGCGGATCATTACTTTTTCAGTAACAGTGAAAGCTTTTCGTGGACGTTTTTTTCTTGGGGACAAGAAAACATCCACGTCTTTTTGTGATGTACTTGGCTGAGGATCCATTTTGATGGAAAACCAAAACAAATAGATTCACTCAAAGTTCACAAAAAACTATAAACGTAACAACAAACACAACGTAACAACACTTTAACAAAAACCCAACAAAATAACAAAATATCGATTCGCAATGAAATAAGATATTCGTGCAGTCAGACTGGGAGAATGAAGCCGAATGACACGATAAACAAAATGGCGATAGCTGCACGAGCGCGCACGGGTTGCCAATACTGAAAACTATCTAGGCTCTTTTATTATAAGTTTTGTTTTTAATATAAAAACAAAAATATTAACTTTTTATAAAATAGAGCAGCGATTACTAATTAATAAATAATTATTATGAATAATTATGTATTTATTTAAATAAAAATCAATAATTTAGTCTTTAATTGGCACACTGATGGCACACACACTGATTGTTTATCGATTTTTGTGTTCATCACTACACTATTATATGTGGTATCATTATTTCACAAAATGACAGTAGCTAATGTCAAATCTGGAATCGAATTAAAATTCCGAGTATAGTACACTACCAATGAAATTAAATAAGAGAAGCTCGTGTCTAAGTAATAACAGCCGCACGGGTCGATGCATCAGGTTAACCTACGCTTGCCGAGGTTGGTCCGTGGATGGGTGACCATCTTTACATACCGAGACTCCTCCGTGCCTCGGTCAGCACGTTAAGCCGTTGGTCCCGGCTGTCATTCGTGGATCTTTGACGTCAGAAGCCTGAAAGACTGACAACCAGTCTTACCAAGGGGTATCGTATTACCCAGTAACTGGGTTGTGGAGGTCAGATAGGCAGTTGCTCCATGTAAAATACTGGTGTTCAGCTGCATCCGGTTAGACTGGAAGCTGACCCCAACATAGTAGGGAAAGGGCTCGGCAGATTGACTACCAATAAAATTAAATAATGTACGCCGCAGAACCCAACGGAAACAACAATTATGGTTCAGGAAAAGTACTGTAACTAGTACCTACCTATAATTAAACATAGTACAAGTACCTGTGATTGTAAATATTGTCATACTAATTGGTGTTCTACAAAAGCTTGCGCTCTCTTAGACCGTGCAAAGAGACATGGCGTTTCACAAGTTAGAACCTCGCTCCTGCCGCGATGTGGTGTGAAAGTACAACATCCACGTAAAATTAATAACTTTGCGTTTAGTTTAACTGCTCAACGTGAGGGAAATCTCGGTGTCGGAGCGGGAATAAACTAATAGATCCGTCCGAGGTGCGCACGCGCTTGCCTTACTAAGTGGCCGCACGCTAGAGCAATGTTAACGAAGCTGCATTACTGAGGGTAACACAGTGTGGAAGATTTACGAATATTTTAAGATTCGACGTTGAATTTCAAAAACGAACCTGTTTGTACAACGTTTTCTTTAACATATTTTACACACGACGTTGCCCTTATTGGATTGGCTCGCGTCGCACGGCTAGCCATTTGAAAATGAAGTTTTAATATTTTACTTTTACTAAGGTGTTTATTTTGTCATCTCATTTTCTTAAACGTCTAACTCAAAAATACATCTTCAAAAATCAAATTCTTGGTCGAAAGGTAAAGTAAACTGATACCTGTTTACTAATTTACATTTACACTCAAAACAAAAAGCGCAGTGATGCTCATAAGCGGTGTTGACTCAATCAATTGTTGAGCAGCAAGCATTGAGCACGGTTCAAGTTTCGTTCTTCAGTAATTGAGAGCTCAAACATAGTATAAGAAGATACAGAAGGGCGAGTCATGGTCATCTCTAAGCGGTGACTTGTCGGGTTCTGGCGGCGTAAGTAATAGGAGCAGCACCACCTACCAGCTACCAGTTAGCTTGGCGCTTGATGAGTAAGTTTGTAACTGTAAAGTGGGAACTGAAAAGAACACAGTGATTTGACTTTTCGTTCAAGTCTGCCGGTGTGATTTCATTCGCCAGTTAAACAGTAACAGGCAGTTTTTCTTTGTTTGGCAGCCCCTAGTCCATGTTCGTATTTAGCCACCGCATGTAGACCTTCTGTGCCTGTCCACTGCTTCTCAATTCTATCGCCCGTGAGCCCCTAATGAATGCCTTGCGTATACGATAGATACGTTCCTTCACTTAAAATTCCTGACTTTGTTGACTTTGTTCGGTAATAGGGAAATTGCTTTCGATGCGCGTCTTGAGTTGTTGCTTGATACGTTTCAATTAAATTATCTCTTTGTTTAATTTCCTTAATTAAAATGCTAAGCTCGATTGTTTGATTGCTTTGCCCCTATTCGTTCTAAATGGTAAATTACTTTTTTCGGTTGGTGAGCACGGAATTACTTTTGACATCAGAAAACAGTCAAGCTGCTTTTTTATTAGAAGAAGTAAGTACCTAGTACATACATAGTTCTAACGAAAATTCAATAACAAGTTAGGAAAAGATGGAAGCTTTTTTTTATATTTGCTTGTCCCTAACTTCAGTCACGCACATGCATGTTAAGCTCATATCCAGCAAACAAAAAGTAAACACAGATAATCTGGACAACACACGTCATGTTATCTAAACTTATAAGTGTACATTGCGTGTTTTTTGTGAGCGGCAGTCGGCTGCTAATGAGGTTGGCAAGCGTTGGAAGGTGTGGTCCTGGATAGAGTCATTAGCCCTTCGTAGAGTCGACTTATAAAGAACAGAAGGACCATTTTTCATATCGTGGATAAAAAGTGCACTCTTAAGTGACATGCGCGTAGATTCTTGAAGGAAATTGACATAAATCGTAATGCATGAACATTGCAGATCAAAGATCTAACACTACAGGGAAACAGTCTTACACGATTTTGGTCGCAGATGTCACTTGATCCTCATCGTTCATTAGGGCTATTCTGTAAGGTACACTCTTGGATGTCCTAGTTATTTAATTTAATTTGGATTACCTCAATGCTGATCGTTTGAAGAATTAATGTTTAGAACACTGTAGTTTGTCTCAATATTTTTCAGAAAAAAGTTTCTAAGGAAAAACTATCTCTTATGCGTATGTCGCAGATGGATTGTAGAAACCGCTGTTTTACAAAACCGCTGTTTTACAAAACCGCTGTTTTACAAAACCGCTAGTTGCTTTACGTAACAGCGGCGTTATGGATTATCATTGCGCTACGTTTTACAATACTGCTACCCACGTTTAGACGTATTGCAGAATGACTTATCTGCAGTCACAATAAGCGTTTGGTGTCAAAGTCAAATCGTTTATTTCAAATAAGCACAAAAGGCACTTTGGAACGTCAAAGATTGACAAGAAAATAGAATTGATTCTAGTCGCCCCTTCCAAAAGATAGTCTCGTATGGGGAAGAATGGGCAAAAAATTCCACCGTTATTCTTTTAAAATGATTTACCTACAATAATTTGTATACATTAATTTATATCATTATATGTGAAGACGATGCACCTAGATTCAAATTACTAAACCACAATAGGTAAATACGATTAAAAATGAAGCGATGACATGTAAGTTAATAATGTGATAGATACGAGTACATGCTGCTGGCATTCACATACAAACAAACATTGTAAAAGTAGACGGTTTTGGAAAAAAAATAACAAGGAATAAGTTATAGTAATCAAAGAATGTAAAATCAATGTCATAAAAATAATTAATTATATAATTTAAATTAGCAACCAGTTTGATTTTGTCTGACTCTAGATAGTCCCATGGAGCAGGCCCAGCTTGTTTTGTCTGACTCTAGATAGTCCCATGGAGCAGGCCCAGCTTGTTTTGTCTGACTCTAGATAGTCCCATGGAGCAGGCCCAGCTTGTTTTGTCTGACTCTAGATAGTCCCATGGAGCAGGCCCAGCTTGTGTCCAAGCATACTTATCTCGGATATAATCCTCTTATTTGTAATATGCTGTTTACAAAGTGTACTTTTAATATGAGTTAAAATTTTCTTTCATTTAATTGTAATATATCACAAGGTATTTTATTGTAACATGGCCTCTAATGCCGAATCGGTCGCTATAACAAAGATATGGCATCTTGACCAATCGGTTCAGGTTATGTTAGAACAGTGGCCAACCTCGCGCGAGCCGAGCGAGCGAAGTGAGCGGTGCCGCGGCAGCTGCCGGCGAGCGCTACTTCTAAGTTGGTCGCAGTAACTTGACTATTTAGTATTTTTAGGACTGACGTTCATAAAACTTTAAAAACTTTATATTAAAATTGTCCAATCACTGTTTTCACTCGAGTTAGGGGCATTTTCACTCATATTATTCGTTTTATTTATTTCTGTTTCTTAGTATTGTATAATTACATAGCACATGTGTGAGCACTATGCACCTACCTACTATAAAGCTACCATTAACTGGTTACGTCTTTTAGTGACTTGAATTTGCCCTGGCGACTGAGAGTATGTCATGCTCACTCAAACGTCTCGCTGGTGGTGGCGTGTGGGTTGGATCATTAAGTACCCTTCAAAATGGTTGAGCTGAATGGTGCTGATCCATGCGTCATGTTCGTGAACGGGCACCGTCAGTAGGGACTGGTCATCTCTTAGCTGCCACGGCTTATTTTAATTTTTGAAACGTTTTTGGTTTTTACCTTTTTGTTGCGGACGCTTTTAACGTGCACGTCTTTCTACATTGTTCTCACATACTTAATTTCAACATGAATGATGTAACCAATATTTTGTAACAATATTTTTATTTAAAAGAGTGTCCGTGGAGTTTCTTGCCCGTTCTTCTCCATAGAGATCTACGCTTTGGAATGGGCAACTAGCTTCAACTTTCTGACTAACTGACCGACTCTTTGACAATTCAAAAGTGCCTGTAATTGGTTTATTTGAAATAAATGCTTTGAGTTTGAGTTTGACGCCATTATTGTTGTCATGCATAACACACAGAACCACGAGCGTCAAAATATATAACTAAAATCTGCCGTTTCATTTCACGCTGTTTTACATAACCTCTAATCGTTGCACCGCTACATTGATAAATGCAAAACGTTTACACAATCCTGCGTGTTAAAAGTTCAGTAATCATGTAAAACTGCTAAACGTCGTTCAGTTGTTTTACATAACGGAGCTGTTCAAACAACTAGCGGTTGTGTGAAACAGTGGATTCTACAAACCATCTGCGACATGTGAATTGGTCTTTCATTAAATACTTTTTGTTGAGAAATAATGATCTTTTTGAACTTTTTATCTGGTGGTATACTAATACCACCAGATAAAAAGTAAGCACTTAGAGACGTTTACAGACGTAAGGGAAAGCTGTTGGCTGGTAACAGACGCGGATATCGCGCGTTACGGCGCGGTTATATTTATAGCCGCGCGTTTACAGGTCCGAGTTAGGCGCACTGGGTGACTTGTTAGGCGCACTGGGTGACTTGTTAGGCGCACTGGGTGACTTGTTAGGCGCACTGGGTGACTTGTTAGGCGCACTGGGTGACTTGTTAGGCGCACTGGGTGACTTGTTAGGCGCACTGGGTGACTTGTTAGGCGCACTGGGTGACTTGTATACGCATCGGTTTGTTATGGCTGCTATGAAGTTTATTTGCAAGACTTTGTCCTTTCTTCCTGAACTACATCAAAATTTAGTTTTGTATCTATGTAAGCTGATAGGATAATAATTAATTTTTAGACACATGGCAGTGTTTCAAGCCAAGTTCGTAAAGGAAAATGGACGGTTACCATTTTTTAACGTCTGTAGAATCGGCTAAGTCTGCTTACGCTAGAACCGGGAATGCATTAGGTCATAGTAATGTCTTAGCCACATTGCACCAGTGGCTACGTGTAACCACTGACCGCATGCATCTGAGATCACAACTGACATAGGTACCCTACAATTAGAGCCTGTACAATAAATTGATTTATATTATGTTTCCCGTTGAAACAACACTTAAACCACTCAATTATGCGTCGACTAATGTTTTAAATACTTTGAATTAATGAACGTAACACCAAGTTAGGGATTATTGGTGGTTGTTGTGTTATCGGTCGATCGGCGGCGCACGTGGTCTAATGGACCCGCCAGACGGCTGCACGTGGTCTAATGGACCCGCCAGACGGGTCTACAGTGTCAGACTGACTACTATAGTGTTGTAGTCAGCGCTAGACTATGATACTTACGATCTAGATTAGTTAATTTGTTGCGGAGAGATCCGTTCGTATGGGTGCGGCGCAGAATAGGTGCTACTACCAACTTTCGTCAGATTATTAATCTATACAAATAAATAAAATTGAAGTGACTGTTTGTAATGTCAATATAACAACTTTTTACTAAATACATAAGAATGTATATACGGTACTTATAACAAATAAGCAATTTTTAAAATTTTCGTCTGTCTGTCTGTTCCGGCTAATCTCCGAAACGGCTAGACTGATTTTGCCGGGATTTTCACTGGTAGATAGCTGATATTACGGGAAGTAACTTGGGCTACTTTTATTTAAAAAAAATAATTAGGGTTCCGCGTAAAAAAAAATAAAACTCATGAAATTGTGAACAAAAAGTCGGAATTGAAAAATTAATTTTGCATTTGGTAGGCCAATTCTTGAGGATAGTTATAGGCTATTTAACATCACGCTACGACCCTAAGAAGCCGAGCAAAAAGTAAAAAGTCAGAAAGAACATTAAACGAAAACGAAGTAAGAGCGCGGGTGGGCGATGCATCGCGACGGGTCGGGGGACGAGGGAGTTTTATTAAAATGTGGCTGTTATTTTAGTATATTGTATATCTTACGATTTCCACGCGAACGAAGTCGCGGGGCACAGCTAGTTGCTCTATAATAGCAACCTCATCTTACTGAAATCATCAATGTGAGCTTTGTTTATTAACGCAATTAAAAATTTAAACTTTCTGAATTTTCTTTATAAAATTAAAAACTGTGCAATCTACAAACCTAATCCATCAAAAATTCAAAAGTACAACTAGAACTTTGATTACAAATGCTCCCCCTCACAAGCCTCCCATCAGCTGTGACAACACACCTGACACGCTAGTGGAGTGCCCCGACAACACCTGGCCCTCCGCTCGTCCTCGCACTCGTCGACAACGTTCGCAAACGTCACAAGTAGGACGGCTCCAAACGCTATTCAATCCCTGTCGTGCACTTATCACGTACGGCTCTAAAACAAATCCTTTCGAGGCTCGTAAAACGCTCATAAAAATAAAAGCGAGTCGCCATCACGGTAACGCATTGATAGGCGCGACACGACACACGACCGCATCCGTTTGTTTTATTTCTCCACGCTGATTGCTTGTTTGCGCAGCGTGCCAGACTAACGACGCCCGTGTTACTACGCAATGGTTACAGATTAACTATTAGCTGAATTTGGGTCGTTAAGCCCATTGTTGTTTTAAGTTTTATTCGGCTTGCTTTTTAATTGTTTTAAGTTTTTATTCAGTTGCGAGCTCTGTTATAGTTGCAGCCATATAATTGACATACGAATGGAGGGACCAGTAAAAAGCCAGTAATGACAAATGTTACGTGGTTTGGTTCGCCCCTCGGCACTCGGTATTATAGTAAAGATTACAGCTAAGCCTCCGTATCACGGCTCTTGGATCGCTTAATAATGAAGATGGATGCGTGTTCACTGAATTTATATTTAACGACGTTAACGTTATTATAAGTTATAGTTCATTCTATTGTTTTAAATAATGTTTACTTTCGAACAATATCATTATGATGACTAGGGAATGTACAAATCAAAGGCGAGTGAAGTAAACAGTAAAAACATTAGTAGGTTCTGTTCTTAACAGGTGTCTGTATAAATAAACAATGTATATCTATACAAATAAACAAAATTGAAGTGTCTATTTGTAATGTCAAAATAACAACTTTTTACTACATCCATAAGAAAGTATATACGGTACTTTAACAAAACAGGAATTTAAAATATTTTTGTCTGTCTGTCTGTTTACTCCGGCTAATCTCTGAAACGGCTAGACCGATTTTGACAAGACTTTCACTAGTAGATAGCTGATGTTATGGGGAGTAACTAAGGCTACTTTTATTTAAGAAAAATAATTAGGGATCCGCGAAAAAAAATTAAAACCTATGAAATTCTGAACAAAAAGTCGGATTTGTAAAATTCTCTTTGCATTTGGTGGCCCAATTCTAGAGCCATCACGCTACAACCCTTAGGAGCCGAGCAAAAAGAAAAAAAGTCAGAAAGAACACTAAGCAAAAACGAAGTAATAGCGCGGGCGGACGATGCAACGCGACGGGTCGGGGGACGAGGAAGTTTTATTAAAATGTGGCTGTTATTTTAGTATATTGTGTATCTTACGACTTCCACGCGAACGAAGTCGCGGGGCACAGCTAGTACATAAATAAAAAATATCCCAGCCCCTGTACGTGCAGACAATTTCTCACGCATCCGCAATATGCCGGCGACTTGGCACAGCACAGCACAGCACGTGCTCGCTGCTCGCGTGCCAGCTCGGCTAACCGATGCACTACGACCACGGAATAAGTCGCCACAGAGAGCCCTCTCCATACATGGGTTATTTGTTAAATGACACTGAAGGATTTGAATACTACACTATTGAGATTCAGACTAACATACACTCAACTAGAATTACCCAATTTCTGGAATTTCGAAGAGTTATTGAACTAGCACCAGTTGCCCGTGTTGCCACAGCCGTCAACTTTTTGATATACTTACTAGACGTTTCATCCCAGACCGCGACTACACTTAGTATTAAAATATATGCAACAAGTTCGTAATACTCACACGTTGTACTGAAACAACAATTAATGCATCTAATAATTGCGTATTGTTGCAACCGTCCCTTCTGTAGCTCATGTTACTCTATGTCACCCCCTGTCACCCCTCACAATGACCTCGGAATCACGCCCTTTGAAAAAATGGGGTGCATTCGGACAACGGTTCAACCCTTTTTCAATAGGGATGTTTTTGTTTTGATCGCACCGTTGTGTCAAGAGTTTAACTCGAGTTTAAAATGAGAGTTTGGTTTTACGAGTTTGTTTTGTATTTGAATAGAGACGTTCGGTTGTTTGTTTTCATTTGTTTGTTTTTGGTTACAAGTTTGGGTGGGAAGTTGTTGGAAATGTATCTAACCCAATATCATGTAAGAGCCATTGCGTTAACCATGCCATGACGTAAAGATGAAGATTTCTTTTATTACTTAAGTTCCTAAAACCTACAGAATGTTTACTTCATGATATTGTTATAGGTAGTTCGGAATTATGATAATTTATTTAACACCTAATTTAAATTCAAACAGACTTGAGTTATTGCTGAATACATTTATCGTCACCTGTATCATTTAGTAAACCGAGTCGAACTATTTATGTACACCTTGTTTAATGTAATCTTTATGTTTTTTATAAACAAGGTGTTTTTTCCGTCTCGCCTGATCGCACGCGCAGCTGCCTCGTGCACTATAACATGAACTATATCGCACGTTGTCCAAAGCCCATTTGCATGATACAATGCCCAGCTTGGCCCACTGTTTGTACACAATGGTGGCGACCGTTCACCGAATGTTATTGTTGTAAACGCACTTTTATTCCACATTCAATCGACACAGACTCCTTTGTGAATATTAAGTTGTTTTTAAATTATATATTTTGTTCCGCTGCCGAACGTAATTGCATCGGTGTAAAGTATTTTTTTTTTGCGTCCATTAAAGTTTATACGCAACTGCGGGAGGTCTATAAAAACGATTAAAGAATCTTTAAATACAGGTTCCACGGCTTCTGTAATGAACATACTCGTAAATAAATAAGCAAGCAGCTAACAGTTTAAGCCTCAGGATCGTATAAATAAGCAAACAGGATTTAGTTTACGTATTTATTTTGAATCACGGAATACTTCAGTTTTATTGGTTCCAGTCCAAACAAATGCAGAGACGAAACGATTCAATTTTAAAATACTCTTCACAATAAAGCGAGTCACGATCGCAGCTCACGTTCAAATGAAGTGAATCAATCAGCTGATTGCACTCAATCGGAGCTGTATCAATCTAAATTCCTTACTTTACAATAGTGCGAACGATCTGCACAAGCGACTATTAAAGTTTCCCGACCGTTGCGTCATAACCAACCATAACCACAGATAAATAGCAAATGGAGTGCTGCAAGCAAATTCTCACATTAAACGCATCAATTCTAGGGTAAACGCTAAAAAGTAACTTTGGTCATTGTTCATCATGATCGCAGGCTTTTTGTTTTAATCTCGCGTTAATACTTAGTTGATTGCCATAGTAGTGGTGCATGCAGTTATTGTGGGATATAGATAGCGCAGTACTGCTCCAGTTGCTTACAATTGTGCGATATAGATAGCGCAGTACTGCTCCAGTTGCTTACAATTGTGCGATATAGATAGCGCAGTACTGCTCCAGTTGCTTACAATTGTGCGATATAGATAGCGCAGTACTGCTCCAGTTGCTTACAATTGTGCGATATAGATAGCGCAGTACTGCTCCAGTTGCTTACAATTGTGCGATATAGATAGCGCAGTACTGCTCCAGTTGCTTACAATTGTGCGATATAGATAGCGCAGTACTGCTCCAGTTGCTTACAATTGTGCGATATAGATAGCGCAGTACTGCTCCAGTTGCTTACAATTGTGCGATATAGATAGCGCAGTACTGCTCCAGTTGCTTACAATTGTGCGATATAGATAGCGCAGTACTGCTCCAGTTGCTTACAATTGTGCGATATAGATAGCGCAGTACTGCTCCAGTTGCTTACAATTGTGCGATATAGATAGCGCAGTACTGCTCCAGTTGCTTACAATTGTGCGATATAGATAGCGCAGTACTGCTCCAGTTGCTTACAATTGTGCGATATAGATAGCACAGTACTGCTCCAGTTGCTTACAATTGTGCGATATAGATAGCGCAGTACTGCTCCAGTTGCTTACAATTGTGCGATATAGATAGCGCAGTACTGCTCCAGTTGCTTACAATTGTGCGATATAGATAGCGCAGTACTGCTCCAGTTGCTTACAATTGTGCGATATAGATAGCGCAGTACTGCTCCAGTTGCTTACAATTGTGCGATATAGATAGCACAGTACTGCTCCAGTTGCTTACAATTGTGCGATATAGATAGCGCAGTACTGCTCCAGTTGCTTACAATTGTGCGATATAGATAGCGCAGTACTGCTCCAGTTGCTTACAATTGTGCGATATAGATAGCGCAGTACTGCTCCAGTTGCTTACAATTGTGCGATATAGATAGCGCAGTACTGCTCCAGTTGCTTATAATTGTGCGATATAGATAGCGCAGTACTGCTCCAGTTGCTTACAATTGTGCGATATAGATAGCGCAGTACTGCTCCAGTTGCTTACAATTGTGCGATATAGATAGCGCAGTACTGCTCCAGTTGCTTACAATTGTGCGATATAGATAGCGCAGTACTGCTCCAGTTGCTTACAATTGTGCGATATAGATAGCGCAGTACTGCTCCAGTTGCTTACAATTGTGCGATATAGATAGCGCAGTACTGCTCCAGTTGCTTACAATTGTGCGATATAGATAGCGCAGTACTGCTCCAGTTGCTTACAATTGTGCGATATAGATAGCGCAGTACTGCTCCAGTTGCTTACAATTGTGCGATATAGATAGCGCAGTACTGCTCCAGTTGCTTACAATTGTGCGATATAGATAGCGCAGTACTGCTCCAGTTGCTTACAATTGTGCGATATAGATAGCGCAGTACTGCTCCAGTTGCTTACAATTGTGCGATATAGATAGCGCAGTACTGCTCCAGTTGCTTACAATTGTGCGATATAGATAGCGCAGTACTGCTCCAGTTGCTTACAATTGTGCGATATAGATAGCGCAGTACTGCTCCAGTTGCTTACAATTGTGCGATATAGATAGCACAGTACTGCTCCAGTTGCTTACAATTGTGCGATATAGATAGCGCAGTACTGCTCCAGTTGCTTACAATTGTGCGATATAGATAGCGCAGTACTGCTCCAGTTGCTTACAATTGTGCGATATAGATAGCGCAGTACTGCTCCAGTTGCTTACAATTGTGCGATATAGATAGCGCAGTACTGCTCCAGTTGCTTACAATTGTGCGATATAGATAGCACAGTACTGCTCCAGTTGCTTACAATTGTGCGATATAGATAGCGCAGTACTGCTCCAGTTGCTTACAATTGTGCGATATAGATAGCGCAGTACTGCTCCAGTTGCTTACAATTGTGCGATATAGATAGCGCAGTACTGCTCCAGTTGCTTACAATTGTGCGATATAGATAGCGCAGTACTGCTCCAGTTGCTTATAATTGTGCGATATAGATAGCGCAGTACTGCTCCAGTTGCTTACAATTGTGCGATATAGATAGCGCAGTACTGCTCCAGTTGCTTACAATTGTGCGATATAGATAGCGCAGTACTGCTCCAGTTGCTTACAATTGTGCGATATAGATAGCACAGTACTGCTCCAGTTGCTTACAATTGTGCGATATAGATAGCGCAGTACTGCTCCAGTTGCTTACAATTGTGCGATATAGATAGCGCAGTACTGCTCCAGTTGCTTACAATTGTGCGATATAGATAGCGCAGTACTGCTCCAGTTGCTTACAATTGTGCGATATAGATAGCACAGTACTGCTCCAGTTGCTTACAATTGTGCGATATAGATAGCGCAGTACTGCTCCAGTTGCTTACAATTGTGCGATATAGATAGCGCAGTACTGCTCCAGTTGCTTACAATTGTGCGATATAGATAGCGCAGTACTGCTCCAGTTGCTTACAATTGTGCGATATAGATAGCGCAGTACTGCTCCAGTTGCTTACAATTGTGCGATATAGATAGCGCAGTACTGCTCCAGTTGCTTACAATTGTGCGATATAGATAGCGCAGTACTGCTCCAGTTGCTTACAATTGTGCGATATAGATAGCGCAGTACTGCTCCAGTTGCTTACAATTGTGCGATATAGATAGCGCAGTACTGCTCCAGTTGCTTACAATTCCGTAGTCATAACGCTTTTGAAAGTCCTTGTTGAACAATTTACATATCAGTTTGAGCAGACCCTTTGTTGTGAGATATTCCGGATCTTAACTATAATCGCTATGCAAATACACCTTTTGGATAGAGATTAATAGTTTATTTAATCTGTGCTGACGGCCGCGCGGGGGCATGCGAAACGTTTGAGAAAATCCCTTTATTGTCTCAGCTGGAGACTCGTTGCGTAGAGCTTACTATTGTGTTACGTTATGTAAATGTTAGGGATAGTAACGATAGAGGTTCCTTTTGTCCATTTTATTAAAAAAAGTCCTTAAATTTCAGCTCGATGGTTTCGGGTAAGCTCTTTATTAATCGTACGTAAATACGCCGCAGTCCGATTTTTGAATAACTTCTGACTATCGAAAAGTTGTCTGATTGGTCTACACTAAATTTGTATGATACAATGTTTTTCTACATTTGGGCAACTTTTGTCATCATATCCAACACTTTTCAGACAGAATGCTATGTTACATAAGATGCTCACACTTTCTTCTGTAAAATTATTTGTTCGCATCAACTTATCAATGTTCTCTTGAAAACAAGAGTGCAGACAGTTTGCTATGGGTTATATTTTTTTTGCTTCATTTATAATTTTCTGAAATGGTCTCCTGGGTACGTGCGACGCTACTGGTGTCTGAAAATTGTGTTGTCAGTATCTAAAGTCGATTGTTCAACTACATTTTAAAACTCAGACAGATTGCTATGAAACAGTTCGGTTTTTTTGACATATTTGAAAATGCGGTCAGGTCAGACGTGACGCGAAAAATTTATGAAATTAGCATTTTTGGATCCACAACAGGCACGTATACAGAGGGGGGGATAGTTGGGATTTATCCCCCCCCGAAATCTGACTGAAAAAAAAAACGTTTTAAGCCATCTGTTTATTTATTCGCTTGCGTGTTCTTTAATTATAGTATAGTACAGTGAAAATTATAGTACAGTGATTACAGCGATTTTCACACAGTTCACATGGTTGTTTCAATGTTTGTCCCCTCCCCCCCCCCGAACCAAAAGTCTGGATACGTGCCTGATCCACAATAACCAGATCTTTCGATTTTATACGATTTTGGTTGTAAAAAGATAAGGCAACATTTTGGTCATGGGCTCTCTAAAAGGGTTTAACACTCTTCTCTTTTCTTTATAGGTAAAGTTTTAAGTGAAGATAGTTTTCATTTTTACCGAGTGACGATTAGTATTTCTCCTAGCATATTAAAACATTTCGTATAGTTACTCACTAGTTCACCTACAAAAAGTTATCCAGCTTTCTCAATAACTTCTCGTACACGTAATATAATTGTGGTTAATAGACTATGTCTTATAACTACAATTCATTGGTTTTATCTTCACAACAAACCATTTGGAGGAGTGTTCCTCTACCACAACACACGTTCCACTCCCCGTATCTAACAGGCATTCGTTCCACGAGTGTTCAATGGGCTGTGTATTGTATTCGTCGCGTTTCACGCTCTTGTCTCGCGCGACATGACCCGTACAGGTCTGTCGATGTAATAAACGTAATTTTATATTTTCATTTATGTAGCGTCAACTCGTCAACGACTGACACGCTTCAAATTCTGTTCGTCACAGCTATTGAAAAACTGAGTCATTTTCTTAATGTTTTCTTTTGTCTCTTATACGTTTTTTCCTTTCTTTTTCATTTCAACTTTACGTGGTGTGTTTGCGTGAATACAGCATTATCCTTTTATTACAGCGAAATTGTCTTAACAAACCGGATTACAAAGATTCCCTATTAAATCAATATTTACCCAAAAGGAAAAAAACTTTCCACTCCCACATTTAAATCTTCAGCAAACACACCACTAAACCCTACTTTGACTAATGAACTCCCGCAGCCACTAATGTACCTTAATGACTAGTTAATTCTAAAGCAGTGGTTCAACAACTCCGCGCGGTATTTTATGCTCGCGCAAACTATGTCCCGGCTACATTGTGAACCGTTTACATTAGTCGACAACTCGAGCGCTATAAAGCATGCAAGGAGGTTTCACATTCAGGAAAACGACGAAAGTCGATGTGTCGGTCGTCTCGTACGACTTCCGTTGTTCCTGAATACGGGTTGTACCAATAGCTTACCTAAACAACTAATGTTAACAAGTTTTGTTCCGATATAAAACGATACTGCTACAGAGCCATATCAAATGGATCTTGAAGTTGAAACTAATGTACTTGCGAATAGCGAAAAAAATCTTTAAGGAGATGGAAATAAGCATATGGATGGACCACCGATCTAAGCGATACAATATGTGGCCTCCTTGCATGACATTAGACATCTAACGCATCCCGCAGCTTTGAATAATGTAAATGAGCCATTAGGCAGACGTGCATTGCCGACCATTGTATATCTCACAATGCCGACGACGCTTTACGTCGGATTTGGCTACATGACGCCACTTGCCCCGACGCCGTGAAAGCGTGGCTGTCTCTTTTTTATTGTGCCCTGGTAACATAGGAGGCCATAAGGAGGATTAGCCTTGGACTTAATATATTAAATTACTTCGAGATAGCACAATAGGCCGTAAGTGGGATCAGCTTGACTTATTATATTTCCGCGAGATTTTGTAGGAAGTGCCACAAATCTCAATAAAGATGATACATATAACTTAACAAAAAGTATTACTTAAGCCAATATTGTAACGACTGGTAACCCTGTCAGTCAGTCTGTATTCGCAAGGCATACTTCGTTACTTTGGTACCCTCGTATGTTATTGAGTTTGTCTTCAATTCCTTCACATACGAGCGTTACAACGAATCTTTGTTCCTCAATGATTTACGATGCGAGGTCTTTATAGGGCTCAGTTAATTTATTATACTTTTGTTTCTTCCAACCTTTTGTTTGAGAGGACCTTATTTTTGTGATGTTTTGGTACACGAGCGTGTCACGTAGGTATAATACTTTCATTGTCTGCGAATATTATCATCATTATTTAGGATTTCACTAACGTGTCACGCCCACACTTTTTACCTTTGGATGAACACCCAAACATTAAAACAAGGTGTATTTTAAGGCTACATGAAGTCTTACAAATTCTTTATTCAGTGAAACTGTCTAAAGTACCAGGCTCTGCATAGATCATTGACGATACCAATATAACAGTACAATGGTCTATTGTCAATTGCCGCATAACGAGCACCATTGAACAACCTATATCCCTCAACTGATTGTCACAACTTCCACATATTTATAACAATAGCAACTGATACTCTGTACGTGTGTCATTCCGTTCCCCATTCAAAATAAATAGCCTTTTAATTCCAAACCCTTTTAATCTTCAAAGAATAAATAGTTTCGTTTGTGTTCGCAAATCGAAATCAAATACAGCTCTCATTTTTCATCCCCAAATTTAATAGTGTTGTAATCTCGTCCCACCATCGCCGCCGCCGGGGGGACAGACATAGCATTAACGTGCTTAACTGTATGAACGCTAACCCCCTGGCTTATTGCAGAAGGTTCATTATCTACTGGTCATGGACTGGGGTTAAATGGGCGCGAAATTATGCTTGCTTTAAAGTTTCAGACGCATCTGGACTAGCATTTGCCTTAAAGGGGACAACTTCACCATATTCATGGGTATCAGTTAAAGTGTTATTGGCTTGTGTAACTGCTTTCGTTTGTATCCGCTATCCTTTCCTAATTAGTTTCTTTGACTTATTAATTAATCGTTTTCTGCAGTTTTTATATTCTTTAATTAGTTGGAGGTAGGTAGCTTACGCCATTCGTCTACATTTTTATTAACTTTATAAGTAGTTTTTGCCTGTTTTTCGAAATCCTTCTGGTTCAAGCTCAAAATAACGATTATCTCTCATGTACAAAAGTGGCGATCTGTCCTATACAAACAATAAGATTTAGTATATCCTATTTCACTTCATATAACATTATAATTATAATTTGTTTTACCTGAAAAGGATGAAATTCATTATTATTGACATTTAATTCTGACATAACTATAATCTCTCAATTTAATTGTACTAATTTAAAAGAAAAAAATAAGTAATAATAATGTTTATTGCATGCTAATTTAGGATGATAAGGGCAGACGAATGATAATTGCAATGCTTGTAAAAGGCTGCTAAGTCATAAGTACTGGCATAACATAACACCAACATTGTACACTTAGTTCGCAATAAACGTTTTGATTTTGACTTTTGACTTTGCAAATAAGAAGTCCAAGTCCTAGAAAGCTCTTTAATAAATATTACGTAACAAAACATGGTCAAAAAAATGGGCACAACAGAACGTCGCCTAATGTCGGTTTCGTTTAGTTTCGTTCGCGACAGATGTTTGTTTTCAATACTTTTCTTTTCTTTCCTATTTGTTCCCACTTTCTTTATTAAGTTGCCTTCCATTGTAGCGTTTGTTATTTCTTCAGTCGAATTCATCTGCTCGATAGCTAATAACATCTGCTTCATTTGGCGCTGGCCTTATTTCGTACTGAGTGGGCTACTTTGTATCTTAGTATTTCTAGAAATGAGTATTGCTCTCAGTAATAAGGTTACTCCGAGAGAATTTATTTTAGTTGACAAGCTTGTGCATGCCATTACAAGTTTCTACTTGATCTGTCTGACAAGCTTGTGCATGCCATTACAAGTTTCTACTTGATCTGTCTGACAAGCTTGTGCATGCCATTACAAGTTTCTACTTGATCTGTCTGACAAGCTTGTGCATGCCATTACAAGTTTCTACTTGATCTGTCTGACAGAACTTTAATATACTAAGTACTTTTATCGCTTCTTAGTTACAAAATGTTGCCATAGACAAAATAGGGATTTTGTATATTTTAATTACAATGTAAACTATCATATAACGAAACCCAAGGAACCGAGTATTTTTTGTTTCATTATAGAGAGATTTCATTATGTGTACCGAAGAAAGAGAAACAACCAAATACTAATCACAATACTTTTTTAATATTTTTTTATTTCTTTATTGGCTTACGACTGATACACCAGAGGTGCCTAGTGTGCTTAGTAACTGGAGCCCACGTTCCTAAGACAACGCCATCCAAGAGTAATGTCACACGTGTTCAAGGCAATTAACAACAACAAAAGCAAGGCGGCTATATTTACGACCTCAGGTATCTTTCTTAGGCCCACTTGCGTGCTCGTGGGTTATCCTATACATATAACTCGGAGTTAACAGCTAACTTAGGCATAATCAAATAATTCATGTAGCGCCACCAAGAGTTAGATGTAAACCTAGAGTTAAACTTTTAAATATTAAACCCACCGATGTGGGAGAGTTACGTCGCTAAACTCTGGGTTAGTGTAAGTAATGTCAAATTAAATTGACATTATGAGGTCCCCCTGATAACTTATTTTGTATTTTACATTGTTCGATGTTATAGTAAGTGCAAATTCGGTACTATATCAGCAGGCATATATTCATGAACTCGTATAAAAATAAATACAAATTATAAAAAACTTAATACATATTTTTCCATATCTAACGTTTTTGTCAATCAATAAACTAAGTCTCCATGGAAACCACATACAATCGATTAAAATGAAATGTCATGTTGTAAACTTTGAAGTCAAGAAAGTATAACAGTATCTCAATGTAGTGTAAAAGAGATGGGTATAAAATTTTCGTTCATTGTTCGTTAATTCATCTTTGGTCAGATTACATATCAGGCCATAGACACTGCAATCCTATTTTATGTTTCGTCGATTGAACTGCAGTGTTCCCAACTCAAAAATTACTATTATCAGGTTAACTAACCCGGTGTTACTTTTTAGTGGCGCAACGGGTAAGAAGAGTTAAAATGTAAGTTATTTAACTCGGAGTTTACAAACTACATTTATTCATTTAACCCGACTAAACATGCAAGTGGGCCTTAGAAATTTTGGCACCTTAAATATTTAGTCGGAGTGTTTTGTGATCTGGTAACATAAACAGTAATGTTGATAAATTTACTGACGTCTAAATATGAACTTGTTTCTTCGTAATAGAGAGAATGGCTGTTGCACTATAAAGACAGTATCAATGTATGAGGTTTAAGGTAAACCAAGCAAATTGAACAAATTTCTGCGTTATATGAAGTTTAACGTTATATCGAAAGTCGTTATAAAGAGTTTACACTGTATGTAAATGAAATTGACCTAAAATGTCACACATGTATAAAATCAACTTTTCTTACAAGAAATAACATCTAGCGTTAATTAGCTGAATTTCTTTACTACTTACTTCTCGATGACTAATACATAATTATTTTTACGACGTTATTATTTGATCTTTTTCCCAGAAAATCTACATAATCGTGGTCTTGCCAGTATCATTTCGAAAACATTGTATTTATACTTGTAAAGAGACAAGCACCGACCTCACTCAGCCTGTTTCCAAAGAAAATGTTCTAAAATTACAGCGCGTCATGGTAATAAACAAACAAAGCATTATCTGAAACAGTGTAGCAGGGACAGCCGCCCTCGAGCAGCAGGGATCCGCAGGCTATAACGTGGCAGACGGAACCACGTCACAAAGTAGATCGGCCAGGAGGTTCACTTCATTCAATGTGCGAAATTATGATACGCATAAAGTAAAGAATGACGCCAACTGAGAAAAAAAATTAGCATGCGAATATTTGGAATGAATCATTATACTTGCCTGAAATCATTCACTGCTAAGGTATGTGCATATGGCACAGAATTCACAGAATGACTGTAATGTCCATCATCCCATAACGGATGTTTATGCCAATGTCAGTCATCGTCTCATCGTACGCAGTATGTAGAAGTGAGCCCTCTGTACGTCGCTGCTCTGTGGCACACGACACGGCAGGCCCGCGGGACCCAGCCACTTATCTGCTGAATTAAAATCTGCTTATCTGGCATTATTTATGTGCCCAGTTATGTATTCATAAATGTTATATATTGCATCGGTACATCTAGTAGCTAAGTATGTAGTTTATCTTCATGATGTGAGATAGGCATGGATAGACTGGTAGCCAGAGTAAAACACAAGATTTAACATTTTATTTAAATGTAGAATACAGTAATGTATAATGTTTAGTTACAACCGGAAAAGGTTATACCGGGTAACAATTTGGCTAAGAAAAAACATCGTCGAAAATAGACATTGAGAAAACTGTAACAGACTACCGCTCGGGTGATTGTCGCAAATAGGCATTACGTCAGCGCGCGACACTATGGACGACCTACTTATGTATTGCACAGACTAATATATTTGACACTGAAATATCTACTGAGGTTAATAAGAATCCGCTGTCACAACACGTCACCTTCGGCTAATTAATCAATTGTTTCAACTTGATTACAGTGAACTGCTCTCGTTCAGGGAAAGTCACAAAGGGATTCTATGTTTACACATAACGACATTACCCCAACATAACGGGAACATTATCTCCCAAACAAAAAGCGTCATCCAAAAATAAACTTTAAAGAGGAAAGATCGTAAAATTTCAATATCCGTTCGGCGTCTCGTTTAATCTTGGCTGAATTTGTCGCCTGTTATTGAGTTAGGAGATCTGTCGAGCGATCGCCCCCAAATGAGTCGGCGTGATGATAACAATCGACAATCGAGACGTAATGACGCGCGGGGCGAGGCAGGGGCGGGGCGGGGAGGCGGTGTTCAGGGGACCCAATGTAAATTGTTACGAGTTTGACAGAATGATGCCCTTACTACAGAGTAATTCCTTCATTGTTGTAATTTTATCCGATTTTCACGATTTAGTCTTTCAGAATGTATTTTTTGTCATCAGCGCCTTTGTGACGTCACTGAATACAGCTCTCTGAGCGTGTAATTTGATGAAATGAATTGTTTCGATTATTTTTTTAATACATAATGAAACGTTATTGCGATTTCTATAAAAGACTCATGGTTATCCTTTATGTAATCATTACGCGCCACATAACTGCTATATTATCCTTTGGATCAAATACACTTTGACAAACAAAAGGAGCACCCCAAGTGTCATTCATTTTGTACCCCGCCAAAACACACGCAGGAAATGAGTATGACACAATAATGTCAAAAAGCTCCCGAGCTGGCGCCTATGAAGAGTGAGTTGCAACGGAAATTAACGAGCCCTTATCGCGAACCCTAAATTAACCACTTCCAACCGGAAATGGAACCCCGGACACGGCGCTGACAATTAATTACGGGGCCGGTGGGGATTTAGCGTTTCGATAACTATGTTGATTTCAAGGTCAAAAGGTAAAACCTTCTGCGACCCTGGGGACCCTACGGCTCCGGGACGGTTGGAGTTATGAGCGGTTGACGGTTGACGGTATTTGGGAGATATTTGGATTTTGGGTCTCAATGATGAAAACTCTCCGGCAGAGCTTGCGCTTTATGCTATCATCAATCAATAACAAAAAATATTTGGCAGCTAACCAAGCTTTGACTGTAATTTATTGTAGGAGTTGCAGGTATTCTAGCTATCATTAAGTTATAGCTATACCTACATAATACAATAGACACGGTCAGTTGACAGAGACAAACCACCTACGTAGCTGTTTACTTAGTACACCCGGTGTATACTCGTATCAACCCTTTTAGAGTTGGCCTGCAAGGATTACACTCAGTTGTAACGCTTGTCGAAGCACCGCGGTAACATTAAGTAAGTGATGTACAGATTTCATTCGGGCCGTAAATAAGGGATTACATCGAAAGTTTTCTAGCTTACTACAATGTCTGCCTAAGCCGACACAGATAAATTAGCTCTTAAACGTAGCTTAGGCAGAAATAACAAACAAGTTGGTGCTAAGGTTTGGCAACATCAGAATGTTGGTGAAGTTCTTGATAGACCTATTTGATTGACTGCTTTTGTTAGTACATAGTATTATTTCGGTAACACAAATATTTAAAAAACTATACCTCAGAGTTCGATCAGAAGTCCAACTTCATAAGCTTTCGAAAGCATAGATATTGAACAAAACAGAGTCTGTAATGGTTGGAAACGGTTCTGTTCCCCTCGCCTTTGAACCTTCTGTGCTCGTACCTATTCCGTGGCTGGAACAAACTCGTGCACATGCTCTAGTCTTTGAGTAGTTTTCCTTATTTTGAATTTAGATTCTGAGTGACTTTCTTTGTGATAATATTGTTTTGTAAAATAAATTGTATTATAACGGCGTTAGGGCTCCCACACAAAACTGCGAATTCGCATCGCAACGCAGTTTTGTGTGGGCTCCTTTACAAACAAAATCATTGTTTGTCTTCTACGCAGTTAAACCTTGCTTACACTAAATCGAACAAATAAATTGTCTCCCCAGTTACACTGTTGGTATCTTTTCGGACTTTGTCAAAACAAAGAAAAAAAAAATCAAAATATCAGTCAAAATAATATTATTTAAAAAAAATAATATTAATTTTGGTCTATAAACAAACCAATCCACCATTACCATAGTTCTTAATTATTTAGAAATGATTCACAGCCGTTTTTCAAATACATGTAGAGCCACACTATTCGACTTGACATAATTACGGAAATGCCGGGAGAAGTGTAGTAAATTAAATTTAATGAATCACAAACATGTGTAGCATCATAAGACCCACACACACATACAGCAACGAGACTATGAGTAAGGAACTTTGTTACAGGAATTTAGAAGCCCAAAATCTGGCAATACGGTCACCATCTATATCATCCAATCAGTAGTTCGCTAGGTTCAGGTCTGACATCATCTAATCTTGTCCAGTTGATACGCCTCCGCCTACCACACTAGCTAGTAGGTCTATTTTGATCGGAACTGAGAAAACTCGTGGGAACAGCAGCAATAAAAGCACCTCAATAAATAAAGAATGAAAATAGAATGACAATTTTGAATGAATGAAAATAGAATGACAATTTTGAATGAATGAAAATAGAATGATAATTTTGAACGAATGAAAATAGAATGACAATTTTGTTTTCAATACAATAAACAACTTAGTCAAGTCCTTATTTAAAGCATACTTTGTAAATGGGGCAGTAGATATACAAACCCTCAAGAAACAACCGTGGGCCAGCCGCGTGCAGCGCACAAAACCCATTACCACGAGCAGTTGTCTCAGCCCACACAATAGAATTTCAGCTTACGTTTCTAATTCCCGTAACGCTAAACTATCAGCAATTCTATTATTTGAACACTTTCCACTAAGGGGGAAGCGCCAAGGTAGCCCGCGAAATTTAAATTTTCTTACGATTTTTGCAATTTGCTGGTCAGTATTAAGTTATAGGTTGATTAAAATATGATTCGCGGCCGTAACAAATATGTATTTACAGAATTATAATCATTAAAGTCATCAACACAACTCTCTAAGACCAAGTAAACCCCAAGAATTACTATTTCATGAAATCTTGACATTTGGGGATTATACTAACTTAACAAGTTTTATTACTGATTGTAATGATTATAATTCTGTAAATACATATTTGTTACGACCGCGAATCATATTTTCATCAACGTACAACTTAACACTGACCAGCAAATTGCAAAAAACGTAAGAAAATTTGAATTTCGCGGGCTACCTTAGCGCTTCCCCCTTAACTAGATAGGCTCTGCCGGAGGTTCGCACTCTCAGCGCTGACGTTCTGCTGATGCTGCTCTGCCACGTGTCAGTACATCACTATGCATCCCTCTAACTCGCCGGTCATTTATTTAGTGTTTGCTAACACGGGTGATGGGGCTTTGTACACACGGCTGAGTTTTAAAGGATGTTTAACGTTGTTTGGCTGGTGGAGATGTCTTTATTTTCTTTTGTAACTTAGTTAATGTAACTGTATACAGTTCAATATCAAATTTTTGATGGTAAAATTCTTAGTCGTTCACCCTAATATTGCGTAACACGAAAGTGTGTTAACATACACTAAATAAATCACAATCTGAATGATTTTGAAGGATATTGCTAATCCATTGCTTCATCAAACGAAAGGGATTGCTACTGTTAGTGTGTACCGTAATCACCCCTGATTAGGTGGCAATACTCATTTTGAACAGGAGGTAAATTCTCAACGATTCTGCTACTGTTGTTTAAATAACTTTTTGACAAACTCATGTTTTAAAAGGTTATTGCGACGATTATTCTATCAATTGCCCTAGCAACATCCGACTTATCGTCTTCCTTGACAATTCTAGACTGTTTCCCACACCTAGAACAAAGAAAATGTTATTCCAGATTATAAATTTTCCTTTTCCACGCAACCATAAAAACTTAATGGCTTATTTTTCCCGTCATCTTGCCAGCCAGCTGGCCCGGCCGCACCGAGCGCACGCGTGTTTACTCTCTCACACCGCGGCGCATGCAAATGACTGCCCGCGTCTGTTTTCACTTACATCCAATTTGTGAGCGAAATGCTCACACATTAGCATTTGTCTGAACCTTGCTTTTATTAATGGCCGGTTGCTGTAATGTAATACGCATCGTTTTGGTTACGAATGGTGCTATGAATGTACATCCAAGCAGTGGGATAGATAGAAAAGACAATTTTCCGAATGCGACCCGTTCATACTTCACCACCCCTTGATCACTTTGTAACGTACCGACCTTCATTATTTACTCTTATTTCTTAATCTTCACTATGACACTTTGCTAGATAAACCAATAACGGTTAGTAAGGCGCCAGCGACAACCGTGTTACATCTGCGGATACTTCTAAATCACTTAGCTCGATACAGTTACATGATTCTATGCTCGCTTAGCGATGTTGTCCGCGAGTAATGCGTAAGCCTCGCTATTAGTTCAGCGTGGAACACAAACTGTCATGTTTATCCTCCTACGAGCTACGAAGGGAAATGTAGTGCGCTAAACGGTTACCATAAGTTCGCCACCTACGATGAAGTGGGAAATATGTTTCCATTGTCTGTGTTGAAATGGCAGAGATAAAAGAAAAATAAGGCTTTTGAAATTCTTTTATTTAGTGAAAATATATCTTTCACAAAATGTGAAAATAAACTCTTTATTGGCAGGATGCTGCATGACACATTTCAACTTTATAAATTTTAAGAACTAACATTACTTAATTTGTCAGATTGCTAAACTACAACAACAAAGATAAAACACTGATATACATACTGTGGCCTTTACAATTTCCCACCTTTCGCTTCCCAGATATCAGAAGATTTCTATCAATGATTGAGTAATACTTACGTTTATTGGAGCCATAATAACCGCTATTTTAATTAAAATTTTAATTACCACAAGAAATCACAGTTGAAGACTAATGTATTCCGTCTCAACATGTAACAAGACATCCCACATGTTCAACATACACTTTTATAACAAATTAATTGGAGTTCGTAAGTGATAGTGAATAATTTATCTGTGACAGTCGCCTGGAACTGTTCCGAGGAACGAACTGTGAAGTATAAAATACCATTACGATATTGATGGGCGAAGAACTGTTATTTATTAGCTACTGCTGTGTTATTTTAATTGGAAGAAAGTGATTAGTTTTGTGTAAGATGTTGGAATCTTGTTTTGTGGTTGAGCATTCAATGAGGTTATGTAGTTGTATGTGACTATAAAAACTGGCCAAGTGCGTGTCGGACCACGCACAATGATGGATTACGTATTTAGTTGCGAAGAATTTATCCCAAGAACAAACTTAACACTGTAGTGGCAAGACATGTTCTCCATACATTCCAACTGCAAATGTAAGTTGGCCGACTATTACTCGGTAACTTGTAAAACCTACTGAGCTGTAATAGTTTTCCTTGTAACTTCGATATATAATATATATACTACTGCCGTGAATTTTTTCACATTTCCAAAAACAACAATTTGGCTGGAAGGGGGACATTTGACTATAACAAAAATTAGTGTAGCGGAGCCACACTAAAAGCTTTTTTCATGATTATTTTACCACTTTGTCGCCTTGATTAATATGTGTATGTTTCTTGTACCAACAGTCTCTGAGCTAATCCGCGGACAGACAGACGGACATGGCGAAACTATAAGGGTCCCTTGTTGACTACGGAACCCTAAAAATGGCTCTCAATGATGTTGATCTAATATGTATAGGACTTGAGTTGAAAAGGTATGATCTGAACATTTTTGTACACAGGAAGTAGTGAAACTTCTTAGTTCTACTTTAGGCTTCAGTACGTGATTGATGACGCTAGCTCATCCATCTTGCCTAAGCCTGGCTTATCGTAAATACGTTACTCAGTCGTTCGTCAATCTCTCAGTTTATTTAGTTGGTAAAAAACTAATAAATCTTCATCTTCAAGACTTCCTTTTAGGACGCAGTGGCAGAAAGATCATAACACCACTAAGACGAAAACGTTATTTGAGGAGCTGCGACCACATAACGCATAAAGCGAAGAAGAAACAGCCGTGAACACTTTGGTTAAGTCCCATCTCGGCACCTTCCCATCTCGGCACCTTCCCATCTCAGCACCTTCCCATCTCCGCACCTTCCTATCTCGGCACCTTCCCCTCTCAGCACCTTCCCATCTCGGCACCTTCCCCTCTCGGTACCTTCCCATCTCGGCACCCATGAATTTATTTATCATCCCCACGAAAAATTCCCATCTCGGCATCCTGACATAAGTCGTTGTTAGGTAAGTACCTACACAGTCATCAAAAAATGGATAAACAGCATTTGATGAGTAAATCAAATTAAATATTTTTCAAAACTTACTGTTTATAAAATAATTTTAGAAGGGAGCCGAGATGCGAAGGTGCCGAGATGGGACTAAGCTGAACACTTGCGGCACAATGTCATTCCCGCCATTATCAAAAGTTGCTTACTAACTCGCAGACAGGCCATGCCATTATCATAACTGTTCACAATAAGCTGAAGAGATTCTTTCCTTCCGGAGTGTCTCGGGCCCGGGCGCTAGCGGGGGCCGGGGGCCCGGGACGGTTGGCGGCGCGCCAGCGCTGACAGACGGGGCGCAGACGACGCCGACGAATGTGCCGGGCGTTCGCACGTGCACGCCGCGTTCAGAATACTGACCACTCGATTAGATAGCGTGTTTAGTAGACCAGATTACTTAATATACAGACACTTGATATTTTTAAATCGAATCTGGCTCGTTAACAGTGAATTATACGGGGAAGGAAAGACTAGTCCAATTAACTCGCCGTTCAAGTTTGCAGCACAGAATGAGATGAAACTGCTCACCCAACACGTTACGTCTCACGCAGCCTTAATTTCCCTGTTTCAGTTTTAGCCCACTGGGCGATCCTGATTGCAATGTTGATTTTCGCACGTTGCGCTTTATGTTCGAATGTCGACGAGATAGGAGGGAATACTCGGAAGCAACTGAGTGTAGGTACTCTATAGGTAATAAACAAAACTAGGCTGATGCAGTCAGATATCAAGTAGACGTTGCCCACGACGGTACTGATGCAGTCAGATATCAAGTAGACGTTGCCCACGATGGTACTGATGCAGTCAGATATCAAGTAGACGTTGCCCACGACGGTACTGCTGGAATTCCTGGATCAGTTGTGAAGGACAAATTCAAGCATTCCTAGTCTTATTAAGTAAACGTTTTCTGTACTCTTTGTTCTGCGATGATTCATGCAAATATTTATCAAAACTTTAAAGATTTACCAAGTGGTGCGAACTCAAAGCACAAAAGACATTCATCACTTTGGACTGTACTTAATCTCTTGATGATAGATGTTTATTACTTCAGTTTATTTTAAAGCAACAAAAGTCCTAGCAATAACATAAATCACCACCACACATTATTAATTGCTCCTCAACATTATCGAGTGTACAAAACATTTCCATTCACTGACAAAACACATTCATTGACACTCACTGGCTCGTTTGAACGCACCTGCTGGTGCTATAAAATTTTGAATATATCATATAGAATACTACATGTAACATGCAGCGATAAATAAATAAATACTTCTATAATATTGTACATTTGTGTGAAGTTACGAGCCAGTGCCGCGAACAAAGACCCCGAGACGTAACTCAGGGACCTGGCTCCAGCATTCAACAAGAAGACGTTATTTAAACGCTTATGCGCTGTCGTTGCATCGAAATCGACGATTTATTATAATAATATTATATTAGTGGTGGAATAATATCGCAGTTTGCATATTTCAGTTTTTTATTCATTCGATATAAACCAGTAGCGTGGTTTTACAAATGTTTACTTAATGAGAATAAACTACTCGTTTTCGTATCAAATATTCGCTTAATAAATTAAATCTTATACAAGATGTTTTTTTTTGTTTTTGATGTTTTAGTTTGATAATAATCGAACTAAAGAAGTCATTCTTGATAAATAATATACCTGCTGGTTGACACGCTGTCGTAAACAGTCCTTATCTTCCTCAATATACATGAGCCTCCTAATTTCCATATCTATTGGATAAGCTAATTTCCTAACTAGTCAAAATTGCCTAAAATATAAATTAAAGTGTGGTAACATGTAATCTTTGTTTACTTCCGATCTACTGTGCCACAAAACTGGATGCTCAAACTCAAACTGTCAGCTGAGGCTTGTAGTTAGCGCGCTCCGGTTGCAGCGACACCAAAGATAAGAACGCAGAAGTTTCAGTCACTGTACAGGAACGAAAGGCACAACAGAAAGGAAAGGAAATGAAGTACTAATCGCATTATCTTCTCTGCAGCACGAAAATCAGGAGATGCATGCATGCAGGTACGGAAACTGAAAATGTGTGTCATCGGACATTCAGTATTATGTATTTCTTAATTAGAAATCGCGGCTATTGCATCGACATTTTTTCAAAGACACTTGCTTAGTAACTTAATATCCACTTATCCAAACTAGGTGCACATCTGATGGAAGATGCGTCGCGTATTGTCAGTCGCGTAACGCCAGAACGGACAAGTAAATAATAAACAACCTTACACACTCAACCGATGATGCGTAAGTGCGTCGAGCGAATAAATACTCACGATCGAAGTTACGCGCGACGCATCTTCCTTCAGTTGTGCAATCACCCTTTATTTCGTTTTATTTTTTGGGTTCTTATGTTGGTCCTTCTGTGCTCCTTTGCGTTGTGTTTCAATAAAGTGGATGATTAAAATGTTAATAGTTGTCGATGGCGGCGGTAAGCGCCTCATGAATTATTCCCTCGCCGATACTTCGCTTATCAACAGTTATTGTTGCCAGTACTTTGTCGTGCACTTTTATTGTTGCCAGTACATTTTCGTGCACTTTTATTGTTGCCAGTACTTTTTCGTGCACTTTTATTGTTGCCAGTACTTTTTCGTGCACTTTTATTGTTGCCAGTACTTTTTCGTGCACTTTTATTGTTGCCAGTACTTTGTCTTGCATTTTTATTGTTGCCAGTACTTTGTCTTGCACTTTTATTGTTGCCAGTACTTTGTCGTGCACTTTTATTGTTGCCAGTACTTTGTCGTGCACTTTTATTGTTGCCAGTACTTTTTCGTGCACTTTTATTGTTGCCAGTACTTTGTCTTGCATTTTTATTGTTGCCAGTACTTTGTCTTGCACTTTTATTGTTGCCAGTACTTTGTCGTGCACTTTTATTGTTGCCAGTACTTTGTCGTGCACTTTTATTGTTGCCAGTACTTTGTCGTGCACTTTTATTGTTGCCAGTACTTTGTCTTGCACTTTTATTGTTGCCAGTACTTTGTCGTGCACTTTTATTGTTGCCAGTACTTTGTCTTGCACTTTTATTGTTGCCAGTACTTTGTCGTGCACTTTTATTGTTGCCAGTACTTTGTCGTGCACTTTTCTTGATGCTTCTGACTTGATGATGTGTCGTAAGTCTGCGCTTAATGTTGCTTAAAGTTTACAGTACTTGATTACTTGGAACTGTGTGCTCTTACCTTGCCCCACAATTGTCTAAAATTATTTCCTTCATTTGTACAGGTCAGTTCAAACTAGGTTATCTTTCCTTTTATCGACTGTAAATAAAATAGGTATATTAACATGATACTGAATTCGTAACCAGGTGAGAGTTTCATTTCCGGCCTTACTTACTTACTTACTTACTTACTTACCAATTGATTCTCAATTTATAAGTTAGACATGTATGTATAACTTCTTCGAACGTACATTTTATTTTACTAACTGTGAGGTACTTTGCTTGCTCGAATATTTCATCATTTTTTTTAAATGTAATTCGTTAATTTAAGTGATTACTTTTACGATACAAACGAGAGGATAATTGTTGGGGAGGGATACCTTGACGTTTGATGTCACGGCAGGCATTTAATCGAAAAAGGTTTGGTTCATGTATTTTCTACTTCATTAAAACCACCCGTCTCGAAACGTTCGGTAAATATTTAATGAAAAGCAATGTTATTGCTATTTCAACCTTTTAATTTGGTGATAAATATTGAAGCAACATGTTTTCAGTGCTGACATTGTGACCCATCCTGCAGAGACGCAGTTATATAAACAGAGACAGAGACAGGCGAGCTTGTCTGCTAATTATAATTTATATTTACGAGATAATTATTATACATTATGTTGTAATTAATTTATAAATGAAAATGTAAAGGGGTGGGATCCTGGTGTCCTGAAACACAGGCCATGAGCCTAGCTTAGGCACCAGTCTCCCACAATATATAAGTATATAATTGAATTGTGTATCATTGTCGAAACTGATCAATGTAAAATAATTTATGTATATTGTGGTGAGAAAAATAAAGTTGATTGATTGATTGATTGAATTAATAATAATCGATATTTGTACCTGTAAGAGGTCCCCGACCCCGAAGACCTCGTTGTTTGGCTGCGAGTCACCAGGAGCTTATAAGCAATTGACAATATGTCCACTGATGTACCCACATAGGTATTTTGCTGGACATGTCAACTACTAAATAAATAAACCTACACTTTACAGCCATTTTGGGTAAATTGACCCTTTTTCTGTAAAGACGAGAACTAATTTGTACTTAAGTTGGAAGTTTTCTTTGAACGAAGTTTTGTAGCACTCGCGAACTTATTCCAAGTATTTGAAGATTTCTTGTTAGTTCAATAATTAGGGAAAGTTCTTAAAGAAAAACAGAGTTGCGTATCTAGTTCACTTCAGTTCAATAAAAAATAATGAAAATTGGGTTGTGCGACTAAGTTTGTCTCATTGTTTTGTTTAAAACTGAAGCGCGTTTTGAACACGGAATAGATAATTTGAATAACTAACTAAGTTTGTCTCATTGTTTTGTTTAAAACTGAAGCGCGTTTTGAACACGGAATAGATAATTTGAATAACTAACTAAGTTTGTCTCATTGTTTTGTTTAAAACTGAAGCGCGTTTTGAACACGGAATAGATAATTTGAATAACTAACTAAGTTTGTCTCATTGTTTTGTTTAAAACTGAAGCGCGTTTTGAACACGGAATAGATAATTTGAATAACTAACTAAGTTTGTCTCATTGTTTTGTTTAAAACTGAAGCGCGTTTTGAACACGGAATAGATAATTTGAATAACTAACTAAGTTTGTCTCATTGTTTTGTTTAAAACTGAAGCGCGTTTTGAACACGGAATAGATAATTTGAATAACTAACTAAGTTTGTCTCATTGTTTTGTTTAAAACTGAAGCGCGTTTTGAACACGGAATAGATAATTTGAATAACTAACTAAGTTTGTCTCATTGTTTTGTTTAAAACTGAAGCGCGTTTTGAACACGGAATAGATAATTTGAATAACTAACTAAGTTTGTCTCATTGTTTTGTTTAAAACTGAAGCGCGTTTTGAACACGGAATAGATAATTTGAATAACTAACTAAGTTTGTCTCATTGTTTTGTTTAAAACTGAAGCGCGTTTTGAACACGGAATAGATAATTTGAATAACTAACTAAGTTTGTCTCATTGTTTTGTTTAAAACTGAAGCGCGTTTTGAACACGGAATAGATAATTTGAATAACTAACTAAGTTTGTCTCATTGTTTTGTTTAAAACTGAAGCGCGTTTTGAACACGGAATAGATAATTTGAATAACTAACTAAGTTTGTCTCATTGTTTTGTTTAAAACTGAAGCGCGTTTTGAACACGGAATAGATAATTTGAATAACTAACTAAGTTTGTCTCATTGTTTTGTTTAAAACTGAAGCGCGTTTTGAACACGGAATAGATAATTTGAATAACTAACTAAGTTTGTCTCATTGTTTTGTTTAAAACTGAAGCGCGTTTTGAACACGGAATAGATAATTTGAATAACTAACTAAGTTTGTCTCATTGTTTTGTTTAAAACTGAAGCGCGTTTTGAACACGGAATAGATAATTTGAATAACTAACTAAGTTTGTCTCATTGTTTTGTTTAAAACTGAAGCGCGTTTTGAACACGGAATAGATAATTTGAATAACTAACTAAGTTTGTCTCATTGTTTTGTTTAAAACTGAAGCGCGTTTTGAACACGGAATAGATAATTTGAATAACTAACTAAGTTTGTCTCATTGTTTTGTTTAAAACTGAAGCGCGTTTTGAACACGGAATAGATAATTTGAATAACTAACTAAGTTTGTCTCATTGTTTTGTTTAAAACTGAAGCGCGTTTTGAACACGGAATAGATAATTTGAATAACTAACTAAGTTTGTCTCATTGTTTTGTTTAAAACTGAAGCGCGTTATGAACACGGAATAGATAATTTGAATAACTAACTAAGTTTGTCTCATTGTTTTGTTTAAAACTGAAGCGCGTTTTGAACACGGAATAGATAATTTGAATAACTAACTAAGTTTGTCTCATTGTTTTGTTTAAAACTGAAGCGCGTTTTGAACACGGAATAGATAATTTGAATAACTAACTAAGTTTGTCTCATTGTTTTGTTTAAAACTGAAGCGCGTTTTGAACACGGAATAGATAATTTGAATAACTAACTAAGTTTGTCTCATTGTTTTGTTTAAAACTGAAGCGCGTTATGAACACGGAATAGATAATTTGAATAACTAACTAAGTTTGAATCATTTTGGTAATTGTTAGTTACCTTTATGGACAACGTCCGAAATAATTCAGAAACTTTTTGTGTTTAGGTATTAGGAAAATTCAATACGATGACATGTGTCCGTGGTAGACTGAGTAAATGCAATACTAAATTATCTTTTAATGTAAAAAAAAAACTAGTCACAGTTGAAGCTTTCAGTTCAAGTAAGTGTGCCTGCAATTACTACGTAGTAAGGATAAAAGTCCCCGTCATGAATAAACTCCAGGACTCGCACCCAGCGGGTACAGAGCCGGTACATTGTATCTGTTACCGATACAGTCCAGCGTTAGTTATTCGAATCAAATATTCACCTGCCGCGAATGTTCCGCCGGCCGCGGCGGTGCAGCGCTGGCTCTCTGCTCTGTTCCCACGAAATAAAACTGGGCTCTGCACAGAGATGGCAAACCCTGTTTCGTTGTTATATAATATTAATTACTTTGCATACTTTTGTATAGAATAAAGTGGGGAGTTTGTTGCGCCACTTCTTTCCAGCTAAAGCACTAGGAAGCGGTGAAGGGCATGCGGCCGCGTGCGTTTTGGGGACTCAAAAATTATAATTTGAATGAATAAGTTTTGATTTTGTTTTTTTTTTTATTTCAGCATGACTATTATTTAAGTACTTTTTAACCGATTTCAAAAAAGGAAAAGATTCTCAATTCGGTTGTATTTTTTAATGTTTGTTACCTCAGAACTCCGTCATTTATAAACCGATTTGAAATTTCTTTTTTATTTGAAAGGATATACTTCTAGATTGGTCCCATATAAATTTGGTTAAGTTCTGATGAGTGGTTTTTGAGTTAGCTCCAATAATACGTATTTTTTCCTCTTAGTGTATCTTGATGATGTTATAATAACTTCCTGTCACTGTTATTTACATTGCAATTAGTGGTACACGACTTTGTGTGGGGTTGGTAAAAAATGAAAAATAATAACTTTTTTGCAAAAAAACAACTGACTTCCAAGAAAAAACACTACAAAGTGAAAAATAACTTTAATTTTTCGGAAGTCGGTGGCAGAAAACTAAAATACAGATCCAAAGACACCGACTTGCGAAATTAAAGTTATTTATCACTGTGTAGTGTTTTTTTTTACGTCGGTTTTTTTTTAAAGTTTTTTAAGTTTTTAAGTGTTATTAAAAAGCTTATCGCGCTTAATCTATTTGTGTTACAAATCGTTCATGATAGGTAGATTATATTATGAGAGTATTTTTTTTTAATTTTGCCAAACTTTTCTCAGATGTCGGTGGCACGACTTGTCTAAATAATCTTCGTCAGATCGGCACGCAGATAAAAAAGGTTCGCCATCCCTGTTATAGACTGCACTGTAGAGTGTAGACCACACACCGCAATACTGACCAGTGCGGTGCGATGTAAGACTGGGGCAGGCAGAGCAGTGCCCATAGTGATTGATATTGAATTCAAGATTATTATAATGCTGCTCAAAATCATAACAATGACTCACGAATATCAACAAAACGGATTAACAGCCGAGTTGAAGATGAATGATTTAAGGTAGGCGAACCTAAACCATTTAGGATAACCCAAACCCTGACCCAAACCCAAACCTGGTTCCTTGAACCATTCAAAGTAATAACATGCTTCAACTAAAATTGCATTAATGCAAGTGCATTCAAACTTTATGATTTATCATTTTCTTGTTCATTAGGAATGCAATTTCTATAAAACTTCATGTCATATAACAACCTCGTTATGTTTGTTAATAATCATAAAAAGCTGCATGAAATCTATCTTTTATTGAATTCCTAAGAAACGGGTAACGGTGTATCGTAAACCCACAATAGAGGAGTAACCTTATGAAAATACATTCATTTTAAATGCATATAAAGTGACGCCAATCGCTGCATTTATTAAACGTGTAAATTATACAAATCATACGCCTTTGACTGGTTATGGTATAGGCAGAGTTATGGGTACTATTCTTTAGGTATATAATGTACAGGTAAGCTTTGGGAATATTATTTCTATCCCAGCGCTGCGACGCAAAATAGTGCAATTAGTATAAATCTGACGCACACAGCCGAAAATATTTATTTACAGAGAATTAGGTAGAACTAAACCTAGGAATTCAAGCCAGATTTTCAAAGCTACTTATTGTAGATATTACTAAACCAATGAGGCAGTCCAGCTACACATTGAGAACGAGTGACAATGTCTTGCTGGATACGAGTCTGTGACAATGTCTTGCTGGATACGAGTCTGTGACAATGTCTTGCTGGATACGAGTGTGTGACAATGTCTTGCTGGATACGAGTCTGTGACAATGTCTTGCTGGATACGAGTGTGTGACAATGTCTTGCTGGATACGAGTGTGTGACAATGTCTTGCTGGATACGAGTCTGTAACAAAACGTGGTACCTATTTGTGCGCTTACACTCGATAGTAGTATCGAGTGTTGTCGTATACAGTCATGCTCATAATAATGCCTTGACTTTACTTAGGTTTTTGCTTTCTATGAATCTTGAAGATCCTTAGGGAACAAAAGTGATCGCTAGTTGTCTTGTAATTTAAATTAAAAAAAACTAAATCAATCACAAACCATAGAAAGACTACAACGATAGACTAACTTGACTGGTGAGCTTTAAAAGAAAAGCTCTGTGCATAGCGACCACTTGATCATTCTATAGCACGATCCATTTTATAAGATTACATTACAACTATTAGCGTCGTGTAAACAGCCTTCTACTAAGTTCGACACGAATGCACTATCGATTAAAAAACCCACTAACATGAGATTACATCGCTCGCTCTGAAACTGTTCCCGTTAATTAGGGCACAGATTTAGACGCGCGATACTGCGGTGCGGAGCGGCGCGGTGCGATTAATCTTAATTTGTCGCTACCGTGGTACACGGGTACATTACTATTAGGTCACAGAGTGGAAATATTCAGAAGGACCACACACACAAAACGCATGCTCCTATACTTTTACAACTTAGCAGTGAGAGGTTAAAAAAATACTGTTTTACCGAGCTAATTACTAAAAATAAAATGGTAAGGATAGCAGCCTACGTCAGAAATGTTTTTTCTTAGTTTCGATACATTTTGCGTGACGAATAAATTGGGCGACGTTGTGACGCCCACATGTCACGAAACGATACCTCCAAAGAATACTAACGTCAAGCTGTGGGTGGAAGACGTTTTGTTTATTTACTTGAAGCAATAACAGAACAGTATCGAAATGCAGTCGTAGGTGTCTACACTCGCTGTACATTATGTTTGGCGGAGACGCTGAGAGGCAACGCCGCCGCCGCGACGACGCTATGGTAGCTATTCGTGAACATTTTGCTTTTTCTCATGTTTGTACCTTCTGTGCTGGCCTATGTCGTGACTTAACGCAATAACTGAGAGATATCGATATTCAAATAAAAAAATTGAAAATTGAAATTCATTGCAAATACTAGGTTAGTGTAATATTCAGTTCTGATGTAGAACCATGGTTGGTAGCAGTATCTGTGTGTTTACTAATAATGTGTAATTTGGCACAACATTCAATATTATTGCGTTTATTTACACACATAGTAGGTAATCGTCATTCAAATTAATTAGATACTGAGAGGAATGCGGTGGTTAACAGTAATTAATTATTATTGAACACGCCAAGTCATCATCGGTGTAGCAATCTGTAATATTAATTCTACCTACTTCAGTTACGACTTGAGTTGAATTCTTGTGTCAAACAACTAGTAAATCAATTATTTTACTTTATTATAATGATTACTGTTATTATTATGCAATTGCAGTGCAGACGTTTTTGCTACATAGATATACAAAGAAAGAAGTTGCATTGATAACTGCTATTTTTTTCACAATATTGTCCTTCGCCGTAAGTCAACAATCTTAATGTGAATAATTAGAATGAGTCTGTCCCTTTACTATTTATCGACATCGTCAGTGAAACTTTTGTTTGTGCGACAGGTATGCGCAACTCCATCACAGTAAATAAAAACTTTATATCGTAGCGCTCCCAACATGCATATCTACATAAATACCAACATGAACAATGTGTCGCCAGTTTGGTATAACAACATAGTAAATATTCAATGTAATATTTCGACCACGTGTGATGGACGTGGCTGCATAATGTCCGCCGAACTGGAAACTAATACATTCGTGAAACATCGCCACTACACGAATAGCGAGACGCGGCGTGATCTCGTGACTGCGATCAGAATGTGGCCCTACTGGATATTTATAGACTGTGGATCTTGGAGTAACACTTTCTAAACGTACTGCCATACACTATCGTTTTTCTGTTTTAAATGTTATAAAACTAAATAAAAAACAGTGTCCATCCCAATATTTTTACTCTGTATCATAACTCTGTGTGTGGTCCTATCATCCGGCGCAGGCGTGTAGCGTCCCGTCAGCCAGTCGAATAGCTTTCAATAACATTTGTATTGGCCCTTCATCGAGTAGCGAATACGATTCCTAACAAAACAACATTTTAATCGTTCTCAAAACTTTCACCGTTAGACTAATAATGAAGTAAAACCAACAAAATATGACTTCGAACATAAACAACCAAAACTCGGTCCCATTATTGGAATTGTAAATAAAAACAAACTGAGGTCTTCATCGAAGCAACAAATCACTTTGTTTTTGTGAGTGTTCCCGCGTCCCGTCCCGCCGAGCCCATCCCGCGCCCCTACAAGGTGTTATCGAAAACTGTGGTATAAACACAGTTTCGCTTTTTGATTCTCGATATAGATATACGCGCGGTCGTTGTTTGTAATAAAACAACGATAAAACGAGATTATCCGACGATTGGGAACACAAACACTTGCGCAGCCATCCGACGATTGGGAACACAAACACTTGCGCAGCCATCCGACGATTGGGAACACAAACACTTGCGCAGCCATCCGACGATTGGGAACACAAACACTTGCGCAGCCATCCGACGATTGGGAACACAAACACTTGCGCAGCCATCCGACGATTGGGAACACAAACACTTGCGCAGCCATCCGACGACTGGGAACACAAACACTTGCGCAGCCATCCGACGATTGGGAACACAAACACTTGCGCAGCCATCCGACGACTGGGAACACAAACACTTGCGCAGCCATCCGACGACTGGGAACACAAACACTTGCGCAGCCATCCGACGATTGGGAACACAAACACTTGCGCAGCCATCCGACGATTGGGAACACAAACACTTGCGCAGCCATCCGACGACTGGGAACACAAACACTTGCGCAGCCATCCGACGATTGGGAACACAAACACTTGCGCAGCCATCCGACGATTGGGAACACAAACACTTGCGCAGCCATCCGACGATTGGGAACACAAACACTTGCGCAGCCATCCGACGATTGGGAACACAAACACTTGCGCAGCCATCCGACGATTGGGAACACAAACACTTGCGCAGCCATCCGACGATTGGGAACACAAACACTTGCGCAGCCATCCGACGATTGGGAACACAAACACTTGCGCAGCCATCCGACGACTGGGAACACAAACACTTGCGCAGCCATCCGACGATTGGGAACACAAACACTTGCGCAGCCATCCGACGACTGGGAACACAAACACTTGCGCAGCCATCCGACGACTGGGAACACAAACACTTGCGCAGCCATCCGACGATTGGGAACACAAACACTTGCGCAGCCATCCGACGATTGGGAACACAAACACTTGCGCAGCCATCCGACGATTGGGAACACAAACACTTGCGCAGCCATCCGACGATTGGGAACACAAACACTTGCGCAGCCATCCGACGATTGGGAACACAAACACTTGCGCAGCCATCCGACGACTGGGAACACAAACACTTGCGCAGCCATCCGACGATTGGGAACACAAACACTTGCGCAGCCATCCGACGACTGGGAACACAAACACTTGCGCAGCCATCCGACGACTGGGAACACAAACACTTGCGCAGCCATCCGACGACTGGGAACACAAACACTTGCGCAGCCATCCGACGATTGGGAACACAAACACTTGCGCAGCCATCCGACGACTGGGAACACAAACACTTGCGCAGCCATCCGACGACTGGGAACACAAACACTTGCGCAGCCATCCGACGATTGGGAACACAAACACTTGCGCAGCCATCCGACGATTGGGAACACAAACACTTGCGCAGCCATCCGACGACTGGGAACACAAACACTTGCGCAGCCATCCGACGATTGGGAACACAAACACTTGCGCAGCCATCCGACGATTGGGAACACAAACACTTGCGCAGCCATCCGACGACTGGGAACACAAACACTTGCGCAGCCATCCGACGACTGGGAACACAAACACTTGCGCAGCCATCCGACGATTGGGAACACAAACACTTGCGCAGCCATCCGACGACTGGGAACACAAACACTTGCGCAGCCATCCGACGACTGGGAACACAAACACTTGCGCAGCCATCCGACGATTGGGAACACAAACACTTGCGCAGCCATCCGACGATTGGGAACACAAACACTTGCGCAGCCATCCGACGACTGGGAACACAAACACTTGCGCAGCCATCCGACGATTGGGAACACAAACACTTGCGCAGCCATCCGACGATTGGGAACACAAACACTTGCGCAGCCATCCGACGACTGGGAACACAAACACTTGCGCAGCCATCCGACGATTGGGAACACAAACACTTGCGCAGCCATCCGACGATTGGGAACACAAACACTTGCGCAGCCATCCGACGATTGGGAACACAAACACTTGCGCAGCCATCCGACGACTGGGAACACAAACACTTGCGCAGCCATCCGACGATTGGGAACACAAACACTTGCGCAGCCATCCGACGATTGGGAACACAAACACTTGCGCAGCCATCCGACGACTGGGAACACAAACACTTGCGCAGCCATCCGACGATTGGGAACACAAACACTTGCGCAGCCATCCGACGATTGGGAACACAAACACTTGCGCAGCCATCCGACGATTGGGAACACAAACACTTGCGCAGCCATCCGACGATTGGGAACACAAACACTTGCGCAGCCATCCGACGATTGGGAACACAAACACTTGCGCAGCCATCCGACGATTGGGAACACAAACACTTGCGCAGCCATCCGACGACTGGGAACACAAACACTTGCGCAGCCATCCGACGACTGGGAACACAAACACTTGCGCAGCCATCCGACGACTGGGAACACAAACACTTGCGCAGCCATCCGACGATTGGGAACACAAACACTTGCGCAGCCATCCGACGATTGGGAACACAAACACTTGCGCAGCCATCCGACGACTGGGAACACAAACACTTGCGCAGCCATCCGACGATTGGGAACACAAACACTTGCGCAGCCATCCGACGATTGGGAACACAAACACTTGCGCAGCCATCCGACGATTGGGAACACAAACACTTGCGCAGCCATCCGACGATTGGGAACACAAACACTTGCGCAGCCATCCGACGATTGGGAACACAAACACTTGCGCAGCCATCCGACGATTGGGAACACAAACACTTGCGCAGCCATCAGACGACTGGGAACACAAACACTTGCGCAGCCATCCGACGACTGGGAACACAAACACTTGCGCAGCCATCCGACGACTGGGAACACAAACACTTGCGCAGCCATCCGACGACTGGGAACACAAACACTTGCGCAGCCATCCGACGACTGGGAACACAAACACTTGCGCAGCCATCCGACGACTGGGAACACAAACACTTGCGCAGCCATCCGACGACTGGGAACACAAACACTTGCGCAGCCATCCGACGATTGGGAACACAAACACTTGCGCAGCCATCCGACGACTGGGAACACAAACACTTGCGCAGCCATCCGACGACTGGGAACACAAACACTTGCGCAGCCATCCGACGATTGGGAACACAAACACTTGCGCAGCCATCCGACGATTGGGAACACAAACACTTGCGCAGCCATCCGACGACTGGGAACACAAACACTTGCGCAGCCATCCGACGACTGGGAACACAAACACTTGCGCAGCCATCCGACGACTGGGAACACAAACACTTGCGCAGCCATCCGACGACTGGGAACACAAACACTTGCGCAGCCATCCGACGACTGGGAACACAAACACTTGCGCAGCCATCCGACGACTGGGAACACAAACACTTGCGCAGCCATCCGACGACTGGGAACACAAACACTTGCGCAGCCATCCGACGACTGGGAACACAAACACTTGCGCAGCCATCCGACGATTGGGAACACAAACACTTGCGCAGCCATCCGACGACTGGGAACACAAACACTTGCGCAGCCATCCGACGACTGGGAACACAAACACTTGCGCAGCCATCCGACGACTGGGAACACAAACACTTGCGCAGCCATCCGACGACTGGGAACACAAACACTTGCGCAGCCATCCGACGACTGGGAACACAAACACTTGCGCAGCCTCCATTCTAATAAAAAGTTAATTATCAAAGTACTTCGGACAGTTTAACGCGATGAAACCGATATACCGAGTCTTTCGTACGAGAATCACTAGGTAACCCATGATATTTGTAGAGTATCATATTTTTATTTGCTTTTATTGGAGATAGCATTCAATACTTGGATAAAGTCGTTGATTTATTATCACCTTAACATTAAACAGTTGCGTTATAAAGTCTATTTTATTTATTTCCCTTCACGCTTATATTTTCCGCAGGACACACAACAATATGTAATCATTACCTGATCATAACATCGTCGTCATAATATGTATTTCCGCTCCCATGACACAACATTCATCAGTTTGAACCATCACCATACGTTCAACTTGTCAAAAACTTACAACACACAATGGGAGTTTGTTTTTTGTCGCACTGTGTCATAATAACGTCGTAACCAATAAAAACCCCATTGACTCCCGGAACTGAACAAAACATTATAAATCACTGCCGAGGAAGCGCTCTCTGAACATTTTTTCGAGGCAGTTATAGAGGGCTGGAACCCCGCGGGCCAATGTATTGTATCCTTGCACCGCGACCGAGCACGCAATGTGCACGATGGTATCGCGCCGAGGGTAAGGATGCAGACGCACTCATGTGGAGTCTGATGACGGGGAAGTTATAGGGTAATGTAGCAAAGTATGCACTGTTAATGTTAATGATAATGTTAATGCAGGTATCGGAAGTGCACGTGGCAAGGTTTCTATTCAGTCGTGAAGCTGGTAGCGCGCTGTTACATTATGATAAACGACAATCATGCCATCAGAATTATAATAAAAAATTCAATCATGATAACAATCAATCTAATTTATATTTAGGAAGTTTTTTAAAAGCCCACGCAGTTAAATAAATATCTCAATTATCAGCTCGATTGGTCCCATTCACGAATACGATCAACAACAAATCAAACGCCAATTTTTCAATCATATCTCGATTCTTTCTTTATCGATTCTTTGTTCTAATAGAGGGTGTATGAGAAAAAATAAAGATTATTCGATAGCGGTCTAATGGTACTGCGGGCTAGGTCCACGGGTCCGCGCAGCGAGAGGTCCACTCCGGTGGTCCGGCCCCGGGGGGTCCGCGGGTGGGGGGGGGTCCGCCCCTCCGCACATATATCACGGGCGATGCGTTCGCTCGCGACTTTTATACGCGTACGTTATTAGCAAAAAAGCAATCAGGAATCGAGTGAGACAGTTCTTATTGGAAAAGCCGGACGGTTTAAATCCTGTTAACAAATGGGACCCTAGCGCGCTCCCACTCCGATATGCTGATGTGTACGAAAGAAATAAATCATTCTGTAAACACACTTTTTTATCGATTTGCTTTCATTATAGTCTTCGCGATGGTTTTTGTCCCAAAATTTAGGCCCTAGACTCATCAATCTTTCCTATCTGGATCATTAATTAATACTAAAGCTTTCTGTTTCGGGTTTACGCACTTTTTGCTGATTACAATGCCTGTGAAAATAGATTGCAATGACTAGACTATAAACTATTGCTGGACACCACTACCATTGAATGAATTATTAAAATTCCACTGGCGAGCTTTTGTTTGATCTATGACATCATCAATAAGTAATGCGCCCTCGCTGGTCACCTCTGACCGCTAATGCTCCTGATTAATCATGCGCATGATGTTGTATAAGTATGTCCTGAGACAGCAGTCGTTCACGAACGCAATAGATCGCACAATGGAGCACGTTGTATCGACCGTCCCGCTAATTACTTCATTAAGTGCCACACTGTTAATTGGCGACTACGTGAACACTATACCATTAACTACATTATATTATTATCCACATTGCGTAGTTAGCAAATGACAAATAATACCTACGAACAAACCATCTGCAACATTAAGCGTCTTATTGTATGGTCTGTAGACGGTTGTCCATTAGGAATTTCTAAGTAACAGCTCGGAGTTTGGAAGTCGGCGGTGACCTCTCTCCAGTCGTGTCGGATTGCCGTCCCTTCGGACTATGAGAGTGAGGGAAGAAATAGTGCACCTGTGTCTGCGCACACACGCCTGCACTATACTATCTCCCGCGCCGAAGGCTAGTCTCCGTTGAGATTGGTCGCCATGGCCGAAATTCGGTCTGGAGGACACCTATTAGATGGCTTTGTCATATGACAAACAAAAAGTTTGTATGCAAAATCATTGCTTACTTTTGACGCACACTCGGTTTAAATGACTCGTTCATAAAAAAAGTTTAAAACCCGTAATGCTATCAATCACATTAAATTTGATTCGTAACAATATTAATCCTCAAAAAGACGTTATAAATCATCTGAAGCAGTGAGCTCCTATAAAAGGATCAGTGATAATATTATTATCGATAACTTTTATCTCGATAGACTGATATTTCGTTTTAACGTTATTTGTAAAATTGGTAGTAAGAAGAGAAGACTTTCAACATGTAAAAAAAGCTTGACAATGACAAGTGAAAGTCAATCAAAAAAAAATATATAGGAGCTCAATTTAAAAAAAAAGAGGAGCCAGTAACATTAATTCAGCGGGTTATATCATCATTAATGAAAATGAATTGGCAATAACACTCAACGCTTCAGTAAACTGTCAACACAGCTCTCTAATTCACCCCATTCAATACGAACAGGGTCAAGAGTCAAATATAAAATCGAATTAACGAACATAAAATGTGAGTACTAATCCCATCGAGCCATCAGACGTCGGCCGGAGAGCCCTCACGTCGGCGTGTCACCACGAGTTCCCACATTTATCCTCTAAACTCTAAGCTAACGAGCTCGGCTGCAGTATAATTACCGACCAATAGGTTATCGCGTCAAGTGCAATTGAACGCAGTTATAACTTGGCCAGTTATACTCACAATTAGTTAATTGCTGGCCCAGTCCACCACGCGGTCGCATCGCGTGCGTGACAGCCCTAACTGAACATGATTATCTGTTCTTTGTTTTTCTATTTCGTTCGTTTGTAGTTTTTGAAAGTTTGGAGACTCAATTTTCTGTTCTATAGAGTAGAGGTAAATATTTTTCTAAATAAGTTAACTGTGTTTGTTTCGTGTTTGTAAACCAATACAGCTGTCTTCTAAGTAACACAATCAATAAGGTATCACATGTCTGAACTCATACGATTGCTGTATATCCAATTTAACGTTTCAAACAATAATTTTCGTATTCCCTTTTCGGCTAAACAATGTGCATTCTCAAATCAATGTGGGTGTACAATGTTGTGACTCGACTCATGCTGTAATGGCGCATTCAAAATGACTGCTACCGGCTTTTGTCTGTAACACAACATGACGTATTACAAAAGAGACAGTTGGAAAATTAATGATCAGTGTAGCAAGAAGTCTTACAGATGAGAATACGCTTATCCATATATTAGATAACGGGAAGAGAATCCATGTTGTTGCCAAAGGGTTTGATTATGATACATATTTACTACGTGGAAGCAAATCCGGTTAAATGTGATCTTCCTAAGTATCCTGTCCGACCTTTGTCAAAGTCAGGCCCGTATCCTCGCCCATCGATACTAAATTAACTGTTAATAAACTTGTCATCTCACGTAATATGTAATTTGGTCACAAGTTATGACACTACAAAATTATTATAACAAATTCTCTATTGTTATAAGTGTTTTATGAAATGGTTATTTCTAACTGAAGGCTAGCAAGAAGAGAAGATAGATCTAAGGACAGACAGTGCTGCAGTGTTATCAAAAAGATTCTTTGATACACCTGATCCTAATCTCTTCATCTTACTGTATCTACAACAAAATCAAGCTTTTCCATGAAGCAAACCATTCTGCAATCCATCAAACAAAAGATACATTTAAAAATAAACGCCACTTCGAGGTTCATGAGTGCGGAATAATCCGAATAGTGAGTGGGTTGATTGAAGACTCCTCCTGCCAAGGTTAAGTGCAGTAACTAGAGATCCCAGACAGTACATCAATCAGGCTCATCCCGGATCTACTCCATATTTATTTATTTCATTCCATCAAGATCCGCGGAATCTTCCGCCACGGGTGATACGAGTCACAATGAATTGTAGTGAAGTGGCAACATGTTTCGTACTAGAAGAAATAACGCCAATAAGCACAGAAATGTATTATTGAAACGTTGAGGGAATAGTAAATGAAGCTTCTGACATTTATTTAGTTCAGCAGATCATCGGGAACATATACATTAATAACATAAACCTACCTTACATTACTTTTTCTAGACATTCTCAATAAGCATTTTAGAAAAGACGTTTAAGAAAAATCGTTCATATAATAATAATTCTGGTGGTTCGAGTTACGAGGTACTTTACAAAGCGGCTTTACTTAGATATTCAATTCTGACAATTAAAATGCATGACACTCAGGGTGCTTAATGATTCATTACAGATGCGACTATAAAAGGACCTGACTTAGAGTTAACGCAGATGTCCTAAGGAAACGGTACTAAAATAAATGTGTTTTGCAGAAAACATCTCATATTTAAGACATCTATTATAATTCAGATACTTCACGATCAAGAATATCTTAGAGAACAAGTCCGTAAATCATAATATCTATTCTAAGAGAAATGTAATAGAATTCATCCATTCAGAAACAGGTTCAACCGAGGCGTAACCTAAAGAAATGTAAAATAATTTTAAATCCAAGGTTCTTTGTGCGACGACGCGGGATTGTACTTGGTGTGATAGAATGAATGGACGGGGATGTCGTCGAATAATCATCATGTACACCAACCGCATCAATCTTGTGGCTTTTAAAAAAAGTCTCACAAGATTAGCTGTAGACATCACACGTAAGTAAATACGGATTTAAACTTCTCGGCAAAGATATTTGCAGAATTATTTTGAGAGTTGGGTTGAATATATTTTTCGTACATTTTATCATTTATCTTTCAACATGAAATCTATTAAACTCTTGCTTCACAAAGTTGACTTTCAAATACTTTTGTAAATGGTTTTCATATCTAAGAAAGGTCTAATAAATTGCTATTCATTAACTTGTAATAGCGTCATCACTAAATCAATTTCTTTACCCGATAAGCCAGAGAGCGGCTATTAATCACAAGTACAAGAATTGTCTCTATCATGAGGCGATAGTGTTCCATTATTCCCATTATGGAGCACTATCAGTTGGCTCGCCTTCATCGTGAGGCTGTGGACACTGCGGACACACCGGACACTCAACAGTCGCCAGATAACCGTTCCGCGTGAATTATTCACGAGAGCAGAGACACGTGCGTCAATCTTCACCGATCCCGAGTGTCGTGAGAGGTGTCGCCCGACACTTGACAGTATTAATGAATCGATGTTCTGTGTATGTGTGCCGATACTGAATGTTTGATGGACAGTTACGAAGGTGGATTTGGTGGACTAAACAGATTTGGTGTTAAGGTGATAGAAAGGTTGTTAATATAATGATAATTTAATGCTGCCAAAATATTTATTTATTTATTATTATTTATATTTGCTGATTTGCGATGTTAAAATAGGTAGACTAAAAATCATTCATTACATTTCAATATTATTCATACTAGTCATGTATTTTATTTTTATTTTATTAAAAAGAAACCCTTAAATAATTACATTTCTTTTTCATTACAGGTATGTGCCGTTAAACATCTGTCGCAAGAAGGGAAGGTAAACTTTTGACAGATTATTTCTTTATTCACGATAGTAAAGTTTGCTTAGACATGTCACACACCATAACTTACTAGATGTTCGATTACAAACAAGACAACACGAGCTACAAATTTTAATGATTCGGGACAAAGTGTAATTTTGAGGTGCTTATTAATAACAAACTTTGCCTCAAAAAGAATAAGGACCATATTTCATTCTGATCTTGTTTTGACTTTGTAAAAGTTCAGGTGTAAGACATGTACCAGAACATGTTTCGTTTGTTACAGCTTTTGTTGTTTGATTATTATCGTGTCCAACAAAAAGACAATCGCAAATGGAAACTAGTCGAATAAGGTTCAAGGGCTCGAACGTTTTTATAACGTTAAAATATTCTGAATTTAACAACCAATTTAATTCCGTTTTTTTATGAATATAGGTATCTTTATTGCTATGAAAATTACTACAGACGTCCACGATACAACGTAATATGATATTGGAACAATACATTCTATTTCTGATATTCAATCACTAATAGATTCAAGACCGGCATCGTATTTGTAAGTGTCTCATCATTCAGAGCGGCACGATTTGATCACACGCAAATCGCTTCTTGCTACTTTGTGAATAGATGGGCTACAAGTAATAACATAGTACACAATTGATTCTGACATAAAGAGAAATAGGAGTGGACCGAGAACATTGCCCTGGGGAACACCGCTCGTAGCGCCCCGCGGTCGGCCACTTGTCGTCTCGTTTTTCTTTGCGCCTATTTATCACTTCCCACTTGCCGTAATAAGTTATCGGTGTAAATTCTATTCACCATTTTTGGTAGAAATTATGTTGGTTTTATGGTCTATCATGTCAAATCCAACATGGGCGAGTATAACATGTTGTCATTCCTTGTAAGTACAATAATAATTAATATTGATAGCAGTCATAGAAATTTAGAAACTATACATTATGAAATGTGTTTGGCTCTACAAAGAATAGGGTCATAGGTTTTTAACTCAAATGTGATTTAGTTCTCCAAGTCGGTTCCATTTCAATCGACCATTGTAACCGAACTGAGAACACTAATGGCCGATTCCTAAAACTTACGGACCGTTATTAGTTAAAACTAAGACTATTGTACCTTTACCAATAATGAAGCAAAGACCTCGTAGTTTGCATAGTAGACCCTCCCATATGGAACTTAACTATCACAGGTAAAATTAGCTTACGAAACTATTTATGTGCCCAGTTTGGCAATCAAAAAAGCTAAAATTGGTAAGCAAAACGTTTCGTTTTTGTTTATAGGAACCGAGCATTAAAGTACAATCATGCTCGTTTTGCATACGTCGCTGTCGGAGCAAATCCGTGTATCTGTGAACAACAAAGACTGGTAGTGTTACTGTTTCCGAGTCATAAAGTTTAGTGGCGAAGGCAGGAAGTGTACCAACCTGTAATACGTGCGGGGGGAGGAAAGGGGGTGAACGCACGAACACGAAGAATTGTTCCGTATGACGTGATGTACCGCTGAAAAGGATCGGGACTCGCGTGTTCCCGAATACTTAAATATTTCCGAATAGCGAACCTCTTCTTGACCTTTACAACTTAGAACTCCACTTGCCTACATAAAGTATAGGAACTTATAAAAGTCAAGCTTAGAAATGTTAATAATTCATTATTAAACATAACATCACATCACGCCAGTATGTCCCGAAGGGTAAGGCAGATGTGTACCTATAGTCCGTCCACATTTCGCCAGTTATGTATAAGACCCATGTAATAGGAGTGAGCCTATTGCCATCAACTGGAAACAAATCCAGACTCCGAGTTGCTACTGCAAAATACCAGATAGAAAAATTCAATAACACTTTGCCCGACCCGGGAATTGAACCCAGGACCTCATGCTCAGCAGTAGCTCTTGCGACTACTAGACCAACGAAATCATAAAATGTTTGCAAATAAATAGGTATGTGGCGGCATATCTACATCGCCACATGCGAACGCGTCACACTGACGTCACACAAAATTCTGCATCGCGCAGTCAGAGTTTACCGCGCGACTAGCTTATATACCTACAACATCCCGACATCAACCGTCGGGCAGTAGCCCGCCAGACATAACACCCATCTAGTCGGAGGATCCTCCCTTGTCTATGGAGGATGAGTGAACTTTACACCCTGTTCCTCATGGCTCTATAGGTATGTATGAAATATTACAAAAAGCTGATACCTAACTAATCACCAGAATTTTTAATTTGCACAGGCTCTTCACTCAAAATTGTAACCTAATTTTACCTTCCAATGCAAAGTCCTAGGGTAATTAACTTTATTTTACGTCCTCGACAAATTTTTTCCTGTTAAAAAAAGTTTATTAGCGTATAAATTGTGAAAATTTCAACTTTATGCGTCCCTGATTAAGGTGGACTCGCAGAAGTAGCGCGCGAAATTCAAATTTTCTTGCGTTTTTTGCAATTTGCAGTTCAGTGTCAGGTCTCTCACATCGCCGAATGTATTAATATATTATGGTTGTAATTATGTAAATACATATTTGTTATAGTCTATAGTCACGAATCTTATTTTGATCAAGATACAAACTGACACTGACCTGCAAATTGCAAAAAGCGCAAGAAAATTTGAATTTCATGGGCTACATCTACAGATTCACCTTAACTTGAGTAACATTTCGTCTTTTTTCTTGCGTCGTAGAAACACTCTGCTGATAAATGTTAGGTTGTACGCGTTCTGTTCGTCGCAGTTAAACCGCACAAAGCAACATTAAGCCAGCAACCTGTTGTAAAACTTTTATTCCTACTATAATGTTGGTGGCCGCAAATGTCATGCTTCTGCAACTCAATTTCAAACTTAACACGTTACACTAAAGTGGTTTTATGCTCAGCACGCTGACCGCAGTGGCCATTTCGTTAGTCAGTGCGATATTTAGATAGTAATTGCCGACTTTAAATTTTTATTTGCAAGGAACGCTGAAACTCTATCAGAGAGTTAAGAATGGTTCTCAGAAACCAAAAACTGAAACAGAAAATGTGAAAGTAAACATGAGTTTAGCTGAAGATGTACCTAACTACGTATCCAGAACATGTTAGACAAATATGTTTTGGAACGCGGTAGGAATACAAAAGAATGTCACGTTGCGTACAACAGTAACATTAAAAGTATTTTATTGTCCTATCCGCTGGTGGATGACTGCGGCTTTGTGGACTTACCGTCAAGTGGACCAAACATACGACATCCTTTTATATGGAAAATTGTCATAGCAAGTACGCGAACGACCAAATGTTATTTGTGGAGCTCTCTAAAACATTCGACTAGAGTTTTTTCTTTACATTTCTGTAAATAAAACGATCAACTTTGTAAAAGTTTTGTCGAAAAAGGACAGTAAATAGAATTCTGTTTGTATAATACTTAGGGGCGTGTTCAAGAGTTGGAGTTACGGGAGTTGAGATGTTTCACACACACAAGTTGATATTCAAAGAGAGGGTATATGTTATTAGCTACTTCAAACGTATTAAAGATCACATTTACTTTGGAAGTCGCTAAAACAACTTCGTGAAACATTTATCATTACATTGAAATAAGGGCCCGCGGATAAGCTGATGGAAACAAGTAAACTTTCTTTTTTATTTGAGATAGGTTTGCTCTTGACTCTAGTCTAGGTCAGAGATGACAGAGACAAAGTCGACGATGGAGCGAGCTTACCCAGAAGAAGCCTGTTCTCTCTCACTTTGAAGAGGTCGGGGTTGTATGCGTTCGGAAACACAGACGCAGGCAGAGAGTTCCACTCCTTTGCTGTGCGCATCACAAAAGACATTTAGAAACGCTTGGTGCGAATTGGTGGAATAGCAACTAGGTAGGGATGGTATCCTGCAGTGCGTCTAGATGTCCGATGGTAGAAGGGGGCCGGCGGAATGAGGTCGTGGAGTTCTTGAGCACACTCACCGAAGTACAATCTGTAGAAAACCGAGAAGCAGGCAACCTTGCTGCGATGATCCAAGCAGTGAAGCTTGGCATCCACCAGTCTTACGTCGCCAATGAGCCTCTTAGCTCTGAGTTCCACCGAGTCAAGCGCGGCAAGTTGGTATTTAGCTGAGCCATCCCAAAGGTGGCTGCAATACTCCATGCAGGATCGGACTTGCGCTTTGTAGAGAGTTAAAAGCTGTCCAGGCGTAAAGTATCGCTTCACCTTATTTAGGATGCCCAGTTTCTTGGCCGCAGTTCGGGCTTTGTACTCGATGGTGGCACCGAAGTTGAGACATGATGTTAACTCCATGCCTAGGAGCTCGAGCCGATTAATTACAGAAACAGATGTACCCCGAAAAGTAGGAATTTAATCGAAACGACTCCTTTTAGCGGTAATAAGACACGCCTGTGTTTTAGTGGCATTAAAAAAGACCAGATTATCATCACCCCACTGGGAGACAAGGCTTAAGGTCAAATCAGTCCACTCTATCATGGCCTCTCTCAAGGAACGAACTTCGGCCCCGTTGGTTTTTGCTCTGGACAAGTAACGTAAACGAAACAACATCGCTTGTGATATTCGTTGAAATTAAGTTTCTTGGAATAGGGTTATCTTTATCTCAATTACTGACTGTATTACAATGAACCAAATAATACTTATATTTCAGTTCAGATTGTTACAAGAAATAGTGTATTTAGTTACTGATACTTCACCTTGTTCTATCGCTCCGTACATTCCTCAAGCAATATAAATAACAGATCAGAACAGAAGATCTTTAGCAGCTAAACGCGGTACAATTTCACCCAGACACAGAACAACAGTTAATCCTAACACTAGAAAGTCAAGCGGGTTGTCCAAAAAAGGCGAGATCTGGTGAGATCTAGTGAGGATAATTTTGTTCCAAGAGTTCGCTTTAGTTTAGCCACAACAGAGGTTGGTACAGAATGTTCACTCTTCGTTACTTCAGATAAACTAACGTAGATAACGAAATGTTGGCGAAATTATTTTAGTTTTCGGTTTTCTTAGACTTGTAAAACTTTCAAGTTTTATTTTATATTCAAGTTCCATAGATTTAGATATTTCGTCAACTTCACCTGCAAGTAACTTATCGATCAAACATGCGTCGTTATTCAAACGCGCCTATGCAACGCACTGGACTGCAAAAGCTTATCGATAATGTAGTGGCGATTAATCTGCTCCTATCGTTTCCTGCTATGTAAGGAATGGGTCTTTTGTTGGTGACCATTGTGTGGCCTCCGTGGCCCACGCACGCGCACGACGCCCTGCGTAGGAGTTGCACTTAGACCCGTCGACTATCGTTACAGCTTTGTTTAATTACATAGCCGCGTAGGAAACTTGGAGTGATACGAGGCTATTACACAATTGTTATTGTTGCAGTGGTCGTCCCCATTTTGGATTAGGAGTAATAGGAACTGTGCTTAAGAACTTAGCACTCGGCTAAGCGAAAACGAAGTAACGGGGTGCGACAAGGTGAGTTGGGGGAACAAGAAATTTCACGCGGACGAAGTCGCGGGCGGAAGTTATACATAATATACTAGCTTCCGCCCGCGATTTCGTCCGCGTGAAACTTTTTGTTCCCCTGACCCACGCCGTCGCATCGCATCGCCTGCCCGCGCTGTTATTTCGTTTTCGCTTAGCGCTCGTTCTTACTTTTTTTCTTTTTGTTCGGCTTCTGAGGGTCCTAGCGTAATGTTACATACCTATAGCCTTCCTCAAGAATTGGGCTATAAAATGCAAAAAGAATTTTTCAAATCCGACTGGTAGTGACAGAGATTAGCGCGTTCAAAAATAAAATGTGTAGGTAACTTATAGACTAAGCGCATTTTTCTTACTTTAAGCATTTTTATACCCGTCGTAATTTCTAAACGAAAGATCCAACTAGAATAATTTAAAAAGGAATTTACATGTATTTAATCAACCTTGATTATGAAACTATTTATTTGGATAAGGATTAATACCATGTTTATGATAACACCTTCACAAATAATGCATTATTATATAAAAACATTTGATTACCATTAAAAAAGTCATAGTGAGCTAACCTTAAAAATAGACATATATTATGCTATCGCGGACTTTTTTTAGGACTTTTTAAGAGGAACCATTCCGTCATACATGATTTTTGTGTAACTTTAACCGTTTACGCAGCGCACGCAACAGGAGCTCTCAAAAGGAATAAATTTTCCCCGTTTTCGGAACATTTTTCATTGATGCTCCGCTCCTATTAGTCGTAGCGTGATGTTATATAGCATATAGCCTTTCTCGATAAATGGTCTATCCAACACTAAAAGAATGTTTCAATTCAAACCAGAAATTCCTGAGATTAGCGCGTTCTACCAAACAAACAAACAAACTCTTTAGCTTTATAATATTAAAAGTATAGATTTATATATATATAATTATAGGGCATCAAAAAATTCGTCCGCATCGCTGTCAACAGGAAAAGTGCCCAAAAGGCTGGCAGCATTGCCACGTTGTATGGCGATGCTGATTCTTTGGCCAAAGAATAGGCTAGCCCTTTGGTCACGTGAAGAGTCGACCAACCGCTTGGAGATGTCTCGGAAAACCAAGTGGGCACTCGGACCCCATGGCCCTAGTGTTTCAACCCCAAACGGCTCGAACATATAACTCCCAAAAAGATCGGAATATTTTCGCCGTTTGAGGATGCGGACGAATTTTTTGATGCCCTATAATTATATATATATATATATTTTTTACATTTGTACATATTATAATTATTATTTTAAGTCTGTTAGCTTATATATTATGTAAATAAGACTAGATACTAAATTACTACTAGATATTTACTGGCGTATTTAAAACTAGCATAGTAAAAAGAAATGTGATTTGTATGCCTCCTGTAGTCTTTAATAAAGTATAGATTTTAAAAATAATATTCTGTTTGCTGCCGTTATTAACGCGAAGTTTCAAAATAAAAGTGTTAATAAAAGTGCACTTGGTTCACAGTCACAGCTTAATGAGTAAACTTCATTGCTCGGACTAGCCATAAATGGCGATAAAATGCTCGGCTTGCATCCACTGCCGAATGAAAGTATATTAAACAACGCTGTGGCGTGGTGTGGCGCTATAAACAACGCTGTGGCGTGGTGTGGCGCTATAAACAACGCTGTGGCGTGGTGTGGCGCTATAAACAACGCTGTGGCGTGGTGTGGCGCTATAAACAACGCTGTGGCGTGGTGTGGCGCTATAAACAACGCTGTGGCGTGGTGTGGCGCTATAAACAACGCTGTGGCGTGGTGTGGCGCTATAAACAACGCTGTGGCGTGGTGTGGCGCTATAAAGAAAATAATTGAATGAATAAGTTATTAGATACTGCTTTTTTTTTTTTTTTTTTTTTTTTTGTGGATGGGAAATCATCAAATGACTTCTCCCGCTCTGGGCGGAGCGGGAGGGCGTGTCAGACTTTTACTGACTAAAACCCACCCGTGTTCCTTCTGTTGCCTGTGCCGGGGCCACGGTAACTCTTTCGAACATCCCGCAACCCTAGCTGGCATCGGCCCTAGCGGACCCCGTCAATAGTGCTGACATCTCTTTGAGGCGCGCGTGGAACACGACGCGCCGTCGACTCGGGCCTGGTCCTTACCGGACGGCGAGCTACCCATTGCTCGCCGTCCGCAAGCCCGCGCCTACGGTGGCCGGGAATCGGCTGCCGATTCCCGACGCCCAGGGCGTCTCCTGCGGCGACTAGGGGCGTGAGGGTGCAAAGCTTGCCTCTCCCTCACGCGTCCCGCCTCCTCCTTCACGAGCATTACTGCTTCGCAGAAGGAGGTAATGGCTTCATTAGATACTGCTTAACTTGCTGCATAAGTTTCTGTTATCTGCTGAAATGGGACGCCACGGAGAGATTAGTCAACAGTAGCACATTATTTGTGTATGAAGACAAGTATACTGCAGTGCTCATATGTCATAATAAAGTCGTATTTATTTATTATGTAAAATATATCATTTCACAATGTTATCGTCACTGGGGCGAATCCTAAATAGATGTTCTCAAAAATCTTGGAATGCGAATACCTTGTATAGAAGCGCATTTTTGAAAAGAAGAAATCTAGATTTTTTTGGAAGGTCAAAAAACCCTTTCATGATCTACGGCCTATAAAGCCCCAAATAAGTTTACCTCTTCGCAAACCACACGACGCATCAGCACATATTCCATATGCAAGCATATAACATCGGTATTCCGCACTTCTCATAAATTACCCGCTCCTCCGTGGTGCGTGGGAAACCTGCAGCCGGCACACTCCGCACTCCCCATGTTTTTCTTCTATCCACAGATCCTGCCACTGATATGATAAAGAAAACAAAGACTCTAATATTTCTATATCAAACAATATAAATAACCTTCACGTATACATCGCCGAAGGGTTAGACAGAGGCGTATTTGTCGATTCAAGTGAGTTTGTTCATACAATTTGAGTACACTAGTAAGAGTGTCCCTTGATCGTCTAACACATTTTGTTTTCTGCCCTGATTCCTTTAAGAACTTGACCCATTGGGTATATGTAACCAAAGACGTCATAACCTTACCTCGCTTGCCATCGGTAAAGCTGAGCCTTATAATGCTACATTTGTTCTATCTTCTATTCTTACTTCTCATATTACACGCTCTCTGGCGTCACGTAGACCCTTTATAGGTGTTTAAGCCGAGTGTGTATGTCCCCGCGTACATATCATACGTACAATATATTCTATATGTCATACGCGGTATAAAAACCTTCACATCGACGTCGTTACCGAGGGCTCCGCAGGAATGGCGGTCGTTCCCGGCTTATGAGATGACTCCCTAAAATCGTTGCTCATATTAAAGTTCTTGCTGCACAATAGCTTCTTTGTCGAGACTTTCTCGTTCAATGTGCGTGTTGTATCTCGTAGTGAAGCAAATGTAGCCTCTCTCTATTCTATAAGAAATTCAACCGCGGGAAAATATAACACAGTTTCAGGTTTGAAAAGAACTTATAAGCAAAAGTTTTCAACACGTGGAGTACTTACCTACGTCTGTGCGTTCTGCCTCACAAGGGTACGGAACTACGAAATATTTATTTTTCAGAAGCTGCTTATTTCTCGCATCACGTTTAAGTTTTTTTTTTAAATCTTCGTATATTTTACAATGATACAGTGATATAAGCGGCGCAGGTAGAGACTTTTCCTCGTGTACTCGTAGTCTAGCAAATGTATTCAACGGAACATCGGTGCATTTGTGGTTCTTATTTCATAAGTATAGGGTTTACAATCGCGTGCGGTGACATGAATGAATATTGTGAGAATCGGATAGTATGAAACAGTTTGTACGCATCGATGATTCTCTGTACCATGAATAAGTTAGCAGTTACCACCCTGTTTCGGGGGAGCGCGGAAACAATGTTTTTGTAAAGAAAATGTTGTGTACATTACTTGTTCACCGGCTTGTTGAGGAAATTGCAGCAACACAATACGGCGGGCGTGGGGAAATGACGTAATCAATACGCGCTTCCGTCTTGCGCCTCAGGGCGGAATTTATTTTGTCACTTTATACTGCAGTTTTATTCTACGGCTTTATTATACCCGACAACTAGTTTCGTTGAGACATCGCCGCAGTATTCCAGAGTCGAGCTCTTCTCGAAGAGTTCACGAACGTCAAACACTGCAACGTTTAGCAATACTTCCTTCGGCCGTAAGTTAGAAAAAAGTAATTCAATTACAGTAGAGTTAGGTAAAGAGGTGTGAACACGCGATCAATTAATTTCCCTCGCAGCACGCAAACAAATAACCATACGTTTTGTTCCGTTACTTCGCCACTTCCTCGCGGACTTGCTCACTTACTCCTATACAAATTCTCGCAGTAATTGTTCCTGACGTACTGAACAAACTTAGTTCAATGTTCGAGGTACGTCAGTAAGTTGCAAGCAAAGTTTCGTCTTAAGTCTTTAATCGCAATTAACACCTTGCGTACTTAACTTGCTTCTAATACTCCGCGAGATTATTTGGAATCCTTGAGAGTTTATTCCCATATTGCAGCGTGAGTGTTTACATATCAATGTTTGATTTAAAAATCATAGTACGCTGTGATACCTACACTGTACGGCTCAGATTCAGAAGCGAGTACTTTTATGTTTTCTCAGCAAATGAAACAGGTCTCAAGCTAAACATTGGAGCTGACATGCGCTTTCGATCGGAATGTCTTCGAGGTGTGCGCGAGTGTGCATTGTGCGCGCGACCAATGTCAGAATAACGGTTGAATGGCGGGTGCCACGAATCAATATTTGTATGTTTGTGGGCGCACCCGCCACTGTAAATACTCGGACAAACGACAGGATACGGATCAAATTACCTTTTAATCCCATGACAAACCGCCGAAGAGAAATAACATTAAAATACATTAAAAAGCGACGGCTCGGATTACTTAAAGCGCATAAATTGTTTGCCAGGATTACAGTATCGAATTTTCAAAGGTGAGAATGATTTAAAAAGTGATTTCCGCTCATATTTTGTGGCAACATTTTGATGTTCTTGCGAGACCGTTTTACGTCAATACTTTTATTCTTGTTTGACAAGTTAAGTAAGCTATAGCTGCCTATAACTTGGTATCCCGTGTGTTGTAAGCCGTCGTCTTATCTCCTTTGTGCTCACTTCTCGTTACTGTGTCCCTCGGAGCGAACTTCGTCTATAAGCGGCTCTTTTTACACTTTTTATGTGTATTCTCTGCTGTACAAACTTTATTAAAGTTGTGCTGCCGCGCACAGTTTTCATTAAGTAAATCGTTGTTGAGTTAATAATGGATCATTGGATATTCTTCTAAATCTTTTGATCTCTCTTAAAGAATATTGCCCCTGGAGAGATGTTTTGTTACAGCAAAGCGCAGTTAAATTTTTGGTGTTCTTTTTAGTATTGTGATTTTCTACTACCTACCACTCTACCAGTAGTTTTCGAATGAGTCTGTTCCAGAATTGTTAAGCAGTGTCATACAACGATTCAAACGATTTAATAATATTTTAGCGGCAGTTTCCGTTACGTGTGGAATCGCTTTGATTCCATTCATTTTATCAAGCATTCCATTCCCATTACCTGATGAGTAGGTACGTAAAGTGCACAGATTCTCGGAGCATGTTTCATTTCAAACTTTCTACTCTGCAGCTCTCGGCGAGTTTGCGACAATTTCATATATTTTTACTGGTTATAAACTTTTATTCGAGTGCAGCGAGTTAGTGTTGATGATATCCTTTATTACAGCTTTATGCCCGCCATCGTAAAGTTTGGACAAAGCTTGGCTCCAAGATGTGGCCAACTCACACGGGCCACAATTATAAAGTTTTGTGGTCAGATGTTGGCCTGTTGTTTCACAGCTTTCATATCGTGCTCGTCTTGTGAATCTTGTTAGTTATGTATAAACTTAGGTTTAAAGTTATTAAACTTTAGTTTTGTTTCGTCGGCTACTTCTGCTGTAACTTTCTGCCGCTATTCTCTTCTACTTCTTGAATGAAAACTGCACTCATGTATTTTTTACCTTTGTAAACGTAAGGTGTTTTTGTCTCTATGAAGTCGTTTAGAGCATTTTTTCCGTTCTTATTACAAATCCAATTCGTGAAAATTATGGTTATTTACTGACAAAGTTACTTCATTATATTCCACACGATTCTCTGTTGAAGCCGGCACTTTAATGGAAAAAATAGCTCATTCACACTAACGTAGTTGTCCGTCAATCACTCTTCCTTCAGAGCGACCGCAGCGTTGTGGCCACTCTGTGGTCGTGGTCTGTGCCAGGACTGTGGCCAGTGTGAATGCAGCATCAAATAAGTTTATAACTGGCCGAGTTATTCCAGTTATGGAGGCGTTAGCTGTCGCGGCACCTGACGGCACCCGACTGCACCCGACTGCACCCGACGGCACCCGACTGCACCACAACCGAATTTATTACTTGAGTTATTGCTTCTTTATACCCTCATCACTGTTTATGTCTTATTGGTTTGTTAACTTCTTGACTTCGTGCAAGATTACACGCTGGATTTAATTTATAAGGATGTGAGGATTTGAGTATCGGGATTTAAGTAGCATTTTATTTTGATACTATTGTACGTATACATTCTGAGCAAAACAAGTCACTGTATTTGTATAATTTCAGAGAAACTTAGAACTTTCAATAGTATCTCACAAAAAATCTTTTCAAAGAAAAGGAAGCTAAGAAAGAAAAATTGTTTATTGAAATTATGAAGAACTTTATCATGAAAAACAATGGCAGGGACACAAATAAACTTACCTAGTGCTGTTGTTTAGTTCTGAGCGCTGAGTCAAGTATCAAACGATTGTAACGGCCAAAGTAAACCCTCGGGCCTCACACACAGTCGGTCTCCGGAGGTCCGTAACGGAGCAGCCGGGAACTTAACAAGCCTAGGGCTAGGGCTCCCCCAGCCAGGCTCCACTTGTATTGTTATTGCCACGCAACCAAAGTGGTGTTAAGTAACCGAATTTAGTCTACGACGGTCCCTTTGCGACGCGACGGTCACATTCTGGAGCAAGCTTGTTCTGTGGTTACACTTCAGCTGGAATTATCACAGATACTAATAATATATATAATTTAGTCTACGACGGTCCCTTTGCGACGCGACGGTCACATTCTGGAGCAAGCTTGTTCTGTGGTTACACTTCAGCTGGAATTATCACAGATACTAATAATATATATAATTTAGTCTACGACGGTCCCTTTGCGACGCGACGGTCACATTCTGGAGCAAGCTTGTTCTGTGGTTACACTTCAGCTGGAATTATCACAGATACTAATAATATATATAATTTAGTCTACGACGGTCCCTTTGCGACGCGACGGTCACATTCTGGAGCAAGCTTGTTCTGTGGTTACACTTCAGCTGGAATTATCACAGATACTAATAATATATATAATTTAGTCTACGACGGTCCCTTTGCGACGCGACGGTCACATTCTGGAGCAAGCTTGTTCTGTGGTTACACTTCAGCTGGAATTATCACAGATACTAATAATATATATAATTTAGTCTACGACGGTCCCTTTGCGACGCGACGGTCACATTCTGGAGCAAGCTTGTTCTGTGGTTACACTTCAGCTGGAATTATCACAGATACTAATAATATATATAATTTAGTCTACGACGGTCCCTTTGCGACGCGACGGTCACATTCTGGAGCAAGCTTGTTCTGTGGTTACACTTCAGCTGGAATTATCACAGATACTAATAATATATATAATTTAGTCTACGACGGTCCCTTTGCGACGCGACGGTCACATTCTGGAGCAAGCTTGTTCTGTGGTTACACTTCAGCTGGAATTATCACAGATACTAATAATATATATAATTTAGTCTACGACGGTCCCTTTGCGACGCGACGGTCACATTCTGGAGCAAGCTTGTTCTGTGGTTACACTTCAGCTGGAATTATCACAGATACTAATAATATATATAATTTAGTCTACGACGGTCCCTTTGCGACGCGACGGTCACATTCTGGAGCAAGCTTGTTCTGTGGTTACACTTCAGCTGGAATTATCACAGATACTAATAATATATATAATTTAGTCTACGACGGTCCCTTTGCGACGCGACGGTCACATTCTGGAGCAAGCTTGTTCTGTGGTTACACTTCAGCTGGAATTATCACAGATACTAATAATATATATAATTTAGTCTACGACGGTCCCTTTGCGACGCGACGGTCACATTCTGGAGCAAGCTTGTTCTGTGGTTACACTTCAGCTGGAATTATCACAGATACTAATAATATATATAATTTAGTCTACGACGGTCCCTTTGCGACGCGACGGTCACATTCTGGAGCAAGCTTGTTCTGTGGTTACACTTCAGCTGGAATTATCACAGATACTAATAATATATATAATTTAGTCTACGACGGTCCCTTTGCGACGCGACGGTCACATTCTGGAGCAAGCTTGTTCTGTGGTTACACTTCAGCTGGAATTATCACAGATACTAATAATATATATAATTTAGTCTACGACGGTCCCTTTGCGACGCGACGGTCACATTCTGGAGCAAGCTTGTTCTGTGGTTACACTTCAGCTGGAATTATCACAGATACTAATAATAAAGCTGAAGAGTTTGTTTGTTTGAACGCGCTAATCTCTGGAACTACCAGTCGGATTTAAAAAAAAAATATGTTCACAGTTGATAGCTCATTCTTGAGACTATAGGTTATTTAACATCACACTAAGACCCTTAGAGCCAAGCAAAAAGGAAAAGTCAGAATAAACGCTAAGCGAAACGAAGTTATAGCGCGGGCAGACGATGCGATGCGACGCGGTGGGACGGGAAACAAGAAATTTCACGCGGATGAAGTCGCGGGCAGAAGCTAGTATATTATAAAAGCTTTTCTTGGTGGCCGCGGCGCCGCCCGCGCCGATCTCAGTTCATGTCAAACGCCAGCCCGAATGACATTGAATTTTTAAAACTACTGCAATGTGATTAACTTTCTATCCGAAGTCAAACTTAAGATATGTGCCCAAATGGCAAATAGTTAGAAAATAAAATCAAATCAAGTAAAACATTGCAACTCTGTCTCATGTGGCCAAAATGAAAGGCTACCCTTACAAACTTTGGCCGCGGTCAGTAATGATGATGTCGCATGTCGCATGTCGCAGGGACGAAATTGAAGGGAGTCCCTACTTAGCTACCAGCAGCTACTTAGCTACCAGCAGCTACTTAGCTACCAGCAGCTACTTAGCTACCAGCAGCTACTTAGCTACCAGCAGCTACTTAGCTACCAGCAGCTACTTAGCTACCAGCAGCTACTTAGCTACCAGCAGCTACTTAGCTACCAGCAGCTACTTAGCTACCAGCAGCTACTTAGCTACCAGCAGCTACTTAGCTACCAGCAGCTACTTAGCTACCAGCAGCTACTTAGCTCTAAAATAATTCAGTTCATTACAATGTCGACGTGGTTAAAGTTCGGTTACCGTATAACTCATGGCGGATGTTCGTTACCGCGAATGTTTGTTCGCTAGAGGGGACTCACTTCTTGAAAATATCACTGGACTTAAAAAAGCGCACGAAGGAAATTATTTACGAAAGCATTGTTTTTAACGCAACACTTGCACTAGACTCATGCGCTTACACTTGCACTTATTAGAGCTAAGTAATAACAGCTGCACCGGTCGATTCATCACGTTAAGCTACGCTTGCCGGGAGTGGTCCGTGGATGGGACCAACATTACATACCGAGACTCCTCCGTGCCTCGGAAAGCACCGTACGCCGTTGATCCCGGCTGTCATTCGTGTATCTTTGACAGTCGTTACTGGTAGTCAGAAGCCCGAAAGTCTGGTATCGTATTACCCAGTTACTGGGTTATGGAGGTCGGATAGGAAGTCGCTCCATGTAAAATACTGGTATTCAGCTGCATCCGGTAAGACTGCAAGCCGACCCCAACATAGTTGAGAAAATGCAGGCAGATTGTTTTTTTTTATGACTTGCACTGGACTAAAATATTGCACTGCTACAGCCTACTCTAAAACCTTACTCTACTAAAGCCTTACTCTAAAATATTTTTACCGATAACCAAGCACTAGTTAAGCGTTACGTACGTCTCAATAATTTTAAAGGCCGAGCAAACAGAGATATTCTTATCCTTCACATCCTCACATACAAATATTTTTTGTGGAACATTTTATGACCCGTAACCCCACACAATTGGCATCCTAGAAAATCTAATCTCTGTTAATGATATTGGGTTTTTATGTCACAAGTTCCCAGCTTTAAGTAATAGGGACATCGTCATGTTCATGTTAGTGTGTGGGGAGGACACCGCGTCCGCAGCGCGGCCCCTCAGCAATCGATCGGCTGCTCGCGCCGCACCACACAGGACCATCACTTTATGTCAGGGGTTCTCTAATTAGCACTGCTTTATTCTCAAATGGGATGTCGTTAAAGGATCCATTAGGACGATATTTGCGTGGGAGCCGCAGACAATCTCAGGGGTTCAGCGAACAATCCATATTAACGCGGTAATGACTCACTCTTAAATAAGTTCCCAAAGAACACTTGAACAAAATAGCTCGAGAGCCGCACAGAATTGGGTGTATGACGAATGGTACTTCTAATTAGAGGCAACGATTTTCATTACCCGTTAAATGTAATTAATCATGGTGGCTAATTGACACCAGTTGAACACGCGTGGACTCGGTGCGTGGAAATAGCGGTAGTCACAGAAATAAATAAAGCACCACATAGAACTACTAATGTTTATGTTTATGGTCAGCGACGATAAACGTCAATCGTGCAGTGATTGGGTATTCTTGGGTAACAAAATTTCGGTACTTGGGTAGTGATGTCGAGCCCCGGGATATTGTCACAGCTTATAGTGCTACTTTACTGCTTGTCCCGGGGGGAAAGTAAGGAGAGTCCGTCTCCATACCCGTGTGCGCTACAAGAATGATTGATGATTGTCTCAGCAAAATTTGGTATAAAACTAATGCTCAATAAAAATGTGGCGATAGAGCCATATAAATATAAAAGTGGAATTTTCTATAAGACTATATTTAAAGCTGTATTTTTGTTACAAAATCGATAAAGCTAGTTGAACGTAGACATAAAACAATTCCAGAACAACCAGCTCGTCGAACTGCGTCCAACGGAACATTGGAAGCGCGGAACATTCCGAGCGCGGAGCAACTGAACAAGGCACCGCGCTGGCTCCGCTCTGCAGACAATAAAACCGCCACAACCCTTCACCGCTATCAATTCTCTAATGCAGTTAACGTCACAACTGCGCTCCGGCGCCGGCGCGCAGTTGCGTGCCAATACCACAGTATTTTTGATCTACTCCTAAAGGTTATTATTGCTTATGAGCTATAACTGTCCAAGTTTGTTTTGACCTTGCGGTGTAGCTAGAATTACAAGCAAATTGCTGCCGTATTATAACGGTGCAGTGTTGATTACAGACGTCGGTATAAAAGTCGGAAGCCTGCTAGCGCTGCACGATGCCCTGCTAAAAAGCATATGTATTTCCGAGACGGCTTTTCTTTCAGGGATCATTTGTTTTGATTCTTATTTTGAGACACAATATTTTTCAACTAATAAGCCACAAACATCAAACGACGAACAAGCTCGCTCTAATAATATCTGACCACTTTAGAACCGTTTTGAATTATGATTTCCATAATGTGATCACAATGTCAGAACTAATCGTAAACTCGACTGGGGCGGTGCATGTCCTTGGCGGACATTTTAAAAATCCTTCCGGAGGCCATTATGAATGTTATATGACGTCTGACTGTTGGGAAATTACTGTCTGTCAGTCTGTTGCAGCGAGTGCGCGGCGCCGAGGACGCTATTTATAGGCCCACGGTTAAGGCCCGGCAAATAACAGGCGTTCAGGAGTTATAATCATATGTTTACGAATGTGTGCTACACGCCCTTGCCCTTAGGGGAAACTTTGACAAAACGATTTGACGTATTTCCAACAATCAAACGTTGATTGGTCGGCGGGTCGTGTAGTGCCGACTACGAGAACTATTAAATTTAATTTTGTAAAGTGCAACTACTGCTACTGAACCACATCGAAGTAATACAAATACCTTTGCCTTTCGTATCTTAAGGTACACCCCAATTTTAGTTTAACTGACAAGGATATCAAAACTAAACTCAACGTATCCATAGAGTATCGTAATCGCAAGTAACCGCAGCCGTCCTCCGCTACCCTTTACAATCGGTAGCAATACAATCCGCAACCCTATCTCCATTATTTGGATCCAGCAAATCCTTTAACCACGTACCGTTTAAAATAAAACAACAATTTACTGCCGCGCAATGTTTTGGGTCGACGTTGAATGAGAAAGAAAAAGTCCCTATTGTAAATTCAGGGAGCAAGTATGGAGGAAGTTTTCCAATATAAGCAGGTCGTCAATATAAACTCGCGAGTTACAATAGGCCCTCCAGCATGTGTTATTGTCCATTACATATAAAATACTATCGGAAAACGATTTGGGAGTCCAGAGGTATCGACGGTATCGGCGGCAGCGGCTACAATAGGAGCCCTCGCCGCTCGCGCTGAAACAAAGAAAGGTTTTTATAACACTGAACTGACGTTAGCCGCGAGAACAATCCACGAACAGAGGGGCTCAAGGAAATGGCTGTTTTTAAACTGTTGATGTCATAGTAGTGAGCTAAGAACCTTCTAAAAGGTTTTTGGGTTCTAAGTGTTACTACCACCGGGGCTATCCTCCACCTAACAAAAGTGGGCAGGTGTCGTAGGACACCTGCACCCTAATTGCGTAACACACTATCAATCAGAATTTGAATGATTTTGAAGCTTATTGCTAATCCATTACTACAAATATTCGAAAAATCTGTCTGCTCAATGACGTAAATAGCGCAATGAAAGTTGTTGAACTGTCAAAATGAAACCGATTCCTACTGTACGTGTCATACGCAATTACCCCACTGGTTGGAAAGAAGTTCCTTTCGCTGTACCTATATTATGTATAGCTGTTGCCCGCGGCTTCGCCCGCGTGGATGTCAATACCTACTTCCCTATTTGAATCGGATTTTGTTCACAATTTCATGGGTTTTAATTTTTTTGCTCGGAACTCTAATTGTTTTTCTAAGACTAAAGTAGCCTAAGTTACTCCTCATAACATAAGCGCGTCAAAATCGGTCCAGCCGTTTTGGAGATTAGCCGGAACCAACAGACAGACTGACAGACAAAAAAATCAAAAATTGTTTTTTTGTTGCATATGCTTTCATATGCATTTTGTAAAAAGCTGTTATTTTGACATTCCAAACAGACACTTCAATTGTATTTATTTGTATATATAGATTAATACAGAACTATCTAGTGCATAGTCTCAAGTTTCAAGTGATAAAAGTTTTTGTTTTTTTTTAATACAGAGCCATCTAGTATACTTTTAAGCCTTTTTCGTTACGTCACACTTTTGCCAGTTTACTCCTACCACAAGCCGCGTTAAAGAAGTTCTTTCCAAAAACATCTAATCTCCTGAACATAAGAGCATTTTATTTTCCGCTAGGGCAAATTGTGCATCTTGCATCGTGATTACCATTTTAATATCAAATCTCTTATGCATAATCTCCATCTCGAACGTCTTAGAGTTGCGCATCTGTATATAGACAGCTGTTACTTTTCCTTCGATTGTACGCGGAGTCAAAAATACACAGAAATGTTGGTCACGAGCTTGGAGGGTGAGTTAGTCCTTTGGGACATATACCTTTAGACCCTCTATGCCCCTCGCCCCGCACCCCGTCGCTCCTCACGTGATTGTCGTTGATTTTGCTTTCAATATTTCCATACAACTATCTAATCGACTCGTCAACTTTCCTAACAATAAAATTGTCATGTTTCGTAAAACTTGCTCCGCTAGTCTCGGTTGGCGCAATTCTTGATGCGTTTTCTAATAAGAGCGGAGAAAGTTTAATCTATATAGACTCAGGTCAAATTGATAATATACTGGTTGGACGCGACTCGCTCTCTACCTTAGGTGTAAATAGATCAGTGACTACTTAACAATGTACAAAACTTGATAACAGCAACTGCTAGACCGGGACATAAAAATCATATTTTAAATTCTCAGCTCGAAGGACTTAAAGCCAATGTACTTATTATTCACATGAAAGATTCAACGCTGACGCGTTATGACGCGTTAAAAAAGCTGGTGTTTTAAAGTGCGGCGTGGAGGGAACGATGTAATGTTACGAGGGCGATACCTCAAGCTAATGAATGTTTCAACAGCTCCGTCAGTTTCGTTGAGAACTTGTGTTACGAATCTGTGCTCGTCTCGAATCTCGAGCGCTCGAGTGCTCGCGGAGCCTTGTTTATTGTTCCTTGTAAATGTTGAATTGAAATTTATAAACCTGGCTTGTAAAGGTTGATGTAGTGTTTTCATTGTCCACGGTTTTAAATTAGTTTCGCCTTGTCTTATTAACTCGGTAAAATTATTTTATTACATCACTTTTTTTATAAACATTGAACTTTTTTCACTCAATATTTGATTGGTTTAGCCGCAGTACTTACGTACCTATTTATATTTTTAGAAGACATTTTTGAACCTGGCCTCTTCAATAGCTCATTCATTGACACTTCCACACTCCTCTTTCAGGTGAAAATCGTTGTCAATAGGCGCTCGGGCGCTCGGGCACTCGGGCTAGCCTGTAAATTAACACCGTTTCAGCGAGTTAGCGGCTAACCTGTAATTCAGTCTGCGTGTGGCTCCGTGCTCTGCGCGTACAGGAATCTTAAAATAGCGTACGTTACCCTCATAACTGTTTTGTTATTGTTCTATCTAGCTGCTGCATTACTTGTTACTTCAGTTTGTTTCTTTGAAGCGGGTTTAACTGTTCTATCGCTCACTCAGCTGTGAATTACTTTATTAGCTGTATTCTAAATCTACTTACATTTAGAATACAGCCTGTCTTTTGTAAAGCAGTAGTTTTGTGTTTACTTGTGGTATCACTGAACAAAGGAAAGAGACATATGAAATTCTTTCGAATCAGCCCATATCGCCTATTCATGTCCGAAAATGGAGTCCAAGGTCATGTCGCTGATATCATTCTAAACAAATCGAATCGTATTAACTTTGCTCTTTTTAACTTTGAGGATTAAATCTGCTACTACTACTATTTCTCACATTGCTTCCTATGCACAACAGTAACCGAGTATCGGTCTGTCGGGCACCTCAAAGCCGCACGCAACACTAACTTACACAGTCGATAAGATAGAGTTTAAAGATCGCTATAAATCGCTGGTAAACAGCTTGATACTGAGAGTGTACATGTTGTAAATACTAGAGCAGACCGTTGCTTCTGGTATGGCTTGCATATTAATTAAGACAAAAAAAAAAATTAACCAACCTCGATCGGATGCAGTAGTGACAGGACATGGCTGTATTTAATTCCGAACCAAGTAAGAAAAAGAAAATTATTAATTAGGGTTTTCAGTTACGAAATTAGGCTTCAAATCAAGAATTGCATAGTACCTTCTGACGTGATCTTCGCTGAATGGTGAAATACGTTCATAACATCATTTTACATTCAAAGAACGGTCAATCAATCAACTCAGCCTATCGCAGTCCACTGCAGGACATAGGCCTCTCCCAGGCTGCGCCACAACACCCTGTCCTCCGCCTACCGCATCCAGTCTGTCCCAGCCACTTTCTTAAGGTCCATCTAGCTGGGAGGCGACCCACACTACGCTTGCCGATACGTGGTCTCCACTCCAGGACTCGTCTGCTCCACCGGCCATCGGTCTTTCGACAAACATGGCCAGCCCACTGCCACTTCAGTTTGCTTGCTCTGCAGGCTATTTCGGTTACTCCGGTTCTTTTCCGGATAACTTCATTCCTGGTTTTATCCATCAAAGAAACTCCAAGCATAGCCCGCAACTGTCAGTGTCCACGTTTTGGCACCGTATGTCATAACGGGCAGGACGCACTGGTTGGTCTTCAAACATTGCGGGACAGGTGACGAGAAAACTTGACGAAGTTTTCCAAACGCTGCCCAACCCAACTGGATCATTCTATCGACTTCTTTTTCAAAGTTGTGTCTACCAAGCTGCATGACTTGCCCTAGATAGACATACTCCTTCACAACTTCGAGACGACTCTTCGATGCGGATTGGTCTCGGCAAGACGTGTGAATTGTACATGACTTTCGTCTTGTTCGAATTCATGCCGAGGCCAACCCGACGAGAGACTCCATTTAGGCTGTGCAGCATCTGGTCTAACTGTTCCAGCGTCTCTGTCACTATGACGATGTCATCGGCAAAGCGAAGGTGTGAGATGTACTCGCCGTTCACGTTGCTACCCTGTCCAGTCCAGTCCAGCGTCTTGAAGACGTCCTCCAACGCATTGATAAACAGTTTCGGGGATATCGCATCCCCCTGTCTCACACCTCTGAGCAGTTGTATGGGGCTGGTTTTCTGATCATGGATCTGGACAGTCATTTTGGCAGCGTCATACAGACATTTCAACACTTCGATGTAGCGCCAGTCAATTTGACATCGTTGCAGAGAGGCCAGGACTGCCCATATTTTGATGGAGTTGAAAGCTTTCTCGTAGTCCACAAATGCCATACACAGCAGCTGGTTGTACTCTTCGGTCTTCTGTACAATTTGCCGATCAGTATGGATGTGGTCAACGGTACTGAAGCTTTTTCGAAAACCGGCTTGTTTTGGTCGCTGGAACTCGTCAAGTCTCCAAGCGAGACGGTTCGTGACGACCCTCGAGAATAGCTTGTATTGCGGCACAGAAGCGAGATGGGCCTATAGTTTTTCAGTAGGGTTTTGTCACCATTTTTGAAGAGCAGAACCACCGCACCTCTGCTCCACGCCTCGGGCGTTGTACCTTCTTGGATGACGGAGTTGAAGAGACTCGCTAGCTCTCTCAGGACTGGAGCCTCGCCCGCTTTAAGGAGCTCTGTCGTTTTTCCGTTATCATTAGGTGCCTTGTTGTTCTTGAGCTGCTCGAGAGCAGCCCTTATCTCGCACTGGTCGACATCCGGGATATCCTCCGTGTAGTGGCGCGTTAATTCGGCTCGGTCCCGCTGGTTTCGCCGTCCGCGTTGAGTATAAGTGCCCGTAAAATTCCTCGACTTCCTGGAGTATCTCGGACTCCGAAGTCACGATTCTGCCATCCGCAATTCTTAGTTTCGTCAGATGAGACGAATGAGGCATTTTCTACCAGTCAACCTTAGGGTGATGCAGATGATGATGGGTGATGCTTTGGGTGGTGAATGTGTCTTATCCCTCATGATGAATTCTATCTCGTTCCTAGTCACGTTATCGGGGCTCTGCTAGGTCCACTTTCTTTGGGGTTTCTTTTCGTAAAATGAATTTATCAAGAAGAGCCCCTGAGACTCCAAAAAGTTGACCAGCATTTGCCCCTGTGATTCCTGCGCCCCCAGCCGAACGGTCCGACTTTCGATTCGCCGCGTTCTTGTACGACTTTGGTATTCAAGTAGCCCATAACAACGCTGTAGTGGGCCTTCGTCGTACTGTGCATTGCCTTGGCAATATTCTCGTACATGGCCTCAACTGTCTCGTCAGAGCATGTCGAAGTCGGCACATATACCTGAATCCATTTCAGGTAGAACCTGTCAGTGAATTTCAGTACAAGGCACGCTACCCGTGTCGACACACTACTGATTCCCACAACGCTGCTAGTGAGTTCCTTATTGACCAGGAAGCTGACACCGCCTTTGGAGAGCTGATCACCTTCGCGGAAGTAGAATAGGTAGCCTGACTCCAGGGTTATCGTGTCCTCCCCTTGTCTTCGAACATCAGATAACCCCAGTATATGCCAGTTAATGCGACATAACTCTACCTCAAGTTCGGCAAGGTGATGGTCCAGCCTCATCGAACATCCATTGTACGTAGCCAGGTGTAGTCGTCGTTGGTAGCCTGCCGTAACCCGGGGATTCTTCGTACCCCCCGTCCCGCCGTTACCGTGACCGCTACCTTGACCAGGAATAGCGGGAGCACTGGGAACTGGGGGCCGTTGTTTTGGCACTTTAATCATGAAAGGTTTATGCCCGTAGTCACCACGCTGGGCAAGCGGGTTGGTGACCGCAGAGCCAAACCTTTCGCAACGGTGACACAGCTGCCCGTCATCGTACTGGAGAATTTAGTTTGGCTTGTTGGATGGTTATACCGCCATCGGTCGGTCGCCAGCGCCTCGCCAGTCAGTGGCAGGGTGTACCGCGTGCAGGTGAGGTTGACATTTGGGGAGTCCGGTTGTTGTGTGCTCCCCCTTATACCCCAAAAAACGGTAGTACTGTTTAATTTAAAACATGTTTAACCTAGCCTAGCCATTTTGCCTTCCAACCGTACAAACACTCGCAACAAACTCGCCTCGTGTTCACATATCGTCACTAACTAGTCCCACGGCACTAAATGGTGGCACGCGCTGTAAACCGGAGGACGCGGCCTCCGGCAAAACGGATCGTAAACGGGAATCACCGCAATGTCATCTGCTAGTCGCCGGCGACCGTTGTACGACACTTGTCACATTTGCATGCGTTTTATTAGTCGCTGTAACGTGCGGCCGCGATTGATCTAGCCAAGTAATCAATACTACTAAAGCTTCATCCTACATTCTAGCAAATAAAGTTATCATTCATTGATTCATTCATTCATTCGACTTTAGAACCGACCTCGTATCTGCCTTCACGTAAGTACACATTACGGTCACCAATCTAAAGAAACGAGTTGCGATTTTTTATGACAAAAATGGAGGATTCAAGCGAGGTGCATTGTCCCTTGAGGCACGGTCTCCGACGGTTATGGCTCTGAAGGTTGCATGATGCATTTCATTTAATCACATATTATTTTGTCTAAAATCAGGGATTTGACCTTTGAATGAAATCCCAGAATGAAATGAATCAATACAATTCAATACCTATATTATATTTAGTCAATAGTTAAATGAACTTCCTGAGAACGTTGTAAAACAATCCCTTTCGTGACTGAACAGTAACAACAGAGTAAGTGCCCAAATATTCCACATCAGTTTTAGTTTTCAGCAACACTGTAGTCCTGCTACACCTTCGCAAACTAATAGTATATTGACCTACTCAGTCTCAGGGTTCATATCTAATGAAGGTAAATTTACATCTATATTAGTGCACAATGAGGTTTCTCTCAGCGTAGAAGTGTTTGGTCGCGTCATCTATATGGAAATCACTTATTACTTTATTAACAGTTGAATTGGCTCACAAACTTAGTACTGCTCTCTCCTGCTGAATATTGCTTATTCCGCGCTTATCTAAATATTTGCATGAGTTGATAATGTTACCGTCGTAGTTAATCATGCTTTATCAGTTATTGCCTTAGTTACAGTCCGCGTTGTCTTGATTTCGTAATGGATTGCTGCAATTCATTTTATTTATCGAGAGGGAAGCTTGTTCGCCTTTAGTACTAGCTTTGCTAGGGGTTTCCAGACGACATGAATAATTTCAGGAACGATCGTGATTATGAAATAATCTCAGTGCTACACGAGATCGTCCCACGTTGATTACTGATCTCGTCTCGATAACGATGCTCATATTTTCACGTGTTTATGGTCAGCGACAGCGACAGTGTTTATGATCAGCGACAGCGCGACAAATCAAATTTTATTACTACTATAACATAAACGTCGATTCTAAAATTGGACATATTTAATGTACCATTAACTGGGTCATCAGTGGTCGTTATAAATCAGCCGTAAAATTATGAGGAAGTTAAAAGTTTGAAAGCTCAAGAGATGGCATTTTCAAAGGCCATGTGCTATAAAATAACTCAAATCGGAAGGAGGACAAACAAATAAACGTCACAGACTCACAGAGGGGTTCAGAATAGCGAGCCCATCAGCCCACGACACTTGACATCAAAAGTGAAGACGACCGCTGTGGAAGTGACTATATTGTAGCTCCGAGCTTTGTGAAGGAAGTGTGATGTCAAGGCGCGTTACTATTTGATCCTACTGCACAATTAGGCTGTTTTACCGGCTGTTAACTCTTGACTAAACGATCCTTAGTCAAAGTGAATTGTCAACCAAACTGACCAGCTCCTCATTAAAATGCACGACGTCATCTATATTCAGAACAACTCCGATCGCTTACACTCCATACTCGGCGCAAACTTTTAACTGTAAATAAATCACTCCAACTTAGGGAGCACTTGGTAGTTTTTGATTAAATCTACTTCAAATTCCATGCCCCTTTTAGGGTATTATTACCTTCCCATGGACTTTATCAAAAGCTGTTGCTCGCGATAATATCTCCCCCGAAAGTGTTTGGAAACACGCTCTTTAAGTTCAACAACAACTGTGACACGGCGAAGCAGGCGTTGGCGATGGCGGTCGCGCTTACTTTTTGTAAAGAGTCTGAAATTACATACGTCAACGTATTCAATGGGGCGTTTAAAAGCATTCCTGTTTGCACCCCACGTGTTTGTGTCACTTGGAGCTATTCTCGTCTCCGGCGTGACAGATGGATTCTAATGTGCCAATGTTATGCATAAAAAATGTGTGAAAAACTTTACTAAATGTTCAATGTTCGTGTCGTGCCCTAAGGGTCGCTGCACACGGCGACGCTGCGCTTCTCTGTCAAACTTTACTAAATGTTCAATGTTCGTGTCGTGCCCTAAGGGTCGCTGCACACGGCGACGCTGCGCTTCTCTGTCAAACTTTACTAAATGTTCAATGTTCGTGTCGTGCCCTAAGGGTCGCTGCACACGGCGACGCTGCGCTTCTCTGTCAAACTTTACTAAATGTTCAATGTTCGTGTCGTGCCCTAAGGGTCGCTGCACACGGTGACGCTGCGCTTCTCTGTCAAACTTTACTAAATGTTCAATGTTCGTGTCGTGCCCTAAGGGTCGCTGCACACGGTGACGCTGCGCTTCTCTGTCAAACTTTACTAAATGTTCAATGTTCGTGTCGTGCCCTAAGGGTCGCTGCACACGGTGACGCTGCGCTTCTCTGTCAAACTTCGTTAGCGACGCTCGCGCTGTAGCGAACCTTAGTGTTCGTAGCTGCAGCGGAAGCGATAAATAAGCCAGTTTGTTATCTTAACATCTGTGTGAAGTAGTTCAGTTAAGAAAATGAATTAAAAGAAATTGCGCAGTTAAATATTGAGTGGATTATGAGGGTTCCGTACCCGAAGGACACCAAACGTACGTAACAAACGGAGCCCTATTGCTGTCACTCACGTGTCCGTCTGTCCGCCGTCTATCACACAGGTTTTACAGCCAAGCGGTTGGAGCTACAGTCTTCAAATTTTCACAGTATAAGCATCTTGTTGTCAAAAAATATTTTAAATGTTTTTAAGGGGGGCTCCTATACTTACAGCTAAAGAGGGGCGCGAAAGAAAAATTTAAAATTTTTGATCTACCCCGATCGAATGGGGTATCGTTGTTTAGAACTCGTTGAATAGATAAATACTGTATTTTTTATTTAATTATTTATATAATCATTACAACTATTATTACAGTACAACCCAATGCAGTAGTGAAGCTAACCTTACAACAACAACCCAATGCAGTAGTGAAGCTAACCTTACAACAACAACCCAATGCAGTAGTGAAGCTAACCTTACAACAACAACCCAATGCAGTAGTGAAGCTAACCTTACAACAACAACCCAATGCAGTAGTGAAGCTAACCTTACAACAACAACCCAATGCAGTAGTGAAGCTAACCTTACAACAGCAACCCAATGCAGTAGTGAAGCTAACCTTACAACAACAACCCAATGCAGTAGTGAAGCTAACCTTACAACAACAACCCAATGCAGTAGTGAAGCTAACCTTACAACAACAACCCAATGCAGTAGTGAAGCTAACCTTACAACAACAACCCAATGCAGTAGTGAAGCTAACCTTACAACAACAACCCAATGCAGTAGTGAAGCTAACCTTACAACAACAACCCAATGCAGTAGTGAAGCTAACCTTACAACAACAACCCAATGCAGTAGTGAAGCTAACCTTACAACAACAACCCAATGCAGTAGTGAAGCTAACCTTACAACAACAACGTATTTTCTAAAACTTATTACATATACATTTACATATACATCATCCTTGTGATATCACTCCGTGTACAAGCAGACATATCTATCTCCTCTGCTGCTGTACAAAGTTTTAAAAATATTGGAAAACAAAGGAATGAGAAACCACCAAAGTCAGCTTTTTTTAAAAAAAATTTTGTTCCGAAGAGTTTTTTATCTACCCATTGACCTATGAACTTGAAATTTGGTGGTAATATTTTTCATTAGTATATTTTACTAACAAAACATAATATATTGATAAATCAGATTTTTTCTTTGAGATTCCTTCATTTTTCCTATTACAACCAACTTGATTTTGCGGTCAAATGCGTGGCACAGAAGGGATGCGGGCGGCGGCACGCCACCAGGACGGCTTATATTCTACATTTGGTACGGAACCCTAAATGTGCGAAGTCCGTCACGCACTTGGCCGGTCTATTAATCATATACATATGTTTCGGTAACTGTAAACAGTTATTCTGGCCACAAGCGACATTCTTTCCTCGTCTCGTACAAAACAATGCAATAATCAGCGGCACACGAGTGACAAAAATAAAGTTTGTCAGTGCTTGACAGGCGGTGTCGCGGTGTCGCGGTGTCGCGCCGCGTCAATCTGTCGCGCTAAGTTACGACTTGTCGCATCGCGTGTATTTTCGGAAACTCATACCATTCAGATCGCCCCTATCGGTTACTGGTGCGTTGTTTTAGTTCACGTTGACTGTCTCGTCTGACATTTTAATGAATGAACAGTAGCGGGTTAATTTAAGAGATCACGAAACTACATTGGTTTAGAGATACAAGCGTTCTACAAACATACTTAGAAACGTTTCCCAATAGTAAACATCCATGTTTGAAAGTAATGAAGGTAATGATTGGCCCTTCGAAGGAGAACACATTAAGATGTGGCACGCCATAAAAAGACATGACAAAATATGCGAACAATTTGATTGAAATCGTCTGCCACCTACCGCAAATTGATGGAGCCCAAACGTGCGGCGAAAATAAAAATAATGTGTCGTCCCGACCGGCGCCGGCGACCCACTCCTAATGTGTCGTCCCGACCGGCGCCGGCGACCCACTCCTAATGTGTCGTCCCGACCGGCGCCGGCGACCCACTCCTAATGTGTCGTCCCGACCGGCGCCGGCGACCCACTCCTAATGTGTCGTCCCGACCGGCGCCGGCGACCCACTCCTAATGTGTCGTCCCGACCGGCGCCGGCGACCCACTCCTAATGTGTCGTCCCGACCGGCGCCGGCGACCCACTCCTAATGTGTCGTCCCGACCGGCGCCGGCGACCCACTCCTAATGTGTCGTCCCGACCGGCGCCGGCGACCCACTCCTAATGTGTCGTCCCGACCGGCGCCGGCGACCCACTCCTAATGTGTCGTCCCGACCGGCGCCGGCGACCCACTTCTAATGTGTCGTCCCGACCGGCGCCGGCGACCCACTCCTAATGTGTCGTCCCGACCGGCGCCGGCGACCCACTCCTAATGTGTCGTCCCGACCGGCGCCGGCGACCCACTCCTAATGTGTCGTCCCGACCGGCGCCGGCGACCCACTCCTAATGTGTCGTCCCGACCGGCGCCGGCGACCCACTCCTAATGTGTCGTCCCGACCGGCGCCGGCGACCCACTCCTAATGTGTCGTCCCGACCGGCGCCGGCGACCCACTCCTAATGTGTCGTCCCGACCGGCGCCGGCGACCCACTCCTAATGTGTCGTCCCGACCGGCGCCGGCGACCCACTCCTAATGTGTCGTCCCGACCGGCGCCGGCGACCCACTCCTAATGTGTCGTCCCGACCGGCGCCGGCGACCCACTCCTAATGTGTCGTCCCGACCGGCGCCGGCGACCCACTCCTAATGTGTCGTCCCGACCGGCGCCGGCGACCCACTCCTAATGTGTCGTCCCGACCGGCGCCGGCGACCCACTCCTAATGTGTCGTCCCGACCGGCGCCGGCGACCCACTCCTAATGTATCGTCCCGACCGGCGCCGGCGACCCACTCCTAATGTATCGTCCCGACCGGCGCCGGCGACCCACTCCTAATGTATCGTCCCGACCGGCGCCGGCGACCCACTCCTAATGTATCGTCCCGACCGGCGCCGGCGACCCACTCCTAATGTATCGTCCCGACCGGCGCCGGCGACCCACTTCTAATGTATCGTCCCGACCGGCGCCGGCGACCCACTCCTAATGTATCGTCCCGACCGGCGCCGGCGACCCACTCCTAATGTATCGTCCCGACCGGCGCCGGCGACCCACTCCTAATGTATCGTCCCGACCGGCGCCGGCGACCCACTCCTAATGTATCGTCCCGACCGGCGCCGGCGACCCACTCCTAATGTATCGTCCCGACCGGCGCCGGCGACCCACTTCTAATGTGTCGTCCCGACCGGCGCCGGCGACCCACTTCTAATGTGTCGTCCCGACCGGCGCCGGCGACCCACTTCTAATGTATCGTCCCGACCGGCGCCGGCGACCCACTTCTAATGTGTCGTCCCGACCGGCGCCGGCGACCCACTTCTAATGTGTCGTCCCGACCGGCGCCGGCGACCCACTTCTAATGTGTCGTCCCGACCGGCGCCGGCGACCCACTTCTAATGTGTCGTCCCGACCGGCGCCGGCGACCCACTCCTAATGTATCGTCCCGACCGGCGCCGGCGACCCACTCCTAATGTATCGTCCCGACCGGCGCCGGCGACCCACTCCTAATGTATCGTCCCGACCGGCGCCGGCGACCCACTCCTAATGTATCGTCCCGACCGGCGCCGGCGACCCACTCCTAATGTATCGTCCCGACCGGCGCCGGCGACCCACTCCTAATGTATCGTCCCGACCGGCGCCGGCGACCCACTCCTAATGTATCGTCCCGACCGGCGCCGGCGACCCACTCCTAATGTATCGTCCCGACCGGCGCCGGCGACCCACTCCTAATGTATCGTCCCGACCGGCGCCGGCGACCCACTCCTAATGTATCGTCCCGACCGGCGCCGGCGACCCACTCCTAATGTATCGTCCCGACCGGCGCCGGCGACCCACTTCTAATGTGTCGTCCCGACCGGCGCCGGCGACCCACTTCTAATGTGTCGTCCCGACCGGCGCCGGCGACCCACTTCTAATGTGTCGTCCCGACCGGCGCCGGCGACCCACTTCTAATGTGTCGTCCCGACCGGCGCCGGCGACCCACTTCTAATGTGTCGTCCCGACCGGCGCCGGCGACCCACTTCTAATGTGTCGTCCCGACCGGCGCCGGCGACCCACTTCTAATGTGTCGTCCCGACCGGCGCCGGCGACCCCACTTCTATTAGAACTTTGTAAACTCGATTTATGACACAAATGGAGTCGAATCGCCGCATTGATTGAAATGTGGAGCACATCAATTTATGATCGACTACGGCGACAGTCATTCGTGATCGATATTGGTGAAATGAATTGGTACACATTGCTTGTCTATAACAAATCTCAGTTTTGATTTTATAAAAAGATCTAGTGCTGCTTGTACAGCTAGATTACTGAGAGAAAATACTTTTGTTTCAAGCTCTAAAAATAACAGACTTACAAAAAATCTGAGTAGATTTTTACGAACTCGTACAAACTTATTTTTAGCCAGTTCACTTTCACGGTCGGGCGCGCTGCACACGCGGCGCGCCCGACGCGCGGTCAGCAGTCCCTGCACTGACACCTGCCGCCCGCGCCGACTGCACTGCCTTGTACACTGTCGCACTGCACTAGCTCTCAAATAAAGTAGCACTTAAGCTGAGATACAGCTGAATCAGCGACCGATTCACAACTACAGCTGTTATCCAATGTCGTTTCATAAAGTATCGTTACCAGTTATTCTGAACACCGCTGTACTGGTCGTGTACAGGATGGCGGGCACATCGACGCGCAACTTGTTACCACGGATGGAGCACACGATGCCGGACCCCCGCGGCTAACATCATGTGCTGAGTTCGTGGTGACAGTTTGCGCGTCGATATCCCTGCCAGCCTGCACAAGTTGTCTGCACAAGTTGTCTAAACAAACAGGTCGAAGACATTTGCACGCATACTGAGTTAAGTGCACAGAAACCTCTTACGATATTCTTAAACAAATTCGTTGAAACACTACAAAAGACAACATTCTAGCAGCCAGAACGTCGCTCGCTTGGCAATATGCTAAACTGAACACAAAAGGTTACGTCTCACACAAAATATGACACTGGAAGTAATAACTTTGTATGAATTAGCCCTAAAATGTTTACGGCCACTTGACTGTCAAGCAGACTCTCCTCGGAGCCTCGTTTAGACGCGGGTCGCCACTCCACTCGCACTAGTGTTTCTAATAAATTCGCTTTATTAATAGCAATGACAGATTTAGTATAGTAATGAAGATGGCAATAGATAAATATTCCAACGAAAAGCGTGAAAGGTTAGCACATGTCACTTGCTGAGAAGACAATGTAGGTATGTTAGAACTAATGTATACTAACACTGCGGTATGAGCATTATCTGTTGGTGCTGGTATCAATAAGTTGCGTAAGTAGCCTCCGTCGGTAACCTGGGCAATACTTCTAAGAATATTATTATTGAATTAATAGACATCCGAATATGTTATAGGCCAGCAGGCAGCATCAAGTGTAATTAAATATTTTCATACCGGCAGCCCCGGCAGCGCCGGCAGTCCCGGTAGTCCCGGAATAGACACTATTGGCACGAAAAGTTTTATTTGCTATCAAAACTGCGACTAATCAGATATTTTACTGCACAAAAATCCGTTTTATGTGACAGTGAAAATTCGATGTGAACGTAAGGCGGTGTTCGCATTGTCGCGGCGTCAGCGTTTGCGTGTCGTCCGCGTGTGTCGTTAAATTTTATCACACCTCTCCACACATCTGCGTCGCTCGTTACCGCGCCGCGCCGCGACTGCTGCCGCGCCGCACGCCGCGCCGAGCCGCGCCGTCTCGCCCGTCGCCCGCTGTTGGCAAGTGTCCACTACGCTTTATAGATCGTATTGTTTTGAATAACTCAATTTGCTCGTAGACACTTGAAGCGCTGAAATACATCACGGCATTTTAATATAATTTTGTTAGCCTCGTAAGTGGAAAAGATATTGTTAACATTATGTAGCTACCCAAGGGTAGCCCTTGTTTAATTTTATTTCGAAAAACATATTGGGTAAAGAATCAGCACAAGAGAAACATTTGTTTAAATACTTGCGGATATTGTTGTAACATGAATGAAAAACACATTGGAGATACAACAGCGGAATGCTACGTTGTAGTTTTTGTTACAAACGTGAAAATATTCCATGCACACCAGCTGGTGCTAGGTAGGGAAATATTCGTTAGGCGATATGCAAATATAAACAGATAATAAAAATACCTGCGAGTGTAGATACAGTCTGAAGCCGAGCGTTTGATGGACAAACAAGGCTCCGAGTGGACAGTAGCTGGGCGCAGGCGCAAGGTGACGCGTCACTCGCGCGACAAGCACGACACTAAACGCACATACAGACAGGAATGCCGACACCTGACACCTGCACTTACAGTCCCTTATAAGTCGCCCTACTGCTTCCAGATTATGATCTTTATGTGTTACGGAATAGGGAGCAAAGGTTCGCTTTGCGACACAGTAGGCACGGCAGTATATTTATTTTGACAGCTTTATAATCCTGGCAGTTCACACAAAGTGTGTTTGATGGTGATCGTGACGTCAGATAGAATAAATTCCTGCTAGATAACTTGGGTTGTGTCTGTACATCCCGCAGACGTACGTTTATTACTGAGAAATCGCAATTTGTAATGGAAATGTTGTTATATGATATTTCATCGTTTATCGAGGAAATCGAAATAATGATCAAGTCACCCGTTAACGTAACGTGTTTGACATGTTATCTCAGCCACTCTGTCAGCACTCACATTACACCTCGCCACCGCTGGTTTGTCACAAAGCTGTTCTCCTTTCACGCCATCTCATTCAGACACCATCAAAATAAATGTTTTCATCACATTTCAACCGAAATATCACGTATATTTTTGCCGCTACATTTCCGTGCGAATGCGTCACAGGGGTCACAGGTTTGAGTCCCGGATGCTGATAACGTCACTCCGAGGCGATGTCGAAACCTTCCATACCGTTCCGGATCGTTCTGATCTGAGCCGTACCGAGTTGCACCGTGTCGCATCGTGTCGCACCGTGTCGCACCTTGTCGCACCGAGCCATCCCGACTCGCACTGACAGATTTCACGCTTGGACATTTTAACTTGAGAGATTTTAAATGGAACGGAAATTCTGAGATCGAATTTCGTAAGATTTCATTTTATAATCTTCTTTTCTGCTTCACGTAACATAAAACTGAGGGAATTTTGATCGGGCAACTTACTTATTTACAATACCAAAGAATTTAAATAAGCTTCTGACACATTTTTATTTCTCGCGAGGTTCAGTTTTCACATAACTGTGTACTATAAATTGGACCTTTCAGAGAACCTTACATTATTTTTCCTCGCGCCGAATTATTTTATCTGATATATGAATTATGATAATGAGTTCTTGAAACTATGCTAAGCGCTCTCTTAAACTCAGCTGGTGTCAGAAGCACCAGGTTTAAAAACCAGGTCTGGGCATGATATCATGCTTTAAGTGCAGCTGTCTGATCCATCGCAATAATGACTGTAATCCCTGTGAGCCGCCGCGGAGGCGGCAGATAGCATTACGTTCAAGCTTACGTTTGATTAAATTAAACGTTCCGATTTCTAAAGCCGACACCTTCATACATTTGTAATAAGCTCTAACATACCCGTTATATTAAAACAACAATTTAATTCCCCGTCAACACAGTACATCAACATCATCCCTTTAGCACAACCCTTCAGCGGATCCTCTGAAACCTTTAATGAACTCCAACACGACGTATAGTTGAACCGAATCGCAGAACGTCATACCGGAGCACTCTGAGCAGAAGCTTGCCGCTCAACCCTCGCCGGCGCCCCCGGGATCATATTTTAACGCTCCCAGGACGTATTAATCCTTGTTAAGTCCGATAAATTATTCAGTTTAGTAAAGCGCCAGGTTGAGCAACACGTCTTCAGGGAATACAAGAACTGACTTAGCAACTTTTAGCCCTTTTGTTCTTAATACCACTTAATTTCGCGCGACTTTGTGATGCTCTGATTTGCATCTCGCAAATATAATTTGAGAAACATGAAATATTACTTCAGTGAGGAAGTCTGAGTCGAGTCGGTTACTGCGAAAGTTTCGTGTTGAGTGGTTGAGGGTTCTCTTTAGAAACAGACGACGTTTCTGTTCGGTCCGTATTCGTTCGTATTGAGATGCTCTTCAGGTAATTTAATTACGAAGTGCGAGAGGATACATAAGTAACGTTGATGGATTGGTTCGGTTTATTTATTATACAATTTAGGCCGATTCTAAACTTTAATAAAATTAAAGTTCGCGTTATAATTTGTCAACGTGTCCGACATGGTGTCGTGTCTCGCACCATGAGCGAGACTGCGCGTCAGTGTCTGAGAGCTATAACAATTGCCGGTGTTCATTTCGCTGACGTGACGCTTGGTGCGGACGATGACCGATGCACGTTGCCGAGGCCACGAGGTGTTGAGTGGCTGCGACGTGGTTTGCAGGTGATGCCATGTGGTGCACGATGGTGTGACATCAAGCAGGATGATTGGACCAGGCTATACCCTGGATTCCGTGGGCCGGGATTTCCCTGGACTCTGCTCGTTCTGGCCGGGCTATACCTTGGACTCGTCTCCGTCTTCTTACACTATCTCAGCATTTGGCAGCAGCTCTTCTTATTTACTATTTATGTACACACAATAAAACATTATACAGTTAGGACATTATGATCATTGAGTACTTCTTGTTACTATTGTCTTGTCTTGTTATTTTGTTACTGTAGATTTTCATATTGTAAAGGCAGCTCTCCTATGGTGTTACAGCAGGGTCTTCTGTCTTGTACGATGTTCTTCAGTTGTAGGTTGTTAACGCTATTTTAAGGTTTTCAGAGGCAGGGTCGCCATATAGTAATGTGGTAATGTGGTAGATTATGAGGTCGGTACATGATACGGCAGCATGACGGCAGAAGTAGTGTGTATTCAAAACTCTACATTATTGAGGACCATTGTACAGTAATAACACCGAATATATTGGGACTCAATTCCGTGCGTCAGCATAATAAATTGCGAGTATGCAATATAATGTTGCAGTTAGATATAAGATGTTACGGTGAAATAATTATAATTAGGCAATATGCCACAGCGTCACATCGGCGGACTGACTCGTTGGCACGGTTTGTGTGCGGAGTGGACAACTGGACAGCTGCGCGCGCGGCGCATAGGCGGCGATGGCACGGTTTGTGTGCGGAGTGGACAACTGGACAGCTGCGCGCGCGGCGCATAGGCGGCGATGGCACGGTTTGTGTGCGGAGTGGACCACTGGACAGCTGCGCGCGCGGCGCATAGGCGGCGATGGCACGGTTTGTGTGCGGAGTGGACAACTGGACAGCTGCGCGCGCGGCGCATAGGCGGCGATGGCACGGTTTGTGTGCGGAGTGGACAACTGGACAGCTGCGCGCGCGGCGCATAGGCGGCGATGGCACGGTTTGTGTGCGGAGTGGACAACTGGACAGCTGCGCGCGCGGCGCATAGGCGGCGATGGCACGGTTTGTGTGCGGAGTGGACAACTGGACAGCTGCGCGCGCGGCGCATAGGCGGCGATGAGCTTCCAATTCAGTGTTATGGAATATTATAAAAGGACACCTCATAAATCTCAAGACTTTCTCCGATATTATTACTGCAGACACAAATAATTCTGTGGTCTTTGGTATAAGTATACAAGATACGTCCACAATTGGTATAAGTATACAAGACACGTCCACAATTGGTATAAGTATACAAGATACGTCCACAATTGGTATAAGTATACAAGATACGTCCACAATTGGTATAAGTATACAAGACACGTCCACAATTGGTATAAGTATATAAGATACGTCCACAATTGGTATAAGTATACAAGATACGTCCACAATTGGTATAAGTATACAAGACACGTCCACAATTGGTATAAGTATACAAGATACGTCCACAATTGGTATAAGTATACAAGATACGTCCACAATTGGTATAAGTATACAAGATACGTCCACAATTGAGCATTTTCTGTTTATACGTCACCCGTAGTCAGTTTTTGTAACGTTTCGGTTGGTCTATTGTTCGTTACTCTCCCGCTGCTAGAAGTACGTGTAACAGTTTGATCAACAACTGATAGGTCAAATAATTCTCGTTTGATAAATTTATGTTAAAATAACAGAACTTTGCGACACCAATTAAGTACTAAGTATAAGATACGTATCATATACGTGTACTTACTTATCACTTTTGTCCAAACATGTTAATGATAAAATTTGATTTGATTTGTGGGTGTACTGGTACACCTCTGCCTAACCCTTCGGGGAAACAAGGCGTGATGTTATGTTATGTTAAAACTTGGTGTTTTAAATGATATTAGTGTCAATTATCATATTTGTATTAAAAACATTTTTATATACCTAAACGAGCACAAACTATAATATCAGAATTTATCCATATTTATCCAATTATAGGCCGACCGCATAACTGAGACGTTGCCTGAGGTAGCCGTGCGGTGCGTTTTCGCTTAGTGCTTCTCTTGACGGACAAAAATTGCTTTTTTGTTATAAGTACCGTATATACTTTCATATGCATTTAGTAAAAAGTTGTTATCTTGACATTACAAACAGACACTTCAATTTTATTTATTTGTATAGATTTATTCATTTGTTTAACATAGGGTCGGTTCTTCAATCGTCAGATAACTTCTATCTGGGGAAAATGTTTGACGTTATGACAGCTTTTGTATAGAAAATATGTCAAACCGCCATATTTAATCCTCGGGTAAAAGTTATCTGGCGATTGAAAAATCGGCCGTTAGTTGCAGTAACAAATAAGTAAGTAACCCTAACGCATGTTTCAATTGTTTCGTGTGCACTCTAACTTCAGCAGAATTAAATATAAATAAGTAAGTAACCCTAACGCATGTTTCAATTGTTTCGTGTGTACTCTAACTTCAGCAGAATTAAATATAAATAAGTAAGTAACCCTAACGCATGTTTCAATTGTTTCGTGTGCACTCTAACTTCAGCAGAATTAAATATAAATAAGTAAGTAACCCTAACGCATGTTTCAATTGTTTCGTGTGTACTCTAACTTCAGCAGAATTAAATATAAATAAGTAAGTAACCCTAACGCATGTTTCAATTGTTTCGTGTGCACTCTAACTTCAGCAGAATTAAATATAAATAAGTAAGTAACCCTAACGCATGTTTCAATTGTTTCGTGTGTACTCTAACTTCAGCAGAATTAAATATAAATAAGTAAGTAACCCTAACGCATGTTTCAATTGTTTCGTGTGTACTCTAACTTCAGCAGAATTAAATATAAATAAGTAAGTAACCCTAACGCATGTTTCAATTGTTTCGTGTGCACTCTAACTTCAGCAGAATTAAATATAAATAAGTAAGTAACCCTAACGCATGTTTCAATTGTTTCGTGTGTACTCTAACTTCAGCAGAATTAAATATAAATAAGTAAGTAACCCTAACGCATGTTTCAATTGTTTCGTGTGCACTCTAACTTCAGCAGAATTAAATATAAATAAGTAAGTAACCCTAACGCATGTTTCAATTGTTTCGTGTGTACTCTAACTTCAGCAGAATTAAATATAAATAAGTAAGTAACCCTAACGCATGTTTCAATTGTTTCGTGTGTACTCTAACTTCAGCAGAATTAAATATAAATAAGTAAGTAACCCTAACGCATGTTTCAATTGTTTCGTGTGCACTCTAACTTCAGCAGAATTAAATATAAATAAGTAAGTAACCCTAACGCATGTTTCAATTGTTTCGTGTGTACTCTAACTTCAGCAGAATTAAATATAAATAAGTAAGTAACCCTAACGCATGTTTCAATTGTTTCGTGTGCACTCTAACTTCAGCAGAATTAAATATAAAATGTCGTCTATTCCTTTTATTTATACTTATTCCGATTTTTAGCATTTTTTTAAGATTTCAAATACTCGTAGGGCGTTAGGATCAGATATTTGGACTTTTTATTCTAAACAGCAAAGACCACAGAATTATTTTGCTGCTCTTCCAGTAGTAGAATGCAGATAATCTCATAATATAAAAAAGTTTTGATAAACAAAAAAAAACATGCTGGATGAGTATTTTTCTTTTTTTTTTGAGATAGGTTTGCTCTTGACTCTAGTCTGGGTAAGAGGTGATAGAGACAAAATCGACAATGGAGCGAGCTTACCCAGAAGAAGCCTGTTCTCTCTCACTTTGAAGAGATCGGGGTTGTGTGCGTTCGGAAACACAGACGCAGGCAGAGAGTTCCACTTCTTTGCTGAGCGCATCACAAAAGACATTTGGAAACGCTTAGTGCGAATTGGTGAAATAGCAACTAGGTAGGGATGGTAACCTGCACTGCGTCTAGATGTCCGATGGTAGAAGGGGGCCGGCGAAATGAGGTCGTGGAGTTCTTGAGCACGCTCACCGAAGTACAAACTGTAGAACGACAAACAGGCAACCTTGCAGCGATGAGCCAAGCTGTGAAGCTTGGCATCCACCAGTCTTACGTCGCCAATGAGCCTCTTAGCTCTGCGTTCCACCGAGTGAAGCGCGGCAAGTTGGTATTAAGCTGAGCCATCCCAAAGGCGGCTGCAATACTCCATGCAGGATCGGACTTGTGCTTTGTAGAGAGTTAAAAGCTGTCCAGGCGTAAAGTATCGCTTCGTCTTATTCATGACTGAAAAGATAAAATACCATTACATATATGACTGATGATATATGGATACATTCTCCAACTCCTACAAATATGTTTGTGCACCCATAACTGACCACTAACCTACTTCCCGCTGCCACACAAAACGTCCCAATAGCTGCAAGTTTAATGCAGAAACTAGATGATCAGTAATACAGCTAATGGGTAGCTCGCCTTGTTTAGTAACGCGATTAGCGCGTTGGACTGGCGGCGCGTGGCGGCCGCGCGCTGTCGGGATGAATATCTTAGCATATTGCGCGCTAATGCTGTTATGGAATTATGGCGGAGTTGCTGAGAAAATCTTGCATTGAAACTCTGTTCTATTATCTTGTAGTTTCTTGTTATGATGGGAGAAACGAAGAAAGCAACATATAGGTTATCCGCTGAGGCAGGGGCAGCCGCGCATGCGCGTGAGGTGCGCTATACAGCAGGAGATGGTATAAAGGTGAAGACGAGAATATATTATGCTGAAATAAAGACAAAATCAGATAAAGTGACAAAACATTACTTATCTTTTGAATCAACAAAACATAGACAAGTTAAAATAAAATGATAACATAAGGAGATAGCAAAATAGCATTTAAGAAGTTGCAAAATCGAAGTCGCGAAGTTGCAAAGTCTTATTATAAAACATAAGTCTCAATAAGCAGGAAATCAACATCGCACCCCGCGCAACATCTGCAACTCTCAGAATCACCACTTGTTTGTTATTTCGTAAATCCTCCGAGAAGAGGAATGTTTTGTATTCGCTCTTCCGCTCACCAAAGAAAACTAATTAACAAACTTCATTACGGAGAGTTTATTTAGCCGATCTCAGTGTCTTCACAAACAAAGGTCCTGCAGGACAGGCAGTGGACCTGGGGACTGGTCGCGTTCAAGCGATACTTTCTTTACTCATGGATCTGAATATTCACACACAGTAAGGAATCAGTATGCATTTATATAATTTCAGCACCAGTCTCGTTGTCTATTAATTATTTATGGGTGCTGGAACTGGAAGGGACACTCTTTTTTAGACATACCTACACGTGTGTTCTCTATCTCATGTGTTTTGCTAAGCTTCCTCATTGATCTTGTTTCGTAAATTAAGTCATAACATTACCATTCAAATCCCATAACATCTACCCTCTGCTAGGTGGCTTGTACCTATTTGTATCTTTTATTTATTGTATCTGCTTCTGTATACTGCATTCAGTTCCCGCCCACTTACCTGCCGTCGTCAGTTGAACAGCGAGCCGTTTATACACTCCGCACTGAACCTCGTATATCTCCCTTGCAAAACACTAAATACCTCTTAAACTAACCCATTATAAATTCAATTACGGGCTCAAGACGTAGACAATTTGCGGAGCGGGTGTGCGGGTGTGCCAGGGGGTGAAGACGAAGCTGGCGGCGGGGGAGAGGGGTGTAAGTAAACATATTGCGGGCCACTCGGGGGCTAAGTCAGGGTAATCCGACCCGTTGCTCCTTTATTATAAGGATGTAACTAAGCTACCGATACTGCGAACTTCCCGAGTGCGAGACATATGCGACAACAGTGTTAGGTTGCGAAACTGGTCATGGTCGAGTGGCGTCAAGTTGAGGGTAATGTTTTCAGCAATTAAGTGACTAAAGGGAAAACTCAAATAGAAAAAGTGAGATTGGTGTGGCGTGCGCAAGCAATGAGTCACATAAGCATGAAGGAAGTGGAGGTTCCAACGTGAATCACGTTGACTAACACTGAGCTTCTCGGAAAAATATAGTTAGTATACAAATTCATGCGTGTAAATGATTCGATTCATGAATCAATGAATGGAAATGTCTTCTTTTCGCTCGACTTGCCTCTCTAAGGAAAGGCCTTTTCTTAACAACGCTTGTGAGGAAATTAATTATGCTAGTTCTTTTGGCCAACTGAAAGTTTACTTCGAATTCTTAACAATCTGCTAAATAATCTTTATGCCCATAGTAATTTTGTGCATCTGTTAGTAATTATTGATTAGTTTGTTTTACCTTATCCCCCTCGTGGTTTGATAAAGTCGTTGTCTTCTCTCACATTGTCCAAGTCCACAGTTGCCGCGTCGACCGTCGCTAAGATTTCGGCGGTGCCTTTGTGCGGTCCTGATAAAGGCGCGAGCCGTCGGTGTCACTCGTATTATTACGGTGTGACCGCCACTGTGGCAGGTTCCGGCCGCACTGTTTACTAAACTGCGAGGTCACTGGACCCACAGTTTATAAATAAATCCATCAGACTCGACGCGTTGTTGTACGTTCGATAACTGAAAGTGCTGCTGAAGGTGTATGTTCCCGTGCCTGTAAGCGTTTGCTTTGGCGTTCAATATTTATGTGATTTAACTTTGCACAAAAATTAGAATTCTATTGAAACTTTACCTACCTGAAATAAACTGTTCGGTGGACAAAAAATCGGGTAGACAGCGACGCAGCCGCAGTGGAGTGCGTGACACGTCGTGTGCGCGAGAGTGTTTGTCTATGTCCGCGGCTCCTGCGTGACACATCGTGTGCGCGAGTGTTTGTCTATGTCCGCGGCTCCTACGGGGAACTTGCGTTCTACACTTAAAATGGCAATCGATCGCAATGTCTTTCATTTTGACAGACAAGTCTCGATCATTACGTTATTTACGTTGCTGAGCAGACGAATTTTTCAAACCTATGCAAGCACTGGATTAGGAATTTTCTTCGAAACCCTCGGATTGTGAATGAAAGTGTGTTGCGCAGTTAGAGTTCTGCTCCCAGCTGGCGTCCGCCGTTAGGGTGCTGCTCTCGGCTGGCGTCCGCCGTTAGGGTGCTGCTCTCGGCTGGCGTCCGCCGTTAGGGTGCTGCTCCCGGCTGGCGTCCGCCGTTAGGGTGCTGCTCCCGGCTGGCGTCCGCCGTTAGGGTGCTGCTCCCGGCTGGCGTCCGCCGTTAGGGTGCTGCTCCCGGCTGGCGTCCGCCGTTAGGGTGCTGCTCCCGGCTGGCGTCCGCCGTTAGGGTGCTGCTCCCGGCTGGCGTCCGCCGTTAGGGTGCTGCTCCCGGCTGGCGTCCGCCGTTAGGGTGCTGCTACCGGCTGGCGTCCGCCGTTAGGGTGCTGCTCCCGGCTGGCGTCCGCCGTTAGGGTGCTGCTCCCGGCTGGCGTCCGCCGTTAGGGTGCTGCTCCCGGCTGGCGTCCGCCGTTAGGGTGCTGCTCCCGGCTGGCGTCCGCCGTTAGGGTGCTGCTCCCGGCGTCCGCCGACCTTTGCGTGGCCGAGCAGTTGGCAGAGTTTTAAGTACGCTGTATTCTCTCCCGGAAACGCTTCTTCTAGTAATCCCTACACGGCTGCAGTTGCTGATTTTAAATCTTTCTTGAACCACAGCCGGTCACATATGTACTTACATCACACTTCTGTCCAAACTCATTCTCGATAAACACGGACTTGAACCGAGCTGTAGCCAAATTACAACGTCTACGGTAATCAAGTGCACGCGTCACCTGCTCTTACTGCGGCCTTGTTGCTGTCGCGTGTCGCCTGGCTCCTCCTGGTGGATGTCGATGAGCTGGTCTCGTTCCCTGCCCCCATCGAAGCCAAAGGTAAATCAAATAGCGGTGCTCGATACTGCCTTACGCCGTTTGAACCGACCACACTCGTATATAGATGGCTGTGGTTCCTGCAATTGGCTCAATCTAACGCGTTCCCTGTGGAGACAAACACGTTCCGCCGAGGCCAAAGCGAGTCGTCAAGGGCCGGAATCTTTCATTCTTGCTTCCGAGCTCTTGCATGCCAGTTTTGTACGTTACGTATCGCACGCGGTGGCGCCAGTAGAGCAGTCGTTATTTTTTTTCAAAAACCACAGCTTTTTTAAACTCCACAACTTCTAATAGCCACAAGTAGGTATGAGTTTTATGTATCACACCTACTGTACGTCGTGAGCTCTGCTAAACGCGACTCCCGCTCGAATCCATCAATGAACTGCTGAGTAATCACTAAACAAACACAGCGCGCGATGGTTAATTTCAGTTCCGAATGCGTCGTGCTGCGCGCCATTTCTGCGCCATTAACGCCATCGCCAGCGACATAATATGCAGTACCGAATGCGTCGTGCTGCGCGCCATTACTACGCCATTAACGCCATCGCCAGCGACATAATATGCAGTACCGAATGCGTCGTGCTGCGCGCCATTACTACGCCATTAACGCCATCGCCAGCGACATAATATGCAGTACCGAATGCGTCGTGCTGCGCGCCATTACTACGCCATTAACGCCATCGCCAGCGACATAATATGCAGTACCGAATGCGTCGTGCTGCGCGCCATTACTACGCCATTAACGCCATCGCCAGCGACATAATATGCACTACCGAATAATGGCTTCTTTCTTCTAACTTACAGTAATAACAAAATGGGAGTAGGTTCTATACTTCCAAAGTAACAAACACATTTCACGTCAAAACGCTGGTCGATCACCGGATACAGACTAAAAGCGCAATTTAATTAATAATATCTCACAAAGCAGTCACCGTACACTGCGCTGTAGTACCCAAGTCCGTGTTGTTTAATCAGCGTGTAACGACAGTGGACGTCACGCTAGTGTGGTGACGGCGCGGATTGTCGCCTCGCTGTTAATGCCGCCGGTGGCTTACCGCAAGACCCTTCATTGTGCTGCTTGACGGCAAAGGCATAAAGCCTTGTCTGTATACGGAGCAATTGCGTGGAATGTACATGCGATGGATAGTTTGTGTTGTGAGGACACACAGATTGTGCACAAGGTACACACGTAGCAAATGAACAACGAATAAGTTAAATGCTCGAGTTGTGTGCACAACACGCTCATCAACTAGCAATTGAAGCAATCATTCAGTCTTCTATTGTCAGTCGTTTTTCCTGTCTCTCATCACTCATCAGATAGAAAACAATAGGAGCTCTAATATTTCTGAAAACACGCCAATTTTAAATGTAAGGAAACAAAATTGCTCCACAGTTTAAGCACATACAAGAATGCTTAGAATTCATCTAAATATCTAATTACAGACAATTTAGATTTTTTTACTTTTGACTAAATAGGTAACAGAAGATTTTTTTTTTACTTAGTTCTTTATCTGGGGAGATCTCGAAATGTTATTGTTCGTGTTGCGCTTGGTACGAGTTCAGCCTTAAGATGAGCTGTTCTCTTGTTCTCTGGCACCTACATAGGTATTAGTATTGTTTGTTAGCGCCACAGTGACAGCTCCGACATCACGCGGTGTGACAGTAAGACGGGAGTACCCGGCTAGTACGCGCGTTGACCGCGCGCACACTCCTCGCGTTGTGCGGGACTAACTATTGTGTATTGTTTGTTAGCGAGCTGGACGGCAGCGACGGCTGGGAGCTGGCAGCTAGTAGCGTGTGCCGATATAGCTACATCATACACGGGGAGTGAAGGGAAACTTTAGCTAGAGCAGATATAGCTACATCATACACGGGAGTGAAGGGAAACTTTAGCTAGAGCAGATATAGGTTCTTGGAATTATATTTAGACGATTGCCTGTATTAGTTCACAAAGTATTAGAAAAGTATTCTTAATTTTCGACTTTTATTACTTTTGCTGCTAAAGTAATTAAGAATTTAGAATAGTTTACTTAGTGTGGTTTGCTGCAGCAGCAGACAGCATTAAGTTGTTGCATAAGTTAGCAGCAGACAGCATTAAGTTGTTGCATAAGTTAGCAGCAGACAGCATTAAGTTGTTGCATAAGTTAGCAGCAGACAGCATTAAGTTGTTGCATAAGTTAGCAGCAGACAGCATTAAGTTGTTGCATATGTTAGCAGCAGACAGCATTAAGTTGTTGCATAAGTTAGCAGCAGACAGCATTAAGTTGTTGCATAAGTTAGCAGCAGACAGCATTAAGTTGTTGCATAAGTTAGCAGCAGACAGCATTAAGTTGTTGCATATGTTAGCAGCAGACAGCATTAAGTTGTTGCATAAGTTAGCAGCAGACAGCATTAAGTTGTTGCATAAGTTAGCAGCAGACAGCATTAAGTTGTTGCATAAGTTAGCAGCAGACAGCATTAAGTTGTTGCATATGTTAGCAGCAGACAGCATTAAGTTGTTGGATAAGTTAGCAGCAGACAGCATTAAGTTGTTGCATAAGTTAGCAGCAGACAGCATTAAGTTGTTGCATAAGTTAGCAGCAGACAGCATTAAGTTGTTGCATAAGTTAGCAGCAGACAGCATTAAGTTGTTGCATAAGTTAGCAGCAGACAGCATTAAGTTGTTGCATAAGTTAGCAGCAGACAGCATTAAGTTGTTGCATAAGTTAGCAGCAGACAGCATTAAGTTGTTGCATAAGTTAGCAGCAGACAGCATTAAGTTGTTGCATAAGTTAGCAGCAGACAGCATTAAGTTGTTGCATAAGTTAGCAGCAGACAGCATTAAGTTGTTGCATAAGTTAGCAGCAGACAGCATTAAGTTGTTGCATAAGTTAGCAGCAGACAGCATTAAGTTGTTGCATAAGTTAGCAGCAGACAGCATTAAGTTGTTGCATAAGTTAGCAGCAGACAGCATTAAGTTGTTGCATAAGTTAGCAGCAGACAGCATTAAGTTGTTGCATAAGTTAGCAGCAGACAGCATTAAGTTGTTGCATAAGTTAGCAGCAGACAGCATTAAGTTGTTGCATAAGTTAGCAGCAGACAGCATTAAGTTGTTGCATAAGTTAGCAGCAGACAGCATTAAGTTGTTGCATAAGTTAGCAGCAGACAGCATTAAGTTGTTGCATAAGTTAGCAGCAGACAGCATTAAGTTGTTGCATAAGTTAGCAGCAGACAGCATTAAGTTGTTGCATAAGTTAGCAGCAGACAGCATTAAGTTGTTGCATAAGTTAGCAGCAGACAGCATTAAGTTGTTGCATAAGTTAGCAGCAGACAGCATTAAGTTGTTGCATAAGTTAGCAGCAGACAGCATTAAGTTGTTGCATAAGTTAGCAGCAGACAGCATTAAGTTGTTGCATAAGTTAGCAGCAGACAGCATTAAGTTGTTGCATAAGTTAGCAGCAGACAGCATTAAGTTGTTGCATAAGTTAGCAGCAGACAGCATTAAGTTGTTGCATAAGTTAGCAGCAGACAGCATTAAGTTGTTGCATAAGTTAGCAGCAGACAGCATTAAGTTGTTGCATAAGTTAGCAGCAGACAGCATTAAGTTGTTGCATAAGTTAGCAGCAGACAGCATTAAGTTGTTGCATAAGTTAGCAGCAGACAGCATTAAGTTGTTGCATAAGTTAGCAGCAGACAGCATTAAGTTGTTGCATAAGTTAGCAGCAGACAGCATTAAGTTGTTGCATAAGTTAGCAGCAGACAGCATTAAGTTGTTGCATAAGTTAGCAGCAGACAGCATTAAGTTGTTGCATAAGTTAGCAGCAGACAGCATTAAGTTGTTGCATAAGTTAGCAGCAGACAGCATTAAGTTGTTGCATAAGTTAGCAGCAGACAGCATTAAGTTGTTGCATAAGTTAGCAGCAGACAGCATTAAGTTGTTGCATAAGTTAGCAGCAGACAGCATTAAGTTGTTGCATATGTTAGCAGCAGACAGCATTAAGTTGTTGCATAAGTTAGCAGCAGACAGCATTAAGTTGTTGCATATGTTAGCAGCACACAGCATTAAGTTGTTGCATAAGTTAGCAGCAGACAGCATTAAGTTGTTGCATAAGTTAGCAGCAGACAGCATTAAGTTGTTGCATAAGTTAGCAGCAGACAGCATTAAGTTGTTGCATATGTTAGCAGCAGACAGCATTAAGTTGTTGCATAAGTTAGCAGCAGACAGCATTAAGTTGTTGCATATGTTAGCAGCACACAGCATTAAGTTGTTGCATAAGTTAGCAGCAGACAGCATTAAGTTGTTGCATAAGTTAGCAGCAGACAGCATTAAGTTGTTGCATAAGTTAGCAGCAGACAGCATTAAGTTGTTGCATAAGTTAGCAGCAGACAGCATTAAGTTGTTGCATAAGTTAGCAGCAGACAGCATTAAGTTGTTGCATATGTTAGCAGCAGACAGCATTAAGTTGTTGCATAAGTTAGCAGCAGACAGCATTAAGTTGTTGCATAAATTAGCAGCAGACAGCATTAAGTTGTTGCATAAGTTAGCAGCAGACAGCATTAAGTTGTTGCATAAGTTAGCAGCAGACAGCATTAAGTTGTTGCATAAGTTAGCAGCAGACAGCATTAAGTTGTTGCATATGTTAGCAGCAGACAGCACTAAGTTGTTCCATATGTTAGCAGCAGACAGCATTAAGTTGTTGCATATGTTAGCAGCAGACAGCATTAAGTTGTTCCATATGTTAGCAGCAGACAGCATTAAGTTGTTCCATATGTTAGCAGCAGACAGCATTAAGTTGTTGCATATGTTAGCAGCAGACAGCATTAAGTTGTTCCATATGTTAGCAGCAGACAGCATTAAGTTGTTGCATAAGTTAGCAGCAGACAGCATTAAGTTGTTGCATATGTTAGCAGCAGACAGCATTAAGTTGTTCCATATGTTAGCAGCAGACAGCATTAAGTTGTTCCATATGTTAGCAGCAGACAGCATTAAGTTGTTGCATATGTTAGCAGCAGACAGCATTAAGTTGTTCCATATGTTAGCAGCAGACAGCATTAAGTTGTTCCATATGTTAGCAGCAGACAGCATTAAGTTGTTGCATATGTTAGCAGCAGACAGCATTAAGTTGTTCCATATGTTAGCAGCAGACAGCATTAAGTTGTTGCATATGTTAGCAGCAGACAGCATTAAGTTGTTCCATATGTTAGCAGCAGACAGCATTAAGTTGTTGCAAAAGAAGGTTCTGAGAAAAACGAATGGCATTAGAAATGTCCATCTAATCTCTTCACCACCCTTGGTTGACTGGTAGAGAATGCCTAAGGCATTAAGTCCGCCTTTGTACTTTTTTAAGTGTGAAAAGTTTAAATAAATAAATAAATAAATAAATGTTGAGGGCTTAAGGAGTACCTACCTAGTCTTTATAAATAAGTAGTTCTGTAAATAAAACTTTCGCAAGTCGTAACAAACCGCGTACACACGTGTTTAGCGACGTCAGTGGCGGCTGTAGGACGAGGACTAGCCGGCCGGTCACCCGCCACGCACGGGCCGCGCCGTGCTGCCTGGCCGCGCCGTGCTGCCTGGCCGCGCCGTGCTGCCTGGCCGTGCGACGCACCTCGCTGGTAACAGCCACTCTGCAGGGCCAAGCTGTACGAGCAGGCACAGAAGCCTCGTTCTGAACTATCCACGGTCATTTGAAAATTGGTAAATAGAAGCTAGATGTTGGATAGAAGTCCTAGTGAACGCTGGCAACCATCCAAGTTTTAGGGAACTTTAAGTTTTTTTCTTTGTTTTTTATATTCTGTGTACTTGTGATAATACATGTCAAATAACCTTTGATTAAATGTTCTTAGTAAGACGATCACTAGGAACTATAAATCTGTATATTACAAGAAATGGTTGTCTTTGAACTGATGATGTTACGTGGTACATAATTTTACTTCTGCCTGTAACCAAAATGTTTGAAAACCACGTTCTTCCGTGTGTCATCATCATCATCTGCCTAGCCTTTTCCCAACTATGTTGGGGTCGGCTTCCAGTCTAACCGGATGCAGCTGAATACCGGTATTTTACATGGAGCGACTGCCTATCTGACCTCCACAACCCAGTAACTGGGTAATACGATACCCCTTGGTAAGACTGGTTATCGGACTTTCGGGCTTCTGACGACCCGTAACGACTGTCAAAGATCCACGAATGACAGCCGGGACCAACGGCTGTCATTCGTGGATTACTTCGAAATTGTCCCGTCTAACCAACACTTTGCTTATGTACGACCGATGTCTCCTGGGCATTCTGCAAGTCTCTGCATCATGCGTCAACTGCACCATTCTCCCGCACTCATTGTGTAGTACTGCTACAATTTGGTTGCGCCTCGTTGTACTGAATGTGAACTTAAATGTGTTCAACTGTATGTTTGTTGTGTGGTGTGCCTGCTGTGTACTGTGTGCTGAGGGCGGGAATTATTATAAATTGTAGCACGAGAACTCTAAATACACGTCCCCGGCTTTTTTTTTTTTTTTGTGGATGGGAAATCATCAAATGATTCTCCCGCTCTGGGCGGAGCGGGAGGGCGTGTCAGACTTTTACTGACTAAAACCCACTCGTGTTCCTTCTGTTGCCTGTGCCGGGACCACGGTAACTCTTTCGAACATCCCGCAACCCTAGCTGGCATCGGCCCTAGCGGACCCCGTCAATAGCGCTTACATCTCTTTGAGGCGCGCGTGGAACACGACGCGCCGTCGACTCGGGCCTGGTCCTTACCGGACGGCGAGCTACCCATTGCTCGCCGTCCGCAAGCCCGCGCCTACGGTGGCCGGGAATCAGCTGCCAATTCCCGACGCCCAGGGCGTCTCCTGCGGCGACTAGGGGCGTGAGGGTGCAAAGCTTGCCTCTCCCTCACGCGTCCCGCCTCCTCCTTCACGAGCATTACTGCTTCGCAGAAGGAGGTAATGGCTTCCCATGGTCTCTCGCTCCGTACCATGGCCTGGACCAGGGCCGGACGCGAGAGATCGCCGCCGCCGATCGCTTCCGCGAGGACACGGCGGTGCTCCGCCCAAGCCGGGCAGACCTCCACCGTATGCTCAACCGTGTCCTCCGGGCGATCCACACAGTGGTGACACCCGGGCGTTTCCTCCCGCCTTATCCGGAACAGGTACCTCCCGAAGCACCTGTGTCCGGTGAGGACCTGCGTCAGGCGGAAGGTGAGGACGCCGTGGCGCCTCTCCAGCCACTCCTCAAAGAGGGGACTTATCGCCGCAATTGTGGCGTGCCCAGCGCTGGGTTGCGACAATCGCACTCTCCATGCCGCCATGAGATCCTGCCGGAGCTCTGTCCGCCGTGCCACGATTTCTCGCGGCAACAGAGTTACGCCCCGGCGTCCTGCCTCCTCGCGCCACTCCCACATGTGCGCGAGGACTTTTGCCTCCAGATCCCATGGCGGTAATCCGGCAAGGAGGTTCGCCACCTCCCCGGAGACCGTGCGGTATCCCCGGGCTAACCGGATGGCCATGACCCTCTGGGACGCGTTCAACACGTCTCCGGCTTAAAGTACTATCGGAGAAACGAACATCTATACACCGTAATGCTAGCCACACACGTAACGATTTACTTGCGCAAATTTAGGCTTGCGCAAGTAAATCGTTATGTGTGTGGGATGAATTAGCACAAGTATCTGAACCATTTGGTGTCACGCAGACTTACGCAAGCCTAAATTTGCGCAAGTAAACCGTTACGTGTGTGGCTAGCATGAGGACTATCCATGCTTGCAGCGCTCGGCCGCTATAGCAACGCTTGCTGACAGATGTGTTCATCGTGTGCATGGGATTTTTTTTCTCGGTGTATAGATGTTCGTTTCTCCCATGGTATGTATGTAAAATTTTATCGATACAGGGTTAGAAACAAAACGTGTGTATTCATTTGTGGCCAGATAAACGAAGAAAAAAATGCTAACGAATAAAATAAAGACGATGACATTAATGTTACTTTCTTACGTTGCGTAAATGTGAACAATTCGCATTTTTGTCACAAATTATTTCTTAAATGCTAATTCGTTGTCACTTTGAGCCGTAATGAGACAAAGACGTGATGCTATCAAAAATAACGAGACAGATGAAGGCAACGCTTTACATAAAGTTATTGTTAAAGGAAGGTTGTCAATTAGGCGTGGGCCTAGGCCATTGTTCCAGTAGCTGACGAGCGCCCACGCGCTGACCACTCGCCGAGTATGCGACCCTGGTAGGCTGGTACCCACGGACGTATCGTTGAGGGAAACAATACTATAAATAAATCACAAATTTTGAATAACAAGACAGCTTACTAATTTGACCTAAGATTCAAATTAGTAACGTGTCTTGTTATCTAATTAAATCTGTTAAGGTTTGACCGCCCACCGCAAATAGTAATAGGTAGGTAGTTAATTTATTTCATGCTAATAAAATTAATCTTGGTGTTTGTTTGTTTCAGGTATGTATCCTCAGACCTACGATCCGCGAACCGATAGTTCGAGGCCGGCGAGAAACTTGCTGTACATGAATAGTAAGTAGGCTTACCTACTAATAGTAACCAATAGCTTATCCCAAACGACTCGACACCTGAAGCCAACCAACTGAACTTGCTGACAGTTTTCAGTTGCTATGAATAGATACAGTATTGTCAATGTATTCATTAAATAAATATATAATAAATTGATGGGTATTGGATGATAATGGAAACTGGATTATTGAATAGTACGGTATTCAAACTCTGCTCCATATTACAAATACTGCATATTCATTCGAAAGATTATCTGAGCGATTGCCAAAACTAATTAGCCACGGACAGTAGCCAAACACAACAGTGGTATAAAGTTAGTGCATTCAGATCCGCAGCCTGCAGTCGCGCGCAAGTAGATCAGTGCAGTGTGTGGACACTCACAATGCTACAGAGTGCTTTGTTCTCATCCAGCGGCGCATAACTTTACTCACTTACCGGTCTACCATTCGGCTTTCATAACTCAAATTTTACACAGAATATCCTAAACTGAACTGAGTTAAGACGCAATTACCCAGTTAAACCATTAATCCGCTTGTGATATCGGTAGTCTGTGGTTCAATCGAGCTCGTTGATGTGTTTCTCTGGAATCGTAATAGGATGATGCGAAATCCGAGACAGTGTACGTCTTAAGTCTTCTGCTGTAAGTACCTTTACTGATCTCATATAAATACACGAGGACTACGTGCACGCCACGCACGCTACGCACGCTACGTGCACTACGTGTTTGTGAAATTTTATCAAATTAATCAAAATGGTAGTTTATAATCGTTGTAAATAGTCGGGAATTTTTGGGAAGGCACCTTTCGTTTCTTTAAAAGCGGCCGACAGTATTATAATGATCTGTGGTGTTTCTTTATTTTTTATTTAAGATAGGTTTGCTCTTGACTCTAGTCTAGGTCAGAGATGACAGAGACAAAGTCGACGATGGAGCGAGCTTACCCAGAAGAAGCCTGTTAACTCTCACTTTGAAGAGATCGGGGTTGTATACGTTCGGAAACACAGACGCAGGCAGAGAGTTCCACTCCTTTGCTGTGCGCATCACAAAAGACATTTGGAAACGCTTAGTGCGAACTGGTGGAACAGCAACTAGGTAGGGATGGTTTCTTACTCATAAAATACAAACGCAATGCTAACCTAAATGTTGCACTCAAGAATATTACTTACTGAGACAGCTTTTCTTTCTTGATTTAATTTTCCAAGATTTCGTTTCGTGCGAATATTTGGGAACTGTAACAAGTGTACAGCGCACAGCATTACCGAGAGCCGGCTAACTGCCGCGCTGCGTCTCCACTGCACATCGCACTTCAGACTATCTCGAGTGGACGATACTAAGGCACCTCCTTCAATGACTACTACACACCGTAGTATAGCGCCAGGTGGACAATTTATAGCTTTCAACCACCTTTATTTGTTTAGAATCGAAAAGAGAGTGGGCGAATTTGTATAGGAAGTGGTATAAGGACCAATAGCGATACGGTTTTGATGTTTGTGTAGGGATACCTCATCTACCTGTTTACCTCATCTATTTGTTTCCAAAGTGACATCTGGCCCCATTTGCCACATCATTAATGTTAATATCTGCTCTGGAATTTGTCCTGATTAATTAGTTTATAAATAATTATTTATGTTGGTTTTAATTATTTAAGTTTAATTGTTTAACTATAATTAAGCCCTTATTTAAAAAACATGTCAAGACTGATGTTAATAACTGCCGACCCATTGCCCTAATACCAGTATTATCAAAAATATTTTAAAAGGCTATTTATCACCGTGTGTATTCCTTTTTCACGAAACAACATCTTGAGAAAGGAACAGCAGGGTTTCAGAAAAAAAAAAAAATATGGCTATCTATGATTTTCTTAATATTATAATGACATATATTAATGAAAGAATTCCTATTCGTGCTATATTTATGGACATGACGAAAGCATTCTATCTAGTTGATTACAAATTATACTACTGCAGAAACTTAAGGCATACGGAATAAGCAGCAATGCACTTTCTCTTATAGTCGTATTTAGACAACAGAACGCAGTGTACGGAAATTAGACGGATTTCTAAAATGGATAAAAAAGAACTTAAATATATTTCAAGAAAACGTAAAATCACCTTTGGCGAACCACAGGGTAGCGCATTGGGTCCGCCGTTGTTTTTAGCTTACATACATGATTATCCGAAACACGCCGCTTTTCCTATGGTTCTCTTTACTAGTGACTGCACTATGATTGTAAGAAAAATTAAAAATAGAAACTATGAATTTGACATCAAAGTCACATTGCAACAATCAAGTAACTGGCTTGAATATAATAATTTAAAATTAAATTAAAATAAAACTAAAACTACGCAGTTTCGACAAATATTGATCACTCCTAACATAAATAAAACTGTTGATGAGACGATAACAGAATTGAAGAAATAGAGATTTGAAAAATTCTAAGTTTGATAATTGATTCTAAACTTACTTGTAAACAACAAGCATCAATTCTTATAAAATTAACTAGGTTCACCTTTGCTCCATATAAACTTTAGTAAATAGTTAATCAGTCAGCTGTTGTAGCTGCGTATTATGGCTATGTAGATTCCATAATTATTACGTTACGGAGTAATTTTTTTGGCAAATTCCTGCGAGAAAAATAACATTTTTAAAGCACAGAAGAGGTGCATTAGATCAATATGTAGTCTGAAAACAACGGAAAGTTGCAAACCGCATTTTAAATCTCTTAAATTTAATCATTACCTTGTCTTTACATATACGAGATCGCATTGTTCGTTAACAAAAATAGTGAACTGTTTAAAAAAAGCTTCAGAGCAACGCTATAGATCGACAAGACAAGAAGATGCAACTGCACTTATGACAAACTAAAACAAAGGACGATAGGGGCAGGGGTTCAATGAATCAGTGTATACGAAAAGCAACTTTAAGGTGTAAAGGCGTCCGTTTTGTCGATAGTACCTGTTCTTAGTGCCCGTCCGAATATCCACTTTGCAGATTTTAAGGTATCCATACAGAAGTATCTAAACCGTATCACTATTTGTCCCCACTATTGCCCAGTCTCATTTCGGCATTGTTACCGTCACAATAACTGAAACATTTTGTAAGAAATGGCTGGTAAAATGTCGATAAATGTACTATACGTAAACCTCTATTCAACCCTCCGGGGAAACAATGCGTGATGGTGTGTTATGTTATTTCGTAAGAATTAAAATCTTCTCAAAGACCTTACCCTTTATTCCTTTCTAAGAAAAATAATATGAGCCGTAGCATAATGTATCGAACTCAATAAGGATAAGAATAACACGATATCAGGTGATTATCTTCCCACACGACTCCACGAAGTGGGTTACTGAACTAACATGCCTCTATTGCCATGGCAACCGGAGCTAAGCGTATTAACGAAACAGAGAAATTGGCATCTTCCTGTTTGATGATATTGTTCTCTTTTACATCAAATCTAACGACATAAACACCTGTTCACGAACAAACGTTAATCTAGGTAGCAACTTATTCATTTTCATTACTAATTCATATGAATACAAAGTGGTTATTATTATAATAAACATACCACTAACTGCTTTGTTATTAATATTGTTGATTTAATTTGAATTGACTTTATTTAATGTACTCATTAACCAGCTCAGATGGTTTTTTTCGACCTCGCCATAAATAATAAGCCATCAGCAATACATTTATCAAATTGATTTATGGAAAAGTATCGAGGAGGCAACTTACAATGAGAGCTTGCTGACAGCCGAACATCTGCAGGCGCATAGAATACCCGCGCAGGTATTATGTATACTTGTGCCCACATAACATCTGCAGGCGCATAGAATACCCGCGCAGGTATTATGTATACTTGTGCCCACATAACATCTGCAGGCGCATAGAATACCCGCGCAGGTATTATGTATACTTGTGCCCACATAACATCTGCAGGCGCATAGAATACCCGCGCAGGTATTATGTATACTTGTGCCCACATAACATCTGCAGGCGCATAGAATACCCGCGCAGGTATTATGTATACTTGTGCCCACATAACATCTGCAGGCGCATAGAATACCCGCGCAGGTATTATGTATACTTGTGCCCACATAACATCTGCAGGCGCATAGAATACCCGCGCAGGTATTATGTATACTTGTGCCCACATAACATCTGCAGTCGCATAGAATACCCGCGCAGGTATTATGTATACTTGTGCCACATAACATCTGCAGGCGCATAGAATACCCGCGCAGGTATTATGTATACTTGTGCCCACATAACATCTGCAGTCGCATAGAATACCCGCGCAGGTATTATGTATACTTGTGCCCACATAACATCTGCAGGCGCATAGAATACCCGCGCAGGTATTATGTATACTTGTGCCCACATAACATCTGCAGGCGCATAGAATACCCGCGCAGGTATTATGTATACTTGTGCCCACATAACATCTGCAGGCGCATAGAATACCCGCGCAGGTATTATGTATACTTGTGCCCACATAACATCTGCAGGCGCATAGAATACCCGCGCAGGTATTATGTATACTTGTGCCCACATAACATCTGCAGTCGCATAGAATAGCCGCGCAGGTATTATGTATACTTGTGCCCACATAACATCTGCAGGCGCATAGAATACCCGCGCAGGTATTATGTATACTTGTGCCCACATAACATCTGCAGTCGCATAGAATACCCGCGCAGGTATTATGTATACTTGTGCCCACATAACATCTGCAGTCGCATAGAATACCCGCGCAGGTATTATGTATACTTGTGCCCACATAACATCTGCAGGCGCATAGAATACCCGCGCAGGTATTATGTATACTTGTGCCCACATAACATCTGCAGTCGCATAGAATACCCGCGCAGGTATTATGTATACTTGTGCCCACATAACATCTGCAGGCGCATAGAATACCCGCGCAGGTATTATGTATACTTGTGCCCACATAACATCTGCAGTCGCATAGAATACCCGCGCAGGTATTATGTATACTTGTGCCCACATAACATCTGCAGTCGCATAGAATACCCGCGCAGGTATTATGTATACTTGTGCCCACATAACATCTGCAGTCGCATAGAATAGCCGCGCAGGTATTATGTATACTTGTGCCCACATAACATCTGCAGGCGCATAGAATACCCGCGCAGGTATTATGTATACTTGTGCCCACATAACATCTGCAGTCGCATAGAATACCCGCGCAGGTATTATGTATACTTGTGCCCACATAACATCTGCAGTCGCATAGAATACCCGCGCAGGTATTATGTATACTTGTGCCCACATAACATCTGCAGGCGCATAGAATACCCGCGCAGGTATTATGTATACTTGTGCCCACATAACATCTGCAGTCGCATAGAATACCCGCGCAGGTATTATGTATACTTGTGCCCACATAACATCTGCAGGCGCATAGAATACCCGCGCAGGTATTATGTATACTTGTGCCCACATAACATCTGCAGTCGCATAGAATACCCGCGCAGGTATTATGTATACTTGTGCCCACATAACATCTGCAGTCGCATAGAATACCCGCGCAGGTATTATGTATACTTGTGCCCACATAACATCTGCAGTCGCATAGAATAGCCGCGCAGGTATTATGTATACTTGTGCCCAAATAACATCTGCAGGCGCATAGAATACCCGCGCAGGTATTATGTATACTTGTGCCCACATAACATCTGCAGTCGCATAGAATACCCGCGCAGGTATTATGTATACTTGTGCCCACATAACATCTGCAGTCGCATAGAATAGCCGCGCAGGTATTATGTATACTTGTGCCCACATAACATCTGCAGGCGCATAGAATACCCGCGCAGGTATTATGTATACTTGTGCCCACATAACATCTGCAGTCGCATAGAATACCCGCGCAGGTATTATGTATACTTGTGCCCACATAACATCTGCAGTCGCATAGAATAGCCGCGCAGGTATTATGTATCCTTGTGCCCACATAACATCTGCAGTCGCATAGAATAGCCGCGCAGGTATTATGTATACTTGTGCCCACATAACATCTGCAGTCGCATAGAATACCCGCGCAGGTATTATGTATCCTTGTGCCCACATAACATCTGCAGTCGCATAGAATACCCGCGCAGGTATTATGTATACTTGTGCCCACATAACATCTGCAGTCGCATAGAATACCCGCGCAGGTATTATGTATACTTGTGCCCACATAACATCTGCAGTCGCATAGAATAGCCGCGCAGGTATTATGTATACTTGTGCCCACATAACATCTGCAGTCGCATAGAATAGCCGCGCAGGTATTATGTATACTTGTGCCCACATAACATCTGCAGGCGCATAGAATACCCGCGCAGGTATTATGTATACTTGTGCCCACATAACATCTGCAGTCGCATAGAATACCCGCGCAGGTATTATGTATACTTGTGCCCACATAACATCTGCAGTCGCATAGAATAGCCGCGCAGGTATTATGTATACTTGTGCCCACATAACATCTGCAGTCGCATAGAATACCCGCGCAGGTATTATGTATCCTTGTGCCCACATAACATCTGCAGTCGCATAGAATAGCCGCGCAGGTATTATGTATACTTGTGCCCACATAACATCTGCAGTCGCATAGAATACCCGCGCAGGTATTATGTATCCTTGTGCCCACATAACATCTGCAGTCGCATAGAATACCCGCGCAGGTATTATGTATACTTGTGCCCACATAACATCTGCAGTCGCATAGAATACCCGCGCAGGTATTATGTATACTTGTGCCCACATAACATCTGCAGTCGCATAGAATACCCGCGCAGGTATTATGTATCCTTGTGCCCACATAACATCTGCAGTCGCATAGAATACCCGCGCAGGTATTATGTATACTTGTGCCCACATAACATCTGCAGTCGCATAGAATACCCGCGCAGGTATTATGTATACTTGTGCCCACATAACATCTGCAGTCGCATAGAATAGCCGCGCAGGTATTATGTATACTTGTGCCCACATAACATCTGCAGTCGCATAGAATAGCCGCGCAGGTATTATGTATACTTGTGCCCACATAACATCTGCAGTCGCATAGAATAGCCGCGCAGGTATTATGTATACTTGTGCCCACATAACATCTGCAGTCGCATAGAATACCCGCGCAGGTATTATGTATACTTGTGCCCACATAACATCTGCAGTCGCATAGAATACCCGCGCAGGTATTATGTATACTTGTGCCCACATAACATCTGCAGTCGCATAGAATACCCGCGCAGGTATTATGTATACTTGTGCCCACATAACGGACGAACGTTTTACGTTTTTGTGTGATTTCCAAACAAAATAATACGTGGCTGAACACATACTATTTCAAATAACATTGATTTGCAATCCTCGAACATTTGTTCGAGATACATCAGACAGATTCACAAAAAAGTTTTTTTTTTTGTTCAACCTATGTTGTCCCACTGCTGGGCAAAGGTCTCCCCCATACTTTACCAATTTTCTTTGTGCTCTACCTTTTTCGTCCAATCAGTAAGGTACGAGTCCAAATCATCACGCCAGCGTTTTTTAGGCCTGCCTCGGTGACGACGCCCATCTTCAGGCACCCACTTTGTGACGATCCTGGCCCATCTGTCTGGGTGCATCCTATAAATATGACCCGCCCAGTCCCATTTCAATCTCGCAGACTTAGCACCGACATCGGCGATACCTGTCTTGGATCGTATTATGGTGTTGCGAATTTGGTCGGTGAGTTTGATTTTTAAGATGCTACGCTCCATCGCTCTTTGGCAAACCTTGAGTTTGGACTTCTGAGCCTCGGTCAAAGACCACGTCTGAGCACCATAGGTTAGGATAGGCAGGATACACATGTCTACGAGCTTGCGCTTTAGTGAGATAGGAAGGTCGCCTTTCATTAGCGCCTTCATGGACCAGTAGCTCCTCCAGGCATTTTCGACTCGACGGTCGATCACAAAAAAGTTATTTAAGAAAATTAAATCGACTTCAAAAAGAAATTAACTCAAAATTATGAAACAACTTTAATTTCGGAAGTCGGTGCCAAAAAACTAAAATACAGATCCCAAGACACCAACTTCCGAAATTTAAATTATTGCATAATTTTGAGTTAATTTCTTTTTGAAGTCGGTTTAATTTTTTTTAAATACTTTTTTATTTCGTAATTTTTAGTTTGAAGTACAAACTGGAATATTTGTTTGTAATAAGTAGTTCATAGTTTTGTTGTAAATATTGCACTAGAATTGAGATGTTTTCTCTTTGACGACACACCCGTAGCTCGAATCAATAAGCCAGGCCGTCACACTTGCACGTATTAGTCCGTATCTTGAAAACTACTGAACTGATTTTGATGAAACTTGCACTGTTCCCTAAAAAAAGAAGAAGATATAAGCCAATAAAAAAACATGTTTCACAATCTGCGGGGCAATTGCGTAACACATTATCAATCGGAATCGGTTTCATTTTGACAGTTCAACAACATTCATTGCGTTATTTACATGTTGAGCAGACAAATTTTTCGAACTTATGAAGCAATGAATTAGCAATTTGCTTCAAAATGATTCAGATTCCGATTTATATTTTGTGTTACGCAATTAGGGTGCTGATTAAAAGTTTCGGAGAAATGCGTAGACAAGCGTACATAAAACATACATACACCTATAAAATGTTGTATATTTGATTGGAAGCCCTAACACATTATCATATGTCAATATAGTGCAGTTCCATTAATATTACATAGATACGTGTCGAGTTGATAACCTCCTTCTTTTTTTGAAGTCGGTTAATAAAACACGCACAACTTCGCAACTCCGGTGTAAAGAAAGAAAGAAAGAAAATGCGTTAATGCGTTGCGTTGTGCGGTATGCGTTGCGTTGCGTTGCGTTGTGCTTTTGCGTGCAGTGTACCAGCAATTCAGCGCAGGAACGCAGGTTTGCAAAAGAACGTATAGGTAGTCTACGACTGCCTTATCTCCACTAGAAGCGACTTCATTACTCAATATTAAAGCTTCCCCGCTAAACCTCTCTTTTATTGTATCACAATTAACTCCGTCTCTATTGCACCTTCTACTCTGAGAATCAGTCGTCTCGTTCTAACGTTCGGCGTTCATCAGTAAGGAATGGGCATTAGTGTATGTTATTATTGTCCGTGTTTCTGTCCCCATCTTAATCGTCGCAGCTTTTGTCTGTTTCGCCGTTTCTGTTGCGTTTGTGCCTCGTGCCTGCTGCTGCTACTTATCGCTGTAATATAATACTGCTTTGTTACAACGTAATGTTATTAAGATTGATGATACGTTTGTCCATTACTTTGTTTGTTCAGAAATACTTACGTCTTTAGAACAAGGGGTTATTGTGCTTCTTGTGTTATTTATATTTCTATAAATTTTTCTTACTATCTTTGTTAAATATTACGTTTTAGTATAATAATGTTGTGTTCTAAATCGTTCACTGTCGGCTTACGTGTTTGGCTAAGTTTGACCTTAACCTGGCTTAGGCCTACTGAAGACGTGCGCTTAAGTTATGTCTCAGTAAGCTTACCGCGATGCTGTAGGTATTCCTTCTAGACAAAACTAGTTTATTTCTATTATTATACCTACCTGACTTTTACGACACATTTTTTTTTTGTCTACTCAGCTGATTTGATCGGACGATTAATAAATAATGTTGCAGGAGACCAGTTTCTTCATCAATTACAACTGTGATACTTATGCTGTGGGTGGTCATTTCTCGTCCACCATTGAAAATCGCAATAAATTACGATTTCTGCAATAAACTGCAATTATTTCAACGACACCTGTATTCGTTTTAAAATTAGCCTGAGTAAGTACTGACAGAAGTGTTATTAATGCTAGCCGACAAGGCGACATGCTGATCCCGTGACATGACACACAATAAGGGCTCACGGACACGGTTGACTCCTTCCTTCGCATAGTTCTGTTAATGTTTCGCCATAAACTTGACAGATATGTTTCTGCCCATTATGAATGCCCAGTTTTACTTTTCCGAAAATCGTTGGCGTGCGGACGCCCTAAGACGAGACGATGTAAACCGACATCCGTTTGCCCGATGTCGATCAGTATTCATTTTTCATTGAATGTGAGTTATAATTACACCGATTGAAAGCTGTTATTACTCGAGAGCAAGCATATTATAGGTTGAATGATTATATCGTAGATAAAAATGCTTGGCTAAATGCTGGTCCTGCTCCACAGCCACTTGGGCTTTGTTAATTTTTTTTTTTTTTTTTTTTTTGTTTGGAAGAAATGCGTCCCCTTTTTTTCTGACATTATGTTATTACTATAGACTTATTGACTATATATAGACTATAGATTTAGTGTTTACTAATCTTTTAATTACAATCATTGCAAACTATAGTTTTGTATAAATTAGAAGCATCTTTTCAATTTTGTAAATGTGAGTACCATGGAGCGGTTTTATGTTATGATGTAGGTATGTTGACTTGAAAGAGTATGGCAGTTGAGAGTATGTCATGCTCACTTAAATGTCTCGCTGATGGTGGCGCGTGTGTTGGATCATTCGGTTCCCTACAAAATGGTTGAGCTGGATGGTGCTGATCCACGCGTCATGTTCGTGAACGGGCGCCGTCAGTGGAGACTGGTCATCTCTTAGCTGCCAGGGCTTATTTTTAATCTTATATTTTAAATTGTTTTAGTTATCTATTTTTTACATTGTTCTCACATATAGAAGCAACAAGAACAAGAACAATGTACCTACCCAGGATTTTGTAACAATTTTGATTTAAAAGAGTGTCCATGGAGTTTCTTGCCCATTCTTCTCCATAGAGATCTACGTTTTGGAATGGGCGACTAGCTTCAATTTTCTGACTAACTGACCGACTCTTTGACAATTCAAAAGTGCCTGTAATTGGTTTAATTGAAATAAATGCTTTGAGTTTGAGTCAGTTTCTGCATGTGGTAAAAATGACCAGTCTTTCTACTGGTTATGTTAACAGCAGCTGCAGACTTAAAGTTTGTGAGGATGTAACATTAGCTTATTATTAATTGATTTAAGCGGATCGCCAGTATTATTGCAAAATCGTATAGTACGATCAATCTAATAAATTCAATAAATGTCGTCAAGTACCTATGAATGCATTTTGCCTTCAAAATTTCAAAAACTTACATATTAGGCTTCCAAAAAATCTCGAAAACTTGAGATCCTAATCCACAATATCCAACTGCAATTTCCTACGCTGTGTGACGGGCGAGGGGCGGGCGAAGTATTAATTGTCCATATCTATCTGTTGGTCGTAATGACATCGTCGTTATGAAGACATTCTGCTGTGAACCGCCCCCGACAACGAGAGGCGACAGGCGGTGGATGCAAGTCTCGAGCGACAGCGGGATTAGAAACCATTTTTCCAAAACATCAATAACCTATTCTCTTTAATGACAATCGGTTTGCCCAAGAGCATATTGCCTATCCTGTGTTTATCATCCATCATCGGAACTTCACGGTTTCATTCTTTATTGGCTCTTGGCTTTATTCTCGTTTCCAACGTACAAAAAAAAAACAAATTTTCCTAAACGTATTATTTTTTTAATACCTGTTTAGTAAGTGCCTTTTTATAGTTAGGCAGGTAATTAAAATTAAAATGGGCAATGGAAATATTAACCGTGAAACCAAATTAATTAACTCGTTTATTAAAAATACAGCCGTTAAAAGCACTTTTATTTATTTTGATAAATTTTAATTCAAATAATGATTACGTAGTAAACGCTGAACCATTACATGCACCAAATGATTACGTAGTAAACGCTGAACCATTACATGCACCAAATGATTACGTAGTAAACGCTGAACCATTACATGCACCAAATGATTACGTAGTAAACGCTGAACCATTACATGCACCAAATGATTACGTAGTAAACGCTGAACCATTACATGCACCAAATGACTTGAAATTATTCACATTTAAATTGGATCACTATTAACTACGCTATGGTAATCGACTGCTACCTGTGATTACATTATTTTCACATTTCAGTTTAGAATTCAATAATGATAAATAACCATAACAAACATAACTGGCGACATGTTGGTGTGCTATGCGTACTCCTCTGCCCAACCCTTCGGGGAATACAGGCGTGATGTTACGTTATATGTGTGTAATGGTCAATAACAGTGAGCTGACTATAACTGTACGGCTACACGGTTGAAAGCAGTTTATGAATCTGTGAGTTAAACTCATTTTTGTTAAATAGCCTTGGTTTACATAATTCAAAATATCTAAATGGTTGTAGCCTGACTGCTCGTCGCTCATCGCTTGCACATCATCTGTTTCTTTCATCAGCTCGTAAGCGATTAATATTGTATGAATTAACTAATCTAGTAGATAGGTAGGTACTGGTGGACTACACCGCAAAATGGCCGCCGTGTGGAAATACAAGAGAAACGTTGATTGCGACCAGACGATCCGCTTTATTATGAAGACGTATATCACAGCCGTCGCGGCGCAGGCGGCTCAACGTTAGCTGTGTCATTCCAACATATTTGTTTGCATTTAACGGGATTTTGTGTGTTATAAATGTGGTGGAAACGATGGAAAAATTACAAGTTTGATTCTCGAGGAATGTTGAGCATTTTGTTTTTTTTTTTTTTAATAATTCGTACTTTAAACCAGTGCGGAGTTAAGAAAAAAAATAAGCTTGCCGTCTCCAATAGCTTATCTGTAATCTGCTTACATCGTGTAAAAGAGTTTTTAAACTGTTCTCTTTTCTTCCAGGCATTTGAAAACTGAAAATCAGTAACTTCCATGTACGAGTATATTAGACCGAGTTAACATGCACGTCACGACCACCACGACTCCTCTAGTGACGTGCCAGAATGTGTTCCGTGGTACGCAATTGAACCGACACCTTTAGCCCACATCCAGCTACCAAGCTACGGTTATTATCCGACATTATGCGAACCGTAATGACATTTACACAACATGGCATTGTTACGCAAACTGTCTTAGGGTTCCTGCAGACAAGCAATGCAAATGACTTTTTAATACACAACTTTTTTACATTAGGAAGAAATTAACTGCTTTGAAAACGTAGAAAAACTTCTATTCATATATTCTCCTTGCTACGCAACCTCAGCGTATGGCTGTAAAGTCTCTGATCTAGAAATGTATCGAAGTAGTTCATAAGGCATGCGTATGAAATGAAAAATGGCGCTTAATTTATACACTTCCTACGAGGAGCTGTCGCGTCTACAGATACATCCGTACTGCCTCCACGTACATAACCGTTACTTCGCAGTCGACTACAGTAGGTACTTCGGCGGCATCGTTCTCCATCGATTCAGCAATGTAAACAGAATGTAATGATAATCCTCGGGCTGTACATCACGTGTAATGCGATCTCGTCGACTGGCGCTGGACCCTCCCTGTTGGAACAACGCCGGTAAATCATCCGCGAGCACACAGGGCTGCCGGGCGCCCCCCAATACTACGAGAGTAATCTGTAAATGAATGTACTCTACGCTTGCTCTCATTACACTATCTACTTCTATTGTTTTATCGGAATCCGTGTATTCATTATATTTAAATACATAGTTTATTCCGAGTTCGAATTCCACGGACCCACTAACATTAAATTCAGAATAAAATTGTGAGTTACAATGAAACTGAATCGTTCGTTAATAGCCTGTGGCTGCTTATTATTAATACAGTTTCACGTAACATTGTACCCTATCAAGCTCTATAGTTTATTACACGTATATACACAAAAATAAATATTTATTACATTATTATCCAGGAACATAAAGTTGTCTAAGCCGTGCTCAATACGTCTGTGATGTTGGCAACAGCCGGAAGACATAATTACAAAGTTGTCTAAGCGACAGTCGCGGCCGCGAGACTCCGCAGTCCGCCGCGCAGGCGACCCTCTGCCCGAACGGCCGCGAGACTCCGCAGTCCGCCGCGCAGGCGACCCTCTGCCCGAACGGCCGCGAGACTCCGCAGTCCGCCGCGCAGGCGACCCTCTGCCCGAACGGCCGCGAGACTCCGCAGTCCGCCGCGCAGGCGACCCTTTGCCCGAAGCCGAATGTAGGGGACGGATACACGCTGATGCATTTCAGTAATTTAAATTGGTTTTCCATGCGATTTCGCTTTACACGGTAGATTACGGTTACGGAATGAATACACTCATCGAATCTCTTCGAGTAGGCGCAATATGTGCCTGGTGCGCTCGCTTGGTTTAGATTTGCGTGTTACGTGTTAGCTACACAAAGACTCAAAACAATTGCAGCTCCCTTTTTTTTCGTAAAGATATAGAATAAGATATAGACTCTTTTACGGGGAAACTTGTGTTCACAACGTACTTAATACTTTCAGCCTACGGAGGAAGTGCATACAACCCAATACTTGCAAATTGCAGAAATCATAAGAAAATTTGAATTTCGCGGGCTACCTTAAGCCCGCGAAATAAGAGCCTCCAGTGTAGGTAGTATATTATAATACTCAAATGTCAAGATTTCATAAAATAGTCATTCAATAGGATTACTTGGTCTCAGAGAGTTGTATTTATTACATTAATTATTATTAACTATGTAAAAACATATTTGTTAAGGTCGCGAATCATAATTATTATAATCAACATACAACCTAATACTGACCTGCAAATTGCAAAAAACGTAAGAAAATTTGAATTTCGTGGGCTACCCTGGCGATTTCGCCTTAATCAAAATTTGATAGACCCTAACCACAATTAATTGCCCTCATTTATTTATTTAAGATGTAAATGATTTATCAGTTTCTTCAACCTAGCATAAACTTGTACCATACAATAAGGAATTGCTGTGTCCACTTAGCAGTTAAACCCCTCATTAATAATAATCCTAAGACTACATTTAGAGGCAGCCCTACCAGGCACGCAGTTCAATTGAGACGTCAGGTTGTGGCGGACCTCCGCGAGCCGCTGATTACACGCGTCGCGAATAGCAAGCACCTCTGCACCGGTACTGGTGCCCTGGTACATTGCGCGGAGGAGGTATCCATTACAGGGCGAGGCAGATGAGCTGATAGGTCAATAACGGTCTGTGTGTAGGAAAGATCGTGAACTTAATTAAACTTTGTGAAAGTGTATAGCGAAGTGACAACTAAAAAATCTTGGAATACAACAGAACAACGATAAATAAATTAACGTTTTGTTGAGACATCTAAAGAAAATGAAACTTTTATTGATGAAAATTTTACTCTGATAAATTGAATTATAAACTCTACAGTAAGTTTAGAAATATTATAACCAAAGTACAGATTTACAACTGAAAAAGATACCCCGGTATTATTTTTTAACTTCACAGGCTCTCGAGAAACAGTATGCCTGTAGGGTTTGCAGCGCCTACACATCTAGCTAACAGTGCAAGTTAGCGTAACAAAGTCAGCACAATGTAAGAAGCATGCACGGCGTTCATACATCCGCGTGCTTCGCATAAACTGAGCTCGATCGGCAATTTAATAACACGGTCCTTTCTCCCGCGGCCGCATGCGAACCTTCGCGCGCCGCAACCTGCATGTCGCGTGTAGGGTTTACGCAAACACGTTCAATAGTTTTATACAATTGATTAACCTTAGAATTTGATACATTTATTGGATTTCCTATGAAGTAAATGAGCGTTTCGTCGTCAAGAATTTAACTAATGTTTGTCTGGATGTGGTTCAATTCAGTACTGAATCCATTGCGAAACAGTTTGAACCCACAAAATTTGATGATCGAGAACAAAAAGGTTTAAAATTAAAAATGAATTAACTGTTTTCCGCTAAACCAGCGATGCCAATAAACATATTACTTTATGTTTCTCTCCTAGAGCTGACATAAAACTATGAAAGTTATTGTGAATCTGCACATAAATAACGAGCCCGAACGAGACTTGATTAATTAATAAATAAATAAAGTTAACGGAGTTGGGATTAAACGAAATTGTGTATCTACGAGTATAATTTACATTTCAAATGTTATAGCTATATCTTATCGACGCGTGCGTCGAGCGCGACTGATCGCTAACAACCCGAGTGTTGCACAACTACAGCACGTCGGCCGACACATCAACATTCGGTTGGCGATACATAATTGAACAATTGCTACTAAATGGCTTTTAAGTTAGGAATAACGTCTATCTCAGACGCGGATGCAGTTACATTATTATGTATACTTTGTACTACGTTCGTAATTACTACATTATATTGCCTTCAATAAGTAAATGAGCTGACATCCATTAATCCATTCAGCCAATCAATTAATGACATCCCAATCCAAATACAGACACCACTATACTCAGTTCAATTCCTTCTCAAGTCGTCATTTTCAGACATTTTGCTATACATAATGCACAAGTATCCTATATAGGCTGTACACGTGGTGTGTGCGCAGACGGTCGGAACAAACAATCGCTGCGAAGTGGCGGCGAGTTTGTTTAGCTCAAACTTTGTTACATTATGTATTATGAACTCCCGTAATTGAATTGTCTGACAAATATTTGAGTCTATACACATATATGTACATACTCGACGACTCTATATGCAATGTTAACGAAGCGATGTAAATTAAGAAACACAACTTGAGTTGAAAATGTTTGTAGACAAAGTTTTCTTTCATTCGTGAATGAAATAAAAGTTAATGTTCGTGGTTTACTTCATTATAAACTAGCTAGCTTAAGTACACACCTAATAAGGCAGTGAGACGTCAGCCACAGCTATTGTCGCTCGTCGCAGCGTCTTATTGTGCAACGTTTGTGTTGTTCATTGCATTAATAAGGCAGTGAGACGTCAGCCACAGCTATTGTCGCTCGTCGCAGCGTCTTATTGTGCAACGTTTGTGTTGTTCATTGCATTAATAAGGCAGTGAGACGTCAGCCACAGCTATTGTCGCTCGTCGCAGCGTCTTATTGTGCAACGTTTGTGTTGTTCATTGCATTAATAAGGCAGTGAGACGTCAGCCACAGCTATTGTCGCTCGTCGTAGCGTCTTATTGTGCAACGTTTGTGTTGTTCATTGCATTAATAAGGCAGTGAGACGTCAGCCACAGCTATTGTCGCTCGTCGCAGCGTCTTATTGTGCAACGTTTGTGTTGTTCATTGCATTAATAAGGCAGTGAGACGTCAGCCACAGCTATTGTCGCTCGTCGCAGCGTCTTATTGTGCAACGTTTGTGTTGTTCATTGCATTAATAAGGCAGTGAGACGTCAGCCACAGCTATTGTCGCTCGTCGCAGCGTCTTATTGTGCAACGTTTGTGTTGTTCATTGCATTAATAAGGCAGTGAGACGTCAGCCACAGCTATTGTCGCTCGTCGCAGCGTCTTATTGTGCAACGTTTGTGTTGTTCATTGCATTAATAAGGCAGTGAGACGTCAGCCACAGCTATTGTCGCTCGTCGCAGCGTCTTATTGTGCAACGTTTGTGTTGTTCATTGCATTAATAAGGCAGTGAGACGTCAGCCACAGCTATTGTCGCTCGTCGCAGCGTCTTATTGTGCAACGTTTGTGTTGTTCATTGCATTAATAAGGCAGTGAGACGTCAGCCACAGTTATTGTCGCTCGTCGCAGCGTCTTATTGTGCAACGTTTGTGTTGTTCATTGCATTGTTCTAGCCGCTGTGCGACTTCTTAATTAATTTATGTAAACAATGCAATATTTTCTGCGTTGAGTTGGACATTTTCAACGAAGGAAGGACAGAATTAACAATGACATCAATTACAGACGCTTGTAGCTATTGTGGGGATGTAGTGTTATTGAAACAACTGTTCTCAAGCGATTACCTTTAATTACTGACTGCAAGAGTATAAATGTGTTAATATATTAATAGAAGATACATTCATATGGATAGGGTCATAGACCTTATACTATAGGTAGTACTACTACACCTCACCTCAGGGGTGATAGAAAAAAAAAATATATAGTTTACAATTTTTTTTTTTTTTTTTTTTTTTACGTAAATATAACTTAATATCATTTCTTATGTTACCAAAGGTTTGGTTCTATTTTTATGGATTAAATAGGGTTTATTAAATTTTAATATTTCTACATTAACACCTAAATCATTTAAAACAACAAATGGTCCCTCCCATTGAGGATCTAACTTATTAGCTATTTCATTTCTAATTAAAATTTGTTGTCCTTTACTGTATGTCACATTATTTAAAGACTTATCATAACAACTCTTACGGTTTTGTTTACTTATAAGTAGATTATTACGAGCATCTTGATGTGCTACTTGTAACCTATACTTAAGATCTAAAGGATAACTTTCTGGATTATACAATGGTTCTATGTACTGACTAACTCTAGATGGTACTATACTAGCTCTACCAAATACCAGTTCGAATGGTGTGTACTTTGTCTCTGTATGAACTGTATTGTTGAAACTGTAACACCAAAATGGTAGCCAGTGACTCCATGTGTCTTTTTGACCATTACACTGTATTCGTAAAAACGATCCTAAATTTTTATGTGAATTTTCGAGCGCACCGATGGATTGATGGTGATACGCTGTAGACATTAATTTATTTATACATAAAAGTTTACATACCTGTTCCATTACTGACGATACAAATTCTGTTCCACGATCAGTTGCGATGGTATTAGGTATTCCAAATCTTAAAATAAAATTATTAACTAATGCTTTAGCGATACTTACGGTTTCCTTTGTTTTCAAAGGATAGGCCTCTACGAACTTAGTAAGCTCGCACTGCAGTGTCAAAATATAACAATTTCCTTCAATGTCTTTTTCTAATGGACCTACGACGTCCAGATAAATTTTTTCAAAAGCATGTGAAGCCGTTGTAGTTATCTCCATGGGCGCCTTGATATACCTACAATGCTTCATTTTCTGACATTTAATGCATTTACTCACAAATTGTCTAATATCGTTGTCTAAGCCTGGCCAGTAAAAATGTCTCTTAATATTATTGGTCATCCTACGTACTCCTGCATGTCCTGCGGTAGGTAGTAGGTGAAAGTCATGTAAAATATACTTTCTTTCTTCTTCATTATAAATTCTCCTAACTCCTCTCAATACATAAATACGTGGACCGGTCCAATCCTTATTGTCTTTTATCTCTTTTAATACATCTTTAATAAAACTCTCATATTCCTTATTTTTTACTATGCATAGCTCATTTATACCTATTCGTTTACAAAAATGACCTAACTTAGTCACAAATTCGGCTCGCGTAAGTTGTGCTCTAAAGTTAAGATTAATATACAACATCTTCTTTCGATTGTTATAAATAAAACATTCCTTTTCTTCATCTATATTATTTTGTCTTTTTAATTTATTTAATTCCTCACTTCCTATAAAACTCATTTCTACAGAATTATTCGGAATTTTTAGTACCTCAACTACTCGTGGTTGATCAGGCCACGTTTCGTCTCGTTTACTAAAACTAGGTGTATCCAATTGTTTTCCTACATCTAAACGTTTTTTCTGAGCTCTAGTCATAACTAAAGAAATTTCATTATTCATCTGTTTTAAAGTATCCGATGTTATTTTAATTCTAGATAATGCATCTGCTATGCTATTATCTTTTCCTTTTAAATATAAAATTTTAAAATCGTATTCTTCTAGTGCTAGTCTAAATTTAAGTAGTCTGCTAGATGGGTCCTTCATTGAAAATAAATATATTAAAGGCTTATGGTCTGTCATAATTGTAAATGATTTACCGTATACATAGGGTCTAAAATACTTTACAGCCCAAACAATTGCAACTAACTCTTTCTGAATGGTTGGATAATTGAGTTCAGCTTTATTCAGAGGTCTGCTAGCATAAGCTACAGGTTTCATATTTTGATTGCACAAGACTGCTCCAATAGCCGTCCCTGACGCATCTGTTTGAATGACAAACTCATTATTTTCTGAAAAATCTGGAAAATCTAATACTGGTGGTGTACTTAAAGCATGTTTCATTGCTTCAAACGCACTTTGACACTCTTCAGTCCAAACAAATGGTACATGTTTTCTAGTTAATTTATTTAATGGACAAGTTATTCTTGCAAAGTTTTTAATGAATTTCCTATAATAGTTACAAAATGCTACAAATCTTTTTACTTCATCGGTATTACTTGGTACAGGGTAATTTTGCAATACTTCTACTTTAATTGGGTCTGGTAAGACTCCATTTTCTGATACTAAATGCCCTAAATAAAGAATTTCTTTCTTTAAAAAATTACATTTTTCTGGATTTAATTTTAAATTAATTTTCCTAAGTCTTTCCAAGACGTCTGTTAAGTTTTTATTATGGATATCTAAATTTCTCCCAAAGACTACTAAATCGTCTAAATATATAAAACATTTATCGTATGTTAACCCAGACATAGCAACTGACATTACTCTACTAAAAGCACTCGGACTTGTTTTTAATCCCATAGGTAGCCTCTTCATCTGGTATTGCCCAGTACTAGTTGTAAACGCTGTATACTCTCTACTGTTTTTATCTAAAGCTACTTGGTAATATCCTTGATTAAGATCTAAATGCGAAAAATAGACTGAGCCAGAGAGCGAATCCAAAATTTCCGTAATACTTGGCAAAGGAAATTTATCGTCTACAATACGGTCATTAAGCTTCCGATAATCGACCACTAGTCGCCATTTTTTATCGTTGCTACTTTTTTTTGGTACCAGTAAAACAGGACTCGACCATTCACTCTTCGCCTCTTCTATAATGTCATTGTCAATCATTTTTTGAATTTGCCTATTTACTTCATTTTTCAAAGAATGCGGCAATCGGTACTGCTTCGTATAAACCGGACTTGTATTTGGTTTTATAGTTATGGATTGTTCATAAACACTTGTAGTCGTTAACTTATCACCTGGTAAAAAGAAAACATCCGAATATTTAGAACATAATTCTTCAATTGATTTCCGTTCGTCCATTTTTAAATGATTTAAATTTAAAATGTTTAATAAGTTCTTTGCTCGTTCTAAACTGTTAGCGTTTGATTTAAAATTGCATAAGTGAAACTCTTCAATTGAATATATCTGTGGTTGAAAAGTTGGTAGGTAAATATCATGCTCGTTAGTGTTCAAAATTTTAACCGGTAATCTATTATTTTTTATTCGTCCAATACATCCCGCTAGAAAAACATTTTCCGCTAACTGTTCGCTATGGATAATACAGTCATTCATATTCTCAATATTTAATAGCAAATAATGTATCGACTCACTTCGTGCTGGGATATGTAACACCTCAGCTGAGTAATCTATGACATCACTTAGTTCTAATGAATAATACTTTCCATAATTAGATAGGTTAATGACATTAGTTTCTAAGTTTATATTTGAAGCGTACTGACAAAGAAAATCTAAACCTAATATTCCATCTGCCTTTAATGGTATGTTATCAAAAACATGAAGCTTGATATTAAAGTCAACAAAGTGTTGGTCATCACGATGAGTCAAGCTAAGTTGAACAAACCCTGATGAACTAATTTTACCTCCAATACCATTTATGATGGTTTCATCTCTAATTACTGCACTATCGTATGGTAACGCATCTTTTTTAATTACGGACAAAGATGCTCCGGTATCTATTAACCAATAATATTTCCTATTACCTATGTATAATGCTAAAAATTTTGCCTTACCTTGCAAAGCTAAAATGTTATGTTTAAGATCGAAAAAACTGCATTTCGTTTGTTGTAGGCATACTATCGTTCTTATCTTGTTCATTGCTGGAATAAAATATTCTATTGGTACGACCTTTACTACGAGTTTCATTACTCGATCGATTCTCGTTCGAAGTTTGATAATCTCGTCCACGTCCGTTACCACGATAGTTATGGGATGATCGCCCACGTGAGTTATTGAAATCACGTCTGCCGAAGTTATTTGAATTATGGCTAAAATTACCTCTCAAATTATTTGAATTATGCTGATAATGATGTCCTCGACTGCGTTGGTTTAACTGCCGACTATGAGAACCACGGCCATTCCTAAAGTTGTTGTTATTGTTATGAAACTTACCTCTTCCGCGGTGTGAAAACTGCATGACATTTTCGTTGGTCGAAGTCGATGCCGATGTCAACTCTTCATCTTTCGCTGCCTGGATCGCGTCCTTTAAACTGTCATAATTACGTGCAGCAATAATCGTACTTAGTCTCGAATCCTTCAATCCATCTGCGAATCGCTTAATTGCCAATTTTTCGTTTATGGGCTTGAGTACGGAATAACTATCAGAATTACCATTTGCTTGCGATATGGTCAGATTAGTAAATAACTTCTCTAATTCTGTTCCAAACTGATCAATTGTACGCCAGCCTTGCGTTGCGTTTTGTAATCGTGATTGTATTGCAGTAAACGATTTTTTTGGTAAAAGTGCAACACGTAAATCTCTGACAAAATCGTTCACAGATGTGTAATTACTGGTTATACGTAATTTTGCATTTTCTGATAATCTACTTTTCAAAACGAATGTCATTAGTAACTTTTTCCCCGTTTCCGACAACATGTCTGCGTACATTTCTATAGAGTCAATGATACTTCTGATATTATTTTCGTTATTGGTCATTACAGGAATCAAACTACATGCCGTTTTTAAATCGAACTCCATGATTGATTCTGAATTTGGACTTGCTTCAGAAATATCACTGTCACTATCACAGTCTGATTTAATTACAGCGCACAAACCATTAATTTGCGAATAACACGATTCTATTTCGCTTTTCGTAACTGATAATGATTTTAACAATTCTGATTTTACTCCTGGTTTTGTAGATAATAGCTTTATTAATCCTTTACTTTTCTCATAAATTGTTTCAACCTCACATAATTTATTCTTAACAATATTACCCTTAAATCGTGTTTTTCCCTTTTTAATTAAATATTTCCTTATTGATATAAGATCATTTAAACAAAGTAACAATTCATCTTCCATTCCCTCATGCAAAAGTAATATATATTAATTAAACCATTTAATACATACCCGATTCTCACAGTGAATTACTGTAGTAGGGGACACAGCGTGTAAGATGATGCATGATGATATACGATCACTCAAAACAAACTTAAACTGCTAATTCATCTTAGAGTTCATTATTTTAATTCTTAATGTCTATTATCATTTTATTGTCTCTTTATTTATATGATGATTCGCGAATTCATCTTACGCACTATAATACGCACAACGCACTTTAGACGCACTTAGTATGCACTTCACTAAATAAATGATACCGCACAGCTGCCAGATGAGTATGATGAATACTCCGACTTCTACGTCATTGGAAGATTTGCTTGCTCTTCTCCGCGAATTGCTCTGGAACGGTTGAACGATCGTCGCAGGCTGTTCTGCAAAAGCTGGTCCCTGATCCAGGAATTCCTGTACTGCTTCCACGCAAAATATATAATGCCAAGACCCAGTAAAACGCAAATTACTATGAGGATAATACCGATCGTCGAAATATGTGCCTTCAATTCTTCAACGTGTGCATTATTGGAACCAGCAGAATTCTGGTTCACGAAGACCGTCTCCTTTTCTACGTTGGAACGACACATTCTCACTGATTTCCGGACGTTAAATTAACTTTTTAAATGTACTTGATTCATTTTAATTACGAAAGTTCCATTATCCACAAATATTTTCACGCCAATTTATTACAAAGAGTTTAATTTATTTACTTTGCTTTGGAGCCGTAACACTACGCCGAGATAGAAGTCGCGTCACGCGCCCCAAAAATGGCAAGGGTCGCCATGTGGGGATGTAGTGTTATTGAAACAACTGTTCTCAAGCGATTACCTTTAATTACTGACTGCAAGAGTATAAATGTGTTAATATATTAATAGAAGATACATTCATATGGATAGGGTCATAGACCTTATACTATAGGTAGTACTACTACACCTCACTATAACTTACTTCTATCTATGAACTTTCCATGACAGAAAGTGATCTACTGACTATGACGTCGCGCGTCGTGGACTTCTCTTTCATTATCGACCTTCAGGAGCATCCTTAGACGGTTACAATAAATGACACTTAGGTACGTACGCAGAATACGTTTTAGATACGAAGCTGGCCGCTGCTGTAATTTTCCTCTTTACATATTTTAGCCGTTAGACGAAACAGACCAAAAGCGTTTTAGCTCGTGAATACTAAGCAAGCTTTCAGTGATATTAAGTCTCCGATATATAAAGGCATATACCAACACGTTGAACTACTTGATATGAACTGCTCCGCTCGTCTGCGGCAGGGGTGCGTGTTCCCAGCGTGTGCCCAGCGTGTGCCCAGCGTGTTTGCTCGTTGGGCGGTAACCCGATCAACGCAAAGCAAGTCGCAAACGCTATTAGTGTGATGGAGTAGACCGCGCGCCCCTCGCTGTAGTCTGGCCGTCCTTCGTCACAACGAGGCAATTTTGTTAAATTTTAAACGTCACTGTGCCACTTCAATTTTATACAAAAACGCTCGGGTCATAAAAGATCTGACAATATATATAAAATCATGTGGAAATGTATGTAATATTAAAACCGCAGCACCGTTCTTAGAATAGCCATCCAAAACTCGTGTAAGGAAGGACCAGTCAGGCGACTCTGGCCCGTCGCTCCGCGGCACCTAGCTGCCGGTGTTCTCCTGTAGTTATACAATACGCACATGGTACGCCCCCGGCCGTCGATAATAACACACGGAGTGTTCCACTACTCCACCAGTACGGCTCGCGCGCTACTAGCAGCGTGGCACGCTCGACGCACGTTCAGTTATTACGTTACTGGCGCCATGGCACGCTCGACGCACGTTCAGTTATTACGTTACTGGCGCCATGGCACGCTCGACGCACGTTCAGTTATTACGTTACTGGCGCCATGGCACGCTCGACGCACGTTCAGTTATTACGTTACTGGCGCCATGGCACGCTCGACGCACGTTCAGTTATTACGTTACTGGCGCCATGGCACGCTCGACGCACGTTCAGTTATTACGTTACTGGCGCCATGGCACGCTCGACGCACGTTCATTTATTACGTTACTGGCGCCATGGCACGCTCGACGCACGTTCATTTATTACGTTACTGGCGCCATGGCACGCTCGACGCACGTTCATTTATTACGATACTGGCGCCATGGCACGCTCGACGCACGTTCAGTTATTACGTTACATGACAACTTACACTACGCTGCCAGGTTAGTTACTAAATACTAGTGACTGGATCAACAGCGAACAATTTGTAAGTTTTGTACCTAGAGAAGGCCTTTGGCCAGCCGTAGTTACGGAAAGGCATACGCATATAATCAGTCTTAGAACAGATTCAATGCTCTTCAAAGACAAATAAGTAATAGTTAGCCATAACCAAAAATAATGAACGTTTTAAACAGTTGACCTTCAATTATCTGATCCGGTCCCAATCTAAGGACCATAATTAAACCACAGTCATTCAATTAATACAGTTGGTCACGCTTGCCTGTGTAATCTTCTGGTATACAACTCGAAACAGAGATAGATCAATAATCAGCACGTAATGGCGGTCATCAGCAGCCATATCTTAATCAACGCAATTAAAACAGTATCTAATTGTGCCGATATAGGACCGCGGTGCGATTGCACGCGTTTTTTATAGATAAGGTCCGGGTAGTAATTAGGCGGAGCGATATTTCACGACTAACACCCGATACGGCCGAGTTATGTGACCGCTATCGCTTCTGGCGGTGTGGCGCAAGTTACAAGCTTAGCGTGACACGTATAATATAATTTTACTCTTATAAAAATTCGAGCAAAATTCTAGACTCAAAAAAAAAACAAAAATAAAATTATTAACAAAACTCGTAAAGTATGTTTAAAATGGCCACCCACTGAAGTCAACACACTAACTACTACATTTCAACTTCAACACAATGACACGACAGGTATTTTTCTTACTATATATAAACGGGCTCTCTCCCTTAATTTAATTCAAATTGTTTTTACCTCGTTCAATATTCCGTAATTAACAAACAAGTCGGAAGAAGACTTCAGCATTAGCAAGCGCCTACCTTGCCACGACCATTTTTTTCTTGATGTAAAGATGATATCAGACGGTTTACTTGAGTGAATGTTCATTTTCGTTTCATTCGACGTTCACATGACACCGACAAAATTATATAGAAATGAGCATTCTGCTCATTTATTTTCATTATTTGATCATTGGGTAGGCGAGTGAAAGACGCCAAGTGCCAAAACTCAACATCATTGAATTGGTTGACTAATGAAATAATCTTTCACTTTGGATTCATTTTGTGTTTACGTTTCACTTCGACTGAAAGATAAAGATACCTAAAAAAGACCAAAATTAACAAAAAGTGAAGCGTTTGATATACTTGCTTTAGACACCCACCGCTTCTCACTTGCACGCGAGCGCCGGCCGTTTAGCTGTGATCGCGCTGCAGTTGATCTGTGGCCCGCAATAGCAATTGATTCATCTCCCCACCGCACCGCGGCGCCGCCACAGGATAGAGATTTACAGAAGCCCGGCTCCATACAACTTGTGAAAACAGGCACACACACACATTCCAGCAAAGTCAAAGTCAATATCAAATCATTTATTTCAAATAGGCACACAAAAGGCGCTTTTAAACGACAAAATTTACAAGTTGATTTTAGTCACCCATTCCTAAAGGTAGTTTCGTATGGAGAAGAATGGACAAGAAACTCCGCAAAAGCGATATCAAACGAATGCCAGTCACAATTGCAAAGAACAATGGCAGCTTCACATACATTATTTTGTTTGAAATTAAATTACTACGTTTTTAAAACTCAGCGTCATTTTCTGAGCTAGTTTGGGCAAGATTTTTTCTTAGAGAACTCAGAGATTAATTGAGATTCAGTGTTGAACTTTTTAACCACACAGGATAGAGTGCAAGCTTCTGGTCAAGACCTTGTTACAATATTTATACTCTTTGGGTCGAGTTGTAAACTGTCCACGGTTGTCAATGACAACAACCAAGCTATATTTTTTAAGACTGAACTAGTCTTTACTACTAGTCTTTTTAGTTCAGAACTGCCATAACATTTGAAATTTTTCCTATTTTACTGAAATATTTTTATCTAAGGAAGAACACAGAATAAACTTAGATATACAACCAAATAAATGTGTTATATTATATTAATTTACTCCATGTAACGTCCCTTTTTTTTCTGACATTATGACCTTATTTTTTACTTTTAATTTTTATTTCATCAAGCTATAGATGTTGAATAAGTAATTCAATAGGTAGGATTTTCTTTCCTTTTGGTAGTAAGATTTTATTAATCTTTTAAATACAATCATTGCAAACTATAGTTTTGTATAAATTAGAAGCATTTTGCAATTTTGTAAATGTGAGTACCATGGAGCGGTTTTATGTTATGATGTAGGTATGTTGACTTGAAAGAGTATGGCAGTTGAGAGTATGTCATGCTCACTTAAATGTCTCGCTGATGGTGGCGCGTGTGTTGGATCATTCGGTTCCCTACAAAATGGTTGAGCTGGATGGTGCTGATCCACGCTTCATGTTCGTGAACGGGCGCCGTCAGTGGAGACTGGTCATCTCTTAACTGCCAGGGCTTATTTTTAATCTTATATTTTGAATTGTTTTTAATTATTTATTTTTTAAATTGTTCTCACATAATATAGAAGCAATAAGAACAATGTACCCAGGATTTTGTAATAATTTTGATTAAAGGGAGTGTCCATGGAGTTTCTTGCCCATTCTTCTCCATAGAGATCTACGTTTTGAAATGGGCGTCTAGCTTCAATTTTCTAACTGACTGACTCTTTGACATTTCAAAAGTGCCTGTAATTAGTTTAATTGAAATAAATGCTTTGAGTTTGAGAGTTTGAGTTAATATAATAACAAACTAAAAATGATAACAAGACCCGATATTGATGCTGTACCTGCTAGGTATTTAGGAAAACAAATATAAAATGGCAATACTAAACCAATCCAACAAACAATTTTCTAATCTTTTAAAATGAAGTAATCAAATAAGTTTTCATAAAACAAATTTTTTTACTCAGCTTTAACTAGATAATATGATAGTCAAAAAAACGTATATAATTAACTGAATTTATTTCGTTTATTTGTCACTTTTAGGGCCGATTTGTCAGATACATTTTATCTGGGGAATATTGTTGACGTTTTGACAGCTTTTGTATGGAAAATATGTCAAACCGCCATATTTACTCTTCAGATAAAAGTTATCTGAGAATTGAACTATCGGCCCTTAGACGTTCAAATTTATTTCAAATAAGATTTCGCCATTGTTCTATAGATCCGTGTCTCACGCACGCATATGTAGGTACCTACGTGTATTTTCGCTCGTTGTATGGAGCTGACCTTCTGTATCTATCCATTTCGTGGCACCGCGCCATGAAGCCCGACTAATTCGGATGTATGGCGATTATCTCAGCACTGTACTGTATTATCTTGAATGTATGCTAATGTGTATATAAGTTGTACTTAATTGTTCAAATTAGTTTCATTAAGTTGTCCTAAATTACTGCAAAAAGTTTAATGTTATTGCGGTTGGTCTTAACTCAAAGAGCATCCATAGATAAATATAGGTACAGTCTGCAAAAGAGTTAAAGTAACCAACGCACACTACAAAACTATATTCCTACTGTACGTACTGCTACCAACGACAGCCACGCACACATCGCATTCATGGAGTGAATGCGCTAACGTCTTCTAAATGATAGTATAACATAATTTCGCATCGAAAGTTAAAGCGTTCGTAGCGCAACGAATACCAGTCGGGGTTACGGGATGTTCGAAAGAGTTACCGTGGCCCCGGCACAGGCAACAGAAGGAACACGGGTGGGTTTTAGTCAGTAAAAGTCTGACACGCCCTCCCGCTCCGCCCAGAGCGGGAGAAGTTATTTGATGATTTCCAGTCCAAAAAAAAAGCCCAACGAATAAGCCTTATACTTCTGAATATTGTTATGTGAGTGCGAATCTCTGAAATGGAGATTATTTTTGTGATTTAAAATTATAGGCTAAAGCAAATAGAATATTTTTTTTTTTTAAGAAATGGTTTTATTATAAGCCAAAAGTGTCGGGCCAGGTAGGCGACGGTTTATTTCGCCTGTCTCATCGTGACGATGCACCCACAGTCAAACGGTTTTTCTCTACAAAAAGTAAATAAGTAAAAATATTAGAACTAAGGGCACGGTGACATAATAAATTAAAACATTATTATTGAATATAAATATTTCAATTGATTTCTTGATTTCAAATAATAGTGATGTTTTTAAACATTTTAATGAATTTAAAGATGATCGTAATTTTAATTTTATTTATGTGAGTAATGCACTGTTTTTATTTTATTTTAGTTATAATAATATGATTGTGATGTGTATTTGAATCTTGGTTACTAACATAATTTCGTAAGTATACTAACAAAAATATGGATCACTGTATCTGAAGTAAATAAAATAAATTAAATTATTAACAATTTTACTCACCGATATCATGAGATGCCTTGCTATTTCACTAACAGAAATGTTTTGCTCATGCAAAACAATAATCTGAGCTTTTTAGAATATTGTTAAATGATGCATGGTCTAAGACTTAGTCTCTAAGTTAATAATTTTATCACAATCACAAACTTCGTTAAGGTGCAAAAGGAGGAGTATAGGTATAGTTGCTAATGCAGACTGACTCATAACATAAGTTCACAATTATTGAAGGCAGGAATATATTTTTAAAGCGGGTAGTTAGATTCTAAACTGGCAAATAATTATAAGTAGACGAGAAACTTCTGGTAGTAGATTCTCAAATCGGTCAGAATATTGCTTTATTCAGTTAGTATAATAACTAGAAATTACAAAATCTCAAATATAATATTTTAGTAAACTCGTGGCTCGAACCTTTCAAATCATTTGTCACTGTAGGTCGAATGCTTACCTGTTGCGCCACGAGAGCAACTATCCTTTGTGGCGAAATTATGTTTTACTATCATTTAGAAGACGTTAGCGCACTCTCTCCACGAATGCGATGTGTGCGCGTCTGTCACTGATAGCAGTACGTACAGTAGCAATATAGTTTTGTAATGTGCGTTGGTTACTTACCTCCTTTGGCGAGTGTACATGACTCCAAATTCGAATCAGACGTTTAGGTAACAGGAAGCTACTTATTTAATGCACTGTACATAAAGCATTTGAAACGCTCCTCAAATTCCTGCAGAGAAGTTGAGCACCTGTTCTACATACGAAACGGCCAACTTGGGACCTAATATTACTCAGCACTCGAAACTTCAGTACCTACCACTGTATAATACTCCATAATATTTACCGAACATAGGTACCTACCTATCTCTATCGTTAACTTCCTTTATGCGTGAAATGTATTTTTTTTTCTTTTCACCATAAAGCAATAATGAAAAAATCGTTTTGGCTCACTTCGTCAAAGAGACGTCGCCGTCGTTCTGCGGATGGGAATATTTACATTCCGGAATTGTACGAACTGCTTATTTAGTACCATTCAGTGGAGACTTATATTCATACAGGAGGCAGTTTTATGGCCGTCTGAATGGACGGCAGAGTATTTGTTAAAATGAAGAGATGAGCATATGAAGAGGGCTCGCGTCACCTCTCGTATGTCATGCCTGCATCCTTCGTTGTCCGCGAGATACGGTTTGTGATGCACCGAGTGTGTCTCTTGTAGGGTAAGTCCCGGATAGATGCCCCAATGAGATAGGTGCCGTGACTTTGAATACTCTATGTTAGAAATATCATAGGCCAAAATCGTACCCCAGTGCCACGCCGTAGGGGAGAGCGCTCGCGTTTCGCCCGTGAGTGTAATTAAATCTTCCGCGACGAGACCTTGGCAAGCTTTGATGTTATAATCCTAAGTACTTACTATCGAATATCTTTTCACTCCGTTATAAATTATATTTTTTTTTAATTTTATTATTTATTTAAAAAGGCATCTATCCTGTGTTAAAAGTATAGCTATCAAATCTGCTGTAGCCATGAAAACATTAATAGAAATAGTTAGGTTCTATTTCATAATAATGTTTTCATATCGCAGGTGGAAGACATGCCTTGAAAATATAAAAGAAAACTGAGCGTGGTATGCCGTCATATTCATTGGACTGAAACAAGCTTGCAAGAGGCTTTCCAAGAAATGACCAAAAATGAGGAAGGTGTAAATGAAATAGCCAGAACTTACGGAATACCTCTCGGAGGTATCATCCCTTGAAGCATTTTTACTACGAGTCTTCTATCGCTCACGGTAGGCATCTAATCTGATTTTGGGAGGGTAAAAAATACATAATTTCCTCTAAATCGATGAAACTTCAAAAGGGACTTGAAGGGAAACCTTCATCATAGATTAAAGATCAAAGTTACCAAATGCAAAAATCGTATTGCCAATAGATTTTTAATTAATATGTTATGGCTCCCTATCAAATGGTGGGGCACCTATCAAATGGTGGGGCACCTATCCTGGACTTACCCTATATCAACCAAAGAATGCATACAATAACCAGTAGTGATTCAATCTTCTTTAAGAACATCAAAAAATGTATTTTACTCTAAAAGTATGTTTGTAGGAAAATATCTGCAAAAATAAAAAAGCGGGCTATAGACATTAACACTACAGATGTCAACTTATCGCCTTTTGCCATTCTGTAATATTGTTTTCAAACGTGCTTGGAAAATCGAGCATTATTTTGACAACCTTCTTCGAGATAAATCGAAAATGCTGTACTGGTCTAATACCTGCGAGCAGCGGCCGGCAATGTTAGTGTGACAATCCGAAAATCTATATCTGTTTTGTTTAGCGGCCGAATAAATGACTAGGTGTGAAAACTCTTAAAGGTATGAAAACTCTGTCGTGTAATTTAAAAATGGAATGAACTTTTTACTTCGACACATGGCAACCAAGGAGGTAACTTTATCAAAGATTTTATTTAAATCTCGAACTACAAATGAACATAATATTGGCGGTTAGGTATAACATGCTGCTGAACGAACGTATGACGCACGTGTTTTCACGTTCGTCCAGCATTGCCTCTGTTGTCGGCCGCTGCAGTAATGTACTATTCTGTTTGCGCAATGACATGATATTTCTTTAGTTCCTGATCAGCGTTGGAATAACAACTCTTTTCAATTTGCCTCGACAAAATGAAGACGTTTCGCTCCAACCCTCTGCTACCTCTGCTACCTCTGCTACCTCTCACGCACTTCCCACGAGCGAGTTTCGTTTTACTTGTACGACATTCTGTAACAACCTGCTATTTAATTGTATTGGAGCGATATAATAAGACATTCAGGGACTAATAAGTGTAAGATTGTATAAATAAATAAATAATAAATAATTGACTTTATAATAAGGAGCACATTCTAGTTCGTACATTTTCGGATAAGGTAATATCAAAATGAATCAGGCAGACAGTTTGATAAAGGGATATTGTAACCGTAACGGGTACCTGCGCACTAGGCACGTAGGTCTGTCTGGCGCCTGCGCACTAGGCACGTAGGTCTGGCGCTAGGCAGTACTGTTTCCTTTTAATTGAACTTTAGATAAAACGAACACATTAATCTAATCTAGTTCAGTCGAAATGGTTAAAAGCAATTTGCAAGCCGTTTATGGAGCTAAGTGTTGCTAAATAGAACATTTGTTAGTGGCGGTGGAGCATAACTTTAGTCTATTGTTTAAAGCGCTTGAAGTTAGGTACTGCCGAGGCACTAATACCTGCTCTGCAACTTAAGAACATGCTACGGAGCTACGGAGCCCTGTCCGCTCTAAACGATGGTATGATTACTTTTATTATTGTTTATTATTATTATGATAAACGATATTGAGCTCAACAACAACATGGCGCGCGCTGCCTGTTACACCGTGACATCCACACTTCTCTCGTAAAATAAAAGCAGTAAATATACACAATTACGTAGTCTCGCTAATTGTAACATAATCGTGCATTCCCTTCCGGTGTGTCGCCGCCGCCGCCGCGCCGGTGTCCGGTCGCCGTCCGCCCGCCGATGTCCGAGTGTATATAATTTTTACGAGCGTCCGACCGGTGGACGGGGCTGCGTAAAACTTTATTGACATTATATCTTGATTCGGAGTGACATGGTGAGCCGCGGAGCCGGGGCCGGGGGCCGGGGCCAGGGGGCCGGGGGCCGCGGAGTCGCCGGGCAGGGACCACGCATGCCGTAACGTATTTGCATGCGACCATGTCACTGTGTACAAATAGTTTTTGTTTCGGGAATGGCTTCCGGAAAACAGATTTAAAATGGCTCCAAATTGGTTGATTTAACGATGGCCGCAGCATAATTCCAGTCCATCATCATGACGGACGGTAGTATCCACATGAATGGTGTTTGCGTTATCCTGGATGATGTGCGATCCCGTATTTTGGACGGTTACTTTGTAATCGCGGGGTAATTCTCAACCCAGAAAATAAGAGAAATGATAGAATACTGATATTTTGAAATACGTAATAATAATGCTTTAAGTGAAATGGCAAACCGGTAAATATATGAATCGTTTTACTTACAAGATGAATATTAATTAAATATCCAAAAAATCCAGTAAACCAGACCGAGATAAAAAAATCTGGTCTTATTACACACATCGGATAAACTCGTTACCGACAGAAAACGATCAGGAACAGCACGGATATAATGTATCGAACGGAACACACACTCGGCCGCAGCCTCACTCACTCGTTCAAATAAAATCTATTCGCTCGCGGTTACATCTCCGCGTGGAAGGGTGCGTCGCCGACTACTTTTATTAAATTCTTCAGGATTTTTAATTTATTAGAAGGTTGGGGGTTGAATTATCATATCTGTTAGGTTATTTACGACAACGCGGTGGTCATTTGATTCCGGGTCACGTACCGATTAATAGAGCTTCGCAGCCCTGGGCCCCCGCGGCCGCCTGCGAGCCGGGAGCCGGCGCCGGGGCCGGAGCGGGCCGCTACGGATCCCACTAAATTAATCGACGCACTTCAGAGCTATTTAACATTATAATTGGGCTTGTCACAACGGTTTACTTGGACGGCGTTAAACTCATTCCGAAGGCTTTGCAGTAAAGCGTCCATTTGTAATAGTAATTGCAGCCATTTGAAACAACTTATTTAGCACTAATGGTAACTGGTTTGCTTTGAATACATTAGTAAAAGATACTATCAATCGTAACGTTTACTCCAATAGTCGAGTTAGTTAATCTACTTTCTAGAATTATTGTTTTCTATTTCACAAACTAACTTCGAACTGGGTCTACGTTATCTATGCGTCCTGTTCTTTTACAGAGAGACATTTCATTTTAAACCTTTTTGAAAGAAACCATAATCGCTGTCAGCGAATCTTTTAAATTACGGGACAAAAATGTGTTTTTAAAGTTCATCCGCGCGAATAAGAGATTAAACGAGCAGCGCGCGTGAATAACGCAGTGATCAGATCGCCGGCGCCGTGGGGGCACCGCAGCGGGGCCGGAGCGGGCCGGCACCGCAGCGGGGCCGGAGCGGGCCGGCTCCGCGCCGGATCAGCTACGTTCCCACGGAGAGGTGGAGTACTTGTAACTATGCGGGAGGTTGACGTGTTTCTGTTAACGAAGGTGTAAGTTGTTCGGTGTGCGGTACACAAGCGGACTGATATACATGGTCAGACTTCTTATATTTCTACGCATGGTCAGACTTCTTATATTTCTACGCATGGTCAGACTTCTTATATTTCTACGCATGGTCAGACTTCTTATATTTCTACGCGTGGTCAGACTTCTTATATTTCTACGCATGGTCAGACTTCTTATATTTCTACGCATGGTCAGACTTCTTATATTTCTACGCATGGTCAGACTTCTTATATTTCTACGCATGGTCAGACTTCTTATATTTCTACGCATGGTCAGACTTCTTATATTTCTACGCATGGTCAGACTTCTTATATTTCTACGCATGGTCAGACTTCTTATATTTCTACGCTTGGTCAGACTTCTTATAACACAGTATGGTAACGTTCTTATAAAAAACTAGCTGTTGCCCGCGACTTCGTCTGTGGGTATTTTGTAGTTCATATTTTTTATATATACATACACAGGATAAAAGTAGCCTATATCCTTCTCCAGGTCCCAGGCTACCTATCTGTGAAACATTACGATGGGTTTAGTGGTTTAGGCGTGAGAAGGCAACAAACAGACAGACGGAGTTACTTTTGCATGTAAAATAATTATTAGTATGGATTTCAATTGTAGTGTGCTTGAAAGTACCACGTTGGTTTGGCCTGACATTACTATAGGTACCTACCGTATACATTAATTAACTCTAACTACACCTTAAACTCTATTGTTTCCTTTTTCATTTCCAAATTCAGTATTTTTTCTTCAGCCGTTTAGTTTCACAGAAAATTGAATCGGCTACATAAAGAAACTATCGCCCCAAACTAATGAATTCATGCATCCAGCGTACTGTCGGCGTACTATCGGCGTACTGTCGGCGTACTATCTGCGTACTGTCGGCGTACTATCGGCGTACTGTCGGCGTACTATCGGCGTACTGTCATGTGTTTCTTTCCAAGGCAAGTGGGAAAAAAAATCTACTTTTCTCATTATGTACAAATAAGAACTATGTACAAAGATCTGGATCAAAAAGCAAAATTTTGCAATATCTTTTTGTATAAACCTTAACCATTCGTTTCCCATTTTTCCGCCTGCCCTTTAAACAGACAACCTTTTTGAACCAACCGACCCACATGCCAACACGCCCCCACCCACGCAGACCCGTTGTAACGTTAAACCTGATCGGCGAGGATAACCCGTGATTGATTTGATTGATTAGAGATAACGCAGGCTAATGTATTGTTTCCTTTGCTGCAGCGTCACACTCATTATCGTGATGACAGTGTTTAGTTTGTTATATCTTAATCGCGTTTTAAGGCAGAAATTGATAAAAATCGGTTCAATTTGTAAACGATGACTCACAAAAGACAATTATCTTTTGTATTCGTTTTTCACCAGTAAAACTGAAAAATTCAGAACGGACAACTATTCCCATATAAACGTCAAACATGTCAGAAGATCAAAAGTTTATGATCAGTGACCGAGAACAACAGGAAATGCATCGCGAGGGCGCCTGAGAGCGACGCGATGAAATATAGCCGCGCTGTAATATACGCGCCGCGAGGAAGTTATCAGCAGTCCGCCGCACGCGCTGACAAATCGCGAGCCGATAACTTTTACTACTTTCCCTGCTATCCTGGGCAATATAAAGATGAAGACAGAAGAACCACTCCTCACGGATTGATAAAGGAAAGAAACTGAGCTCAACAGTGTTGAAACTGAATGATTTCAGCAGCAAATTGCAGACATTTGAAGTAACTCAACTGCATCTTCCTGTTCGCCTCCAGCACATCAGACGCGCCACAATATTCAGCTTTCGGTAGAGAGTCGCGTCGATGCATTACGGTAGTTCCGTGTTGTTTTAGCTACATGATGAAACAAAAACAAACCACCCTGCTTGTTCTCTACGCTTTGTAGCAATTCATTAGTTCCTAACCAGAAATCAAGGAGGCAATCCTTGATTTCTGGTTATCCTTCGGTAAATGTAGTGGTCTTTCTGTCCTATGCCTTTCATGATGTCAACCAGCAATATATTATAATTCGGCTCCGGTGGGCTGCGCCGATAAATCCCGGTGGCGCGTCGCCTGCACCTCTTCCATTCATTCGTTCATCCCGGTCGGTGCGTACCGCGCGCCGCGCCGTCGCAGCCAACTCGTTCATTCATTCATAACCGGTCACTGCGTCACTGCGACATCATTTTTGAGTTATAGCCCCGAGTCTGTCGCAGTTTAAGATGCTTCATTGCTATAATATTCATATTAGTTAGTACGTAGTTTTGTAGCGGATCATAGGGCATCGTCTTTTCGATGGTTAAAGAAAATTTTAAATGTCTGGACAGAAGTTACTGTTGTAATAGTTTAATTTCTAAACATTGCGCTGGTGACATGGAGTCTGCACAAACAGAGACGAGCGACGGCATCAACATCCATAAAAGGAATTAAAATAAAATATAAACTAAAGGCTGGCGCGTAGTTCACGTGCACCGCGCACACTCGGCGCCATTAGCGGCGTGCATATGAAGTGAGCTAATCTCGCGGCTGCAATCAAAATAATTCCCTCAACTTGTCCTCTCCATATCTCAAATGTCAATTAAAGCAAATTACCAGATTCTGTTGACATTTGCAGTCAATAAACGTAGCTCAACAACAACACTGTGTTCACAAATCTAGTGACGCAACTCTGACGTCAGTATACGACCGTACTTACGGCTCACTTCAATGTAATTTGCCAATAATGTTAACGAATTGTTATTTAGTTGTGTTCGTGTATTCTATTTTATTTTCTTATAAACACGAGGAGATTCCCTCGTTACATCTCCGTCTCTTAGTATATTGTATCATGTAACTTCACCAACAACTATGCAAACATTATTTACAAATCTGAAGTTAGATACAATTAAAGGGAAAACATTAAAAAGTTCCATTTACTTACATTATTAAAAATTAAATCGTAGAATCAAATAGTTAGCTCCCCTTTTCCTCGACTCCGACAATATCCTCCCTTCCCTCAAGTGTACGACGATTGGGAATAGACGACGTGTGCGGGATACGAAGCAGCCGATACATTGCACGAGCATTATGTTCTTGTTACCTTCAGCTCACAGGAGATCATTTCAATACTATGCATACTGTATACGTGGAGAGCACAAGAATTTCTTGGTTTGTTGAAAATATAATAATTGGCTTTGCAAAGCTTAAGAAGAATTTGTGATAATATCAATAATGTTCAGCTTCATCAACACAAATGAAGCGAGGACAGCAGAGACAAACATCAGTTTAGCTGAGATTCCTCGCAAATAAAACGCACTTATATTTACTGGAAGCAATTCATAAACACACAGATTTGTCAGTACGGATGCACATAACCACATATTTACTAAATAACTTAATAGATGCTCGTAAGTTAGGCCGCGCGGTATCCGCGCGCGCGGACGCAGCGACGCTGTTCCGAATACATTTAACACAACCCTCTAATAACGATCCAATTGCTACGTGCGTTTTATCTTAATTGCTTTTTACGACCTTCCTCTATCCTAGTATGTAGATAACTGCAGATATTAGCATCCGAACAACAGATAAACGAGAGAATGTTCTGATGGCAGACCGCCGCCGCGCCGCCCGCGCCGCGCCGCCGCGCCAGGCCACGGTGCTACAAGTCACACGTTTTATTTGTTCGACTGTGGCTTATATCGAACGATTCACGTGCGTGTTGTGAATGTCGTCGAGTGGAGCCGATCACGTGCGAATGTGACGCGTCATACGATTTCAATTGTTTCGCGCGACGTCGCACGGCCCGCTGCGGTGCGGTGCGGTGCGGTACGGAGCGGTGCGGAGGGGCACAGACACTCCGCCGGAGATTTTTCCTAACCGTCTTCCTTCCGCGACATTTTTATTCATGTTGAAGTTGTTGAAGATAGAATGGGGATTTCACTTCAAACGTGTCCCCAAATCAATATTCTTAGGGGCCTTATGTTTACTGCTTTGAATTGAACAAACCAGGTCTTGTAGTTTGATATTGAAAAGGATATTCGATATAAACATATTTATTATTCTAGAGTCTAGATAAATCTGGTTAATATTCAATTATAGTTTCGTATTGAGCACTAGTTAATCATTCATGGATCACCGTTCATCTAGTGTAAACCGATTACTAACAGCTCGTTTTCAATGATCGATGAATTTAATTATTTCCAGATAATCTTGTAGTATAGTCACTATATTCAATTTTTAATAATCCCAGGCGATACGTCACGGGTTGAAACCGATTGTGATCATATAGCAACAATGTCTTCCGACGTCATGGTTGTATGCTATGATCTTATTATTTAATACCAAAGATGGTCAATCAGGCTAACTACTTACTTACTTATTAACCACTTGCGAGGAAACTTTTTGCTTGTTCGACGTTTAATAAGGTTTTTGATATGTGTTCTATGACACCAATGTGTATAAGTGATGGCGTGACATGGCAGAGAATGGCGGATTATTTATTGTACTAAATAATTTTATAATTAAATCTGCGCCTCCGACATCGTCACCTCGCAACAGGACGAGCCGTAACTCCGCGGCAGTCGCGCGCAACTTATGAGCTCAAGCGAGTGAAATGTTCTAAGGAGAAAAAAATTATAGCTTTGACAACAAACAAAGTATTTAGTCTTGTATTTATGTGTTCCTTTCAGAGCGAGAACAAAATGAAATCTAACTTAAAATTGTTTTCTAATTGAAAATCGTTAAAACTGATCTTTAAAAAGCCTCTTATCTCAATTTAATCTATATCTATACATCTATAGAAATAAATAAAATTGAAATGTCTGTTTATAATGTCCAAATAACAACTTTTTACTAAATGCATATGAAAGTACTCGTATATATGATAATTATAACAAAAAAGTAATTTTTTAAATTTTCGTCTGTCTGTTTGTTCCGGCTAATCTCCGAAACGGCTAGACCGATTTTGACGGTACTTTCACTGGCAGTTAGCTCATGTTACAAGAAGTATCTTGGGCTACTTTTATTTTAGAAGCATAATTAGGGTTCCGCGCAAAAAAATTAAAACCTATGAAATTGTGAACAAAAAGTCGGATTTGAAAAATTCTTTTAGCATTTGGTAGCCTAATTCTCGAGGATAGTTATATGCTATTTATTATCACGCTACGACCCTTAGGAGCCGAACAAAAAGAAAAAAGTCAAAAAGAACGATAAGCGAAAACGAAATAATAGCGCGGGCGGGTGATGCAACGCGACGGGTCGGGGGACGAGGGAGTTTTATTAAAATGTGGCTGTTATATTGTGTATCTTACAACTTCCACGCGAACGAAGTCGCGGGGCATAGCTAGTTAATTAATAAACCTTTCATTACTTTTGCTTCTCAAAAAGCAGACACTGAATCAGACAAGAAATTGGGGTGACAATTCAATTTGACTTTAAATCACCGCTGCAACATATTAAACTCGCTTCAGACCTTCACATTGGCCTGAGGTTCCCGCGTCATAATCGAGTGGAAACCACGTCTTTTGTCCGTCGCTGCTTATTATCAAGTGGCGCTTTTCACAGCAATTAAGTGCAGGACTCTGCCGCGCGGGCGGGGGGGTGAGGCAGGGCCCACACTCGCAGTAGCCATGAAGCAGACAGGTACAGTAGGCTCACAACACGTGATGAGATTCACAACATTGCCCAAGAACTTCCAATTACTTGGACAATCTGGTGCGCAGAATTGCACAAGCAGAATTTTCCCATAAAATAAGGTAACCGATGTGTAAGCAGTAGGTGTCATGTCGCTATCTGGCCCATTGTTCCAATTGACGTGCAGCCGTCGTGGTAGCCCCGTAGCACTGCAATTATTGCAGTTAGCACGTACTGCAGCGATATCTTTATTTCGCGCGAAGTCACACTCACGTAGACGGTGAATGCACCGTCTACGTGAGTGTGACTTCGCGCCATGTACGGAGTTGTCCTTCTGCTCATAATTATCTACGTCGTGTTTATTACAAAGCCATTATATTGTCATAATTATACAATATTTGGTACGACGCGACTAATTGAGTTTGTTATTCATTGAATAAGCGTGCTTTGAACACATTTTAATTTTGTTGCGAGATTCTATTGAAGTACAAATATTCGCGTTATTAACTGAACTTGAAATTACGTAAAATTGCTACACAGTTCGCTTTGTTGAACAGAATAACATTTAACAAAATGGCTAATCGTCTCTTTAGGAAAAAATCATAAAAGCTAACTCCGGTCACGTACCTACTACTTCGCTATAACTCCGGTCACGTACCTACTACTTCGCTATAACTCCGGTCACGTACCTACTACTTCGCTATAACTCCGGTCACGTACCTACTACTTCGCTATAACTCCGGTCACGTACCTACTACTTCGCTATAACTCCGGTCACGTACCTACTACTTCGCTATAACTCCGGTCACGTACCTACTACTTCGCTATAACTCCGGTCACGTACCTACTACTTCGCTATAACTCCGGTCACGTACCTACTACTTCGCTATAACTCCGGTCACGTACCTACTACTTCGCTATAACCCTTGTAAGTAGGTACTTTATAAAGATTTCGTTTTACTGATTGATGAATGGTAATTATGGCCCAGTAGTAGAGTTTTGTAAAACTGATTTCGGTTCGAGGGAAGTAAACAGTTGAGTGCAAGAAGTTGTAGACAAGTTTGACTAAAAGCATAGCTATTTATTTATTTATTTATTAGACCAAAATAAGTCGTAGTCAAGTTTACGTAAATAGTTTCCTACCTCTCCTGAAAACACACTGAATAATAATAACATCTCATTTGTTATTTACCAAAGAAAACTTCGTTTGAATGAGTCACGAATACAATCCTGAAATAAAGTTGGCTCAGTGCCTTGAAGGCAAGTAAATATTGTTCTTACCTACCTAAATTAAAATCTACACGTTGTAATGAATGTACTTGTGAGAAACAGGTCTCAGAACACAACTTTCTACAATCAGCTGTTTCAGTCATAGTAAATAACGATGAAATTAACTTGTATTATTTTTCACTCCCCTCGTAATTAACTTTATTGTTTTCATAAATAACAGGCTTGCCTGTTACCACACAAACTTTGAAACGAAACGCAAACGGGATTCTTATTATTTGTTTGAAGTACCTTGAGGGCATTATTTAGTTCATTTTCTAGTTAGTTCCTAAATTAAACCAGCAATGGATGACACAAATGCTATAAGTTTCATGTCGAATACATTGACATTTATTTAAAGTATGGTATTACTACTAGAGACAAAGGACGGTGATACTTACAAACGACTAACTAACACTAATATATAAATAACAGTGATCTCGGCTTAATTGGGAAACGGGCAGAGCCGCGGGAAATTAGCTAGTGAGCGAGCGGAGCACGCGGAACATGCGACTGTCATTTGCTACTAATTGTTCGACACAACAACACAGGTACTGAACACATGCTTGCCTCTGCCTACTAACATCGTGTAAACGTCCACCGCTGCTTCACACGGAACCAGACTGTCACAATGAATGATTACGGGATCGGTTAACGTAATTCTCACTTGTGATAGTTATGATTTTTTTTTTTTTTTTAATAATATCGTTTATTTATAAAAATGATTGGTGACTGTAATATAATATGTACCTTGGGGCCTACACAATAGTGTCCATCACTCGCAAAGCGTTTCGTGTTTCTACGACTGTCAACAGATTGACATAAGCTTTTCTGTAGCTTAAGTCAATCCCTTAGGTCAATCCAATACATTTTTGACTTTTTTAAGATCGTTACTGCTCATACAACTTCACCTGGTCAAGGCCCTCTGCCCTCTGGACACACCAAAGTTAACTGCCTGCTCTTTACCTAATCATTTTCATGAGATTTTCCATTTGTATTATACATTCTATGAAGTGAATATGATTATAGTAACAATGGGCATTTCCCTCGGAGCCGTAACTTTGTAACTTCGGCTACATTAGCTTATACTTTATGCTAATTATACTTCATATTATTGATAAATATTCAAATGGCGCCGAGTGAAAAGTTTTTAGTAAAGACGTCCAAGTTTCGGTAAGTGCTTCCTATTCCTTGTTTTGTTTCGTTTACGCACACTTACAGTTCATTTTTTACCGACTTCAAAAAAGGAGGAGGTTCTCAGTTCGTTGGGAATCTTTTATTTTTTGAGTTCCCCGATTTCTCGAAGACGGCTGGACCGATTTGGAAAATTCTTTTTTGTTTGAAAGGGTATACTTTCCAGATATTCCTAGTGTCATCAGGTCAGGATCTGATGATGGTATCCTGGAGAAATCGAGGGAACTCTTCAAATATTATTATAGCGATTTGGGTATTTTTTATAGTAACTTGTGCATTTGCTCTCGGAAAGCATCATTTGGTGAACAGATGAGTACCGGAACAACTCAATAATACTCGTAAGTATTACACGGGTTGCGATTCGATTACTTTAAAATGCTAAGCAATATAAGCTCGTCACAATGCACATGGTGAAGTGGAGCTGATGGAGTACCAGGAGAACTCCTCAACATTTAACGTCCCTGCGTCGGGAAAAGCAATATTTTGTAAAAGGTGATGAGCAGTTGTCATTAGGCTATTGTAACTTAGATAAATTACAAATCGACCCACTAAAAAGTGAAAAATAACTTTAATTTCGGAAGTCGGTGGCAAAAACCTAACAAATAGATCCAAAGACACCGACTTCCGAAATTAAAGTTATTTTTAACTTTGTAGTGTTTTTTTAGAAGTCGCTTGTTTTTTCTTTTTGCAATTAATAAGTGATTCCTGACTCATTTACATTGAGATTATAATATTTTGTGAGCTTTTTAAACAAAAGAAGGTAAATAATTTTTTCCGTGGTTCATTTACAATGAATGAGCATCGTAGTCAATCACGTCACACGTGCAGGTACAGTACGTATGGCTCACTAAGCACGAGTGTCAGAGTGTCGCTATGACTAGAACAATCACGTCACACGTGCAGGTACAGTACGTATGGCTCACTAAGCACGAGTGTCAGAGTGTCGCTATGACTAGAACAATCACGTCACACGTGCAGGTACAGTACGTATGGCTCACTAAGCACGAGTGTCAGAGTGTCGCTATGACTAGAACAATCACGTCACACGTGCAGGTACAGTACGTATGGCTCACTAAGCACGAGTGTCAGAGTGTCGCTATTACTAGAACAATCACGTCACACGTGCAGGTACAGTACGTATGGCTCACTAAGCACGAGTGTCAGAGTGTCGCTATGACTAGAACAATCACGTCACACGTGCAGGTACAGTACGTATGGCTCACTAAGCACGGGTGTCAGAGTGTCGCTATGACTAGAACAATCACGTCACACGTGCAGGTACAGTACGTATGGCTCACTAAGCACGAGTGTCAGAGTGTCGCTATGACTAGAACAATCACGTCACACGTGCAGGTACAGTACGTATGGCTCACTAAGCACGGGTGTCAGAGTGTCGCTATGACTAGAACAATCACGTCACACGTGCAGGTACAGTACGTATGGCTCACTAAGCACGAGTGTCAGAGTGTCGCTATGACTAGAACAATCACGTCACACGTGCAGGTACAGTACGTATGGCTCACTAAGCACGGGTGTCAGAGTGTCGCTATGACTAGAACAATCACGTCACACGTGCAGGTACAGTACGTATGGCTCACTAAGCACGAGTGTCAGAGTGTCGCTATGACTAGAACAATCACGTCACACGTGCAGGTACAGTACGTATGGCTCACTAAGCACGAGTGTCAGAGTGTCGCTATGACTAGAACGGTGCAGCGCAGTCTTAACTATCTCCGGTTCAGGTTGTGGAGAATAACCTGAACGAATACTTCATTAATTTAAAACTGTTTAATACCACTTAATTGCAAAGGTCGATGATAAACGTAAAGACATAAATCGAACCTATAATGTCAAATTAAATAAACGTTACTTACCGATGAAGACACTAATTACAGTACTAATTATAAGATTACTACGACTTGATAAGCAAGCGCACCTCATTATGCTTACACTCGTACATCTTGGTGATTTATTTCGTGTGGCGCGTGTTGCGTGCAGGCGCTCGCAGGTGTACCGTGCGCTTGTATGACAAGTTGTATATCTATTTCCTGACAGAAGTACAAAGATAACAAATCAATGTAAATGACCTTATCCAACAGGAATGAACGGCTAGGCACAGTATAAAGTCCGCCATTTTCCCACATTATCGAGTCGGGCAGACAGCGTGGATCAAGTCGGCTCCACTTTATAGCACCCCCGCCCCCCGCCCCGCGGCCCGCGCACCGCACCGCCGCACCATTGAGGAATATATTTCAGCGCACATTAAACTTTACGACGTCAACTTTTCAGCCACCGACAATAAAATCATTTGCGTTATTTATGAACGCCACATAAAGCCAGCTACTCTGCCACAGTCCACCTCGCCACCATGTTTTCATGCTGATGGAAATATGGACTTGTGTTGTCCGTGCACAATTATTTATTTATTTGGCCTCCCGGTGCGCGCCGATGCATCACAGTTGGGACATATTTTTGTGAAGTTTTAACGTGTTGTGTAATTTATACGAGTGATCAGTCACGGCACGGCAGTCCGGCCGGCTGTGCCGCAGTGCTGGGCTGGTGCCGACTGTGCCGCAGTGCTGGGCTGGTGCCGGCTGTGCCGCAGTGCTGGGCTGGTGCCGGCTGGGCCGCAGTGCTGGGCTGGTGCCGGTCGCCGTGCTCATTGAACCACAACAACTTAGGTGCTCTGCGGATATTTCCATCGTAAAGTATAATTACTATTATAAGCACATTCCGCCTGTAAGCGCTCGTTTCGTACATTTTTAATATCGCGGACGGAATATGACCTCTCTACGTTTAATTGCTCCTAGAAGCTCCGTACATTAAGAAGCGCTGACAGTTATTACTGCCGTTTTGCAAAAACGAGCTCTAGTTCTTAGTAATTAGAGTATAAATTTGATGGCTTCCGTTGCAGGAAGGATGCACATTTTAATCTAGACTTTGTGGTACTTTTTGCCCGGTGCAATTAGGAGCCCGCGACAAAGCACCCAAAGAGATTTCAAAGGATTAAATGTTTCCATTACATGGACTTTTGTCGGAACAGAAATAATATCTTTAAGGAAGGAACTCGGAGGTTCGGGAGGTATATTTTAGAGGAAAAAATTAATTAGTAGCTACTTAGGCAGTTGCAGATGTAATTAATAACTCCCACGCGACTGTTTGTACAAAAATGAATGAAAGCGGCTTTTTTTAAGCGAGTCCCGACTACCTGGAGACCTAAATAAACTAAAGGCGAAATGCTTTACTTCTTCAGTTTTACTAGGCAAGTAATAAATATATCTCTCTTTTTCTAAGTCAAAAAAAAAGTGGGGGTACTCAAGTGAACCATTCATCAAGTACTTTTTAAAGTAAACAATTAGGTATAATAACCATTACGCCACCTCCGTCGAAAAACATAACTATTACTTTTATGTCAGGTTTTAAACCAAAAACACACCTAGGTCTTTAGAATGTGAAATATTGGATGTGGCTCCCCGTAGTCTCGTAGGCCACTGCTACGACGCCTACGGCGTAGACACCGCGCGTAGCCAACGGATTGGCGACTACAGTATGATGTCATTGTTGTTTGCGGATGAAAAACATCATCATTTCCAATTCATCGCCATTTCACATTCTCCTGATGAAATGCTTTAGTTAGGCAAAGATATGACATGATCTGTACCTACTCCTTCCTTCAAAGATATGACATGATCTGTACCTACTCCTTCCTTCAAAGATATGACAGTCATGATCTGTACCTACTCCTTCCTTCAAAGATATGACAGTCATGATCTGTACCTACTCCTTCCTTCAAAGATATGACAGTCATGATCTGTACCTACTCCTTCCTTCAAATATATGACAGTCATGATCTGTACCTACTCCTTCCTTCAAAGATATGACATGATCTGTACCTACTCCTTCCTTCAAAGATATGACATGATCTGTACCTACTCCTTCCTTCAAAGATATGACAGTCATGATCTGTACCTACTCCTTCCTTCAAAGATATGACATGATCTGTACCTACTCCTTCCTTCAAAGATATGACATGATCTGTACCTACTCCTTCCTTCAAAGATATGACAGTCATGATCTGTACCTACTCCTTCCTTCAAAGTTATGACAGTCATGATCTATACCTACTCCTTCCTTCAAAGGCGTACAGTAAGCCTCAAACCTCTTTCATGTATTGAAAACTACCAATTTTTTTTTTCTTGCTTCAAAGTAAGATAGCTATAAGATAATGTCGTAAGGCACTAAGGTACATTTAAAACGAAGTTTTGCGTTTGGTAAATTACCTTTATAATGCGGAGGAATTTTTCGACGCCTTATTTAAGTTTGTTAACAGTTTTAGTAAAGTAAGGATATTATATTTTTATTTGTACTTTATACTTACACTAGCTTCTGCCCCCCCGCGCTGTTACTACATTTTTGCTTAGCGCTCGTTCTTACTTTTTGTTCGGCTTCTGAGGGTCCTAGCGTAATGTTACATACCCTATAGCCTTCCTCAAGAATGGGGTTATAAAATGCAAAAAAAGTTTTCAAACAAAGATTAGCGCGTTCAAACGGTCAATAAAATATTAAATGTGTAGGTAACTAATAGACAAGCGCATTTTTCTTACTTTAAGCATTTTATACCCGTCGTAATTTCTTAACGAATGGTCCGATTCATATAATTTAAAAAGGAATTTACAAGTACTTAATCAACCTTGATTATGAATTTATTTATTGGATAAGGATTAATACCACGTTTATGAAAGCACCTTCGCAAATAATGCATTATGTTATAACAAATTTGATTACCATTATAACAGGTATAGTGAACCAACCTTAAAAGATAGACATATGCTATAGCGGATTTAATTTTAGAACTTTTTAAGAGGAACAATTCTGTCAAATATGATTTTTGCGTAACTTTAACCGTGTACGCAGCGCACGCAACGGAAGCTCTCAAAAGGAATAAATTTTCACCGTTTTTGCAACATTTTTCATTGATGCTCCGCTAGTTTTGGTCTTTGCGCGATGTTATATAGCCTATAGCCCTCCTAGATAAATAGGCTATCCAAAACTAAAAGAATTTTCAATTCGAACCAGCAGTTCCTGAGATTAGCGCGTTCAACCAAACAAATAAACTCTTCAGCTTTATAATGTTAGTGTAGATATTGTTATTATAAGTGTAGATAGCTGTGCCCCGTGACTTCGTTCGCGTGGAAGTCGTAAGATACACAATATACTAAAATAACAGCCACATGTTAATAAAACTCCCTCGTCCCCCGACCCGTCGCGTTGCATCGCCCGCCCGCGCTATTACTTCGTTTTCGCATAGTGTTCTTTCTGACTTTTTTCTTTTTGCTCGGCTCCTTAGGGTCGTAGCGTGATGTTAAATAGCCTATAACTATCCTTGAGAATTAGGCTACCAAATGCAAAGAGAATTTTTCAAATCCGACTTTTTGTTCTCAATTTCATAGGTTTTAATTTCTTTGCGCGGAACCCTAATTATTTTTCTAAAATAAAAGTAGCTTAAGTTACTCCCCGTAACATCAGCTGTCTGCCAGTGAAAGTCTTTGGAGATTAGCCGGAACAAACAGACAGACAAAAATTAAAAAATTGCTTTTTCGTTATAAATACGTACCGTATGTACTATTGAAGACAAAAGTGCATGGAGAGCCTAAGGTCGACTTTTGACTGAGGTTTTGCATTACGTTTCATGACTTTCATGAGACGACTAGATGGCGCTGTTCAAACATGAAAATAACACCGCAAAGCTTAAAAACCTTATTATGCAGAGGCACATAATAAGGTTTTTAATACCTAAAATAATTACTAAGAAATAATAATATATTTATATTCAAATAAACATAAATTATTTTATTTTCTTATTTCCGAGTACTTAATACAGCGCCATCTAAACCAAACCAAATAAACCAATTGGTATATTAGTTAATTCGACTACAGATGGCGTAGATCATAAATAATAAAAACCCCTACATTCACAAACTAGCTCTCATTTTCGCATTCTACAATAAGTAGATCGTAGCTCAGGTGGATAAGCATGACAGAATAACAAAGCTCGTTTCACAGGGCACTGGTTCGAAACCCAGTTCACAGTCGGTTTTTTTAAATTTTATTATTATATAATGTAATTTATATTCTATTTTTTATATTTTTAAACGTTTTTTATTTTATTTTTTGTTATAAATAATATAAAATGTATAAATGAATAAAGGCATAATATACAAGTATACATATACTACTCTACTATATATAACATTGTATAAATAAATATATATAAATTACTTTCGTAATTGGTGGTAAGTATTAGTATTATTAGTAAGAAACATTTATGTAAGAAGATTTAGATATATTTTTCTTACAGATTAAGATTTACTAAGTTTAGTTCTCGTAAAGGATAAGAAATTAAACTATTTTAGTGATATTATACATTAAGACATTTAATTCTCAAAGAAGAATACAATTTATTTCTTTCTTTCTTATACAGTGTATAACCTAACCTAACAGTTTTACACCCAATTGACAATTATTTAATTCACTTGTTATGAGAAATACAAGTAAAATTTATAACTGAATAACTCTATTACAAAATGGAAGACATTAACAAAGTAAAACTGTATAATAGATGTTATAAGTATTCTAAATCAAAACTGTGTTGTGCTATTCTTATAGTATTTAGTTTTATTTACATAATGTTATAATACCTTACACTATATATGCAACCTTAGTTCTGTAAATATTTTACCTACTCACAAATTATAAAAAAATTACGTTTTGCATAATTATGGTTAGTGGTATTGACTATAATGATTGATTTGTGCATTATGTTATGACTAAGGTTCACAGCTTAAGTATTCGTTCCAGAACGAGGAAGAAATTGAAGCTAAACCTCAAATCAATAACAATTGTAAGACCGGGTTATAGCTGTCATTTTGGGACCAATTTGTTTATAATAATAAATAAATAATTAATTATATTAGAAAGGAATCTATATTTATATTGTTTTTATTTTAATTTCTTATATTATATAAGAAATCAAAATCATTAGTGTAAAAACATTTTGTTGTTATAAAGTAGTGAATAAATTTATCCCACTTACACTAAGTTTGATCACTGTAATTTATCAAATAAATTATAGCTACCCCGGTCTTTGTTATTACTCAATCCAATAGTCAACACTTTATATTATTTTTTTAATATTTCGTGTGTCCGCCATTTTGATCGATTACAGCTTGCAACCGCGAACCCATGGAGTTTATTAATTTTTCACATAAATTTAGACCCCGTATAGAATCCCATACCTGCATGCAGTGAGTACTCAGTACTTCCTTAGTCCTTTCGTTCCTATTGTCCCACCTTTGAACCATAACGCCCCATAAATTTTTAATGGGGTTTAAATCTGGCGATCTCGCAGGCCAAGGAATAATCTGTATATCCGATTGCTGGCTAAACCACTCTTGCACAATTATGGAACGGTGTATAGGACAATTGTCCTGCACGAACGTTATCACTGGCATGTCTTCTACAGGAAAAACATTCCGTACGGTGGGCAACATGACGTCATTCAGCACATCTATGTAGTTTACACTGTTTGCACGACTGGGTATTACAGTAAGTTCTCCTGGTCCTGCAGCACTCATCCATCCCCAAATGTTCACTGTTATACGACCGGATTCAGAGTTAGGCACAACGTGATCACTATCATAACGCGTATTATTCCTACGCCACAACCTAACTCGCCCATGCTGGCTAGACTTGAAAGTCTTTTCATCACTGAAGATGACTCCGTTGCTCCAGTCGAAATTTCTGTATTTCAAAGCGAACTCCAATCGTGCTCTTTTATTAGCTTCGGTTAGCAATGGCTTAATAGCATGTCGACGATAATGCAGACCTTCACTATGAAGAGCACGATACACCGTCCGCAAAGATGTATCAAACAACTCTGCGTAATATCTTGTTGGTGTAAAGCCATTTTCCTCATAACCTTGCACCATAAGTTGACGCTGGTCTGAGTCAATATGGCGTCTTCTGCCAGATCTACTACGGTGTTCCAACGAACCCTCTTCTTGAAACCGCTTTATCCATAAAGTGACAGTCTTTACCTATAAGGGAAATATATTATTTATTATTTTCGTGTATCGATAACCATGGATAATAAAATAAATAACGAACAGTGATTTTAAAACATTACTTACGTTTAAGCCAGTTTCTCTCGAAATTTCAGAATAATTTAAGCCTTGATTATGCAATGCTATTATTTGGGCCCTCGTAGCCATATCAATATTTGAACGCGAACTCATGATAAAAATAAATATTAAAAACTTGTAAACGCAATCGTAACTGAACTCACTCATAGATAGTAAAGAACATTATGATTGAACAAAAAGATTTAATTTTTACACAGTCAATATTAAACTACCCTCAATTCTTTTGAGATTTATGATACGGGTTAAAGTCACTTAACAACTTCAATATAATAAAGAGAAGGATAATTTCAACTCAATGCGTAATGACGCAATGGTCCAGTGGCTAATGGTATCGGTAAATTTTATGCCACCGAGTTCGAATCCTAGTTATTACGTGCTTTGCTTTATAAGGTTTGTAATGTCGTAGGAGAATTTGTGTTAAAATTGAGTAATATTGTAACTAGCAAAAAACATGCATGCATGTTCTTGTATATTTTCCAATCCAACTACTATACTAGCGCCATCTATGTCATCCAAGACATATTATTAAGGCGATGAAACCCTGTACAAACGATTTTGGTTTGGAACTCTCCATGCACTTCTGTCTTCATGTGTACTTTCTTATGCATTTAGTAAAAAGTTGTTATTTTGACATTACAAACATACACCTCAATTTTATTTATTTGTATAGATTCGTAGCACCTCAGTATGTAAGTTCCTACCTGTTCGTGCTACGAAAGTACAACCTACGCATACGCGTCGGTCAGACGTATCAATCTCAAACGATGCCGCTTCATCAAGTAGTCGAGCGGTGTGCGGTGTGCGGTGTGCGGTGTGCGGTGTGCGGTGTGCGGTGTGCGGTGTGCGGTGTGCGCGCACCGGCGTGTAGTGAGCGGGTGGCTGCACTTGTTGCCGCGCGCCGCCGCGACCGTCAATGTGCCAAGATCAGGTGCACCTCGCCACGCTCTGTTTCTTAAGGAAGGATCGGGTTCGTCGTATTTAAAACGATAAATGCATTCTATTATTGTTGATGAAACTTACTTTTAATAAGCCTATATCGATACCTGGTTAACTATATCTACTTATAAGAAGCTTACCTAAATTGATAATATTTTATTCAATATCGTATGTGTTATTAAGTATATAATTTATTAAACATTGTGTCTCTTAAACGATGTATTACCACAAAACCTTATAATAAGGATCACGCGACACTTTAAGCCGTGTAATATATATCAATATTTGTCTGTTTCAGGTACGTCCACGCAATATTTAGACTCATTTGTCTGTATTAGACTCCGTAAGTAATACCACTTTTTATTTCCTTAATCCTATTAAGAGTGCGCACACGACGTTAAGGCGAGGGCCGAGAGCCGACGGCCGGGGGACGCAAGACAAACGATGTCGTCCTCGTAGATACGACCGGACTATTATTGATGTTCCTACCTGTACAATGTACTAGTACTTACATATTCAGAAACTAAATCAACTAGAATCGTTTCTAAGGAAGTAAGCTCTATTCTGTTTAAATCTCAGAATCAGGAAATTCACCAAAAAAGATGAATCCCAAATCAATAAAAATACAATCCAACTTTTCGTAAATATTTCCTATAAGACGGTTAACAGCAGCGTATTGTGTACACAAGAGTATGTGACGTCCACACTATCATCGTCGAGCCGGCGGGTCAGGCCCGGCGAGCCGCGCGATGTGTGCTCGATGCCCGTCTGCTTGCACAGGACGCGCGTACTATTGACACACCTTGATTAATAACAAATAACATCTTATTTTTTAACATCCGCCGCCTTATTGATCCCTTGACGGAAAAGCGAGGAAATCAGATGTGCGAAGTTGAATTCCATTTAACGAAGAACTCCACTCGACCGTGTAGCGGGTCGCATGGAGGCAATTTATTTACTTTTTTAATAAAATAGCACACACGGCACGCGGCGTGGCGCGGCGCGCTCGTCAGCGAGAGCGATCTGTCGCGGCGCGCCACGACAGATCGCACACGGCACGCGGCGTGGCGCGGCGCGCTCGTCAGCGAGAGCGATCTGTCGCGGCGCGCCACGACAGATCGCACACGGCACGCGGCGTGGCGCGGCGCGCTCGTCAGCGAGAGCGATCTGTCGCGGCGCGCCACGACAGATCGCACACGGCACGCGGCGTGGCGCGGCGCGCTCGTCAGCGAGAGCGATCTGTCGCGGCGCGCCACGACAGATCGCTCTCGGTCGCACGTACTCACACACGACCTCCACACCGCTTAACGTTTGGTTAGATTACATTCACACAATACATGAATTGAAATTGATTATTGTTTTTTTTTTTTTGAGATTGATTTCGGAAATCAAAACAACTTATCTACGTACCAATATTAACTCTGTGACCTAATCGAGTACGCTTAAAGTTAACACCTAGTAGGTACCCAAAATTATTTTACAAACAGAAAAATGGTTGACAACTTCTGCCAATAGTCGAGTTAACAACATCGAAAACTGACCCTCCATTGTGTGGAAGGTCGTACTCGTATTTCTTACTTTGTAACTGTCACGTCACACACGCGGACACACAGATAATCAAGGTAACCGCGTTCAGTAACACGAGCCATCAATAAACGACACCCCCCCTCTCCCCTGCCCCGTGCCTCGCGTCACCCTCTGCCTCGCCATCAGTCCGTCGGGACAAGGGTGTGTACTGATTTGTAATTTGGTACGCGCGGCGCGTCGCCGGGGACGCGCGTTATTCGCCGGGACATTAGAAATGCTTGCACAGAAGGTGCACTCGGTTTCAACTCCTTTCGTCGTTAATAAAGCTCACTCGAATTTACAAACAACTTGGTTCGCACGATATCGCTGCTATCAATTACCAGACCGACGGCATTTTTCGAACTCGAAAGTTGGACTATTGTTCCATCATCTATCAGTCGAAGCCTCGTTGGTCGCTTATTATAATAACAGAAGGCATCGTTTGGGAAGAATGTTTTGGAAGACGTAACTGAACAATACGTGCCAAACCCAACGAAGAAATCGCGAAAACCGAATTCCGAAACTGTGACAGTAATCGTTTGTTTAATGTCGCTCAGTTCCGGAGTGAGCCTATTGTAGTTTAATGTCGCTCAGTTCCGGAGTGAGCCTATTGTAGTTTAATGTCGCTCAGTTCCGGAGTGAGCCTATTGTAGTTTAATGTCGCTCAGTTCCGGAGTGAGCCTATTGTAGTTTAATGTCGCTCAGTTCCGGAGTGAGCCTATTGTAGTTTAATGTCGCTCAGTTCCGGAGTGAGCCTATTGTATTTTAATGTCGCTCAGTTCCGGAGTGAGCCTATTGTAGTTTAATGTCGCTCAGTTCCGGAGTGAGCCTATTGTATTTTATTATCCTGTGTGAGCACACTTGAGGCAGGGATCATCGCGCGTTAACTTTTTCTCCCCACCCTTAGGAACAAAGACAATCGTCTCTATCGCTACCGCCGGGGCCCGCGGTGCAGTGGTCCTCCAGGACGTGATCAAATTTATTACTGCCCGTTTATCTCGCTAGTTTAATTTTTTACCGCACAATAGTAATTTATATTCGCAAAGCTTCGAGAGAGATGTTCCGCCCGCTCGGGCCGCTCGTTCTTTTTGTCTATTTTAAATTTTCAGCGCCGCAGTACACTGCATTGCTTTGTTTTTCAGGAAATTGTATGGAAGTATAGCTTTCACATTAATCTTGAGGAAACCCCCATCAATATGCAGTTGTGTCCATGGGGATCGGTATCCACTGCACTAGAGCAACTTCGAAAGAAGTTTAGAACGTTTTACGTTTTAGTTTTTGTTTTTAAGTTTAGTTTGAATCTATGAATTACGTGGCGATAAAACTCGCCTTTCCTTCTCTTTGAAATGTTTCAATTCTAATGAAAATGAAGTACTTGAAGTAAGTCTTAGCTGCTAACACCAGCGCGCAGCGGGGTGTCCTGCGCCGGTGACGACACACAGTTGTCGACGAAGTGTTTCATAAACATGTTTGTTCCAAGTTTGTTGATCTCGTTCAACTTCGCACCGGTCCATTGTCCATTGTAATGAGAGGAAACCTTATTGAAGTTCAAAGCAGCCGTCAGCTTTGTACTGGAGTGGTTTCTTATTGTCAACGGAAACCTGTTCGTACTTTGTGCGTCGAATCCGTCCCCGAACATAAGGCGCAGTGCCACTGATCTACATCGACGGCGCCGGAACTGTATGTAGCGCTTGTAGTACATAGGCACCAGCTTTAATACATAGGCACCAGCTTTAATACATAGGCACCAGCTTTAATACATAGGCACCAGCTTTAATACATAGGCACCAGCTTTAATACATAGGCACCAGCTTTAATACATAGGCACCAGCTTTATTCCACAATCGGGCATAATTTTCAACATACAATAAATTACAATTCTTAACAAAACTTTTTCCCAACGATGTTGGGTCGGCTTCCAGTCTAACCGGATGCAGCTGACTACCAGTATTTTACATGGAGCAAGCATGCAGCATGCAGTGGCTTATCTGACCTCCGCAACCCAGTTACTGGGTAACACGATACCCCTTGGTAAGACTGGTTGTCAGACCTTTAGGCTTCTGAGTATCCGTAACGACAGTCAAAGATCTACGAATGTCAGCCGGGACGAAAGGCTTAAAGTCCTTGCCGAGGCACGGAGAGGTCTCGATATGTAATGGATGGTCACCCATCCACGAACCGACCGCGTGAAGCGTAGATTAAAGTTCGAGCGACCCGTGAGACTGTTATCTTTTAGCCACAAGCCCCTCATAACAGAAACACCAATATCAAACTTTTCCCGGACGGGGTATCGAATTTAGGACCTCGGTATCGTCAAGCGTGCTTGTCGCCGCTATTAACGAAGGAGCTACCACGACGTTGTATAGTAAATGCTTTTAATAATATTACAGATAAGCGGAAACATCGTAATATTAATAATATTACAGATAAGCGGAAACATCGTAATATTAATAATATTACAGATAAGCGGAAACATCGTAATATCAATAATATTACAGATAAGTGGAAACATCGTAATATTAATAATATTACAGATAAGCGGAATCACCGTCATATTAATAACATTACAGATAAGCGGAAACATCGTATTATTAATAACATTACAGATAAGCGGAAACATCGTAATATTACTAATATTACAGATAAGCGGAAACATCGTAATATTAATAATATTACAGATAAGCGGAAACATCGTAATATTACTAATATTATAGATAAGCGGAATCACCGTAATATTAATAATATTACAGATAAGCGGAATCACCGTCATATTAATAACATTACAGATAAGCGGAAACATCGTATTATTAATAACATTACAGATAAGCGGAAACATCGTAATATTAATAATATTACAGATAAGCGGAAACATCGTAATATTAATAATATTACAGATAAGCGGAAACATCGTAATATTAATAATATTACAGATAAGCGGAAACATCGTAATATTAATAATATTACAGATAAGCGGAAACATCGTAATATTAATAATATTACAGATAAGCGGAAACATCGTAATATTAATAATATTACAGATAAGCGGAAACATCGTAATATTAATAATATTACAGATAAGCGGAAACATCGTAATATTAATAATATTACAGATAAGCGGAATCACCGTCATATTAATAACATTACAGATAAGCGGAAACATCGTATTATTAATAACATTACAGATAAGCGGAAACATCGTAATATTACTAATATTACAGATAAGCGGAAACATCGTAATATTAATAATATTACAGATAAGCGGAAACATCGTAATATTACTAATATTATAGATAAGCGGAATCACCGTAATATTAATAACGTTACAGATAAGCGGAAACATCGTAATATTAATAAGATTACAAATAAGCGGAAACATCGTATATTTTTTATTTATTTTTATTTCTTCAGGACAACAAACAATTGCGTAATTGTTGGATACGGAAATGACAGGGGTAGTGGTACGTCAGTCAAACTCGCTAGTCTGTTGCACACTAATGTATTCAATAAGTAACCCGCAAGGCGCGGCCGGCGGGGAGGTGCGGGGCGCAGCCCGCACTCCTGCGCTCGGCATACACAACACTAATGTATTCAATAAGTAACCCGCAAGGCGCGGCCGGCGGGGAGGTGCGGGGCGCAGCCCGCACTCCTGCGCTCGGCATACACAACACTAATGTATTCAATAAGTAACCCGCAAGGCGCGGCCGGCGGGGAGGTGCGGGGCGCAGCCCGCACTCCTGCGCTCGGCATACACAACACTAATGTATTCAATAAGTAACCCGCAAGGCGCGGCCGGCGGGGAGGTGCGGGGCGCAGCCCGCACTCCTGCGCTCGGCATACACAACACTAATGTATTCAATAAGTAACCCGCAAGGCGCGGCCGGCGGGGAGGTGCGGGGCGCAGCCCGCACTCCTGCGCTCGGCATACACAACACTAATGTATTCAATAAGTAACCCGCAAGGCGCGGCCGGCGGGGAGGTGCGGGGCGCAGCCCGCACTCCTGCGCTCGGCATACACAACAGTAATGTATTCAATAAGTAACCCGCAAGGCGCGGCCGGCGGGGAGGTGCGGGGCGCAGCCCGCACTCCTGCGCTCGGCATACACAACACTAATGTATTCAATAAGTAACCCGCAAGGCGCGGCCGGCGGGGAGGTGCGGGGCGCAGCCCGCACTCCTGCGCTCGGCATACACAACACTAATGTATTCAATAAGTAACCCGCAAGGCGCGGCCGGCGGGGAGGTGCGGGGCGCAGCCCGCACTCCTGCGCTCGGCATACACAACACTAATGTATTCAATAAGTAACCCGCAAGGCGCGGCCGGCGGGGAGGTGCGGGGCGCAGCCCGCACTCCTGCGCTCGGCATACACAACACTAATGTATTCAATAAGTAACCCGCAAGGCGCGGCCGGCGGGGAGGTGCGGGGCGCAGCCCGCACTCCTGCGCTCGGCATACACAACACTAATGTATTCAATAAGTAACCCGCAAGGCGCGGCCGGCGGGGAGGTGCGGGGCGCAGCCCGCACTCCTGCGCTCGGCATACACAACACTAATGTATTCAATAAGTAACCCGCAAGGCGCGGCCGGCGGGGAGGTGCGGGGCGCAGCCCGCACTCCTGCGCTCGGCATACACAACAGTAATGTATTCAATAAGTAACCCGCAAGGCGCGGCCGGCGGGGAGGTGCGGGGCGCAGCCCGCACTCCTGCGCTCGGCATACACAACACTAATGTATTCAATAAGTAACCCGCAAGGCGCGGCCGGCGGGGAGGTGCGGGGCGCAGCCCGCACTCCTGCGCTCGGCATACACAACAGTAATGTATTCAATAAGTAACCCGCAAGGCGCGGCCGGCGGGGAGGTGCGGGGCGCAGCCCGCACTCCTGCGCTCGGCATACACAACACTAATGTATTCAATAAGTAACCCGCAAGGCGCGGCCGGCGGGGAGGTGCGGGGCGCAGCCCGCACTCCTGCGCTCGGCATACACAACAGTAATGTATTCAATAAGTAACCCGCAAGGCGCGGCCGGCGGGGAGGTGCGGGGCGCAGCCCGCACTCCTGCGCTCGGCATACACAACACTAATGTATTCAATAAGTAACCCGCAAGGCGCGGCCGGCGGGGAGGTGCGGGGCGCAGCCCGCACTCCTGCGCTCGGCATACACAACAGTAATGTATTCAATAAGTAACCCGCAAGGCGCGGCCGGCGGGGAGGTGCGGGGCGCAGCCCGCACTCCTGCGCTCGGCATACACAACACTAATGTATTCAATAAGTAACCCGCAAGGCGCGGCCGGCGGGGAGGTGCGGGGCGCAGCCCGCACTCCTGCGCTCGGCATACACAACACTAATGTATTCAATAAGTAACCCGCAAGGCGCGGCCGGCGGGGAGGTGCGGGGCGCAGCCCGCACTCCTGCGCTCGGCATACACAACACTAATGTATTCAATAAGTAACCCGCAAGGCGCGGCCGGCGGGGAGGTGCGGGGCGCAGCCCGCACTCCTGCGCTCGGCATACACAACAGTAATGTATTCAATAAGTAACCCGCAAGGCGCGGCCGGCGGGGAGGTGCGGGGCGCAGCCCGCACTCCTGCGCTCGGCATACACAACACTAATGTATTCAATAAGTAACCCGCAAGGCGCGGCCGGCGGGGAGGTGCGGGGCGCAGCCCGCACTCCTGCGCTCGGCATACACAACACTAATGTATTCAATAAGTAACCCGCAAGGCGCGGCCGGCGGGGAGGTGCGGGGCGCAGCCCGCACTCCTGCGCTCGGCATACACAACAGTAATGTATTCAATAAGTAACCCGCAAGGCGCGGCCGGCGGGGAGGTGCGGGGCGCAGCCCGCACTCCTGCGCTCGGCATACACAACACTAATGTATTCAATAAGTAACCCGCAAGGCGCGGCCGGCGGGGAGGTGCGGGGCGCAGCCCGCACTCCTGCGCTCGGCATACACAACACTAATGTATTCAATAAGTAACCCGCAAGGCGCGGCCGGCGGGGAGGTGCGGGGCGCAGCCCGCACTCCTGCGCTCGGCATACACAACACTAATGTATTCAATAAGTAACCCGCAAGGCGCGGCCGGCGGGGAGGTGCGGGGCGCAGCCCGCACTCCTGCGCTCGGCATACACAACACTAATGTATTCAATAAGTAACCCGCAAGGCGCGGCCGGCGGGGAGGTGCGGGGCGCAGCCCGCACTCCTGCGCTCGGCATACACAACACTAATGTATTCAATAAGTAACCCGCAAGGCGCGGCCGGCGGGGAGGTGCGGGGCGCAGCCCGCACTCCTGCGCTCGGCATACACAACACTAATGTATTCAATAAGTAACCCGCAAGGCGCGGCCGGCGGGGAGGTGCGGGGCGCAGCCCGCACTCCTGCGCTCGGCATACACAACACTAATGTATTCAATAAGTAACCCGCAAGGCGCGGCCGGCGGGGAGGTGCGGGGCGCAGCCCGCACTCCTGCGCTCGGCATACACAACACTAATGTATTCAATAAGTAACCCGCAAGGCGCGGCCGGCGGGGAGGTGCGGGGCGCAGCCCGCACTCCTGCGCTCGGCATACACAACACTAATGTATTCAATAAGTAACCCGCAAGGCGCGGCCGGCGGGGAGGTGCGGGGCGCAGCCCGCACTCCTGCGCTCGGCATACACAACACTAATGTATTCAATAAGTAACCCGCAAGGCGCGGCCGGCGGGGAGGTGCGGGGCGCAGCCCGCACTCCTGCGCTCGGCATACACAACACTAATGTATTCAATAAGTAACCCGCAAGGCGCGGCCGGCGGGGAGGTGCGGGGCGCAGCCCGCACTCCTGCGCTCGGCATACACAACACTAATGTATTCAATAAGTAACCCGCAAGGCGCGGCCGGCGGGGAGGTGCGGGGCGCAGCCCGCACTCCTGCGCTCGGCATACACAACACTAATGTATTCAATAAGTAACCCGCAAGGCGCGGCCGGCGGGGAGGTGCGGGGCGCAGCCCGCACTCCTGCGCTCGGCATACACAACACTAATGTATTCAATAAGTAACCCGCAAGGCGCGGCCGGCGGGGAGGTGCGGGGCGCAGCCCGCACTCCTGCGCTCGGCATACACAACACTAATGTATTCAATAAGTAACCCGCAAGGCGCGGCCGGCGGGGAGGTGCGGGGCGCAGCCCGCACTCCTGCGCTCGGCATACACAACACTAATGTATTCAATAAGTAACCCGCAAGGCGCGGCCGGCGGGGAGGTGCGGGGCGCAGCCCGCACTCCTGCGCTCGGCATACACAACACTAATGTATTCAATAAGTAACCCGCAAGGCGCGGCCGGCGGGGAGGTGCGGGGCGCAGCCCGCACTCCTGCGCTCGGCATACACAACACTAATGTATTCAATAAGTAACCCGCAAGGCGCGGCCGGCGGGGAGGTGCGGGGCGCAGCCCGCACTCCTGCGCTCGGCATACACAACAGTAATGTATTCAATAAGTAACCCGCAAGGCGCGGCCGGCGGGGAGGTGCGGGGCGCAGCCCGCACTCCTGCGCTCGGCATACACAACACTAATGTATTCAATAAGTAACCCGCAAGGCGCGGCCGGCGGGGAGGTGCGGGGCGCAGCCCGCACTCCTGCGCTCGGCATACACAACACTAATGTATTCAATAAGTAACCCGCAAGGCGCGGCCGGCGGGGAGGTGCGGGGCGCAGCCCGCACTCCTGCGCTCGGCATACACAACAGTAATGTATTCAATAAGTAACCCGCAAGGCGCGGCCGGCGGGGAGGTGCGGGGCGCAGCCCGCACTCCTGCGCTCGGCATACACAACACTAATGTATTCAATAAGTAACCCGCAAGGCGCGGCCGGCGGGGAGGTGCGGGGCGCAGCCCGCACTCCTGCGCTCGGCATACACAACAGTAATGTATTCAATAAGTAACCCGCAAGGCGCGGCCGGCGGGGAGGTGCGGGGCGCAGCCCGCACTCCTGCGCTCGGCATACACAACACTAATGTATTCAATAAGTAACCCGCAAGGCGCGGCCGGCGGGGAGGTGCGGGGCGCAGCCCGCACTCCTGCGCTCGGCATACACAACACTAATGTATTCAATAAGTAACCCGCAAGGCGCGGCCGGCGGGGAGGTGCGGGGCGCAGCCCGCACTCCTGCGCTCGGCATACACAACACTAATGTATTCAATAAGTAACCCGCAAGGCGCGGCCGGCGGGGAGGTGCGGGGCGCAGCCCGCACTCCTGCGCTCGGCATACACAACAGTAATGTATTCAATAAGTAACCCGCAAGGCGCGGCCGGCGGGGAGGTGCGGGGCGCAGCCCGCACTCCTGCGCTCGGCATACACAACAGTAATGTATTCAATAAGTAACCCGCAAGGCGCGGCCGGCGGGGAGGTGCGGGGCGCAGCCCGCACTCCTGCGCTCGGCATACACAACAGTAATGTATTCAATAAGTAACCCGCAAGGCGCGGCCGGCGGGGAGGTGCGGGGCGCAGCCCGCACTCCTGCGCTCGGCATACACAACAGTAATGTATTCAATAAGTAACCCGCAAGGCGCGGCCGGCGGGGAGGTGCGGGGCGCAGCCCGCACTCCTGCGCTCGGCATACACAACACTAATGTATTCAATAAGTAACCCGCAAGGCGCGGCCGGCGGGGAGGTGCGGGGCGCAGCCCGCACTCCTGCGCTCGGCATACACAACAGTAATGTATTCAATAAGTAACCCGCAAGGCGCGGCCGGCGGGGAGGTGCGGGGCGCAGCCCGCACTCCTGCGCTCGGCATACACAACACTAATGTATTCAATAAGTAACCCGCAAGGCGCGGCCGGCGGGGAGGTGCGGGGCGCAGCCCGCACTCCTGCGCTCGGCATACACAACAGTAATGTATTCAATAAGTAACCCGCAAGGCGCGGCCGGCGGGGAGGTGCGGGGCGCAGCCCGCACTCCTGCGCTCGGCATACACAACAGTAATGTATTCAATAAGTAACCCGCAAGGCGCGGCCGGCGGGGAGGTGCGGGGCGCAGCCCGCACTCCTGCGCTCGGCATACACAACAGTAATGTATTCAATAAGTAACCCGCAAGGCGCGGCCGGCGGGGAGGTGCGGGGCGCAGCCCGCACTCCTGCGCTCGGCATACACAACAGTAATGTATTCAATAAGTAACCCGCAAGGCGCGGCCGGCGGGGAGGTGCGGGGCGCAGCCCGCACTCCTGCGCTCGGCATACACAACACTAATGTATTCAATAAGTAACCCGCAAGGCGCGGCCGGCGGGGAGGTGCGGGGCGCAGCCCGCACTCCTGCGCTCGGCATACACAACACTAATGTATTCAATAAGTAACCCGCAAGGCGCGGCCGGCGGGGAGGTGCGGGGCGCAGCCCGCACTCCTGCGCTCGGCATACACAACACTAATGTATTCAATAAGTAACCCGCAAGGCGCGGCCGGCGGGGAGGTGCGGGGCGCAGCCCGCACTCCTGCGCTCGGCATACACAACACTAATGTATTCAATAAGTAACCCGCAAGGCGCGGCCGGCGGGGAGGTGCGGGGCGCAGCCCGCACTCCTGCGCTCGGCATACACAACAGTAATGTATTCAATAAGTAACCCGCAAGGCGCGGCCGGCGGGGAGGTGCGGGGCGCAGCCCGCACTCCTGCGCTCGGCATACACAACACTAATGTATTCAATAAGTAACCCGCAAGGCGCGGCCGGCGGGGAGGTGCGGGGCGCAGCCCGCACTCCTGCGCTCGGCATACACAACAGTAATGTATTCAATAAGTAACCCGCAAGGCGCGGCCGGCGGGGAGGTGCGGGGCGCAGCCCGCACTCCTGCGCTCGGCATACACAACACTAATGTATTCAATAAGTAACCCGCAAGGCGCGGCCGGCGGGGAGGTGCGGGGCGCAGCCCGCACTCCTGCGCTCGGCATACACAACACTAATGTATTCAATAAGTAACCCGCAAGGCGCGGCCGGCGGGGAGGTGCGGGGCGCAGCCCGCACTCCTGCGCTCGGCATACACAACAGTAATGTATTCAATAAGTAACCCGCAAGGCGCGGCCGGCGGGGAGGTGCGGGGCGCAGCCCGCACTCCTGCGCTCGGCATACACAACACTAATGTATTCAATAAGTAACCCGCAAGGCGCGGCCGGCGGGGAGGTGCGGGGCGCAGCCCGCACTCCTGCGCTCGGCATACACAACACTAATGTATTCAATAAGTAACCCGCAAGGCGCGGCCGGCGGGGAGGTGCGGGGCGCAGCCCGCACTCCTGCGCTCGGCATACACAACACTAATGTATTCAATAAGTAACCCGCAAGGCGCGGCCGGCGGGGAGGTGCGGGGCGCAGCCCGCACTCCTGCGCTCGGCATACACAACACTAATGTATTCAATAAGTAACCCGCAAGGCGCGGCCGGCGGGGAGGTGCGGGGCGCAGCCCGCACTCCTGCGCTCGGCATACACAACAGTAATGTATTCAATAAGTAACCCGCAAGGCGCGGCCGGCGGGGAGGTGCGGGGCGCAGCCCGCACTCCTGCGCTCGGCATACACAACAGTAATGTATTCAATAAGTAACCCGCAAGGCGCGGCCGGCGGGGAGGTGCGGGGCGCAGCCCGCACTCCTGCGCTCGGCATACACAACAGTAATGTATTCAATAAGTAACCCGCAAGGCGCGGCCGGCGGGGAGGTGCGGGGCGCAGCCCGCACTCCTGCGCTCGGCATACACAACAGTAATGTATTCAATAAGTAACCCGCAAGGCGCGGCCGGCGGGGAGGTGCGGGGCGCAGCCCGCACTCCTGCGCTCGGCATACACAACACTAATGTATTCAATAAGTAACCCGCAAGGCGCGGCCGGCGGGGAGGTGCGGGGCGCAGCCCGCACTCCTGCGCTCGGCATACACAACAGTAATGTATTCAATAAGTAACCCGCAAGGCGCGGCCGGCGGGGAGGTGCGGGGCGCAGCCCGCACTCCTGCGCTCGGCATACACAACACTAATGTATTCAATAAGTAACCCGCAAGGCGCGGCCGGCGGGGAGGTGCGGGGCGCAGCCCGCACTCCTGCGCTCGGCATACACAACACTAATGTATTCAATAAGTAACCCGCAAGGCGCGGCCGGCGGGGAGGTGCGGGGCGCAGCCCGCACTCCTGCGCTCGGCATACACAACAGTAATGTATTCAATAAGTAACCCGCAAGGCGCGGCCGGCGGGGAGGTGCGGGGCGCAGCCCGCACTCCTGCGCTCGGCATACACAACACTAATGTATTCAATAAGTAACCCGCAAGGCGCGGCCGGCGGGGAGGTGCGGGGCGCAGCCCGCACTCCTGCGCTCGGCATACACAACACTAATGTATTCAATAAGTAACCCGCAAGGCGCGGCCGGCGGGGAGGTGCGGGGCGCAGCCCGCACTCCTGCGCTCGGCATACACAACAGTAATGTATTCAATAAGTAACCCGCAAGGCGCGGCCGGCGGGGAGGTGCGGGGCGCAGCCCGCACTCCTGCGCTCGGCATACACAACACTAATGTATTCAATAAGTAACCCGCAAGGCGCGGCCGGCGGGGAGGTGCGGGGCGCAGCCCGCACTCCTGCGCTCGGCATACACAACACTAATGTATTCAATAAGTAACCCGCAAGGCGCGGCCGGCGGGGAGGTGCGGGGCGCAGCCCGCACTCCTGCGCTCGGCATACACAACACTAATGTATTCAATAAGTAACCCGCAAGGCGCGGCCGGCGGGGAGGTGCGGGGCGCAGCCCGCACTCCTGCGCTCGGCATACACAACACTAATGTATTCAATAAGTAACCCGCAAGGCGCGGCCGGCGGGGAGGTGCGGGGCGCAGCCCGCACTCCTGCGCTCGGCATACACAACAGTAATGTATTCAATAAGTAACCCGCAAGGCGCGGCCGGCGGGGAGGTGCGGGGCGCAGCCCGCACTCCTGCGCTCGGCATACACAACAGTAATGATGCTAAATACTAGTACAGATAGATTTTAGAACATTTGAGTAATAACGCAACCAGCACCGTTATCCGCATAATAATACAATAACATCTTAATTAGGTACAAGCAAACTTATGCAAACAAAAGATTAACTGTTATACTGCGATTTACACAAAACTTAGTAAAAGGTGAGACAAACAATTAACAATCGTTATATTAATAAGCCCACTAAATAACTCCATTATTAATTTTAATGTAAATACCGCACAATCTTCAGGGAAATCAGCCGCATGGAGTTTAACTCGACCGCCAGGATTACTTAAATGTGATATTATTATAGTTACAGCTCGGAAATATAATTATTATTATCATAAATATTGTTTTTTTTTTAATATTTTTTGTTATTATGAAACATAATTACGTGGGTATGGTCTATATAAAAATCCAACTCATATTTTCATATAATTAAAGTATATATTAAACCAAAATGTATTTGAGCGAAGTATTTGAAATATTCACATTACAAAATATGTAGCTTAGAGAAACTTACAAGAAACCTGGCGCAAGCTGGGCGCGAACGTTTTGATTAGTGAGTGAAGAACATTTGTAGTCGTCGTGGGTCTATTTCACTGAGCTGCGAGTGTGTTCAAAGCGTAACGAGAATTAATTCTGTCAATTAGCGACAAGAGCCGGTGAGTCTGGCGAGCCGTGCGGCCCTGCCCGTCCGTCTGATAGGGCATGCTACACACCATACGACCATCTTATACTCATATTTAGATCAGTTCATTTTCTTCCTTTTCTTTCAGTCATTAGAAAAGCATCTTTAAGGTGATTTAAATAAGAATTTCAGGTGTAAGTATTCATGTAATCAAAGCATAGTACTCAATAAGTAAGGGGCGCTACACTCGGTATCGACACGTACGACGTACGTTTTCTAATACATTTTTTTACAAAATATGATTGACGTGTAAAAGTGTTTGTACAAACCTACTTACAGAAATAAAATCATTTATCATTTATTAATCATTACATTTTTATCACATACTGTTGAAACAGACTATAGATAATGCTGCAACGGTAGACGCCCCAACTAATGTTAACAGAATACACGTGAGAACAAGTACCTAATTCACAGCTTAACACCTAGTTAAGTTAGCACTTGGAACTTGGTACTCTCCTAGTGCCGCCAGACTTGTCTGTAACCGTGGTGGAGGCGCCGAGCGCGGGCGAGACAACGATGTTATCTACAGCTAACTGGATTACCGGCAGTGAGCAGCGGGGACTGCTTCAGGATACTAGCTACTACACAATGTCTACCTCAATATTGTAAAGACGATCACTGTTCAAAAGTAAGAGCGCATAACGTTCATATCGTGAGCGACCAGATATTTACAAAACACTGCTGATGACGTCGCACATCCACAGACTTCTTAATGATTAACTAAACAACGTAAAGAATTTTTTTCATTCTGCGCTAATTAAGAAAACAGCTAATTAAGAAAACAGCTCAGAAAATTATGTCATTCTTAGAACGTTGTACTGAATGATATCCTTGTACGATTACTTTTGTACAGTTTTGCTAGCAATAGACACCTAGGCATTATGAAGATCTACCCTTAAAGCCGTGTTTAGCTGTAAACTCTCGTTAGTTGACAAAAATTAACACACTCTTGCTTATTAGAGCGGTGTGCCTAATAAACTGCGAGGTGGTTATCCCCTGCTTAATCGTAAAGTATTCGCGGGGCGTGCTCTGTGCGAACATCACGACGTAATAGTGAACACCACACTAAGGAAACAAGCAGAAGGCCCACAGTTATAAGCACACACAAGTTGGTCGAAGTGAAAGCATTAAGGTTGCAGTTACTGGGGACTGTTTGGCTTCAACTGCACTTTCGTATTTGTGTGTGTGTTGTTAGGTGGACCTTCCACCAGTTCCTGTGTGTTGCGATGCAGGTGTGCGTGTGCACTTACATCCAATACGCAGCCTACTTTACTTACTCCCACTACGCAGCCTACTTTACTTACTCCCACTACGCAGCCTACTTTACTTACATCCACTACGCAGCCTACTTTACTTACTCCCACTACGCAGCCTACTTTACTTACTCCCACTACGCAGCCTACTTTACTTACTCCCACTACGCAGCCTACTTTACAACAGCCGCTAGAGATAAGGTTCGCCTGGATTACGGTGTTGTTAGCTTCCGTGGTATCACGTTTCGGGCTTAATAATCAGGGTGGTGGGAAATAATACACTACAGTACACTTTTATCAACTAGTTGAGCTCGTACAAGGTGACTTAGGAAAGAAGAGATCGGCTGCAGCGTGTTAACGATGATCATTAACGTTTGTACCCGCGTCGTTCAAATAATTAAAATGTTCAGCAGAAGACAGTAAAATTAATCAAAACATGTGTATTTCTGTAAATAACTTAAGAAAAAATATACATTAAGTATAAGTTTAAATGTGGGATAAAGATATAATATAATATAATGATTATGACCCCAGGACTCTGGCTCTATAGTAATTCTAAGCTCTGGCGGGAAACTTGTGAATAGATCAAACTATTTCATGAGTTGATTACATGGCATGTTGCCTACTCCAAGCGAATCATTTCATGAGTTGATTACATGGCGTGTTGCCGACTCCAAGCGAATCTCTTCATGAGTTGATTACATGGCGTGTTGCCGACTCCAAGCGAATCTCTTCATGAGTTGATTACATGGCGTGTTGCCGACTCCAAGCGAATCTCTTCATGAGTTGATTACATGGCGTGTTGCCGACTCCAAGCGAATCATTTCATGAGTTGATTACATGGCGTGTTGCCGACTCCAAGCGAATCTCTTCATGAGTTGATTACATGGCGTGTTGCCGACTCCAAGCGAATCTCTTCATGAGTTGATTACATGGCGTGTTGCCGACTCCAAGCGAATCTCTTCATGAGTTGATTACATGGCGTGTTGCCGACTCCAAGCGAATCATTTCATGAGTTGATTACATGGCGTGTTGCCGACTCCAAGCGAATCATTTCATGAGTTGATTACATGGCGTGTTGCCGACTCCAAGCGAATCTCTTCATGAGTTGATTACATGGCGTGTTGCCGACTCCAAGCGAATCATTTCATGAGTTGATTACATGGCGTGTTGCCGACTCCAAGCGAATCATTTCATGAGTTGATTACATGGCGTGTTGCCGACTCCAAGCGAATCATTTCATGAGTTGATTACATGGCGTGTTGCCGACTCCAAGCGAATCATTTCATGAGTTGATTACATGGCGTGTTGCCGACTCCAAGCGAATCATTTCATGAGTTGATTACATGGCGTGTTGCCGACTCCAAGCGAATCATTTCATGAGTTGATTACATGGCGTGTTGCCGACTCCAAGCGAATCTCTTCATGAGTTGATTACATGGCGTGTTGCCGACTCCAAGCGAATCATTTCATGAGTTGATTACATGGCGTGTTGCCGACTCCAAGCGAATCATTTCATGAGTTGATTACATGGCGTGTTGCCGACTCCAAGCGAATCATTTCATGAGTTGATTACATGGCGTGTTGCCGACTCCAAGCGAATCATTTCATGAGTTGATTACATGGCGTGTTGCCGACTCCAAGCGAATCATTTCATGAGTTGATTACATGGCGTGTTGCCGACTCCAAGCGAATCATTTCATGAGTTGATTACATGGCGTGTTGCCGACTCCAAGCGAATCTCTTCATGAGTTGATTACATGGCGTGTTGCCGACTCCAAGCGAATCTCTTCATGAGTTGATTACATGGCGTGTTGCCGACTCCAAGCGAATCACTTCATCAATAATTATAGAATCGAATACTTAATGATACCTAGCTTTGAGTGATTTTAGTAAATTAGTTAAAATCTACTTAGGTAGCCCTATTTTTCATATTCCGCTTTTTCATTAGGTTGACCGATCTTCATAATTTCTGAAAAGGACAAACGTAAAGGGTCCAGTTTGTGTCACGTCATTATGACATGTTTACTCCTTTATGTTTTGTAAACCAGTGTTGAAACAGAACGGACACGGTAACTAATTTACCTACAGTACATGTCACGTTTGCAGATACATATTTCAATTACCCCCGACCGTAACACGCGCGTGTAATGAATCCTCACGCGAAGTACATCGCCGCACCGCTGCAGACCGACGCAATTTATGACCCACTGAGCAAGCAATGAACTATGATCTGCGGCCCAGTGCTTCAGCTCACCTTTAAGTTCCAACAACATTATTTATGTTGTCACAATGTAGGTAGGCAGAGTGTATAAAAAGCCTGTTGCCACAAATCCAGCCTCTGGACTGCTGCTGTTGTGAAATTCCGGATGAAAAAATCCAATTAAATTTTCCTCGATTTGGGAATCGAACCTTAGACTCCTTGCTCAGCAGGCTATCTTGCAACCACGAGCTAGATGACGAAGTAGTTAACTTTAATAACACACAATTATCTCATCGTAGAGAGAAGAGAACACGGATGACGTGACGTGGGTGTATCCTGTATACCAGATCATCAGCCGGCCAGGACTACCGGTAACGAGTCGTTAATTAATGGAATGTATGTAGCAGCTATTAACATAAACTGGAATACAATATTAATATAACTGACGGATGTCGGTCAGAGCTCACAATTGTCATTTCTCCACACATTACACATTGTTTTTTTTTGGATTCTGCTCCGCATGCCGCCGTCAGTCGATTTACCTTTGGAATGTTTGGTCGGGGACCTAATTTCCACTTAACTGCAGGACTGAATTAAAATTGCTATTTATAGTTTTTAAAGTACATACCTATTGTTTAAACAACATCGTTATCATTTCATTGAACAATCTTTGTATCTTGTATGGTTGCCGGGCTTGACTAAATATTCTTTCAAAACAACCCTACGACGTAATTTACCTTTCCCTTTAGAGATAGATGGTACCTTGAGATTGCTTCCTCCTATCAGATTCATATGTACAGGGTGTAATAATATGTCGCGGCGGGGGATTTTAATATTTAGCGCGTGACTATGATTTACGACGCGATTACACGCGTGACGCGTGACTGTTCGTCACGACGACGTGACGGCGATGACGTGAGTACGTTGCCATATAACATCCGGATGTGTCGTCTCCTACACCTGCGGTCGACTGCTCGGCCAGTTCGTGTTGCTATGTTGTCATCGCTGGCTGTCGGCGCTACTTGTTAGGCGTACTTATCTGCCAGCATCCGAACAGTTCCTGGCGTCAGTTCGCGCGGCATACTTCGTTATTACGAGACAATGTTTTGGTTTTGCTTGCGGTGAATTTCAATTAGCAAATTCGCGTCTGTGTTTCTCTTTGTGAAGTTAATGAATACTTACTAAACAACGTTCTTGCTTCTGCTTTAATTAATATTAACTCTATAACGTAAACCCAGTGCTAACTTGCATGATAATAAGTCATAAAGTTAGCCGCTAGACGGCGGTAAGTGAATGCGATCGCTTGGGCTCCGCCTGCGCAGCGCGGCGCTACGACCGCCGGCAACTTACCAAGCTCATACTTAATCCCGGATAACTTCGTATTATAATTCGGCTGGAGTCAAGCTGCGGTGACAGCGCAACAGAACGGACAGAAGGGCCACCGATAAGAAACTAGCACATTACTTGAATGATAATGTAAGGTATTATTTTCTATTTTTATGACAGGTACTCTCACAAAAGTGGTATGAATTCTTCTTTCTTCTAGCTAGAATTAATTTACCGACAAAATTGTTGTCCTTATTTAATATTTATATTATTTTTCTGTGTTCCTTAGAACCTTTGTATATTTTTTGTTTGTATGAACTTGAAACATACACGTTTGATGTGGACTTTCTGCTTTTTTTCTATTGAGTGGTCCGCTCCGAGCTCCCGCCTTACTTCATATTTGATTACGTGTTACATGTGTCAGCCTCACTTACTGCTTACACGCTAACAATACACAGTTATAGCTCTTATTACTTCGTTCTTATAATCTGTGAACCGCTTCCCACATCAAACTGTTTCTGGGAATAATGTACCTAATGCCGCTCATCATCATTACGCCTACACTTCTTGCCTCGGGGAAATAAACACAAGTTTACCATAATTAAATTATTATTATGTTATGTACTAGAAGTGCCTATTACTATACCCGGGGACATACCTTTTCCTAAGTTCTCGTTTTGCCTCGGAATTGTGTTATGTAAGTACACGTCGGGGATTTCGCAATTCGATTTCTCTCGTTAGGCCTGCCCCTTAGCCGCCCTTTCTAAATGAACGTAAAGTAACTGCAACACGAGTGGTTCACACAGCTGTAAATACATATCGTGCGGCCGTAAACAATGATAACTAGACGACAAAACAAGCTGATTACCAGCCGACCGCCGCCGACCGCCGCCGACCGCCGCCGACCGCCGCCGACCGCCGCCGACCGCCGCCGACCGCCGCCGACCGCCGCCGACCGTTCCCGACTCCCGCCGAGCCACGCCGATGATATCCGTCTAATGAATTCAGTGCGCCGCGTCTACCTAACTCGTGCTATTTCAATTACTGCACCCGCTACACAGGTACGCTCCCGGCGACGATCCCGCGTGCTCTCCACGTACGTAGCCGCCCGTGAACGGTAATTGGAGATAGCTACGTGCACGCGCCCAGTAATGGATACTAACATGTAGGTACAGAGTTGTGGGACGAGCCGAAGATAGCGGCACAGCAAGGTGTCTGCATTCTCAATTAGGCAATTCTAGGATCATAGGTAGCGCGGCCTGTGACCTGACAGACGAGGTGGGAGGGGGAGGTCCATATTATCTGCGACAGGAATAATAACCGAGTGCCAATAACTGGTGCAACTGACATTGTCAAGCCGGCGGGCGGCGGGCGGCGGGCCTGCTGCGCGCACGTCCGCGCTACTCGGTACGTTTATAACGCTAAATTCTCGAGTCGATGAACTTTTTATTAGAAAACAATGCGAGCTCAGCCTTATTGTGTCAGGAGTTCATTTCCATAACGAAAAGGTCTTTTTAATTCAGATTGAAAAATATACTGAAGCATAAAATAAGATGGGCAGATTAAGGGCGGTATTAGGCTCGCCGGCCGCCGGAGACGCACGCGGCGGGGCTCGCCGCGCGTTGGATCGCTTGGAGGTGAGTAGTTATAAACAAAAGCAAGTATTACGCGGAGTGGATGACGTCGCGTCGTACGGCCGACGTTATTAAGCAGTACGGCGCACCGCGCGGCTTACTGCGCCGCTCGTACCCGCGCGTCACCAAGCCGCGCGGCTTACTGCGCCGCTCGTACCCGCGCGTCACCAAGCCGCGCGGCTTACTGCGCCGCTCGTACCCGCGCGTCACCAAGCCGCGCCGCGCCTGTAGGGTTGCCATCCATCAGCATTTCGCCTCACATGTCAGAATTTCATTGTTGGCGCGAGGCTAACTATGATTGATTTCAGGTTCACTTATCGTTATCATTTTCCTACAACGTTAATACTCCCGCGGAAACTCTTTACTACCCTAAGCGCTTTAGTATACGGTGTTAGGCACCTTCTTACATCCCAAGTAGTACTTTAGATAGCTGGTTATTATGGGAAGTGATGCCTCCGCTTCGGCTAGGAAACAAAACACGTCTTACTCTACTTATTGCATTCAGATAATGAGCTTTGTAAGTTTCTGGAATTTCCGATTACTGTCACAATTTTAATTCCCTATATTAAATAGGTACGTTAAACTATATGTAGGTTCCATGTGGGTGTCTGGAGATAATGCACTTAATTAACGTGAGTATTAATACATTTTCTTAGTCTGTAATCAAAGTTACCTGCTGCAACTTATTGCTCCATGTCTTAATTGAATAAATAAGTGTCAACTGCTTTCTGTTTCATTACAGAACTAGCTGTGCCCCGCGACTTCGTTCGCGTGGAAGTCGTAAGATACACAATATACTAAAATAACAGCCACATTTTAATGAAACTCCCTCGTCCCCCGACCCGTCGCGTTACATCGCCCGCCCGCGCTATTACTTCGTTTTCGCTTAGTGTTCTTTCTGACTTTTTTCTTTTTGCTCGGCTCCAAAGGGTCATAGCGTGATATTAAATAACCAATAACTATAGTCGAGAATTAGGCTACCAAAAATGCAAAAAGAATTTTTCTAATCAGACTTTTTGTTCATAATTTCATGGGTTTTATTTTTTTGCGCGGAACCCTAATTAATTTTCTAAAATAAAAGTAGCCTAAGTTACCCGCCGTAACATCAGCTATCTACCAGCCAAAGTCCCGTTAAAATCAGTCCAGCCGTTTCGGAGATCAGCCGGAACAAACAGACAGACAGACACAAACATTTTTCAAATTGCTTTTTTATTATAAGTACCGTATATACTTTCATATGCATTTAGTAAAAAGTTGTTATTTTGACATTACAAACAGACACTTCAATTTATTAGATTATGTTGCCTAATAATTAGCTCAAGCACAGTTAAAAGCTAAGGTAAAATGGAGATAGACGTCTCGTGTCGGTCGCTCGAGTATCGGAGGTGCCTTCTGTGTCCATTGCCCTATGTACGCGACGCGGCGCGGTGTGCGCAGTGCGGGGGTGCGGGGGCGACGCGGTAATTGCGTTAGAACCCGTCTCGCACCTGCGTCACCTCGTGCGCGTGCGGCCGGTGCGGGTGACCTTTAACTCGCCACGCACTGGATGTCGATACAAAACGATAACCTTTAACTCGCCACACACTGGATGTCGATACAAAACGATAACCTTTAACTCGCCACACACTGGATGTCGATACAAAACGATAACCTTTAACTCGCCACAGACTGGATGTCGATACAAAACGATAACCTTTAACTCGCCACACACTGGATGCCGATACAAAACGATAACCTTTAACTCGCCACACACTGGATGTCGATACAAAACGATAACCTTTAAACACTTTCATGAATTCGACTAATCATGATTATATTTTGTGAATGATTTCTAACATTATTTAAACGCGTTTATGAAAATGAAGTGGCATCATACTCAGTGACATATCGGATCTACGTCTGCGTCCTGCACAACCTGGTAGACTGAATAATTCACAGACAGTTGTTAGAATAAAGGACATTGACATACGAAACTATTAACATCGTCATGTCCGCCCCGCGCGTCACTCGCCTAACTTGCGTGAATCATTCTGCTATAACCTGTAATTACACTAAACTGTGACTACATTTACTGTACCGATCACTTACCTGAGTGGTGAGTGGTGATGGTGACTCAACGGAGTGGTAACGTCTCTCTTACCTTCGTACAGGAAACTCTTCGGTAGTAACAGTGGATGTGCCGTTAACATTTATCCTAGTTAAATATTATGTACTATACTTACGTGTACTGGAGTGTTGTATATTTGTATTTAATTGTAAGTTCTAATTTCCTTTACTGTTAATGCTCGTAAAAGAGACATAAATGTGCATAACACGGGCTACTACTATTTGTATACCAGAGAGACATCAATAAGTACTTGTCCACATAAATGCCTCTGAATATTCACTACCTACTAGATAGTCCAGTGTAATAAAATGCTGTTGTGTTGGACGCTGCGTTATGCGCACGCGCGTGTTGTCAAACGTGGCCTGCGCGTGCGGTCATAATAATATTAGCTTTGACTACTTGTAGTCTGTGCTATGGGTGAGAAGAAATTAAGAAAATGTGCAGGAGTAACATGCAGACAAGTACTCAGGTAGACCACAAAGTGGGCGCGTGCTTCTCAATACTTGAGCTGCTTAAAGCAGCGCATTTGCGATCAAATTTGAATGACGTAAAACCTTTAGTAAGTCATTGCAATGTAACTCTTATCATATTGTAATAAAGTATAAATTAGAATTATTTCCGTGAGTGTGGTGAAACTGGGCAATCATTCTAATTTATACCTTACCTACTTATGAACTTACTAATTTTACGTAGATCGTGAATGTCCCCCTTAAAGTGAATCTAAACATGGCCGCCGGGCTGTCGGACTCATACTGACTGCGGCTAACGTATGTTGGCTCTCACATAACCATGGTGACCAGTCTGCTGACACACCAACAGAACAGCAAATCAAATCACTTGAAAATCTCTCAGTAAATTTTTGTGTTATTTGGCCTTTTAGAACCGCGTGAAAAGCTTCTGTTTCTTAGGTTTTGCCAGTTATCCAAACATTCACTCTGTTAGCACTCCAATTTTTCTCTGTCATTCCAATACATAATATATATAGTCAGTACCGCCTCCCGCGTAGCACTGTTGTCATACCTAGCAGTCATCTCGTTAGTCCCGGTCACGACCCTCTCATTGCAGTAACTCGCCGCGATCACAGCATCACTTACTACACATTACACATGGAACCGACTGCACGCATCGAACGCGATGCTATTGATTGTAATTATCATTAGCGAGCGATCAATTAAAGCTACGTGACGCCGCATGCGGTGGCCGACGAGCCTGACTACTAGCGGAGTCAAATGTTATACACGCCATAACTATTGCAATGTGTATCATTACATTTATAATTGTGAACAAGACGAAGCGGAGATTCGATTTGTATTATTATCGAAGGTATGAAGTACTTTGGTAAGGTAGTTTAGGGATACCATTGTCTATTACAGAATGTGCAGACTAGTTGTAAAGAGAAGCAACTATGTGTGCCTTACCTGTCCATTATAATACTTATTTTTTAAAAGCATTACTAACATCAGACTATTATATTAACTTATAATAAGTAGAAGTTTGTACCGCTCTCCGTCTCCGTTTGGACTGCCTGGTTGGTCTCGCAAGCGCTACTGCTGAGCATGAGGTCCTGGGTGCGATTCCCAGATCGGGCAAAGTGTTATTGGGTTTTCTATTCGGGTGTGGCGGCATATCTACATCGCCACAATGGAACGCGTCACACTGACGTCACGCAAAATCCTGCATCGCGCAATCAGAGTTTACAGCGCGACTAGCATATATACAACATCCCGACATCAACCGTCGGGCAGTAGCCCACCAGACACAACACCCGTCTGGTCGGAGGATCCTCCCTTTTCTATGGAGGATGAGTGAACTTTACATCCTGTTCCTCATGCCTCTATACGGGATTTCTCAGTAGCAGCCCGGAGTCTGTATTTGTGCCCGGTTGATGGCAATAGGCTCACCCCCTATTACATGAGACTTTAACATAACTGGCGAAATATGGATGTACTATATAGGTACACCTCTGCCTAACCCTTCGGGGAAACAAGGCGTGATGTTATGTTTATGTTGTACCGCTCTATAAGATGCAATTACACACGTGTTTCATACAAGTTGTATAATAATGTGAACCTAGTACAGATGACCACAGCTCGTTGTGTTTGTGGAACCTAACACCGAGGTACCTACGTTAATTGATTTCCAAAGGCCTACAGCACCAACACAGAAACAACCACAGGCAGTTTCAAATCCTTCCTTGTCATTGGAGTTACCGGCTTTAATAAAACGGAAGCATTGCTCACAGGTTAGGAATTACGGCGCCAAACCACAGAATGACTATGCGATTGATGATAAAGTGTGGTTCAAAGAATTCTTAAATCAAAGAAAATTCAGCTGGACAAAAGGAACTATTGTAAAATAATTAGGAAGAGTAATATACACTTTAAAAATACATGGAAGTGATAAAAACATAAAAAGACACAGAAACCAGCTGCGTTCTTATAAAGGAGACGGCATTGCTAGTGACGGCGTAACTGATGCGTGGGAAGTTACTTTACCACAAGAAAAAGAAAGCTCAGAGAATAGCATTAATGGTACATGTAATATTTCATCGGCACTGGGGAATTCACTAACCACGTCCACAGACACATGCCAGTACATTACCAGTACATTAGCAGTACCAGTTCAAACCATTACCAGTACATTAGCAGTACCAGTTCAAACCATTACCAGTACATTAGCAGTACCAGTTCAAACCATTACCAGTACATTAGCAGTACCAGTTCAAACCATTACCAGTACATTAGCAGTACCAGTTCAAACCATTACCAGTACATTAGCAGTTCCAGTTCAAACCATTACCAGTACATTAGCAGTACCAGTTCAAACCATTACCAGTACATTAGCAGTACCAGTTCAAACCATTACCAGTACATTAGCAGTACCAGTTCAAACCATTACCAGTACATTAGCAGTACCAGTTCAAACCATTACCAGTACATTAGCAGTACCAGTTCAAACCATTACCAGTACATTAGCAGTACCAGTTCAAACCATTACCAGTACATTAGCAGTACCAGTTCAAACCATTACCAGTACATTAGCAGTACCGACAAAACAGCGGAGATATCATCAACTTCGCCAGGTAGGCCTGGAACCCCAGAAACACCAAGAACACCGACAAGCTTCTCTGCAGGGGATGGAAACCTTGAGTCCAGTACCCCACAGCCAGATGATAACACCCACACGCCTCTGCCAGTCCGTGTAAGTACATAGAAATATACCAATCGTAGACTACAAGAAGTACTTTTATTTTATTTTTATCCCCTTGAATATTTTGTTTCCTTGTTTTAAGAAGGGGAGAAGTGGTATGTATGTACCTAGATATAGGTAGATATGGCTGCGCCACATGCGAAACGCAAGCGCGTCGTTTGAGCATTTGATAAATTTATTAATTTTGTATTCAAAATGTTAAAAATCTTGGTTTTCCTTTTATTTTTGACACTATGCTATTTAGCAAAAAATAATCCGTATGATGAAGCCTTTCGATCGGTATGATAAAGCTACATGGTGATTATTTTTTTCATGTAACGGGTTCGATTCCCGGTTCAACCATGTAATTATTTAAATATCTATGAATGCAGTTTAAATTGTTTTTTTAAAATCAAGCAATGTCTTCTTTCAGTAAAATGTTCCATCTACAATATTCAAGGTACGTATTTATTTATTTATTAGGGACAACTAACAGCAGTGTAGTAATAAGTAAACATAGCTTGGAACTTAATAACAGAGGTAACAAATACACGACTCACAACGCTATCCACGTGTTACTGAACAGGTCTACTCGTTGTTAGGGAGGACGATACAAACATAAACAGAATAAAAGTAAACATTACTTAATTATTCGGTTCTGATCACTTCAAATAGTATTAATTTCTTTTCTAAATAAAGCTTTGCTGAGAAACATAATATCAGTTGAGTCAAACTGCCTATTGTAGGTGTCAACCAGTCGATGCAGCGGGGAGCGTACGCCTGAGTTGGTTCTACAAAAAGTAGTTGCAAACAAGTGTCTCGAGCGAACTTCCCGACCATGCACGGTGCGAGGGGTCCGGTAGCAGCGCAAACTGTTCACTAGATCAGTACAGTCGACTTTATTACTACATATGCTAAATAGGGTCATCATCTCAAGTACGGTGCGTCTGGATTTTAGAGTAATAAGGTCATATTTTTGTAGTAATAATTGATAAGAAATTTTCTTTTTAAAGCATCTATAGTGCATTGTACGTAGGAATTTGCGTTGGACCAATTCAATAATGTCAACATACTTTTTATAGTAAGGGTTCCAAATAGGTATTGCGTATTCCAATTGCGGTCGTCTCATTGACTTATATAGGAATAAGTAGGTAGAGGGACGGTGGAATTCTCTTGATGCTCTCATTACAAAACCAAACATTTTAAATGCCTTATTGACGATATTGTCGATATGGGCATCAAGGTGAAGCTTTGAGTCCAACTGTACGCCTAGATCACGAAGAGAATTAATTTTGTCCAGTGAAGTGTTTCTGAAGGAATAATTGAATTTCGTCACATTTTTCTTTTTTGTAAACGTAATGCTATGGCATTAGATATACTAAGGTAGAGTTTGTTAACAGAACAGTAGTCCAGAAAACGGTCAAGGTCATTCTGGAATTCTAAACAGTCGGACAGATGGCTGATATTTTTATAGATCTTCAATCTTCTTACTTTCCCTCCATGTGGCATATCCGTGGGACGCCCCGTATACTGAAACTGTACACTGAAACTTTTTGAAGAATTCCAAGCAACTGTCAGTTGATTTTAGGTTGAAGACAGATCGTAAACATTTCTTCTGTGCCTTGAATGCAATAAGTTTATCTGTGGAATTCCCCCAGTATATAATTCCAAAGCGTAATGTAGATGATACGTAGGCATGGTACGGTACTAAGACGACGGGCTCGTTTACTATTTTTCTCAAGTTATAGAGAGCATAAGGTGCAAAAAAAAACTTATGTGAAGTGAGCTGTCATTCCATCTAACGCTAGGATTGCCACTATCGACAGCTCACATCATCTAACGCTAGGATTGCCACTATCGACAGCTCACTTCATCTAACGCTAGGATTGCCACTATCGACAGCTTACTTCATCTAACGCTAGGATTGCCACTATCGACAGCTCACTTCATCTAACGCTAGGATTGCCACTATCGACAGCTCACTTCATCTAACGCTAGGATTGCCACTATCGACAGCTTACTTCATCTAACGCTAGGATTGCCACTATCGACAGCTCACTTCATCTAACGCTAGGATTGCCACTATCGACAGCTCACTTCATCTAACGCTAGGATTGCCACTATCGACAGCTCACTTCATCTAACGCTAGGATTGCCACTATCGACAGCTCACTTCATCTAACGCTAGGATTGCCACTATCGACAGCTCACTTCACGTAAGTGTTCACGGTGAGAATTTTAGACAACAAATAAGTTTGATAAAATCGCTACTTGAATAAATTCTGCTGACCTTACAGGCACTACGAGTATGACGTAACTATGATGGAAGGTTTTGCCAAATCAGTCAAATTAACTACTGAACATCCTAGTGATCGATGACAAAGTCCTCGTAGACACTCTATTGAGTTCCACAGACATGGGAGTTTTGTCACCTGTGCTGGTGCAGTGTGCGGTGCTATTCTCTGTCCCATGCACTCCTACCGCGTATGAAAGAGACGGCAATTAATTAGCCGATGAATGGAGCACTAGTGCAGTGTCAGCGACGTCATGTCTCGACGTCGGCTTGGGGCTCACCGCACAATGTAGCTACAGAAGGTTTACAAGACCTACTTTTCCTGCAACGATGTGATTTCCGTCTATTCAGATAATGTATGCAATAGGATTTGTGCTAGTTATTTCGTTTGTGTGTATCGTTTGACATAGGACGTGCCCACACTGACACCTGCCGATATTGACGACCATCTGACCTCATCTTTGTTCCTTCCTAAATAAAAGGCAAATGCACTCAAAAACTACACTAGTTATATTAATGTTTATTCCTATTTTTGTAAAAATTACTTCTTGCAAGTAAATGGAAGTCATATTCCAGCCTATGTGGGTGTGCTATAGGTACACCTCTGCCTAACCCTTCGAGGAAACAAGGCGTGATGTTATGTTATGTTATTCCAGCCTACCTTCTATTCTATTGTATGTACTTACATTGAAGTAATATATATTATCTGTCTCTTCAAACTGATGCGCATGAAGTTGAGTTATGATTCGTATTAAGTGTGTTACTCGCGGCGACAGATACAAATTCATTGAATTATTTATTGAATCGACACGTCGTGTGTTAATAATGTATGTGCTATGTATCTAGTTCCGTGGGGCAATAGAATATTAATGTTATTCTGCTATGTATTTAGTTCCGTGGGGCAATAGAATATTAATGTTATTCTGCTATGTATCTAGTTCCGTGGGGCAATAGAATATTAATGTTATTCTGATTGTTTGGATATTAGGATTTCATAAAGTTAAAAATGTGTTACTGAAAGTTTGATGATTCAGACATTTCCGTAGGTTTTCATTGTTTGAAGAGACAGACACATAAACAGTGGCGCGTGTGACAAACGCATTACACATTCCCCTCGCTCCGTCGCCGGCAGTCGGCAGTCGGTTGAAATACGTTTCGGAAATCACTGAAATACTAGTAGCGTGTTTGTTTAAAATTCAACGATGAGACGTGGCGCACAATCCTGAAGGAACGTTTCTTTTTATGGGGGTCACTCGAGTAGATAACTCGTCTTCATTCGGGGCTTCGCAGTCGAGTCACGCGTCTCCCCTGCCCCCCGCCCGCACAGGGGTGGCGGGCACACCACTGGCACTTTGAATATTTGAGCCCTGCATTTATATAGCTGTCATTGAGAGTGAGTAATGGACATTATCATTACAGCGACGCGGACAGTACCAGCAACATGTTACACGTGCGTCGTGTTGCGAAACCTTTCATTTATAGGCATTAGAATCGTTTTCTCAGCACTTTTACACCGCGACGTGCTTCGTGCTAGTGTTAGATAGTATTATAAGGCGTGGGCTCGCGTGGGCGGTAACCGATTGTTACCGCATCGCGTACGGATAGCGCTCTATCTTCAATGCTAATGAAGGAAAACCATATCTGAGATATACAGCTCCCATTTATTGTATACATTTAGTTTATATGAAGCTTATTTGTTACTAAGATATTCATTGAACTTTCACGTAGGCTTCGGTGGGCGCAGGCTTGTGCAACGTGTTCCGTGCCTGTTGGTGTAGCGCAACACGGACGAACATTCTAGAGGTCGCACATTGGTGTTGCTCGATGCTTCCTACCTGTCCACCATATTGAACCATTCGAATGCGAGTGTAACTAGTGAGCTCAGTACGCCAGAACTTGCTGTCAGTACTGTCAGTAGTAAACACCTAGACAACTTGCTGTCAGTACTGTCAGTAGTAAACACCTAGACAACTTGCTGTCAGTACTGTCAGTAGTAAACACCTAGACAACTTGCTGTCAGTACTGTCAGCAGTAAACATCTAGACAACTTGCTGTCAGTACTGTCAGTAGTAAACACCTAGACAACTTGCTGTCAGTACTGTCAGCAGTAAACACCTAGACAACTTGCTGTCAGTACTGTCAGCAGTAAACACCTAGACAACCTGCTGTCAGTACTGTCAGCAGTAAACACCTAGACAACCTGCTGTCAGTACTGTCAGCAGTAAACACCTAGACAACCTGCTGTCAGTACTGTCAGCAGTAAACACCTAGACAACCTGCTGTCAGTACTGTCAGCAGTAAACACCTAGACAACTTGCTGTCAGTACTGTCAGCAGTAAACACCTAGACAACTTGCTGTCAGTACTGTCAGCAGTAAACACCTAGACAACTTGCTGTCAGTACTGTCAGCAGTAAACACCTAGACAACTTGCTGTCAGTACTGTCAGCAGTAAACACCTAGACAACTTGCTGTCAGTACTGTCAGCAGTAAACACCTAGACAACTTGCTGTCAGTACTGTCAGCAGTAAACACCTAGACAACTTGCTGTCAGTACTTTCAGCAGTAAACACCTAGACAACTTGCTGTCAGTACTGTCAGCAGTAAACACCTAGACAACTTGCTGTCAGTACTGTCAGTAGTAAACACCTAGACAACTTGCTGTCAGTACTGTCAGCAGTAAACACCTAGACAACTTGCTGTCAGTACTGTCATCAGTAAACACCTAGACAACTTGCTGTCAGTACTGTCAGCAGTAAACACCTAGACAACTTGCTGTCAGTACTGTCAGCAGTAAACACCTAGACAACTTGCTGTCAGTACTGTCAGCAGTAAACACCTAGACAACTTGCTGTCAGTACTGTCAGCAGTAAACACCTAGACAACCTGCTGTCAGTACTGTCAGCAGTAAACACCTAGACAACCTGCTGTCAGTACTGTCAGCAGTAAACACCTAGACAACCTGCTGTCAGTACTGTCAGCAGTAAACACCTAGACAACTTGCTGTCAGTACTGTCAGCAGTAAACACCTAGACAACTTGCTGTCAGTACTGTCAGCAGTAAACACCTAGACAACTTGCTGTCAGTACTGTCAGCAGTAAACACCTAGACAACTTGCTGTCAGTACTGTCAGCAGTAAACACCTAGACAACTTGCTGTCAGTACTGTCAGCAGTAAACACCTAGACAACTTGCTGTCAGTACTGTCAGCAGTAAACACCTAGACAACTTGCTGTCAGTACTGTCAGCAGTAAACACCTAGACAACTTGCTGTCAGTACTGTCAGCAGTAAACACCTAGTCAACTTGCTGTCAGTACTGTCAGCAGTAAACACCTAGACAACTTGCTGTCAGTACTGTCAGCAGTAAACACTTAGACAACTTGCTGTCAGTACTGTCAGCAGTAAACACCTAGACAACTTGCAACTTAACTAATAGCATAGTACGCAGGTGTTCCATCCCACGGTTCTCTTAATGAACTACAAATTAAACCTCGTCGTGAAGTAAGCTACAAGTGTCACAGGTAATGTTATACAATTGCTCGCTGCAACGATTTGCGTGTAAACGGAGAGGAACGATTACACGTCTGACGTCACCGGCAGCACAGACTGGCGGCGCACTCTCTGGGGTAGTTCCACAGTTGACTGCGAGGACAGAACATGCATAGACAGTTATGGGACAAGGTAATACAGTCACTTATAAATATGACTGGCTCATGCCCGTTTTCACCGGCATCCCCTAAGTTTAGGGGATCCCATAAGAACGGTTAGGGGGCTGTTAAAAGGTGGTTTCTTTTTCACCAACAGTAAGGGGTCAGTTATACGTTAAAAGGTCCCCTAAATTTAGGTGGGCGAAAAGTGGGCTCATAAACCGGCACATACGTAAGTGACATCTCAAGCAAAGAAGATGGATAGCGATTTATATGAATTTGTTGTAAATTTACAAACTGTTTCTACTATATTCGACGTAAATAACAACCGTAGATCAAAAATATATCGGAAACGACCAAACTACGTATGTACTTCGAAAGTTTTGATGAAACTGACTTTTTCGGAGATATACCTACATAGGTTGGCGTCGCCCAGATCAGAACAGAAACCCTCGGGTCACCCAGATCTTTCAAAGACATTCTAGACAGACCAGAAAATATAATCAAGTTCTGGAGGGAGGTGGGCTGGTTGGAATAACCGCCGACGGCCGCCATGGCCCACGTACAATGGTCCACATGTAGGACTAAGTGCGGAAACCAAGTCCCGTAACATAGAACATATACCTACTTACATAGGTTAAGTAAATCTTCAATGTTGTATTTATTGGAAAATATTGAAGACGTCTTAGAATTTCTTGGTACGAAGTGAGTACTTAACATAAAGATTTTCTAAGTACCTACTTAGCCCATAAAATAAAATTAAAAAAATATCAAAAAAAAATACCTATAAACGTGGTTTTTTTATGTTTCGTCGACGATACTGTGACGATACGTTGTATTCTCATAATTATTGTTATGTAAGTAAAGCGCAGGTGTGCACGGTGACGGGGTGGTAGCAAGTCTGTTGTGCCGGATCTTTAATATGTGTTGGAGATATGGCCGTGTGCCGGATGATTGGTGCAAGGCTGTAATCGTACCACTATATAAGGGAAAAGGCTCTCAGCAGGAGTGTTAAAACTACCGCGGCATTAGTCTTTTGAGTGTTGTTGGCAAACTGTATGCAAAGGTTTTAATAAATAGAGTAATAAGAGTGACAGAGGAGAAAATATGGGATGTGCAGGCAGGATTTAGAGACGTAATGGGTTGTATGTATCAATCTTCTCCCTAAGGTACATAGCCGAAAAACATCTGGCAAAGCACAAGAAAGTCTTCTCGTCTTTTATTTTATTTCAGAAATAATTATATATCTCCAATAAATCAGTTATTAATAGCATTGAGGTTTTATGCTACGGGTAATCATTTGTTGGCTGTGGCAGACATGGGAGAGATAAGCGTGGCTACTTGCAGTCGAATAATAAAAAGAGTGTCTGCACACACTACACCAATTTCACTTCTCATCCATTGTGAAATTTCACAAAAGTCACAAAAGAAAGAAGTGTCAAATATAAGTAACACCACAGATAACACACGAGGTTTTGTAATATAAACACGAAGTAAATAAGTCAATAAATATGAAATAATAAAAAATATGAATAAAGTAATATTTATTATTACTATAAAAACATGATTTATTAATAATAAATTGATCCATGTAAGTGTATACTTTAGATAGTTTCATTAAAAAACTATCTTCTTTCAAAGTATCGATAAGTTCAAAGACGAATCAGTCACTACTATCGATAACAAAATGTCACTTAGTTATGTGTCCTCTAGTTAAGTGGTAAAAATGATGATGAAACGAAATTTAATTTAGGGGCTAGTTTGGGGGAGCTTTTAAGCTAAAGGTCCCATACGTAGGTGGTAGAATAGGGGATGTCGGTGAAAACGGGCATTATTAGTCTAGTGGAAGCAAGCGCTACTGCTGAGCACGAGGTCCTGGGTTTGATTCCCAGGTCCAACCCGGAGGTTGGATTTGTACCTGGTTGATGGCAATAGGTTCGCCCCCTATTATTACTTGGGACTTTTAAACATACAGAAGCAGAGGTGTACTCATAGTACGCCCCTGCCCAACTCTTCAGGGATTACAGGAGTGATGTTATGTTTATATCTATAAATAAAAACAATACCTACATAGTTTTTCAGTTTATTAATATAATTATTTACACAGTTCGTTAGACCTATTTATAATTTTCTTCTGCGCGACTGACAGAACCTCATGACGACACGGGTCAACATTCATTTAATCTTTGAAGTAGGTATACTCATTAGGGGTACGTTAAATGAGGCAGATTATATTCCAACTGAACCTTAGTACGTACCTATGTAGATAAACTATATGAACTCACACGAAATTTAAAAAAAGTTAAATTCAATATTGTGTCTCAAAGAACACCGTGGCAGTGTGTGCTCTATCGGTAGTTTGAATATCTGCAACAGCACACTGCGGGCACGCATGACGCGACAGCACACTGCGGGCACGCATGACGCGACAGCACACTGCGGGCACGCATGACGCGACAGCACACTGCGGGCACGCATGACGCGACAGTACAACACGTACATACACTTGCCACACGGCTGATTAGTTTCCAATTACACAGGATTAGGCGTTTTATTATAACAATCCTAAGTCCTGGCTAAACGCCTGTTATCCGTGAAGCATCGCGCGATAGAAACGATAGTCTGTGAATGTTTTCTACTTTCACAGAGAATACGCTCAAGAATACGCTTCGCTTGCGCTTCTTTCAAAGTAATTGTTCTCAGGAGTATAAATCAAAGCACGTATTTAGAAGCCATTCTTATTTATATATTGTTTCTTTGTATAAATGTAGAAGGAATAAAAGCAGCAGTGAACAGCGATTACTGTTGCTGATTTCTAAATTCATGAGGCGAGCGTCGCGCGGAAATGTGCAATCGACGATATTGCACGCCGCGCTTCCGATACCGCGCCGCTACTGCGCGCGGCTTTACATAACTAACTGTACACTCAATGTATATTAAAAAGTTCAATCTTCTCTATTTATAAGCTTTTAGCCCGGTACTGCTACCGCTGAGCTTCTTGCTATTTCAGTTCGATCTTTAAATAAGTCCGCTTTTTGTTCTTGTTGGTCATTCAAGCTCTGTATTTGTTTGCTACATGAGCTATAAGAAGTCCGATAGTAGCATTTCCATAGAAATCGGTTCACTTGTTTGTGACATGCACGACGTAGACATTAAAATGGTGCTCATAAATACGCACTCTACTGTTCGTACAATATCATAGCCTCCTGATAGCTGTTCACGCAGGACGAAGAAAACACTATGTGTTTATCGCTAAACTTTTTGTTTTTCGATGGTATCGTCTCATCCTTATTCAGAGCGTAAGTATTTTCGTAACAAATAATTTGGGTCGACAATCTCGACAAGAAGACTAATGGAGCGCATTCACTGCGAGTGTATATCACCGCGCTCCGCTAACGAATTCATCGCTCACAAATGACTTTTACTTATTTTACATTTCCAATGTTTTATTTGGTTCACTTGTGAGTGCTGGTCGGTGCGCACTGCGCACACCCGCCGAGCGGCGCACGCGCACCGTGTGCGCCGAGCTTAGCACTACATTATGGCTTACCTACTCTGCATTTGGTGAGGATCACATTACTCCACGTTAATTCAAAGAACACATCAGCGACACATGCAGGACGCCAGGCGGAGTAGACGCGCTTCATGACGAGCTTTCTCTTTACGACTTAATGTAATATTAAAGTAGTCGCGGCACGAGATGAATTATCGCTACAAGTTTGCGCGGCGATAACTTGTAGCGATAACTTGTACAAGTCTATAGAGGACTAATCGAGTACAGATTTGTTGTTGGATTAAACTAGCCGGCTCGGTCGCCGGTCGCGCCGGTCGCCGGTCGCGCCGGTCGCGCGGTCGCGTGGTCGCGGGTGTGCGCGCGCCGGCGGAGCCCCGTCACTTGCTAAGCTGTAACGTTATTATTACTAATTCCGTGAAGCGCGGCTATTCTGTCGACTGTCGACTGCTCGGCGATGCTCGTTTTTATTTGCGAGTGCAGACATAAAGCAGAGATCACTTTGGTCTTGTTAACGAGTATAAATCAGCACGGACCGGTTGTAAAGTCGCGAGCGACGCTCCGCAGCCGACGACACAACACAAAGTAGCGCACGACTCGCTACGGGGCATTGTTATTGCATTCGTCACTTTGTATAATTACATTCGAAGCCGAACAATATATTTTGTTAAAATCGGCAGTCCAAGTTTTGGTGAAAAGTTGAGCATCTTGTAACATCAGAACTATCAGACTTCAGACTTGGGTAATCATGTATTTACAGGCCGTGGTGTACATGTCGCAACCGCAATACGGCGTAACACATAACGTCTAGCCGAAACGCATGAAGGCGCTTTTTTCTATTCCGGCTGATTGTCGTTCAGCTGGATGGTCATCGCGTTACTTGTCTGTCACAATAAGTATTTGGTGTGGCTTCTAATGCTGAATCGGTCGCAATATCTAAGGTAGGGCGGGCACTCTGACCAATTGGTTTAGGTTAGGTTAGAGCTGTGACCAACCTCGCGCGAGCCGAGCGAGTGAGGCGAGCGGTGCCGCGGTGGCGGCCAGCGAGCGCTACTTCCAAGTTGGTCGCAGTTAAAAACCCTAAAAACTTTAAAATTGTTCAATCACTGTTTTCACTAGAGTTAAGGCCATTTTCCCTCATATTACGCGTTTTATTTATTTTTGCTTAGGACGCCATTGTCATGATACACAGAGTCACGAGCGTCAAAGTTTAAAACTAAACTCTACAATCTGACGTTTCATTTCACGTAAAACATTTACATAACGTCTAATCGTTGACCCGCTGCATTGATAAACGCAAAATGTTTAAACAATGTTAAGTTCGGTTTAAATCATTTATTCCCAAAAAGACAACAAAGCCACTTACATGAGAATACAAGATAACATTTAGTATAATTATCTAATTAACCGCCACCGAGATAAGTAAGTAAAAAACTGTTTACGTAACACAATCGTAACATCATTAGAGACTTAATAAGTAATATCATTAGCCGGTAGGGTAGTTTACAGGTTGTTAAGGTAAATATTGTTAAGCTGACGCTATAATAAACTTTATCCCCCGAACTGACATACTCGTAGGTATAACGTTGACATCAATTAATTAATTCCAATTTGTTCCATAAACACCGTAATGCTGAGCATGAGCATGTGTTGTTGTCTTTTTTTATTTAATTTAAATAATGCTATGGATACAATTAAATATTTGCACACCGTATTGTAATGGTAGAATGTAAAGGGGCCAGTATAGTTTTAAGATCATACTTTGTAAACCTACATTCTGGCAAATAAATAAATTTTTATTTTAAGTTCGGTAATTATGTAAAACTGCTAAACGTCGTTCAGTTGTTTTAAATAACGGCACTGATGTTTTTTCACGATTTCAGGTTTGGTCCCATAGTTTAAGTTGTTCATAATGGTGAGTACAACGTGTATGAATTGACAGATCTTATATAGATAAACCACGAATGAATGATGAATCAGATGAATGATTATCTGATTCATGAATGATGATATTCTGTTACGGTCGCGAATGACTGCACACCGAGTCAGTGTCACACCGCTCACTGTGAACTGCTCGGCGCCAGGCGCCCGCACACCGAGTCTCAGTGTCACACCGCTCACTGTGAACTGCTCGGCGCCAGGCGCCCGCACACCGAGTCAGTGTCACACCGCTCACTGTGAACTGCTCGGCGCCAGGCGCCCGCACACCGAGTCTCAGTGTCACACCGCTCACTGTGAACTGCTCGGCGCCAGGCGCCCGCACACCGAGTCAGTGTCACACCGCTCACTGTGAACTGCTCGGCGCCAGGCGCCCGCACACCGAGTCTCAGTGTCACACCGCTCACTGTGAACTGCTCGGCGCCAGGCGCCCGCGCACCGAGTCAGTGTCACACCGCTCACTGTGAACTGGCTCGGCGCCAGGCGCCCGCGCACCGAGTCAGTGTCACACCGCTCACTGTAGGTACACATACAGTACACTATAAGTAGGTAGTAATCCTTGCGTATCTGTGTGATAAGTGCCCATGTACGTACCTATAAATATGTGTTTTTTTTTAATAATCTGCTAAAATAATTTTAATAGCAGCTATTTTATTTTAATCAATGTATTAATCAAGATAAAAAAATATATTGTGTTACTAATATTGTCAGGAGGAGCAAAAGTTGCTTAATTCCCGCGCACGAGCTGACTGTCCGAGCGACAGAGACTGGTTGTACGAACGTGGACACGCGCTGCGTCGATATGCAAATAGAGCCGACACTTGAGTAGTGATATTAGTTGCAAAGTGCGGCTGCGCAGCCGGATCCGAGCGGGCTCACTGCCGATGCCGGGCCGGCGCCGGCTGCGAGTTGCGACCAGATGCAGTGCGACACCGCAATGCGTGCCTGCACCGGTCGCATGGTCGCATCATCCAACAATCATTTTCGATGTCAACCTGGGCGTTTTCTAAGAACCTACATGTGGGTTCAATTTTTTTATCATACCTAAATAAAACAAATAAAAAAAAACGCATATAAATTCCTAGACTTTTAAGCGAACTATTTAAAGCACACTTTAAATCTGAATGAAGTTAAGGTACCTTCGTATCAAGTCATTGCTTTTCTCTCTCGGGTTCAGTAGGCTACCAAAGCGCTCTGTCATTAGATATTGTTGCAGAACTCCCCGGAAGTCTTGTTAAGGGTTGACTTGTTTAAAACTAAGCAGGCTACTAAACTTAATCCTCCGCCGCGGTCGCCGGCCGCCGGTCCGCCGCGGTTTGCCGGCCCGGGACAATAAGAGACGGTAATTAATAGTGTTGAACTCTAATGCGGTCCACTGCCACCCGACGACGCGCCCTTACGACGTTCGTAAAGGGATTTAACTATGTGTTACTATAGGTATTTCCATAAGCAGTAGTCATGAGCCAAAACAAAAGCACGTCGTCTCAGCGGCGCCGAGCACTTCACGTGGACGTGTCTGCGGGTGTCGGCCCGTGTCGGCCCGTGTCGGCCCGTGTCGGCCCGTGTCGGCCCGTGTCGGCTCGTCACTACACTCTTTCTAATCTTCCATGAATTTTGATAACGTTGACATCTGAATAAGCGGAAGTCCAGTCAAACGAGTAATTACCGCCTCAATTCACTTTTTAAACTCACGGAAATTATAAATGCAGACGTTTCGCCGTGCTTCGGAAAGCGTTCACCAAATGATGACAAACGAAAAATTATTCGAAGAAACTTCTCGGAAGGAAATATCAGAGGGGTGAGGGCTGCCGTGTGACAGCGTTAGCGTAAATAAGTGAAGCGGCAAATTGTCCATTTAAATTGTATGAAAAGCTGTGGACTCGGCCGGTTTCTGCGTAATGGCCGAAGACTCGCGGCGCACATATTTATATTCCGCCGCGCGCCCCTTGCGCCTACGCCACCTTGCAAGCGAGCAGCGTGGATGCGACATCGTTGGAATGGGTGCATTTGGCGGGCGGTGGAAGACAATCACATGATATTTTTTCCAAGCCTAAAGTGAGTATCATAAAGTTACCTACCTGACACTAAAGTGAGTATCATAAAGTTACCTACCTGACACTAAAGTGAGTATCATAAAGTTACCTACCTGACACTAAAGTGAGTATCATAAAGTTACCTACCTGACATTAAAGTGAGTATCATAAAGTTACCTACCTGACACTAAAGTGAGTATCATAAAGTTACCTACCTGACACTAAAGTGAGTATCATAAAGTTACCTACCTGACACTAAAGTGAGTATCATAAAGTTACCTACCTGACACTAAAGTGAGTATCATAAAGTTACCTACCTGACACTAAAGTGAGTATCATAAAGTTACCTACCTGACACTAAAGTGAGTATCATAAAGTTACCTACCTGACACTAAAGTGAGTATCATAAAGTTACCTACCTGATACTAAAGTGAGTACCATAAAGTTACCTACCTGATACTAAAGTGAGTACCATAAAGTTACCTACCTGATACTAAAGCGAGTATCATAAAGTTACCTACCTGATACTAAAGTGAGTACCATAAAGTTACCTACCTGATACTAAAGTGAGTATCATAAAGTTACCTACCTGATACTAAAGTGAGTATCATAAAGTTACCTACCTGATACTAAAGTGAGTACCATAAAGTTACCTACCTGATACTAAAGTGAGTATCATAAAGTTACCTACCTGACACTAAAGTGAGTATCATAAAGTTACCTACCTGACACTAAAGTGAGTATCATAAAGTTACCTACCTGACACTAAAGTGAGTATCATAAAGTTACCTACCTGACACTAAAGTGAGTATCATAAAGTTACCTACCTGACACTAAAGTGAGTATCATAAAGTTACCTACCTGACACTAAAGTGAGTATCATAAAGTTACCTACCTGACACTAAAGTGAGTATCATAAAGTTACCTACCTGATACTAAAGTGAGTACCATAAAGTTACCTACCTGATACTAAAGTGAGTACCATAAAGTTACCTACCTGATACTAAAGCGAGTATCATAAAGTTACCTACCTGATACTAAAGTGAGTACCATAAAGTTACCTACCTGATACTAAAGTGAGTATCATAAAGTTACCTACCTGATACTAAAGTGAGTATCATAAAGTTACCTACCTGATACTAAAGTGAGTACCATAAAGTTACCTACCTGATACTAAAGTGAGTATCATAAAGTTACCTACCTGATACTAAAGTGAGTATCATAAAGTTACCTACCTGATACTCTGACTCCTCACTTCTGTTTCCATTAGCTATATAGTGAGATGAAGAATGTCTGGTTTAAATTTTCCGCAGTAATTCCCGTCTGCTTGACAGAGACCGCCGTCAAGATAGTAAACTCTGCATTTAAATCGAATCATTGCACCCCCCTCCCCCCTCCTCTATGCCTCGGTATAAACAACGTCTTTGCAATCTACATTCATTTTGTTTGGAAACAACAGACGCCGTCCGCGCCGGTCCGGACCGGACCGGCGCGACTCACTCATACAAGCGACGATTGATATAAATGTACATATGTATTCTGACCTAAATAATCGGTGTCCATTCTATTTCCCGACGCGTACAGAACAGTACAATTTGAACATTTTGGGACTCATCAAAACATCCCTTGTTAGTGTATCATTTACATTTCGCCGCGTACTCTCCGCGACTTTACGAAACAAGTCATGTTTCAACAATTTAGCGCAAAGCCTCACGTTTTCGCGACGTAAGCTGTCGTTATCTGTCCGCCGCCGAGTGCGCCATTTTTTCAGCTGAACGTAGTCTGAGTTCCGCCGCCGCGCCGTCTGGAGAGATATGGAGTGATGCGGAGCGATGTGAAGCGATGCGGAGCTGTGCGGCGCGGTGCGGGTACCCTCCTAGCAGTCCTAACATTTGCATACATTTACATTATAATCCTTGTTCTTTGGCGGTACTCGCGCAGCATTTGACTCGAATATTATTTAGATTACACGAGGGAGGCGGTGCATTAGGACGGCGCGGGTCAAATAGTTTTATTGACTTTGAGAGTGGAGCTCGTTCATTTGTTTATGAAGAATGTTAGTACTCCGCGGGTTGTTTCTCGCACTTAGCTAAGTTAGTGCTTAGTGGAGGTGAACTAACGAATGAAGAATGTTAGTACTCCGCGGGTTGTTTCTCGCACTTAGCTAAGTTAGTGCTTAGTGGAGGTGAACTAACGAATGAAGAATGTTAGTACTCCGCGGGTTGTTTCTCGCACTTAGCTAAGTTAGTGCTTAGTGGAGGTGAACTAACGAATGATGAATGTTAGTACTCCGCGGGTTGTTTCTCGCACTTAGCTAAGTTAGTGCTTAGTGGAGGTGAACTAACGAATGATGAATGTTAGTACTCCGCGGGTTGTTTCTCGCACTTAGCTAAGTTAGTGCTTAGTGGAGGTGAACTAACGAATGATGAATGTTAGTACTCCGCGGGTTGTTTCTCGCACTTAGCTAAGTTAGTGCTTAGTGGAGGTGAACTAACGAATGAAGAATGTTAGTACTTCGCGGGTTGTTTCTCGCACTTAGCTAAGTTAGTGCTTAGTGGAGGTGAACTAACGAATGATGAATGTTAGTACTCCGCGGGTTGTTTCTCGCACTTAGCTAAGTTAGTGCTTAGTGGAGGTGAACTAACGAATGATGAATGTTAGTACTCCGCGGGTTGTTTCTCGCACTTAGCTAAGTTAGTGCTTAGTGGAGGTGAACTAACGAATGATGAATGTTAGTACTCCGCGGGTTGTTTCTCGCACTTAGCTAAGTTAGTGCTTAGTGGAGGTGAACTAACGAATGATGAATGTTAGTACTCCGCGGGTTGTTTCTCGCACTTAGCTAAGTTAGTGCTTAGTGGAGGTGAACTAACGAATGATGAATGTTAGTACTCCGCGGGTTGTTTCTCGCACTTAGCTAAGTTAGTGCTTAGTGGAGGTGAACTAACGAATGATGAATGTTAGTACTCCGCGGGTTGTTTCTCGCACTTAGCTAAGTTAGTGCTTAGTGGAGGTGAACTAACGAATGATGAACGAGCCGCTCACTGCTTGTGACAGTCGGTGCGACGCTGTTTGCGAACAAATAAATAAATACTCGTTTAATCATTTCCATCGAGGACCGTTCTCGAATAGAAATGTAATTAAATCTGTAACAGCATGAGTACAATCAAATGTAAATGGTTGTTTACAAATGTTAAAGTAGCGAGCAAATGTTTGTGATTCAAATAAATGATCCTATAATAAATATACTGAACGCGGCGCGTACTGTGGCGCTCTACCACGTCATATTATTATTCTATTAGTCTGTATTATAAAACTATTGTGCTGTGGAAGTATTATTGTATATATATATATATATATTAAAACCACCCAAATGTATTAACGAACTAAAAGGCCTTGATTACTATTAAATACTCTCTTACGAATAATATAACTATTCTTAAGAAACTGTAATGAAACCAAACTCAAGTAAAGTGATACCAGTAAAGTGACGCTCAGCCTCATCAACAAGTTGTGTTTAAGTAAGAGTCGGCGAAGCATTCTGGCTCGGTACCTAGTGCGCCGCACGTCCGGCCATTCAGCCCGGACGTCCGGCGCCGGAGCTCGGACACGCGCCGTCCGCTTCTCTCGAACTGAACAATGTCACGGTGAATAGGCAATACTCTGTACTATGGAACTATTATTCTTTTCAGCTTACTTATTTTATGGAGTACATAATAACACAACATAACATCACGCCTGCATTCCCCGAAGGGTAGGCAGAGGTGTAGCTATGATACACCCTCATTTCACCAGTTATAAACCAACACCTAAATGTTATTTAGTACTTCTATAACAGGGAATAAAGCTATAGATGTATTACAAAAGAACCACAGTCTGCAATCAACCAAAACCTGGTGAACAAATAACAATAGCCGCGTCCACTCCACCGTGCCACTAAGATCACATAAAAAGACATGGATAAAATATTAGACCTTTTTTTTTTTTTTTTTTTTTGTGGATGGGAAATCATCAAATGACTTCTCCCGCTCTGGGCGGAGCGGGAGGGCGTGACAGACTTTTACTGACTAAAACCCACCCGTGTTCCTTCTGTTGCCTGTGCCGGGGCCACGGTAACTCTTTCGAACATCCCGCAACCCTAGCTGGCATCGGCCCTAGCGGACCCCGTCAATAGTGCTGACATCTCTTTGAGGCGCGCGTGGAACACGACGCGCCGTCGACTCGGGTTTGGTCCTTACCGGACGGCGAGCTACCCATTGCTTGCGATCCGCAAGCCCGCGCCAACGGTGGCCGGGAATCAGCTGCCAATTCCCGACGCCCAGGGCGTCTCCTGCGGCGACTAGGGGCGTGAGGGTGCAAAGCTTGCCTCTCCCTCACGCGTCCCGCCTCCTCCTTCACGAGCATTACTGCTTCGCAGAAGGAAGCAATGGCTTCCCATGCACTCTCGCTCCGTACCATGGCCTGGACCAGGGCCGGACGCGAGAGATCACCGCCGCCGATCGCTTCCGTGAGAACACGGCGGTGCTCCGCCCAAGCCGGGCAGACCTTCACCGTATGCTCCACCGTGTCCTCCGGGCGATCCACACAGTGGTGACACCCAGGCGTTTCCTCCCGCCTTATCCGGAACAAAATATTAGACCTTGTCATTCAAATAGACCAATTTCCAAACATGCCAGCTGATAATTCGTACCTATCGCTTTATGATTAACATTCAAATGATGACGTAAAGTACTCGCACACGTAGCGCGTCGCTGCGACGTGTGCGAGCGCGATCCGCCGCCGAGCTCATGCATAGCAGATACCGGTATCATGGCGACTGACAAGCTGATTACAAAAGTACTCGCACACGTAGCGCGTTGCTGCGACGTGTGCGAGCGCGATCCGCCGCCGAGCTCATGCATAGCAGATACCGGTATCATGGCGACTGACAAGCTGATTACAAAAGTACTCGCACACGTAGCGCGTCGCTGCGACGTGTGCGAGCGCGATCCGCCGCCGAGCTCATGCATAGCAGATACCGGTATCATGGCGACTGACAAGCTGATTACAAAAGTACTCGCACACGTAGCGCGTCGCTGCGACGTGTGCGAGCGCGATCCGCCGCCGAGCTCATGCATAGCAGATACCGGTATCATGGCGACTGACAAGCTGATTACAAAAGTACTCGCACACGTAGCGCGTCGCTGCGACGTGTGCGAGCGCGATCCGCCGCCGAGCTCATGCATAGCAGATACCGGTATCATGGCGACTGACAAGCTGATTACAAAAGTACTCGCACACGTAGCGCGTCGCTGCGACGTGTGCGAGCGCGATCCGCCGCCGAGCTCATGCATAGCAGATACCGGTATCATGGCGACTGACAAGCTGATTACAAAAGTACTCGCACACGTAGCGCGTTGCTGCGACGTGTGCGAGCGCGATCCGCCGCCGAGCTCATGCATAGCAGATACCGGTATCATGGCGACTGACAAGCTGATTACAAAAGTACTCGCACACGTAGCGCGTCGCTGCGACGTGTGCGAGCGCGATCCGCCGCCGAGCTCATGCATAGCAGATACCGGTATCATGGCGACTGACAAGCTGATTACAAAAGTACTCGCACACGTAGCGCGTTGCTGCGACGTGTGCGAGCGCGATCCGCCGCCGAGCTCATGCATAGCAGATACCGGTATCATGGCGACTGACAAGCTGATTACAAAAGTACTCGCACACGTAGCGCGTCGCTGCGACGTGTGCGAGCGCGATCCGCCGCCGAGCTCATGCATAGCAGATACCGGTATCATGGCGACTGACAAGCTGATTACAAAAGTACTCGCACACGTAGCGCGTCGCTGCGACGTGTGCGAGCGCGATCCGCCGCCGAGCTCATGCATAGCAGATACCGGTATCATGGCGACTGACAAGCTGATTACAAAAGTACTCGCACACGTAGCGCGTTGCTGCGACGTGTGCGAGCGCGATCCGCCGCCGAGCTCATGCATAGCAGATACCGGTATCATGGCGACTGACAAGCTGATTACAAAAGTACTCGCACACGTAGCGCGTCGCTGCGACGTGTGCGAGCGCGATCCGCCGCCGAGCTCATGCATAGCAGATACCGGTATCATGGCGACTGACAAGCTGATTACAAAAGTACTCGCACACGTAGCGCGTTGCTGCGACGTGTGCGAGCGCGATCCGCCGCCGAGCTCATGCATAGCAGATACCGGTATCATGGCGACTGACAAGCTGATTACAAAAGTACTCGCACACGTAGCGCGTTGCTGCGACGTGTGCGAGCGCGATCCGCCGCCGAGCTCATGCATAGCAGATACCGGTATCATGGCGACTGACAAGCTGATTACAAAAGTACTCGCACACGTAGCGCGTCGCTGCGACGTGTGCGAGCGCGATCCGCCGCCGAGCTCATGCATAGCAGATACCGGTATCATGGCGACTGACAAGCTGATTACAAAAGTACTCGCACACGTAGCGCGTTGCTGCGACGTGTGCGAGCGCGATCCGCCGCCGAGCTCATGCATAGCAGATACCGGTATCATGGCGACTGACAAGCTGATTACAAAAGTACTCGCACACGTAGCGCGTCGCTGCGACGTGTGCGAGCGCGATCCGCCGCCGAGCTCATGCATAGCAGATACCGGTATCATGGCGACTGACAAGCTGATTACAAAAGTACTCGCACACGTAGCGCGTCGCTGCGACGTGTGCGAGCGCGATCCGCCGCCGAGCTCATGCATAGCAGATACCGGTATCATGGCGACTGACAAGCTGATTACAAAAGTACTCGCACACGTAGCGCGTCGCTGCGACGTGTGCGAGCGCGATCCGCCGCCGAGCTCATGCATAGCAGATACCGGTATCATGGCGACTGACAAGCTGATTACAAAAGTACTCGCACACGTAGCGCGTCGCTGCGACGTGTGCGAGCGCGATCCGCCGCCGAGCTCATGCATAGCAGATACCGGTATCATGGCGACTGACAAGCTGATTACAAAAGTACTCGCACACGTAGCGCGTCGCTGCGACGTGTGCGAGCGCGATCCGCCGCCGAGCTCATGCATAGCAGATACCGGTATCATGGCGACTGACAAGCTGATTACAAAAGTACTCGCACACGTAGCGCGTCGCTGCGACGTGTGCGAGCGCGATCCGCCGCCGAGCTCATGCATAGCAGATACCGGTATCATGGCGACTGACAAGCTGATTACAAAAGTACTCGCACACGTAGCGCGTCGCTGCGACGTGTGCGAGCGCGATCCGCCGCCGAGCTCATGCATAGCAGATACCGGTATCATGGCGACTGACAAGCTGATTACAAAAGTACTCGCACACGTAGCGCGTCGCTGCGACGTGTGCGAGCGCGATCCGCCGCCGAGCTCATGCATAGCAGATACCGGTATCATGGCGACTGACAAGCTGATTACAAAAGTACTCGCACACGTAGCGCGTCGCTGCGACGTGTGCGAGCGCGATCCGCCGCCGAGCTCATGCATAGCAGATACCGGTATCATGGCGACTGACAAGCTGATTACAAAAGTACTCGCACACGTAGCGCGTCGCTGCGACGTGTGCGAGCGCGATCCGCCGCCGAGCTCATGCATAGCAGATACCGGTATCATGGCGACTGACAAGCTGATTACAAAAGTACTCGCACACGTAGCGCGTCGCTGCGACGTGTGCGAGCGCGATCCGCCGCCGAGCTCATGCATAGCAGATACCGGTATCATGGCGACTGACAAGCTGATTACAAAAGTACTCGCACACGTAGCGCGTCGCTGCGACGTGTGCGAGCGCGATCCGCCGCCGAGCTCATGCATAGCAGATACCGGTATCATGGCGACTGACAAGCTGATTACAAAAGTACTCGCACACGTAGCGCGTCGCTGCGACGTGTGCGAGCGCGATCCGCCGCCGAGCTCATGCATAGCAGATACCGGTATCATGGCGACTGACAAGCTGATTACAAAAGTACTCGCACACGTAGCGCGTCGCTGCGACGTGTGCGAGCGCGATCCGCCGCCGAGCTCATGCATAGCAGATACCGGTATCATGGCGACTGACAAGCTGATTACAAAAGTACTCGCACACGTAGCGCGTCGCTGCGACGTGTGCGAGCGCGATCCGCCGCCGAGCTCATGCATAGCAGATACCGGTATCATGGCGACTGACAAGCTGATTACAAAAGTACTCGCACACGTAGCGCGTTGCTGCGACGTGTGCGAGCGCGATCCGCCGCCGAGCTCATGCATAGCAGATACCGGTATCATGGCGACTGACAAGCTGATTACAAAAGTACTCGCACACGTAGCGCGTCGCTGCGACGTGTGCGAGCGCGATCCGCCGCCGAGCTCATGCATAGCAGATACCGGTATCATGGCGACTGACAAGCTGATTACAAAAGTACTCGCACACGTAGCGCGTCGCTGCGACGTGTGCGAGCGCGATCCGCCGCCGAGCTCATGCATAGCAGATACCGGTATCATGGCGACTGACAAGCTGATTACAAAAGTACTCGCACACGTAGCGCGTCGCTGCGACGTGTGCGAGCGCGATCCGCCGCCGAGCTCATGCATAGCAGATACCGGTATCATGGCGACTGACAAGCTGATTACAAAAGTACTCGCACACGTAGCGCGTCGCTGCGACGTGTGCGAGCGCGATCCGCCGCCGAGCTCATGCATAGCAGATACCGGTATCATGGCGACTGACAAGCTGATTACAAAAGTACTCGCACACGTAGCGCGTTGCTGCGACGTGTGCGAGCGCGATCCGCCGCCGAGCTCATGCATAGCAGATACCGGTATCATGGCGACTGACAAGCTGATTACAAAAGTACTCGCACACGTAGCGCGTCGCTGCGACGTGTGCGAGCGCGATCCGCCGCCGAGCTCATGCATAGCAGATACCGGTATCATGGCGACTGACAAGCTGATTACAAAAGTACTCGCACACGTAGCGCGTCGCTGCGACGTGTGCGAGCGCGATCCGCCGCCGAGCTCATGCATAGCAGATACCGGTATCATGGCGACTGACAAGCTGATTACAAAAGATAGGCAGACAGTAGACCAAAAACAAACAACGTGCTGAATTACTTGCTACGGTGTAGGTGGACTACGCCGTAGGTGGACTACGGCGTAGGCGGACTACGGCGTAGGCGGACTACGGCGTAGGCGGGCTACGGCGTAGGCGGACTACGGCGTACGCAGATTATACTTACATAACCGATTGAATCTTCGATCATCGGCTCTGTGTAATGATTTGTTGACACCGCTGCTGGACACTTTCTCTTATAAAGTGCTAGCTGGTGTACGCGACTTTGTTAGCAAACGAACTTCAAGCCTGGTGCTATCCGCACAAAGACACGCACATGTTGTGTTTGCAGTGAGTGGAACTTCTGTCCTTATTCTGTACTAATAATGTTAGCTCGAATAGGAGATGCATTGCGGTGAGGTGCGGGTGCAGGGGGAGGTGTGACGCGTTTAATCCATCAGTTGAGAGCGCCACTGTCACGAGTGGCGTGACACGGTGGTGCGCGTGACGTCAGCGTGACTAGCTTCCTATCACGAGTGCTAAGTCGCCCGTGACACCGGACCACGGGGTGTAGACCGACAGGTGCTGCTCATCGGTTAGGGAATGATTAATGTAGAGCTATTCGTCCCAACTTTGTGAAAAAAATAAATATTTTGTGAAGTATGACTACATGTATGAACGTAGTCGGACCAACGACCGCAGCGCCATCTGCTGAAATGGTACAAACATACAAAAATAAAAATGTCTAATGACTTTAAACATTTTTATTTTTGGCGTATGTCGTCACATTAGATAACTCTTTGCTATCCGTACCATCGGCTTCCACTATTTATCTAAAGACGTCACCATTATTGCGTCTACCTGCATTATATACCTAATGATAAGTTCTCATTTCTGGACCCCTTTAATACCACACGAAACAGACTTAAAAAGGAGTTTATCCAAATCCTCCACCAAACGCCGGATACTCAACTTACTAAGTATTGCCAGTTTAGTCATACATACACACATACATACACACATTTACTGGACCTACCGCGCACAGACGCACGCACACATTGGCGTTATAAAAACACGTTATATAAAACAAATAAATAAATAACTACAACTACTACTAAAACAACTTTTTACAAAAACAAACAACCGACTGCCAACAAACAGTACAAAGTGATAAATACCTCACTTTAATTTCGGAAGTCGGTGTCTTTGGATCCGTATTGTAGTTGTTTGTAGTTGTTTGTAGTTGTTTGTAGTTGTTCGCCACCGACTTTTGAAATTAAACTTATGTATCACTTTGTACTGTTTTTTTGGAAGTCGGTTGTTGTTTTTTTTTGTAAAAAGTTTTTTTATTTTTCACTTTTTAGTTATGGTACCTTCCCCACACCAAATCGTATACTTGCTATGTAAACAACAATGACAGGAAGGTATTATAAGATCATCAAGATACACAAAGTGGATTAATAATAATAATAATAACCCCATCGCCGTATCTCTACGTTGACGTCGTGATGGGGCTTGCGCGCTCCGAACTCTAGGTCTGTGCCGGTGGAGGTTTCTTTGCCGGAACAGGTCTAGGATGAGGAGCCAGACCAAGAGAGATACAGAAACCCGCAGGGCAGCATGTGGCGAGCTGTTGGGCAGTAGCGACCCCACGTACCCACCCTATCTCCCGGGAGAAGTCATGTTCCTCATCTCTGGCTTGCCTTTATTGGCCGGCTGGAGTGAACACTGACGAGAACTGACCTCCCACCTCATTCTTGCCTTTATTGGCTGGCTTGAGTAGAGATTCGCAAGAGCAAACGTGCTCGGAGGAAGGAAGTAGTCCAGTAAGATGCTGGTAGGGATCTTGACCGTACTTCCGGGATTGTCCTGATAGCCGTGGAATACCTCTCCACTCCTCTTAAGCACCTCAAGACATGTTGCCCCCTTGTCGCTACGACACTATGTGCTAGCGACCGTTTCTGGGGGCCCATTGTTGAGTGTGCAAGTCACCCCCTGCCATTTTATCCGTGTATTGTATTTATCAAACATTGGTCAGGCAGGGGCCATAGTCCTTTCATAGTTTTAGATAACCAGTCCACTTTAGCCATCCAAACCCATAGCCCAATATTTTTTTTGTCTCCATATCCTGCAATAGTCCTACACCAACCGGGAGTTGTCCTTGGGTGCACTTGCATAGTACGCACAAGGATAATCGTCGGTTGGTGCCTCATTTCCATTGAAAGCGTCTAACGGGCCTCTGCGAGTTGGCTTCGGCCCCTCATATGCCTTTCAAAGGTCTGGGACCCTAGGGTCCCGAGAAATATCAAAAAAAAATATAATAATAATAAATAGACCGATCACTTGTCTACCAACGGTCTATAAAGTTTTTACATCCATTTTGAGAGCTAAAATTAACAAACATATAGACACTAACTCCATCATGTCTGCCTCTCAAAATGGATTTAGGAATGGATCCCGCGGTACTAAGGAGCTGCTCCTCATCGACATGGCCATTAGCCAACAGGTTCGTCGATCCCGCAAGGATCTGTCGACATGTTGGATAGATTATAAGAAGGCCACTCAGTGCCACATACATGGCTCATGAGGGTGCTGGAGTTGTACAAGATTGATGCAACTCTACGCACCTTCCTTGAGTCGTGTATGGGGCAATGGAGGACGGTCCTCCGCTATCCAGGATGTCGACATATCCAGAGGAATAGCGAACCGATAAGGATCGAGCGAGGTATTTTTCAGGGTGATAGTTTGAGTCCACTTTGGTTCTGCCTAGCCTTGAATCCTCTAAATACACTGCTGGAGAATTCAGGTCTAGGTTACCGATTGAAGAGAGGTGGTCAGGTCATATCTCACCTCCTTTACATGGATGACTTGAAACTTTTTGCCCCCAACAATTTGCAACTGATGGAGCTACTAAAGGTAACCGAAACTTTCAGTAGCGCCATCAGGATGGAATTTGGTGTGGACAAATGTGCGGTCATGCATGTTAAGCGAGGCAGGATTATGGAATCCGTGGGAACGCAACTCTCGGATTCCATATACCTAAGATCCCTCTCCTCAATCGAAACTTACAAGTATTTGGGTATGTCTGAAGCGTTAGGCATCAACGCTACTGATATGAAACAATCGCTGAGGGAGCGCTTCTTTGGCCGCCTGAATAAAGTATTAAATAGTCTTTTATCAGGCGGAAATAAGACGCGAGCCTTCAACGGTTGGGTCATGCCGGTTTTGATGTACTCTTTCGGCATACTCAAATGGACTCAGACGGAACTAGACGCCCTGGATAGGAGGGTCCGTACACTGCTGACCGCAAACCGGATGCATCACCCAAGGTCATCGGTGATGAGACTGTATATCCCGCGGAAGTGCGGAGGTCGAGGTTTCTTAAATGCTAAGACCCTGCACAATCGTGAGGTATGCAGTCTCAGGGAATACTTCCTAGAAGCCGACGTGGGGATGCACCGAGATATGGTCTCAGTGGACAAGGGCCTCACCCCGCTCTCCTTGGCTAACGAGAACTGGCGCCAACCTATAGTATTAGATACTAATAACCGCAGGGAGGTATGGCAGAGTAAAGAGCTTCACGGGCGCTTTTACTGGGTCCTACATGGGCCCGATGTAGACCTCTTAGCGTCCGTACCCTGGTTGCGATTCGGAGACCTCTTTGGGGAAACCGAAGGTTTTGTCTTTGCGATTATGGACGAAGTTATGATGACGAACAACTACCGGAAATATATTGTGAAGGACGGCACGGTTGACATCTGTCGGGCATGCCACCGTCCCGGGGAATCAATCTGACACATTATTTCTGGCTGTTCTCGTCTGGCTAACGGAGACTACTTGCATAGGCATAACCTTGTAGCCAGGATTATCCATTAGCAACTTGCTCTGAAATACAGCCTTGCGGAATCGGAAGTACCGTACTATAGGTATGTGCCCGACCCAGTTCTCGAAAATGACAATATTACGTTGTATTGGGATCGATCTATCATCACTGACAGGACTATTGTTGCCAATAAGCCAGACATAGTGGTGATAGATCGAATAGAGCGTCGCACAATGATTATTGATATAGCGGTTCCGTATGACGAGAACCTCGTGAAAGCTGAAAAAGATAAGCAGATTAAGTATCTTGACCTGGCTCGCGAGGTTGTCGACATGTGGGATGTGGATACAGCAGTCATTGTGCCGATAGTCGTATCAGCCAATGGCTTAATAGCCAAGAGTCCAACATCTGAGGAGGCTCTCGTTAGGCAGCTGGATCAAGGGCTTGATCCAGAAAGCGGTACTTCTCGATACGGCACGTATCGTCAGGAGATTCCTCTCTCAGGAGCCCTGACCACCGGTAGCTTGGATCCTATTCCCGATACCGGTGGGCTACTATTTTTTATATTTTTAAATGTTTTTTTTTTTAATGTTTTTATAAAAATATTTAAAAATGTAAGATATATGTATAAAAATGGAATAAAGGAAATAATAATAATATTAAAACTTTATTATCAGACACAATTAGTCCATACATTACAAAAAAATAAAACACCACAAACAACAAAATATACATCAAATGAAATACACATGCACATTATATAAAAAAAAAAAAAATACAAATACATACACAATTATTTAATGTATTGGAATGACGCTCTGTGAGTCGTCATCCAATGCCACATTATGGGGCTGTCCATCCTGCTGGTCACAATAGCCAACAGATTGAATACGTATTATCGAAGCTAACTCAATAACTACCCAAGCAAAGGGAATAAAATGTATATGTAACCATATACATTTTATATTATAATAGAAACAGTCCAAAGTAATCGACGAGTCAGAAAATATAACAATAGGTAACACAAGAACTTCCAAGATAAAGTGAGACTATGCAAAACATTGACGAATCAATGACGTTGAGACAAAAAATGGAGGACAAAATATATTTTTTTCAATATCATGGGATAGACTTCGAGCTTTTTAACCAAATAATTTCGTATAATATCAAAATATTCATATTAAATATCAAAATAAAGCAAAAAACATATGTGATCAGATTTTGATTTTATACCTTTGTTTAAATATTTAATAATACAGTAATTATACATTTATCTCTTTTTTAAATTTAATGTTTGTAAAAGTAACGATTTTTCAGTAAATTGATTTTATTCGCTCAAAAAACGGGTTTCAACGGTCACAACACTACGGCAACTAACTCAAAGACATTGTAATAACGTCCTGTCGGAATATTAATCAACAATTAATTCGTGTTTTTGAGTGCATTTTTTCAATATAAAGTTAAACTTGATGCTTACGAATGAGACTCGTTGTTATAGTGTATGGGTAACATAGTAATTAATTAGGATTATGAATTAGATTTTTCAATTTCTTATGTAGACGTTCATACAAAGTTATCGCGGCATGTAATATGAGAAACGTCAAATCGGACTTCCTAGACTGTTATAGGTGTAGGCAAACAATGCTGCCGGTACATTCGGTTCTCGCCACTATTGAATCCTTCATAAAAGAATGGACAGTTTGAGCACCATCCTAATGGGCCACTTTAATTCCAAACGCCAAACGCCATGCGCCATGCGCCGGGACTAATCCCAAGAGTTACGAAACTATGTATTATGTTCGGCATCTTAGACTGGAAAAGTTTATAGCCTCCACTGCTGGACATAGGCCTCCCCCAAGCACCGCTACTTCAACTGGTTCTGTGCTTCTCGCATCCAGCGGATTCCTGCGGCCTTCACCAGGTCATCGGCCCACCTTGTAGGTCTTCCGACGGTACGTCTTCCAGTACGCGGTCGCCACTCTAGACGCTGTCGGCCCCATCGGCCCCATCGGCCATCTGTTCTGCGAGCAATGTGCCCCGCCCACTGACACTTAAGTTTGGCAATTCTTCGTACACTGTTACCTTGGTTCTCCCGCGGATCTCTTCATTTCTGATTCGATCACGTAGGGAAACTCCAAGCAAAGCCCTCTCCATTGCCTTTTGGGTGACATTTAGCCTTCTAGTGAAACCCACTGTGAGCGACCACGTTTTTGTTCCATAGGTTGTTACTGGCAACACGCACAGGTCAAAGACTTTCATCTTGAGACGCTGTGGTTTATGAGACGAGAAGATAGTACGTAGCTTCCCGAATGCTGCCCAGCCAAGTCAGATTCCACGATGGACCTCTTACTCGAAGTTGGACCTACCTAACTGGATAATTTGTCCTAGGTAAACAATCGTCCACAACTTCAAGTGTAGAGTATCCGATCCTCATGACGGTGGGTGTCACATGGGCGTTGGACATGTCCTTCGTTTTGTTCATGTTCATTTTAAGACCCACTCTTTCGGAAGCTCTGCTGAGCTCATAGAGCGTTGTACTGAGGTCATCCATAGTATCAGCCATGACAACTGTATCGTCGGCAAACCGAAGGTGAGTGATGTACTCGCCATTGATGTTGATGCCAACCCCTTTCCAGTCCAGAACCTTGAAGACATCCTCCAGTACAGCGAGGAACATTTTCGGAGAGATAACGTCTCCCTCTCTCGCCCCTCGCTGCAGAAGGATAGGTTTCCAGGTCTGGTCCTGGAGTCCAGGACCAGAGGACTCCAGGCCTTCAGCACCTCGATGTACCGATAGTCAATCTGGCACCGTTGGAGAGACCGCAGTACAGCCCAAGTCTCGATCGAATCGAAGGCTGTCTCGTCGTCCACAAACGCTAAGCAGAGAGGCAGGTCAAACTCTTCAGTCTTCTCTATAACATGCCGCAGCGTATGAATGTGGTCTACGGTACTAAAGCCTTTACGGAAATGAAATACAATAGTTAGCCCTAATATATAGACCGCATTCATACGCTGCGGCATGTCATACGCTACACGTTACGCTATCGCGTAAATGATGATTTTAGAAAAGCAAGAAGATATTATGACATTTATTTTTCAAAAGTACGCATGATTTAACTCTTTATGCAATAATTTTATTTATTATACGTAAAACCTTACGTGTTTTACGATATATACAAAAACCGGAGATCTATAAGTAAATAACAAATAAAAACTAATCAATAAAATACCTCTTCCATAATATTTCACAAATATCGCTTACAATGTTCGTCCATAACAGGCTCGACATGTCTCGACGAAAGCTTAGATCAAAAACATTCGCGAGTTCTAAGGCGTCGCTCACGTAGTCGTAGGACAGCCATAGCGCGCTGTGTCGCACGTACGTGCGGTATGCGAGGCGCGCCGGGCACGCGTCATCGGACCGCGGCGGTTTGCCGACACACTAACAAGATCATATAGTACAATACGATGCTAGTTAATTATACCTACTGATGTCTACTACAGACTAGTTCCGTATAGTACTTAGGTCATTGGTTGCATTCCGTTCTGTTACGTATAGTAAACAAAGTAATAAGGCAAGGGATATATAACGTATCTCTGCCCCTTCTGGGGAGACGTGCGACAGTTGCGGTACTGCTGCAGATACAAGAGATACTTAACGTACCTCTGCCCCTTCTGGGGAGACGTGCGACAGTTGCGGTACTGCTGCAGATACAAGAGATACTTAACGTACCTCTGCCCCTTCTGGGGAGACGTGCGACAGTTGCGGTACTGCTGCAGATACAAGAGATACTTAACGTATCTCTGCCCCTTCTGGGGAGACGTGCGACAGTTGCGGTACTGCTGCAGATACAAGAGATACTTAACTTATCTCTGCCCCTTCTGGGGAGACGTGCGACAGTTGCGGTACTGCTGCAGATACAAGAGATACTTAACGTATCTCTGCCCCTTCTGGGGAGACGTGCGACAGTTGCGGTACTGCTGCAGATACAAGAGATACTTAACGTATCTCTGCCCCTTCTGGGGAGACGTGCGACAGTTGCGGTACTGCTGCAGATACAAGAGATACTTAACGTACCTCTGCCCCTTCTGGAGAGACTTGCGACAGTTGCGGTACTGCTGCAGATACAAGAGATACTTAACTTATCTCTGCCCCTTCTGGGGAGACGTGCGACAGTTGCGGTACTGCTGCAGATACAAGAGATACTTAACGTATCTCTGCCCCTTCTGGGGAGACGTGCGACAGTTGCGGTACTGCTGCAGATACAAGAGATACTTAACGTATCTCTGCCCCTTCTGGGGAGACGTGCGACAGTTGCGGTACTGCTGCAGATACAAGGAATACTTAACGTATCTCTGCCCCTTCTGGGGAGACTTGCGACAGTTGCGGTACTGCTGCAGATACAAGAGATACTTAACGTATCTCTGCCCCTTCTGGGGAGACGTGCGAAAGTTGCGGTACTGCTGCAGATACAAGAGATACTTAACGTACCTCTGCCCCTTCTGGGGAGACGTGCGACAGTTGCGGTACTGCTGCAGATACAAGAGATACTTAACGTACCTCTGCCCCTTCTGGGGACACGTGCGACAGTTGCGGTACTGCTGCAGATACAAGAGATACTTAACTTATCTCTGCCCCTTCTGGGGAGACGTGCGACAGTTGCGGTACTGCTGCAGATACAAGAGATACTTAACGTACCTCTGCCCCTTCTGGGGAGACGTGCGACAGTTGCGGTACTGCTGCAGATACAAGAGATACTTAACGTATCTCTGCCCCTTCTGGGGAGACGTGCGACAGTTGCGGTACTGCTGCAGATACAAGAGATACTTAACTTATCTCTGCCCCTTCTGGGGAGACGTGCGACAGTTGCGGTACTGCTGCAGATACAAGAGATACTTAACGTATCTCTGCCCCTTCTGGGGAGACGTGCGACAGTTGCGGTACTGCTGCAGATACAAGAGATACTTAACGTATCTCTGCCCCTTCTGGGGAGACGTGCGACAGTTGCGGTACTGCTGCAGATACAAGAGATACTTAACGTACCTCTGCCCCTTCTGGAGAGACTTGCGACAGTTGCGGTACTGCTGCAGATACAAGAGATACTTAACTTATCTCTGCCCCTTCTGGGGAGACGTGCGACAGTTGCGGTACTGCTGCAGATACAAGAGATACTTAACGTATCTCTGCCCCTTCTGGGGAGACGTGCGACAGTTGCGGTACTGCTGCAGATACAAGAGATACTTAACGTATCTCTGCCCCTTCTGGGGAGACGTGCGACAGTTGCGGTACTGCTGCAGATACAAGAGATACTTAACGTATCTCTGCCCCTTCTGGGGAGACTTGCGACAGTTGCGGTACTGCTGCAGATACAAGAGATACTTAACGTATCTCTGCCCCTTCTGGGGAGACGTGCGAAAGTTGCGGTACTGCTGCAGATACAAGAGATACTTAACGTATCTCTGCCCCTTCTGGGGAGACGTGCGACAGTTGCGGTACTGCTGCAGATACAAGAGATACTTAACGTATCTCTGCCCCTTCTGGGGAGACGTGCGACAGTTGCGGTACTGCTGCAGATACAAGAGATACTTAACGTATCTCTGCCCCTTCTGGGGAGACGTGCGACAGTTGCGGTACTGCTGCAGATACAAGAGATACTTAACGTACCTCTGCCCCTTCTGGGGAGACGTGCGACAGTTGCGGTACTGCTGCAGATACACGAGATACTTAACGTACCTCTGCCCCTTCTGGGGAGACGTGCGACAGTTGCGGTACTGCTGCAGATACAAGAGATACTTAACGTACCTCTGCCCCTTCTGGGGAGACGTGCGACAGTTGCGGTACTGCTGCAGATACAAGAGATACTTAACGTACCTCTGCCCCTTCTGGGGAGACGTGCGACAGTTGCGGTACTGCTGCAGATACAAGAGATACTTAACGTACCTCTGCCCCTTCTGGGGAGACGTGCGACAGTTGCGGTACTGCTGCAGATACAAGAGATACTTAACGTACCTCTGCCCCTTCTGGGGAGACGTGCGACAGTTGCGGTACTGCTGCAGATACAAGAGATACTTAACGTATCTCTGCCCCTTCTGGGGAGACGTGCGACAGTTGCGGTACTGCTGCAGATACAAGAGATACTTAACTTATCTCTGCCCTTCTGGGGACACGTGCGACAGTTGCGGTACTGCTGCAGATACAAGAGATACTTAACGTACCTCTGCCCCTTCTGGGGAGACGTGCGACAGTTGCGGTACTGCTGCAGATACAAGAGATACTTAACGTACCTCTGCCCCTTCTGGGGAGACGTGCGACAGTTGCGGTACTGCTGCAGATACAAGAGATACTTAACGTACCTCTGCCCCTTCTGGGGAGACGTGCGACAGTTGCGGTACTGCTGCAGATACAAGAGATACTTAACGTACCTCTGCCCCTTCTGGGGAGACGTGCGACAGTTGCGGTACTGCTGCAGATACAAGAGATACTTAACTTATCTCTGCCCCTTCTGGGGAGACGTGCGACAGTTGCGGTACTGCTGCAGATACAAGAGATACTTAACGTACCTCTGCCCCTTCTGGGGAGACGTGCGACAGTTGCGGTACTGCTGCAGATACAAGAGATACTTAACGTACCTCTGCCCCTTCTGGGGAGACGTGCGACAGTTGCGGTACTGCTGCAGATACAAGAGATACTTAACGTACCTCTGCCCCTTCTGGGGAGACGTGCGACAGTTGCGGTACTGCTGCAGATACAAGAGATACTTAACGTACCTCTGCCCCTTCTGGGGAGACGTGCGACAGTTGCGGTACTGCTGCAGATACAAGAGATACTTAACGTACCTCTGCCCCTTCTGGGGAGACGTGCGACAGTTGCGGTACTGCTGCAGATACAAGAGATACTTAACTTATCTCTGCCCCTTCTGGGGAGACGTGCGACAGTTGCGGTACTGCTGCAGATACAAGAGATACTTAACGTATCTCTGCCCCTTCTGGGGAGACGTGCGACAGTTGCGGTACTGCTGCAGATACAAGAGATACTTAACTTATCTCTGCCCCTTCTGGGGAGACGTGCGACAGTTGCGGTACTGCTGCAGATACAAGAGATACTTAACGTATCTCTGCCCCTTCTGGGGAGACGTGCGACAGTTGCGGTACTGTTGCAGATACAAAACGGGAGCTGATTGATATAACAGTAGTATAAACCCAGATATCAGTTAGATTTAATCCGCCTATCTCCATTCCTTTTTCCTCTTCTAACTACAGGCAAAACTCATACATAGTGGGAGAGAGTAAGGACTTTATTATTCTTTGTAAAAAGTTCTCATTTAACCCATTTACCACCAAAACCTATTCTGCACGCACTCGGTTGAACATTGACTTTTTTTAAAAAGTGTATCGTGCTTATTGTACCTTATATACGTACAAATATATATGTAAACATACATCACAAAAGTCTAAGCAACGCGCATTATTACAGAAACTGCATATTTTATTAATTGATACTTTCAAATTCAAACAAACAATTTTATTGTGGATCATAGGTTCATAAGATGTTGTGCTAAATACAGGTAAGTCTGCTATGTCCCGCCATTAAGGCATACAAAATTCATGACACAAGTTCGGTAAATATGAAGTTAAAATATAATACATCTAATTGTCATGGAATACATTATAATTAAATACTTTATTTTTTTCTTACCAAAGTAGATTGGTATACCATCTTCTTGTTCTCGGAAACATATACTTGCTGAATTTAAAAAATAGAAACTTTTCGATTGTGTTTTGTTTTCATTAAAATAAAAGCTAATTATTTTTTCCCGATTTCATGTGTTTTCGTTGCTTGATTTTGGTATTCATCTCACTTGGCAGAAGGGGTGACTAGAATCAATTTTGTCGTTCAAAAGTGCCTTAGTGCCTATTTGAAATAAATGATTTGATTTGATTTTTATCATTTTGAGATATACAGTTTTTGAAAAAATTTAGTGGTGAGTCATTTTTTATGCCATGGAGCAACGCCATTTGACTGCTGATGAAATGCAGAGAGCTGTAGGAATGATGCTACAAGCGGGAAGAAATCAGTCCCAGTTATCTCGGCATTTTGGTGCCAATAGGAGCGTGATTTGTCGTCTTTGGCAGCGTTACGTTAATACAGGGGATCCTGCTGAGCAGCACCCAGGACGTGGAAGGAGTACATCTGCTCGACAGGACCGATACATACAACTGACTGCAAGACGTCAGCCGATGTTACCGCCCGGGAGAGAGGTTTAAAGTTACAATTCTCAAGCGGTGTTGTTGTTAGCCACCAAACCGTGAGAAATAGGCTGCATGAATACGGCCTACGAGCGCGACGCCCAACTAGGTGCCCACCTATACGCCATGAGAATCGCGTCTGTCGAAACGAATGGTGTAGTGAATACTTGACGTGGATCCAGGAGCAATGGGTTAAATTTTATTTTGCGTTGAGTCCCAGTTTGGATTAAGGCCTGATACGAAAAGGGTAAGATTGTATCGTCGTCCTGGAAATGCTGAACGGCTGAGATGCGTCCAGGAAGTGCACCCTTATAGTGGCCCCACAGTGATGGCATGGGCGAGTAATATGAAGAACAGACGAACTGAGCTCATTTTTGTAGATGGCAATACGAACGCTGAAAATTACGTTGAAGATGTCCTCGGGCCTTATGTTCACCCATTTGCACAAAGTCTTGGCTCAGATTTCACGCCGGGGCATGACAATGCGTGTTCGCTCACAGCTCGGAGGACCAGAGAGTACTTGGCTATGGAAAACACCCAAGTATTGCCGTGGCCTGCACAATCGCCAGACTTCAATCCCATCGAGCCCGCATGGGACAAGCTCCAGAGATGTGTTCTAGAGAACCTGGACGGAGTGTCGACAACCCAACAACTGAAAGACTTGTTAAAATTCCATTGGGAGCGATTGCCGCAGGATCAGATAAAAAATCTCATAAATTCAATGAAAAATCGTTGTCGACAAGTTTTAAACAACAGAGGCGGTCACACTTTGTGTTGAATTACCAAATAATTAAAAAAATGTCGTTACTTAATTTTGTAAAGTTTAATTTCGTTTTAACTTTATTTTACACTACGTATGTTACGGTTCACATATTTTTAATTATTATTGTAATTAAATTTAGTTTTATGTGCGTTAAGGGTTAACAGGTTGTCGTTCAGCCAGGATATTACGGTAGAGGGCCTTTTCAGTTTCCTTGTAGGCTAACTGTCAGTCTTTGGCATGCACAATCAATGTCGTGTCATCTGCATATGTAATCATTCTGCAGTTATTTAATTCCCAACCTTTCGAAGTGGTTCCGCCGGCGGCCTCGACGGCCTGACTCCACAACATCTAAAGGATCTACTGAGTTCAGGCGCCGGGGAAGCTGGTGAGTCGCTTTTGAAGGAGCTTGCGGCCCTGATTAACCTCATGCTCACCGGCGGTGTGAACGAGGCCGTCGTGGATGTCTTGTACGGGGCCAACTTATGCGCCCTGCGCAAGAAGGATGGCGGCATTCGTCCCATCGCCGTTGGGTGCACCTACAGGCGTACGGCAGCCAAAATATGCTGTAAGCTTTACAGCGAAACGCTTACAGCTAAGTTTCAGCCCCTGCAGCTTGGTTTTGGCTCGAAAGGGGGCTGTGAGGCTGCCGTACATGCCCTTTCCACCTTTTTAAACTTCAACAAAGGTGAGGTCATCCTCAAGGTTGACGTGAAGAACGCCTTTAACTCTGTAAACAGGGACACTTTGTTGGCTGAAGTCAAAAAGGAACTACCCGAAATTTATGGTTTTATGTGGCAATGTTACAGGTACCCTTCCAAATTATTATACAAGGACAATGTTTTGGAATCTGCAGTAGGATGCCAACAAGGTGACCCTCTCGGGCCAGTCATTTTCAGCTTGGCTATTCATCCAATTATCCAGAAACTAAATTCAAAATTTAACGTGTGGTATTTAGACGATGGAACTCTAGGAGGTGATGCAGACACCGTTTTGAAAGACCTACAACTTCTCAAACAGGAATTTAAATCTATTGGCTTGGACCTTAACCCCTCAAAATGTGAAATCTATCTTCCTGACATTACTGACAGACAATTGACCCTAGATAAATTTAATGCAATAGCCCCACAAATAAAAATTTTAGAAAAAAGTTCACTGCACCTCCTAGGTTCCCCAATTTTAGAAGACAGCTTTTCTCCTTTTATCGACGAAAAAATCAAAAACTTCAACGACATTTCGGACAGACTCTCCAAAATTAATTTACATTCGGCATTCACCTTGATAAGATACTGTTGTTTTGGCCCAAATTTTATATATTTTCTACGTTCTTCCCCTTTATGGAAGCAGCCACATCTGTTGGACAAAATTGACCAAATTATTCGCAACACGCTAACATCTATTTTAAATGTGGCCTTGGACGACCGAGCGTGGCTTCAAGCCACACTACCCATCCGTTTTGGCGGCCTCGGCGTCCGCAAAATTACCAGTATTAGCTTACCGGCGTTCCTGTCCTCTGTCCACAGCACTGAAAAGTTGACGGGGAAAATTTTAGCTCCCTCCCTGGTCGACTCTGAAGTGCCATGCTTGAGTGATGCGGTGAACGCCTGGATAGCAACTTGCCCGGATACAGATCGGCCCGTGAACCCATCTTCCCAGAGACAGTGGGATGAGCCGCTCTGCAGGTTGGTACGGAATAATCTTATCAATACGTCCACCAATACTGCTGAGCGTGCCCGCCTGCTGGCTGTGAGTGAATGGGAGTCGGGCCTCTGGCTTCAAGCACTACCGTCACCCAACATAGGCACTTTGTTGGGTGACTCCACCTTCCGGCTCGCTACCTGTCTGCGTCTGGGCGCTCCTTGCGGGGCTCCACATCGCTGCCAGTGCGGTGAAGCCGTTGACTGCCTCGGACATCATGGCCTGTCTTGTAGTAAGAGCGCAGGCCGGATAGCACGGCACGCCAGCATTAATGACATTATCCGTCGTGCTCTTGTCACCGCCGGGGTGCCAGCTGTTTTAGAACCCAACGGCTTGGCACGCGACGATGGCAAGAGACCAGACGGAATGACCATAATGCCTTGGAAGTTAGGCAGGCCTTTGGTGTGGGATGCAACATGTGTCGACACCCTTGCGCCATCCCATCTTCCTAGTACGGCGGGCTGTGCTGGGGCGGCTGCTGCAGGTGCGGAAAACCTCAAACGGCGAAAATATTCCGATCTTTTTGGGAGTTATATGTTCGAGCCGTTTGGGGTTGAAACACTAGGGCCATGGGGTCCGAGTGCCCACTTGGTTTTCCGAGACATCTCCAAGCGGTTGGTCGACTCTTCACGTGACCAAAGGGCTGGCCTATTCTTTGGCCAAAGAATCAGCATCGCCATACAACGTGGCAATGCTGCCAGCCTTTTGGGCACTTTTCCTGTTGACAGCGATGCGGACGAATTTTTTGATGCCCTATAATTATATAAATATATATATTTTTTTACATTTGTACATATTATAATTATTATTTTAAGTCTGTTAGCTTATATATTATGTAAATATTATGTATTGGTTTAATTGAAATAATAAAATTTCTATTCCCAACTTAATTTTAAAACCCAAAGTTTTTGTATTAAGATTTTATACTGTCTAGTACACGCACTTAGTATTAAATGAACAACTGAAAGAAGGATTTTGATGCATTAGCCACAAATGCATCAAAAAATGCTTAGTTATTATTTATAAAAGATGCAGATGATGATGAGTAGAAATCGTTCAAAAGTTCAAAACCGTACATCTTGCTTACACTTTTTTTATGTGTGTATACATATATAATCTTTTCCATCGCGCTTGTTAGTGATCCTAAGATGTCTACTACTTTTCCATCGCGCTTGTTAGTGATCCTAAGATGTCTACTACTTTTCCATCGCGCTTGTTAGTGATCCTAAGATGTCTACTACTTTTCCATCGCGCTTGTTAGTGATCCTAAGATGTCTACTACTTTTCCATCGCGCTTGTTAGTGATCCTAAGATGTCTACTACTTTTCCATCGCGCTTGTTAGTGATCCTAAGATGTCTACTACTTTTCCATCGCGCTTGTTAGTGATCCTAAGATGTCTACTACTTTTCCATCGCGCTTGTTAGTGATCCTAAGATGTCTACTACTTTTCCATCGCGCTTGTTAGTGATCCTAAGATGTCTACTACTTTTACTGTTTTTACTCGTGAGAACCTGTTATTGGCTTTATGTTTCATATAGAGTCCATCTCTTATCCATCTGTTATAAGCTGTAGGTTCTCCTATAAATAAAAAATGACAAACGGTGATGCACCCACGTCACACAGACGAGGTCCAGGGTCGGTTCAGCGCCATCAGTCCGGCGGGGACGGAGCGCTTTGATGAATAGTCGATCAGTGAGACACATTCGGGCCGCGATCCGGCCGCCCGGACCCGGACGCTCGAACCGGCACCGACTGATGATGAATCGACACCGGACGGCCTCAGGGACTGAAACGAACAGTTACGGTATGAGGGGTTAACTAGTATGGAAGCGGCGCGCGTTCCGCCCACGTAGTGGACACTTGGACAGCGATTCCAAATAAAACATCGATGCGAACAGCGACGTTCGAATGTTAGAGTTTCACAACTGTAAGGTGAAAAGAATATTTTGATGATTGACAGATAGGTAAATAATTTCCATGTTTAGATGCAAGTTAACTCTGAGGAGTTGTCTATGGCAGCACGACATTTATGAATATGTATTTACGGTTGCTTCAGTACGTAGGGACTGTTAGTACCAGTACTTATTTCATTTTTTTGGACTGCCGTCTAATTATCTTATTATCTTAAGCTAATGTAATAAAGTAGAAAATGAATAAATAAATAAAATAAAATGTACGTTCACATCACTACCATTTTGGTCATAATATATATACTTAAACCACGCAGATAGATAGAAAGCCAGTCTTGCACCAAATGAGTTACTTTGTAACGACGCGTATGTCTCTGTGTCTGTCTGTAGAGATGTTAATTTAGTAATCGCTGACAAAGCACAACAGGTTAACAAGAAACTGAGATGATTAATAGCAGAGCGTGGCAGTTACCAGCGGGACTACCGAGTTAATACGAATCCGATCGTGTTCGTGCGTAGTCGCAGAGCGTGGCAGTTACCAGCGGGACTACAGAGTTAATACGAATCCGATCGTGTTCGTGCGTAGTCGCAGAGCGTGGCAGTTACCAGCGGGACTACAGAGTTAATACGAATCCGATCGTGTTCGTGCGTAGTCGCAGAGCGTGGCAGTTACCAGCGGGACTACAGAGTTAATACGAATCCGATCGTGTTCGTGCGTAGTCGCAGAGCGTGGCAGTTACCAGCGGGACTACAGAGTTAATACGAATCCGATCGTGTTCGTGCGTAGTCGCAGAGCGTGGCAGTTACCAGCGGGACTACCGAGTTAATACGAATCCGATCGTTTTCGTGCGTAGTCGCAGCGTCACGTCGTCGTGGCTGTGGACCAGTAACCAGTACAAGTAACAATTATGTGTATTGAAACGTTTCAATACAAATTCTATTTGTATAACATGTTGATTGAGTAAAGATAATAATCGGTTAGCCCATCTGGAATAGTGATAAAAAATTTTGCTCCGCAATCATTTAAGACTTCGACACAGAAATCAAGATATTCTAAGAATTTACATTGTAGAGAGCAATTTTGCATTAGAATCTGGTGTTTTGATCATCTCGGGATCGCTATCGAAAACGAACTAGTACAAGATAGTGTGTTATTATTGACGTTAGCCGCGGGACGAGTGCCGTCCCGTCCGGGACAGTTAATCAAACTCTATGCACTGCGTCAAGTAAGCGGTCCTAGTGTTGTATTAAAATGACGGCCGCAGAAGGTGCACTTCTTATTGCGGGGCTTGTGCACGGTGCACTGCTATGGCAGAACAGCCGGCCAAGTGCGTGTCGGACCACCCGCACTGAATGGTTTTGTAGTTGGGATGAAGAAAGAAGAGAGAATTATCCTAAGTACAAACTTAACATTGTAGTTGAAAAACATGTTCTCCCAATAGGTACATTCCAATTGCAATTTTTTACAGGTTTTCCTGTAATCTATAGGTATAGAACTTTTCTGCATTATTTTATCAACATTTTTAAGGGGGGGGGGCCACCTTAATTTTTTTGAAAAAAATGCAATTAAAGGGGGGGGAGGGAGTATGGTCAATTTTCGTCTATTTTCTTAGATAACTTTAAAACGCCACACTGCAACTGCTACAAGGATCTTATGGCGCTCGAGTGACGTTGACAGAGGCGCTGTACCTAGTTGTAGCGACTGCGAGAGTTTCTCGCCACACTGCAACTGCTACAAGGATCTTATGGCGCTCGAGTGACGTTGACAGAGGCGCTGTACCTAGTTGTAGCGACTGCGAGAGTTTCTCGCCACACTGCAACTGCTACAAGGATCTTATGGCGCTCGAGTGACGTTGACAGAGGCGCTGTACCTAGTTGTAGCGACTGCGAGAGTTTCTCGCCACACTGCAACTGCTACAAGGATCTTATGACGCTCGAGTGACGTTGACAGAGGCGCTGTACCTAGTTGTAGCGACTGCGAGAGTTTCTCGCCACACTGCAACTGCTACAAGGATCTTATGGCGCTCGAGTGACGTTGACAGAGGCGCTGTACCTAGTTGTAGCGACTGCGAGAGTTTCTCGCCACACTGCAACTGCTACAAGGATCTTATGGCGCTCGAGTGACGTTGATAGAGGCGCTGTACCTAGTTGTAGCGACTGCGAGAGTTTCTCGCTACACTGCAACTGCTTAAACATTTTTGCAATAGTTTTTTGACGTGGCAGCTGTTCAAAAAACAATATGGCGGCGTTAGATCCGATTTTGGCCACGCGCCGAAATAACCTTGTATCGCTATTCAAGTGGGTCTTCTGCATCTCGCTCCGCGGTGTTCGCGAGCAGTCGGAGCGGTCGATGCGGGCAGAGACCGCTGTCTAGTGGAATATTATTTAATTGAAGCTGACGCGTGGGCGGGGCCGGACCACACTTGACGAATTAATGTAAGCCAGTAATAACACGGGGCGGCGAGTAATTTATACCGGTAATGAATTATAATACATCATACCGGCTATAAACATGACTCGCTCACGACACTCCTTCACTGTAATACATAGTTGCCTATAACATAATTTACTCGCCGGTATTCGGAGCGGTCCGTCTTGCGTCGCGCGGCCGCGTGCGTGCTGCGCCTGCAGTCGTTTCGCGCTAAATGTGTAATATTAAGAACTTCAATCTCCTACAATATACAGGGTGTTCGGTAGATGGGTGCAAAACCTGAAGGGGTGATATCTTAGACCATTTAGAACTATTAAGCTAAACTTGTCTTAGACGAAGTCTGTTCCTTGTTTTTTTTGAAACTCTATGGTTTTTAACAATAATACCCATTTTTTTTCAATTAATTGTTAATAATGTCCAGTAAAAGCTGTTATGTTATAATTTTTTTTTTATGTCATAATTTCTATGCAATGTGTGATTTCTCAAACAAAATAATTCCCAAGCATCCGTGTCATCAGAGAAACATTCTACGCCATATTCAAGTTTAAGAAACTTTTAAAAATCAAGAAAATGTTTTGTTTACAGCATAATAAAAAATAAAAAAATTACCTTCAGTTGTTCAAACCTTTTAAAAACATGCTTGGTTATTGCCCTTTCTTTTGAAGTACTATTTACGCAGATGTCTCATCAACTCCTGGAATTAGGATGTACAAAGCAAATTGAGGTCGAATATTTAATTTTTAAACAGACCAAAATAATGCAACATTTTTGCTAATGCACTATGCACTTGTTTTTTGTTAGGAATCAGTTATCAGTAACTGATTCCTTCTTAGAATTATGGTGCACGCGCACCAATTAAATTCTGGGAACTCGCATAACAAAAGCCGCCGCGCGACGATAGCAAACTTGCGCTTTTTTCGACTCTCAGGTAGCGTCTAGTGAATTGTTATTCAATAAAAAAATCAGCTTAGTTGCTGAGGATATAAAGTCGTTATTTATTTACACTAGTACTAGTACCCGAGTAGAAGGGTGGACTCGTCACATCTTCGGACCCTCCGTCAAGTTACGACTGCTCTTGTGACAAGACGTTTCAATTGCAAATTTGTGTTTACACAATTCACCGTATGAGGTTGTGCGCTCCTTCACGTGTTGATTTTTGAGGTGTTTAAGGTGTTGAGCCTAGCCCTAGCTGTAGCTCCTTCACTGATTTTGGACTTTTATTTGTGTGATCAATCGACTATGACTACTTTTTCGAATGAAGAATATGCGGATATCGTCTTCATGTATGGCAGAGCTGACGGTAGTGGATCTTTGGCGCGACAGATGAACCAAGAGAGATATCCGAATCGCAGATTACCTAACGTCAGAGTGTTTTACAACACATTTCGTCGGCTTTCTGAAGTTGGAATGCATCACGCGGAATCTGGACTCAACCTGGGAAGACATCACCCAAGTATCGAGGAAGACATTATTGCAGCTTTTGATGCAGATCCTACTACGAGCGTCAGAGTAGTAGCTCGAAACCTCAATATTTCGGTATGGAACGTGTGAAATACGATGCACCGAGAAAACAAATATCCTTTCCACGGCGTGGGTGTACAAGGTTTGGAAAATGAAGATCCCCACGAAGGATTCAGTTCTGTCGCTTTTTGTTAAATAGTGACATTGAAGATGCATGGTTTTTAAAATCCATCTTGTGGACTGATGAGTAAAAATTTTCGAAAGAAGGAATTACCAATTTTCATAATCTTCTTCGATGGACCGACAAGGTGAACAATCCACACTGAACGAAGCAAGTGTCGTTCCAAAGGAAATTTTCAGCCAGTGTGGCCAGGAGTAATCGGCCGAACGTTGATTGGCCCCCACTTCCTACCAGATAATTTAAATGGAGAAAATTACCTGGAATTCCTCCAAAACTATCACCCAGAGCTTCTGGACCTGACTGAAATACCAATATTGGCAATGAGAAGACCAATGATTTTTTAACAGGATGGTTGTCCAACACACTGGACCCTAAACGTGAGAGAGCATTTAAATAATTGTCTCCCAGAGAGCTGGATTGGCAGAGACGGGTGCATCCCTTGGCCACCTCGATCACCCGATTTAACTCCTGTGGATGTTTTCGTTTGGGTACGGGCCAAGGAGCTTGTCTACGCGCACGTTTCATTTCAACTAGAGAAGAATTAATAGAAAGAATCCAAACGGCTTTTCAAGTCATGAAGCAGGAGATGAAATTAAAAATCACGACTACAGAAGTGAGAAGATGGGCACGCGCTTGTATAAGAAACCGCGGTCAACATTTTGAACATGAACAATAAATTATTTTAACAAAAATGTTGTTTTATTGATCTGTTCAAAAATAACAATTTTCATGCTCAATTTGCTTTATCCACGTCCTAATTCCAAGAGCTAATGAGACATCTGCGTAAATAGTACCTCAAAAGAAAGGGCACTAACCAAGCGTGTTTGTAAACAGGTTTGAACAACTGAGGGTATTTTATTTTTATTTTTTGTTATGCCGTAAACAAAATATTTTCTTGAATTTTAAAAGATTCTTAAACTTGAATATGGCGTAGAATGTTTCTCTGATGACACGGATGCTTGGGAATTATTTTGCTTGAGTAATCACACATTACATAAATAAAAAATTATAACATAACAGCTTTTACTGGACACTATTAACAATTAATTGAAAAAAAATGGGTATTATTGTTAAAAACCTTAGAGTTTAAAAAAAATACAAGGAACAGACTTCGTCTCAGACAAGTTTAGCTTAATATGTTCTAAATGGTCTAAGATATCACCCCTTCAGGCTTTGCACCCATCTACCAAACACCCTGTATCACGCTGTAAGACTCTCAATTCCCGAGAATCAAATTTTAATAAGTAGTTGGTAGCGTTACATAACTTTAAATTTCGGTTTCCACGACCAATTGCGTTTTAATCTAAAAATTTAATTTATGTGGCATCTTCATGATTATAATATTAAACAGAACACGATACCCGCATAGCACACAGCTTTATATTTTATGTCTTTATACGATTTTAATTACACACATCAAAAAGGTCTAAGCAACACGCATCAATACAGAAACTGCATGTTTTGCTAATTGAAACTTTATTTTTTTTCTTACCAAAGTAGATTGGTAAACCATCTTCTTGTTCTCGGAAACATATACTTGCTGAATTTAAAAAATAGAAACTTTTCGATTGTGTTTTGTTTTCATTAAAATAAAAGCTAATTATTTTTTCCCGATTTCATGTGTTTTCGTTGCTTGATAAATTGGGTACTTAACTCACTTAGCATTTTGAGATATACAGTTTTTGAAAAAAATTAGTGGTGAGTCATTTTTTATGTCATGGAGCGACGCCATTTGACTGCTCATGAAATGCAGAGAGCTGTAAGAATGTTACAAGCGTGAAGAAATCAGTCCCAGATATTTCGGCATTTTGGTGTCAATAGGAGCGTGATTTGTCGTCTTTGGCAGCGTTACGTTAATACAGGGGATCCTGCTGAGCAGCACCCAGGACGTGGAAGGAGTACATCTGCTCGACAGGACCGATACATACAACTGACTGCAAGACGTCAGCCGATGTTAACCGCCCGGGAGAGAGGTTTAAAGTTACAATTCTCAAGCGGTGTTGTTGTTAGCCACCAAACCGTGAGAAATAGGCTGCATGAATACGGCCTACGAGCGCGACGCCCAACTAGGTGCCCACCTATACGCCATGAGAATCGCGTCTGTCGAAACGAATGGTGTAGTGAATACTTGACGTGGATCCAAGAGCAATGGGTTAAATTTTATTTTGCGTTGAGTCCCAGTTTGGATTAAGGCCTGATACGAAAAGGGTAAGATTGTATCGTCGTCCTGGAAATGCTGAACGGCTGAGATGCGTCCAGGAAGTGCACCCTTATAGTGGCCCCACAGTGATGGCATGGGCGAGTAATATGAAGAACAGACGAACTGAGCTCATTTTTGTAGATGGCAATACGAACGCTGAAAATTACGTTGAAGATGTCCTCGGGCCTTATGTTCACCCATTTGCACAAAGTCTTGGCTCAGATTTCACGCTGGGGCATGACAATGCGTGTTCGCTCACAGCTCGGAGGACCAGAGAGTACTTGGCTATGGAAAACACCCAAGTATTGCCGTGGCCTGCACAATCGCCAGACTTCAATCCCATCGAGCCCGCATGGGACAAGCTCCAGAGATGTGTTCTAGAGAACCTGGACGGAGTGTCGACAACCCAACAACTGAAAGACTTGTTAAAATTCCATTGGGAGCGATTGCCGCAGGATCAGATAAAAAATCTCATAAATTCAATGAAAAATCGTTGTCGACAAGTTTTAAACAACAGAGGCGGTCACACTTTGTGTTGAATTACCAAATAATTAAAAAAATGTCGTTACTTAATTTTGTAAAGTTTAATTTCGTTTTAACTTTATTTTACACTACGTATGTTACGGTTCACATATTTTTAATTATTATTGTAATTAAATGAACAACTGAAAGAAGGATTTTGATGCATTAGCCACAAATGCATCAAAAAATGCTTAGTTATTATTTATAAATGAAATATAAATATATTACAATAGTAACAATTGTTCAAAAGTTCAAAACCGTACTTACATGTTGCTCAGACTTTTTTGATGTGTGTAGTTTTCATAAATGCACTTGGAGACTGTAAGTTTACACAATCAGTGGTCGCGGGTGTCGCCGCGGGGTGTCCTCCGCTCGTCGCGTGTAAATACGCAGCTTTAGTAAGTTTACAGATTGTTTTGTCTTCGGATATCTATTACGAAGAAATAACGTTGTAATTATCGTAATAGCCGAAGTTACGGTGCGTAGGCGGCCTTATCTGTTAGGAGGTGATCACACGCGCGCATACAAATTGACGCATTAAAGATGTGCGCCCGCGATTATAATCTTAATAGCTTTCTCAAATGAAGCTGTATTGAAAATGTATGTGAATAACGGACGTTGGGATCATTACTACAAATATGATGATGTTTGTAGCAGAATCATAATTATATGTTTGTCGAGTTATAAAGACATTAACCATTTTCGTTTTTTCAGACAACGTTTTCTGTAATATATTGATACTCGATTAAGTATAACTGCTTCAACCAATATGAATTATCTCCTAAGATGAAGTGAAGGCACACATTAGCACAATCCGCTGACGCCGCGGCGCCGCCTTCTCAGATATCTCCGCGACAACTGGAAACTTTAAAAAGCTTTTAGCAGATCAAATAGCAGAGTATACGAAAAACCTAATACACTAGGTAGGTAAGTACTCGTGTGCTGGATAACTAATTTAGTTTGGAGTTTAAAGTGGGTGGAGTCGGGCAATTCGGACATGTCAGGCGGTGGCAGTAGTGTAGGGGCGCGGCTTGGTCAACTAATTGAAAAACTTTTTGTCGCGTCGCTCGACGAGGTCGCGCGGTCGCTCGTGAGAGCGCATCCTTATTGCACGTCGTATTTAAGTCAGTTGGTTTGGTTTACTGACCCTCTTGGGTATCGGCTCCGTCAAGGCAGCGGCTGATAAACTGGCACCTACATTCACTGAACTAAACGTATTGAATAATTGAATTGAATATAAGTAGTAATTGACCAAGAATGGGAATCTGCGCTACACCCAGTGTATTTATTAAAATATGTATATTATGCAACTGTCAAAATAATGCTGTTTTACGATATGAACAGTTTTAAAACAAATGGAATGGAAAAATCCCCCACTTCTGATAACAAGCTTTGCGTTGGAAAATGTACGACCGCGCGAGTCACAAAAGTGCACGACCGCGCGAGTCACAAAAATGCACGACCGCGCGAATCACAAAAGTGCACGACCGCGCGAGTCACAAAAATGCACGACCGCGCGAATCACAAAAGTGCACGACCGCGCGAGTCACAAACCGACTTTCCTAACAGTAACAACAATACGCGGTGATGTGCGCGTCACAAAGCTGCTGTGTACACAAGTGCGCGCGTATCATTGCACGCCGCGTATTACAGCACGCGCGTATGAATTTAATTCGCGCCGGATTTTTGGACTCGTGTCCTATTTTATTGTGAAGTGGGACGCGCCGCTTAATTGGATCGCTCGGCATGCCCCGCGGCGCGACTCGGCCGGCCGGTCGCTCGCGCGCAATAAAGATAACTTACTGCGGGATATTCCGCACATTTTCATATTTTTCAACGCAACCCTTTGTTTTAATTGTGCGTCCATTAATAGGGATCACTTGGTCGATGATGTCGTTGTATGAATAAAGTCCGCCGCTGTTGGAACTGTGCTGTCGTTTGCCAAGAGGAATGGATTCTGTGGGACCACATTCGTTTCCTTATGTTAGTGTCGCACTCGTTTGTGATAGAGTTCATTGCTTGTTGGAGCTTGTGTCACCGCTGCCAACTGCTGCCATGTTAATTAGTGTTGTGAAATATTTAGCGGGAGTTCCTCTGGGGGCGGACACTTAGCGGGAGTTCCTCTGGGGGCGGACACTTAGCGGGAGTTCCTCTGGGGGCGGACACTTAGCGGGAGTTCCTCTGGGGGCGGACACTTAGCGGGAGTTCCTCTGGGGGCGGACACTTAGCGGGAGTTCCTCTGGGGGCGGACACTTAGCGGGAGTTCCTCTGGGGGCGGACACTTAGCGGGAGTTCCTCTGGGGGCGGACACTAGCGGGAGTTCCTCTGATGGCGGACATTTAGCAGGAGTTCCTCTGGTGGCGGACACTTAGCGGGAGTTCCTCTGATGGCGGACATTTAGCGGGAGTTCCTCTGGTGGCGGACACTTAGCGGGAGTTCCTCTGGTGGCGGACACTTAGCGGGAGTTCCTCTGGTGGCGGACACTTAGCGGGAGTTCCTCTGGTGGCGGACACTTAGCGGGAGTTCCTCTGGTGGCGGACATTTAGCGGGAGTTCCTCTGGTGGCGGACACTTAAGGTTTTGGCGGTAAATAAAAAATTAAATCGAGATATCTTACTTTAAATATGAATTAATTACGTTAACAATATTTAAAATCAATAATTATAGATTAACAAAAAGTTAACTTCTGCGTAATTATTATAACAACTATAATCATTCTTGGGCATATCATTTCTGAATCACATTAAGTGGCACCTAATACCGGACGTACTAATCCTGAAACCCCTAAAGCCGTCGAACCGATGGCGATTGTAGTGAACGGACGTGTCGATAATATTAATATAAACAAATAATCACTTGCGAAATCGCGACCTAGTTTTTATAAATAGCCGGTAGTAAAGCAAACTGAGTCATACTTTTGGTTTATGTAAGGTGGATTTATGAAGATGATCAGTGGTTAACAAGTAAATAACCTGTTACACAATGGAGGATAGTCCCTTCAGCCCGAAAAGTAGGTGTGCTCGCTCCCCGCCGCCTACACCCGCGCGCGCAGCCGCACCCGCTCCTGCCCCTCAAGCGCCGAGCCAAAGGCACGATGATTTCGAAGCAATAGCGACATCAGAAATCAAGAACTGGATGACGACCATTGAACAGAGCCTTCAGGAGGTATGTACTATCGCAGCGGATGGCAAGCTGAATTCGGACCAGAAAATGCGCATCAATGCCTTATGCCGGAAAGTTGGACATGGAACATCGCAGATGGCTGTACAGTACCAGTCCATCAAAGCTAAAGCCTTTCAAGCCCACAATGCTATGAAAGCACTCGAAAGCCAACTCGACCTTTCGCAGCAACTAAAGGAGCTCAAGTTAAAAGTCGGAGAGTCAAATAAACCTGCACTGGGAACTTCCTTTTCTGACATGGTGAAGAAAGGTGCCAACAACTATATCCAGCCGTCAAACGTAAGTTCTGTAGCCATTTATCCGCAAGATAAATTGAGGACCAGTGATGAGACAAAATCTCTCGTCCAAAAAATTATCTGCCCCGAACAAATGAAGCTTCATGTTAGAAGCCTGCGCAAGACCAAAAATGGCGGTGTTATTATCAGCACCGAGACGAAAGACGACATCGAGAAGCTGAGGCAATCGGAGCAGCTAACAAAGTCAGGCCTAACAGTCGACGAGCCGTATAAAAGGAAGCCTAGGGTTGTTATCATAGGAGTGCCGACATCCATGGCAGAAAATGAGGTTTTTGCGTGTTTGTACAACCAAAATCTTGCCGAGAAACTACAGGACTGCAGCCTTAAGACGTTTTTGACCTCAATTAAGTTAAGCCATAAGTCAGGCAAGAAAGACGCTGAGTACTGCAACTACATAGTTGAAGTACCTGCAGTCATACGCAAAGCGCTGATATCAAAAGAGAGAGTATTTGTGAATTGGTCATCATGCCCTGTGAGAGATTTCACATTGGTCACACGATGCTATAAGTGTCAGCAGTATGGTCACGCTGCCAAGTTTTGTCGGCAGACGTCCTATACCTGTGGCCACTGTGGCGATCAAGGTCACTCAATCAAAGAATGTCCAAAAAAGGGAGATGAGCCAAAATGCGCTACTTGCTCTCATTACAAAAAGCCAGACAAGCACAACACAGGCGCTGCTGACTGCCCGGCGAAAATAATGGCTGAAAAAAGGTACATTAATTCTATTGATTATGCAGGCGCCTAAGAGCGCCGTTAATAAGTAATTTATTTAGTCCATTTAAGTTTTTTCTTTCTATATTCATATTTTAGAACCACAGTTATGATTAACAGTATAATTAATGAGTTAGATAATTTCTCTGTATCCGAGTCAAAAGTTTGTGAAGCTGAAAATTGCAAACAGTATCTGTCCGACTACAAAACTCCATTGACTGTACTAACACAAAATATTCGCAGTATTTTTAAGAATTTTGATAGCTTTTGCACCTTTCAACAACGGTTAAACATAAATTGTGACGTTATTGTTTTAACCGAATGCTGGCTTGCTAAGCAATATAACATACCACTAATACCGGGATATAATATGTACAAAAGTAATAGGAATTACAATCAAAATGATGGGGTGATAGTTTATGTAAGGAATCGTTTGGAGGTCTCTGTTGAGGAACCTAATATGCACGACTGCAACAGTTTGGTAGTGAAGATTGGATCAAACTTTGCAATATTAGCATTATATCGACCTCCCTCCTTTAAAAATATTAGCAATTTTACTGAATCGCTGAATGATGTCTTGCAGAACCTGTCATCCATCAAAAACTCGATTGTAATTGGAGATATTAATATCAATATTCTTCCAGGTAGTACTGATGCATCTGCTCAGGACTACCTCAACCTATGCGCATATCATGGCCTACTCCCCGCACACAGCTTTCCTACACATCATAGTGGCTCCTGTTTGGATCATGTCATGCTAAAATCAAATTACCCCTCACTTGCACTTGTTGTTAACTCGACAATAACTGATCACGATGCTGCCCTACTAACTCTAGATTGTAACATACCTAAGCAAAACACTCGCACAATTTCTAAATTGAATATAAATAAACTTGAGGAAGATTTGCGTGTCATCAATTTTGATCCAGTCTATAATTCCGCTGACCCGCAGTTTTGTATGTTGTATGTAATAGAAAATGTGCGACATGCAATTCAGAAAAATACGGTTATATCGCAGTTAAGCAGCAAAAATTGCAACATAAAACCCTGGATCACGACAGGTCTTATCCGTTGTATGAAGCATAGAGATAAACTGCACATGAAAGCTAAATCTCATCCAGATAATGCTATGCTTCAACTGTCATACAAAAGATATCGTAATTTTTGTAATGATCTACTCAAAAGAGTTAAAAGCAACTACGATAAATCTGCATTAGAAAAAGCTGGAACAAGTAGTAAAAAGATCTGGAAATGTATTAAGAATATAACATATTCGGCGAAACAAAATGAGTCAACTTCAGGTTTATTACAAGCGCACTCGACACAGCTGACATCTGCTAACATAGCAAATAATTTCTTTGTTAACGTTGGAAAGTGTCTGGCAGAAAAAAATCGGAGTCAATCACTTTATCTAACGGGCACTCCTATTACAGGGAATTCCACTTTAACATCGTTTGCTCTGCTAGATACTGACGAGACTGAGATAGAAAGTATAATCATGACTTTGAAAGAAGACTGTGCAGTTGGTTGGGATAACATATCAAATAAAATTATTAAACAGTTCAGGAAAATTTTAGTACCACCCCTGGCTTATATTTTTCGCATGTGTTTATCTTTGGGTATTTTTCCGGAGTGCCTCAAAAAAGCAGTTGTTGTCCCTATATATAAATCAGGCAGTAGAGAGCAAGTAACAAATTACAGACCTATTTCTCTACTGCCTTCTATGTCTAAAATATTGGAAAAAATAATAAACAAAAGGTTGTTCAAATATCTGGAGGACAAATCAATTTTGTCGGAACGACAATTTGGATTTAGACCTAAACTTTCAACTGCCGATGCCGTTCATCATCTGACTGACTATCTGGCGCAAGAACTTGACAAGGGTAACCATACAATAGGAATTTTCCTGGACCTCGCCAAGGCTTTTGACACAGTTTCCATTCCTATTCTGTTGCGCAAGCTTGAGACAGTGGGCATAAGAGGCATTCAGCTGAAACTCTTCAAAAGTTACTTAGAAGGCCGTACTCAGTGCGTGAAGATTGGCAGTGTTCTCAGCGCAGACCAAAAAAATACGTCATTTGGTGTTCCCCAAGGAAGTATTTTAGGGCCCACTTTGTTTCTGATATACATAAATGACCTTTGTAATCTAAAGCTAAAGCATGGCACAATAATATCTTATGCTGATGACACTGCCCTTCTTTTTTCGGCTGAATCGGAACATGATGTCTACAAGCTCGCGCAAGACGGTTTTAGTGTTGTAAATAAATGGCTTCAGCTTAACTCACTAACTCTAAATGCAGACAAGACAAATTATATAACGTTTTCGATGCGCAAACCAACTTCTAGTATTCCTTTAACGTTGTATGCTCATTGCTGTACAGTACCTGCAGATTGCCCGTTTATGTGTCCCTATATTAATAAGTCGAATAAAATTAAATACTTGGGTGTTATAATTGATGAAACCCTAACGTTCAAACAACATATGGATGCTCTAAATAGTAGAATTCGTAAGCTGATATACGTATTCAAAAAGCTACGATATATTGCAGACCCAATAATAATTAGGCAAGTTTACTTTGCTCTATGTCAGTCAATTTTGACGTACTGCATTACCTCATGGGGTGGAGCATGTAAAACTTTATTACTACCCATCGAAAGAGCACAAAGAGCGATTCTCAAGGTGTCTACTTGCCGCCCGTTCCTCTTTCCCACTAACCTGCTCTATAAGTCTTGTGAAGTACTAACAGTTCGACAATTATTCATAATGAGCATTGTACTAAAACAACACGCAGCCCTTCGCTACAGCACTGAATTTACTAAAAAGAGACGGAAAGATATTGTTTGCCCCACAAATAGTACAAGACATGCTTTCACAGCCAAATTTCATGTTTTCCTTGGACCATTACTGTATAACAGACTAAATGCAAAAGCAAACATCTATGCCCTAAATTATGAAAATTGCAAAAAAACTCTCAAGGTAGCTCTTCAAAGTTTGTCCTATGAAGATACAGAGAAGTTGTTAGTAGTATTGAAATAAAGAGTGTTTAGCGTACTATTTATTTTTAATTAGTTCGATAAGTTAGTATGATAAGATTTTAGAAAGTAAGATTTTACACATTACTTACGTACCTATTAGATGACTATTTTATTTTGTAAAATTACAGTGATTATATCTCAATATTTTTACCTCCTCTCGCCTGAAACACAGGATGTCCTAGTTCAGGCAAATAACACTAGTGAACTTGACATAGATTTAAGCATAATTGTATTTTCTGTTCTACTTTATAACTTGAATAAATATATTATTATTATTATTATTATTATTAAAGCTGGACAACATTAAGAAAAGTATTGCAGTGATCGCATACTTATGTAGGCATCAGAACATTCTGGAATATCAGCACAGCCTTCGTGAGCCCCCCCGTGACAGCTGCAGCACTTCTCTCAAACTCATTTTTTTCGACATTACCAGATCAGGTTATGTTGAAAAAAATTAGTAGCAGTTTTAACCGCTGAGGTCTATAAACTTGATATGTCTTTATCTGTCAAGTGTCGGGCGGAATTCCCGCGGCGCGACATATTTATGACCTTGCTCACAAAAAATGGTCCACTGATGTTTCAATTGGCTCTTGGCACTTATTGTAAACTGTTTTGGGTTCTTGAATAAACATACCATACTATAAAATCTAAACTATACTCGTATTACGAGAGATGTATTTATAAACAAAATATGATTACAACAGGGTATGGCCAAAAATGTCGTTTGTTTACGTAACATTATTTGCTCAAACAAAATGGTATCCATGATGTTATTTCGTGCAAATGTTATCTAAAACGATGTAATAACTACTTATAAATGAATATTTATCCACTTACCGTCGATTAGACACGAAAACACTTTATTTTCAATAAAAAAACACACGGAGATATCAGTCGCGCCAAATGTCATTGTCAAAACGTCACTTTATTTTATTTTTTTCTACGTTCCAAACCGAATCTTATAAGTTTTGAAGCATTTAGTTGACGTGAATATCTACCGGACCACAGACTAAAAATGCCTGCACAGGATATTAGCCTTGAATTATAATTAAAAATGGAGATTTAAAAAGCGCGGGCACGGGTGGCACACTTGAGTGCCAGCGCTGTTTGGAGGTTTGGCGCCGATAGGCAAACAAGAGAGCCACTAACTTTTGCCCGGAACTTTCCTGGTTTAATCCTCATTTCTTCTTTTCTCTTCCTTTCGCTTCGATTCCTCTGAAACAGTGTACAACAAATTATTATAAAAAAAGTATAAAATAGACAAAAAAAACAACATATTCACTGTCCGGTGTTAAGGGACAACTTTTTGTCCGGTACCTACCGGAGGACAGTCTATTCTCAAAATTTCATATATTATTTATTTATTTATCTCAACCAACTTAGGATCATACAATTTAAACTACCTAGGTACATTACAAAAATTATAAATTATTAAAAAAAAAAAAAAATAAGGAACTATTATAAAACTTCATAGACAACAAACAAAAACTATTAGATATATTAAAAAAAAATAAGGAACATGACACCAAGCAACGATTACCATAAGCACTTAACAAAAACTTAGCAGTAACACTTACTTCGATTTTATCCGAAGCAGTGTTTTCCCACCAAACGTAGGAATCGACCGCTCCCAGCTTGTCCTTCGTCGAGACCGGCGATCCGCGTTCTATGCGTGTGTTGCTACGCTCCCCGCACCCCTTTCACTATACCTTCGTATCGAACGTGGTTCGACCTGCTAAGATAGTACTTGTGTCCGGCGCTAGGTGCCGTCCGGGGAACTCCCCCTACATACAATAACTAATTTAGGAGAAACCGGGGCATTGCGGGCCCCCCGGGGTAAGACGGACACCCCCTTTCCTTCGCAGAATAATAAACCAAAACATTCGGATCTAGTCGGATCGGGTTCCAGTCGACTTCGCATTTGCGATACAAGTGGTTTTGTGTCCGTAAGTGCATATCGCTCGACGACAGAACGAAAATACGTAAGTTGACGCATTTGATAGTTTGTTTCATGCTAGCTAGTTAATAGTTGTGTTAAATTAGTACTTCTTAAGAGGGCTGTCTATTTTGTCACCTCTCTCGCTCACGCGGGATCAAATTTTTAAGAATGTTAAAAGAAAAGATGCTTTAAAAAAAATGTAATCAATGGGTGACCTACTAAATAATATTATATCTATATCGATAAGTGTAGCAAACCTTCTTTAAACCTACCAGCACCACCTACTATGTAAGCAAGACAACACAAGATGCAGCTATTCGATACTAGATGGCGCTGTGCCATTACGTCACGTTTCTGAATCGTGGTGTCGAGAGTCTCCACGAGTCAATGACCTCCACTAGAATATTCATATTTTGTGAGACTGAACCAGCAGTGCATTCGTGGGCTACGTCCTACTTGAAAAAGCTACATGAGACTCTGCTATTAAGTCAGAAATTATCCTTAAGACTGATTGTCATTATTTTTGGTTTAGAGGACCCCAATTCCCCTCCTTCGTCCCTTCTGGGAAAAGGTTGTCGGATTTGGACCTATTTTATTGTAAATTTCTCATTAAAATCCTTACCTGCGAACTGGACTTCTCCTTGTACCAGAATCGGTGACGAAAACCCTACAAACTGACGACATCCCCTACATATAAGGTAATTTAAAAAAAACTATTTTTATTGTGGCATTTATTTAAATAATTTCAAAAACAGATCATAATACTTATTGAGCTAAGTTTATTAGATAACACAATAGAAATATGTTTTTGATAACTAGGTACCTAAACTAAATAAGTTGTAAAGTAGTTACCAAAGATTCTTTCAATTTTGTTTACATTTAATTTATATGACCTCGGGGGAATTCGGGCCGGGCAAAAAATTAGCAGGGTGCCCGTTTTGCCTCGGATAAATGTGTTGAGTTTTTCGTTTTTCTGCAGATGCAATTATGGTTTGCCACTACCAACGAAAGACTGAACGTGCTCAATATAGCTTGGGAGAGATGAAAACAGCCATAAGCGCCTATAGATATTATATTAAAACCCAAAACACAAGTCCAATAACGATCCTTTCATGTAACTACGTAAGAAATGGCTTTTGATTTTGTTCATCTTCTTGTTTTTCTGAGGTTTTATTCAAGTCTAGCTGTGCCCCGCAACTTCGTTCGCGTGGAAATCGTAATATACACAATATACTGAAATAACAGCCACATTTTAATAAAACTCCCTCGTCCCCGACCCGGCGCGTTGCATCGCCCGCCCGTGCTATCACTTCGTTTTCGCTTAGTGTTCTTTCTGACTTTTCTGTTATTGCTCGGCTCCTAAGAGTCGTAGCGTGATATTATAGCCTACAACTATCGCCGAGAATTGGGTTACCAAATGAAAAATAATTTTTCAAATCTGACTTTTTGTTCACAATTTCTTGGGTTTTAATTTTTTTTGCGCAGAACCCTAATTATTTTTCTAAAATAAAAGTAGCTTAAGTTACTCCTTGTAACATCAGCTATCTGCCAGAAAAGTCCTGTCTAAATCAGTCCAGCCATTTCGGAGATTAGCCGGAACAAATAGAAAGACAGACAGACAAAAATGTTAAAAATTGCTTTTTTGTTATAAGTACCGTATATTCTTTCTTAAACATTTAGTAAAAAGTTGTTATTTTGACATTACAAACAGACACTTCAAATTTATTTATTTGTATAGATTTCCCTTAAGCTGCCCGCATTGCTCCGGATTCTCCTAGATGATCATTTCATTTATTTTTAACCCACTTCGATATAATGTACCTAGTGGCAGTGTCTCATCATCAGAACTGTCTCATATTTTTATTTTTTTTTTATTCGAGATAGGTTTGCTCTTGACTCTCGCCTAGGTCAGAGATGACAGAGAGAGACAAAGTCGACGATGGAGCGAGCTGGAGCGAGCTGAGCGAGCGATCTGAAGTAAAACTAAATAGTAGTTTTGAATACGGTAGACGGGCAGTAAATGAGTACCTATCTAATGTTGTATTATTTTAAAGCATCAGTTGGCATTGTTGTAAGACAAACAAACAATCCTGCTCGCTCGGCGGGTCGCGCGCGCCGCGGGGACGGTATATTAAATTCCTTGCGGTCAGAAATGTACTCATTACTCCCGCAAGGGGGCGCCCTTCAACTGCTACAACCACGAGACACGACCACGACGCACTAAGCAGCACACACTGACCACACCTGACCACGACGCACTAAGCAGCACACACTGACCACACCTGACATAACACTATAAAAGGAGCTAATTATTTGTTGCACTTGATAACACTTAAATTCTTCATGTAATGAATATTTGGAACCAATCATGGATAGAGAACAAAATAAAGGTAATTAAAGTTTGCAAGTACAGCAGTGACAACAGGGCAGACTGTGTTGTACGCAAATGTAGAAACAACGAGTGGTCGTCGTGACAGATCGGTGACATTTGTCGAGCGGCGATGTTCCTGTACTGGAGTGTTCACTTCACAGCTTATTTGTAGACTTGGTAAACACAAGTAACGCGTGTCGCTTCGTTAGATAAAAAAATACTAGATCTTGCGGCTGCAGGCGGTTGTCAGTGCGCATGTAGTCGCCATGGCGCAGTGACGGCGGCGCGGTCGGCCCTTGCGGCGGGGCTGTACGGGTATGCTACCTACACTCGACTGTTGCAATCTTATATGTACATCATTCACATAAAAAGTTGTCAATCAGTAATATTTATATAGGTTGGTCCAAATAGTGACGTTCAAAAGAAAAATCTGAATTCCTCATGCCTCCTGGTATTCGGAAATACCCCACGTAGGTATGTTTCACGATTTTTGTAGTTTTCGAGTTATTTAAACTTTTGAGTCTATCTCACTAAAAACTTAAATCCCTGCTATCGATACTATATTGAGTAACTTATAGGAATGTTAGGAAGTTTATTATTTTGCGTATAAAAGTAACATTTAAGACGATTATGTCACAAAAAAAAAATCTGAAAATTACGCACTACAAAAAAGATATGAATTTTTAAGCTCCGTCGGCAGAAAACTCAAAAAAAATACAAATAAAAAATAACTCGTAAACTACAAAACATCGCAGAACATAGGTACATGGGGTATTTTCGAATACCTCTGGGTATGAGGAATTCAGATCTTTCGTTTGGACGTCACTATTTGGACCATCCTGTATGTAATAAAACAAAGTGGGTAATTTTCATTGCTTTAGTTGTTGAATAAGTACTCCACGTTCAAAACGATCACTTCCTGAGCCTTGTATCCCTTGCGTCCGTCTGCCGCAAGCACACACGTGCTCGCCTGCTGTTGCGGTACAGGCAGACAGGCCCAGAAGGTAAACTGTGCCTTACGTGCTGTACATTATAATAGAGATGATTATGCGTACTGGACAATTAAAGCCTAAACAATATCTAAGCGTTCAGTGCAAGACGATGCCGGCGCCGGTCGTGGCGCCTGCGCGCCTGCAGGTACTCAGGAGGACATCGCGTGCTCCTGTTTGATCACAAGTTTTCCGCGCCACGACCATCACATAACATAAAATCTCCCGAACCTAGCGAATGAGGTATCAAATTGAAGGGTTTTAAAAGGTGATTACAAAAATATATATAAATTATATGTTTAAATGTAATTTCGAATGAGAAATTATAAAAAAAAAACAATCCCGAATTTTTGGAGTGAGAGAGTAAGAGGCTTTATCGCCCGATTATAAGTGGGTATTGTACGAACGTTAATTATTATAATAAAGTTCAAAATCTTAAACTCGAGCGACAAACCCAGAAACAATATCCTGCAGATTGTTAGTTGTTACTATTGTGGAGAAATTAACGTGTTCGTTAAAAACATTGATTGTCTAGACAACTCCTGCAGCCAGCTTGACAACTCCTGCAGCCAGCTTGAAATGAAATTGAAGAACTACAACAGATCTTTGTAATGTATTGACCTCATTTAGATAACGGAGAACCGGAAAAAAGCCAAACGCACGTGAGGGCGAATTATAAAAAAGGCAAAAACGTGAAGAGCTGTCAACTGTCGTCCACTCGGCTACTCCTGCTGGCGCGGCCGGCACGGTGCAGGCGCGGCCGGCACGGTGCAGGCGCGGCCGGCACGGTGCAGGCGCGCGTCCTCGTACGTGGGACTACTATTTTATTTACATACTAGCTGTGCCCCGCGACTTCGTTCACGTGGATGTCGTAAGATACTCAGTATACTAAAATAACAGCCACATTTTAATAAAACTCCCTCGTCCCCCGACCCGCCGCGTTGTATCGCTCGCCCGTGGGCTTAGCGTTCTTACTAATTTTTTTCTTTTTGCTCATCTCCAAAGGCTCGTAGCGTGATGTTAAATAGCCAATAACCATCTTTGAGAACTAGGCTACCAAATGTAAAAATAATTTTTCAAATCATACTTTTTGATCACAATTTCATGGGTTTTATGTTTTGTGCGCAGAACCCTCATTGTTTTTCTAAAATAAAAGTAGCCTAAGTTACTCAGTAATGACATCATCTCCATCAGCTGACCAGTGAAACTCCCGTCAAAATTGATCCAGCCTTTTCGGAGATTAGCCGGAACAAACAGACAGGCAGACCTACATACAGACAGACAGGCCGACAAAAATTAAATATATATATAAGTACCGTTTAAAATTTCTTAGGCATTTAGTAAAAAGCTGTTATTTTGACACTACAAACAGACACTTCAATTTTATTTATTTGTATAGATTAAAGCCCTTATTCGTAAACGTTGATTAAAGTTAAATGATGTTTAAACGTCAAAAAATCTATGGAAAACCAGTCGTTGTACATTACTTAACTTTAAGCAGCGTTTATGACTATGGGGGTTAGTCACTAAAATAATTGTAGTTAAAAAAACTTATTTACTTAAAAAAACAACCGACTTCGAAAAAAGAACACTACAATGCAAAAAATAACTTCAATTTCGGAAGTCTGTCATCGATTTAGTATTTTCGTTTCTTGCAACCAATTTCCGAAATTAAAGTTATTTTTCACATTGTAGTTTTTTTTGGAAGTCTGTTGTTTTTTTTTTTTATAAATCAGTTTTTATTTTCCACTTTTTAATTATGGTACCTACCCCACACAAATTCGTATATCACTACTTGCTGCACGCTAAGTAAATACCAGTGTCAGGAAGTTATTCTAACATATTGGACATACACTGAATGGTAAGTACGTAGTTATTATTGAAGCTAACTCAAAAACCACTCATCAGAATTGCACCAAATTTATATGCGACCACAGGATACCCTTTGCAATAAAACCTTTGCAAAAAGGCAACGATGTGTATGTCGCGCTCAGTCGTGGCAGAAGTTTGGAAGGCCTCACTTTATCAGATTTGGACGCCGTCGCCAACAAATTATTAAATCTAAATAACTACACGACGACAAAAAATCTAAATTGACGAAATCTGTCTTCTGACAATCAAGTCCAGACATTACATACAATTCAAGTAGCGCAATTTAAAGCATGTTACCATTAAATTCATTTATAGCCAGAGTGACAATGACAGTTCCAATAAGCCCAAACACGGCTAGGATACATTGTTTTATTACGGAGTTCCGGTGCCTACCTTCCGGTTTCATCATCAGATCAGTACAATGGTACCATTTTCATCAGAACCATTTATTTAAATTTGCTTCGTATAGCTATCTAGCGTTTAACTATCTTAATCGAGATAACTTGTCGCTACCCGCCAAATTCATTGAGGAGTTCCCGTGGCCATCTGTGGTCTTCTTTATCAGTTCCACTTCACTAAATGATACTTTCTGCACACTGAATGCAAATGCTAGATTTGTTGATGAAAATATCAAAATCGCTGTGTATGCCTACAATATTTGAGTAATTCCCTCACTTCCTCATGGATCCTGTCATCAGAACTGGATTTTGATAAAAATGGGACCAATCTCGAAGTATGTCCTTTCAAATAAAAAAAAAAAGAATTTTCCAAATCAGTTTATAAATGACGGAGTACTGAGGTAACAAACATTTAAAAAAAATCATGCAACCGAATTGATAACCTTCTGCTTTTTTTGAACTCGGTTAAAAATAACTGATTTACCTCTGCTAAATTCAATTTCATACTCATTCATTTTGTTTTAATGAACTGATCTTAAAATCATAAGAACGTTCTGCTTTTTTTGGTCAGTACCTACCTACAAGATGGTTTTTTGCTTTTCATGTTGCTCCCCTAACTTACTAAGGACAGTTATTGCCACCTCTGTGCAGTGTCACCGAGGGCTCTCGTGTGGCGCAGTCTCTCCGGCGTAGAGATGCCGCGCAAGCAATGTTACAACACCGCTGAAAAATATTGGAGCACTGTTTAATATCGCCGCCGGAGGATTATTGCTCCATATCTCAGTTTTATTGCGATTTGTGCCCCACCCCCCGCGCGTCTGTCCGCTCCTCTCACCCCTGACCCGGTAGCAATCGATGGCTAAATCTTTTTCTACAAATATTAATTTCTCGCGCCTCACCTGCACAAATATTATGAGGAGTAAAGGTCGTGCGGATCGCGTCGTGTCGCGCGCTCACATCGCGCGTGTCGTCGTTTGACGTGCCGCGCGTCATGCGAAATCTTCGCCATAACATTAAGCCGACGTCTCGGTAGCTCTGCGCAGACCGATTACACACTTATCACGCACTTGGCATATCATCTGGAATTAGATTAATGATGTTTCCGTGGCGGAGTGTCCGTCCGCTCTATTTCTCCTAAAATATGAGGAATTACTAAACGATTTATTTGTTCGACTTCCGCACTTCTCGTTAACCGTAACTCTTAAGTGAGAGGTGACAAATAGCCGCGCGTCTAATTAGTGGCGCTGTCACTCGCGTGACGTCACTGTCGCACGCCACTCACGCTATGTTTTTAATCGCTTGTACAAACTACATGAGTTGGTGTGAAGTAAAGGACCGCATAGAAGTGATGTATTATTTAATCGCTTGTACAAACTACATGAGTTGGTGTGAAGTAAAGGACCGCATAGAAGTGATGTATTATTTAATCGCTTGTACAAACTACATGAGTTGGTGTGAAGTAAAGGACCGCATAGAAGTGACGTATTATTAGTCAAAGCTGTTATAATTTCACGACTGTCACGAGATTTAAATAACTTCCCATAGAAGCTTGATGAAGAGTCGACTTATTAATTAAATACGGTTCGGATGAGAAAAATTTATGAGATGAAATGGAAATAGAATGCTCTCCTATAAAGTGAGTTTGATTGTAGGCATTGAAAGATAACAAAACTAAAATCTTCTCTAGTTTAGGATGAAGCAGCTTTAAAGTTTACCTATCTACCTAAAAATAAGTCTGTGCAGTAAAGGCACTGCACAGACTACATGGGAGTGCTAAAGGTCATACTCTATAATGTCAAGTAGCTACAGTAGAGCGCACATCAGCGGTAACACTTTGAGGCCTACCGTAGTATGGAATTTAAAGAGAATAATAGGCCAGCTTAGACTGGTTTGGTTACCTCTGAAAGCACAGACTTCTTCCCTCTGGTCTCTTCTTAACTGCCTAGACTTATGTATATAGCTGACGAGATCTATATGTCAGCGACTGAGCCGTCTAGGACTGGGAAGACTAGGAAGCTAACGTTGCGTGTCCAACATGATTACATCGATAATATCTTCGTTATTTCAATGGCTGCCTACAGACCGTCACTTATTTGTGAAGTATTTAACACAAGTTATTACAACAATAGTCGTTCCCAAAGAGTTTGGCCGCGACAGTAATACGGATGTGTACAATCAGAGAACTGTACGTAAACCTGTCCCAAGCCGGGTTCTCACATCACGACCAGCTGAGCAGCTGAGCTAGCCTTTATAGTGATGCCACAGTGCTCCGTTGCGTTGCGTTGCGTCATTGCGATGCGACGACGCAACGCAACGCAACGGAGCGGTGTGGCTTTGCTCTTACAGTACGGCGTCATACGCAGGGAGGATACAGAGCATAGAGCACAGAAGGTCCACGACAACGCACCAAGAACATTTGTGAACTTCAAACCTTCAGTATACAAACGATTGAAGTATTTTGTTCAACGTTTCTAGCAAGCTAGTTATATGAAGTGGAGCTTCTGTAGTTAACATTGGTGCGTGACGCAGAGTGGAGTGCCTTTAGCGGCATTTCGCTATTTCTCGCCACGCCGCGGCACCACGCGTCTGGCGCGGCGCCAGCCCGGAGATACCGCGCCCGATCATTTAGTTAACGCCGGAATTTTAATCTTACCGGATCATCTTAAAGCCCACTTTAATTTGTTAGAACGTTTTTGTTACGTTTGCGTCCTGTAGCGAGATGACATTAATTGCGTGTCGTGCGGCACTACATCTAATATTAATTACTGGTCGCGCGTCGTGACGTATGGGGCTTGCTCCTTGTATCTCTGCTGCTCTAGTGCACCCGGCCGTGACTCCTTCCCTCTCCACCGCAGCGCGGAAGTTGCTCATTATGCTAACAAGCTTCAGTAATACTCATTATTAATGAGAAAAACATAAAAAAGATTTTTCTGAACTAATTTTCAAAAAGTGTTTAAAATACCTGTTTTTATAATTAAAAGCAGTCGAGTGATGCTTCGTACTGCTCATAATAAAGTTGGCGCGCGCACGAAATTAGGGACCTACATATTTAATTATGTTATGTTATTGTTTTATAACTAAGCAGATACTCGTCGCCTTTGATTTCAGACTACATAGGTGGAAACGAACTTTTAATAATTTTCTTCAAGGCCCAGTATTTATTCCATTTGTTCTTTATTCTCGTGTTTATTTCCGTTACACTATTAAGCCTTAAATGATATGACGTGTCGGACACGTCACGCACCTCGGGGTAGGTGTAGGCATCCACACATTGTTGTGGTAATGAGTTGACAGTCATAGGAACTCTTTCTTTATTAGTCATTACTTTGGTTGAATCTTGATGGACCTCATTCCTGCTGCGTGTTGAGCGACTCTAACATAGTTTGTAGTTCCGCTGGTTGCTCCAACAGTATAACAATATCATCCGCGAATCTAAGGTGCGAAAGGTATTTCTCATCTATCTTAACTCCCATATTTTTCCAGTTTAATTTTCTGAAGACATTTTCCAAAATCGAGATAAAAAGTTTTAGAGAGAGTGGGTCTCCGTTTTTGACACCGCGCTCAATCTCAAATGGTGGACCTACTACTTCGATGTTCACTCGTGCTGTGCTATTCTCACTCGTGCTGTGCTATTCTTGCATATTTCGTTAATGAGCTCCATATACTCAGTGTTGATCCCTTGCTCTGTTAGTGATTGCCATATTGTGTGGTGTGAGACAGAGTCGAATGTCTTCGAGCAGTCCACGAAGGCAATATATAGACGTTTGTCGTACTCTATGTACCTATTTTTCTATAAGTTGCTTCAGAGTGTGGATATGATCAACCGTCGAGTAGTTTCTACGGAAACCGGCCTGTTCGACTGGTTGGTTTTCGTCTATCACCTTCCTTATTCTTCGAAGCAGAGTCAATGTGAAAACTGTGTATAAACGAGGCATAAAGCTTAGGGCTGTAGTTCGATATCAATTATAGGTCTCCTTTTCTATACAAAAGGACTACTTCTGCACACTGCCGCCGTACGGGTATTTTCTATACAAAAGGACTACTTCTGAACACTGCCACTGTACGGGTATTTACTATACAAGAGGACTACTTCTGCACACTGCCACCGTACGGGTATTTTGTATACAAAAGGACTACTTCTTGAACACTGCCACTGTACGGGTATTTTCTATACAAAAGGACTACTTCTGAACACTGCCACTGTACGGGTATTTTCTATACAAAAGGACTACTTCTGAACACTGCCACTGTACGGGTATTTTCTATACAAGAGGACTACTTCTGAACACTGCCACTGTACGGGTATTTACTATACAAAAGGACTACTTCTTGAACACTGCCACTGTACGGGTAGTTTCTATACAAAAGGACTACTTCTGAACACTGCCACTGTACGGGTATTTTCTATACAAAAGGACTACTTCTTGAACACTGCCACTGCACGGGTATTTTCTATACAAAACGACTACTTCTGAACACTGCCACTGCACGGGCATTTTCTATACAAGAGGACTACTTCTGAACACTGCCACTGTACGGGTATTTTCTATACAAAAGGACTACTTCTGAACACTGCCACTGTACGGGTATTTTCTATACAAAAGGACTACTTCTGAACACTGCCACTGTACGGGTATTTACTATACAAGAGGACTACTTCTGAACACTGCCACTGTACGGGTATTTTCTATACAAAAGGACTACTTCTGAACACTGCCACTGTACGGGTATTTTCTATACAAGAGGACTACTTCTGAACACTGCCACTGTACGGGTATTTACTATACAAGAGGACTACTTCTGAACACTGCCACTGCACGGGTATTTTCTATACAAAAGGACTACTTCTAAACACTGCCACTGTACGGGTATTTACTATACAAGAGGACTACTTCTGAACACTGCCACTGTACGGGTATTTTCTATACAAAAGGACTACTTCTTGAACACTGCCACTGTACGGGTATTTTCTATACAAAAGGACTACTTCTGAACACTGTCACTGTACGGGTATTTTCTATACAAGAGGACTACTTCTGAACACTGCCACTGTACGGGTATTTACTATACAAAAGGACTACTTCTGAACACTGCCACTGTTCGGGTATTTTTCTTTCGAAGTTAAATCAAGTTGAATAGTTTGTTGAGTGGAGTAATTAGTTTTTCTATTACTGCTAAGATCATCTCATCAGTGGTCCGGGACTCTTCTCGGTCTTTGACTTTCTGATTGATAAATCCACATCGCTTTCTGAGAAAGGTGGAACCGGATCTTGGTTCCCTGTGCAGGTAGTTGTACTTATCTGTTTGTCGTGTCTATAAGTCTCTCTGTAGAGTTCCCTACAAAACTTCGCAGCTGCTTCCGTTACGTCTTTCCTATTTGATACCGCTGAACGCGCTGCATCATTGCATAAGTGTGTGTTTTATGGTGTTTATTTTTTATACGCTTTCTTGACGTCTGCTGATTTTTTTAAGAAGGAATAGAGTGTTATCACCTTTCTTGAAACGTCCATTAATTATTTCGACCACCTATCGACTCACAGATATTAATCGAGATTCGGTCCGATGAGAACAGTTATTCTCCTCTTTCTCTAGTTATCGGAAGTGGGAGTAATGATACCTACCCAAGGTTCTTTGACAGCCACTGCTGTAATTATTTTACTCCTATAGTTTTATTAATTAGTTTTTATAAGTTTATTAACTTCTCTATACATGCTACTGAGTCTTGTTTTGTTTTGTTTTCTATGTTTTTCAGTTATTGTCCTTGGTGTTGTAGCTTTATCACTTTCTGTGTTATTATTGATTCTCATTTAGTGTTTCTATTGACGTACTAGTTTATAGAACGTTTCTTTAAGATCGTTTCTAATCTGTTATACAAAGTTTGTACCGTTTCACCTTTAGGTTTGCTATGTTTGATATTTCCTTTTCGAATTTGTAATAGTCTATAGAGATACAAGTCTCTATCTGTATTGTGATTTATTTCTGTTTTGTAAGCTTTATCCTAATCATTCTATGCTCGTTAGAATGTGAAAATCTGCTCAAGACTTTGACGTTCTCTACATTTTTAATTTGGTTTGTTGCAATAAAATCAATTTAGTTTTTAGTTTTTCAATCTGGTGAAAGCCACGTCCATCTTAATTTTTCTCTTAATTTAATTTATCTTTTTGACTTTTTGAATAAGGTGTTAGTTACCTTGAGTTTGTGCTGGTGACAAACTGGTGACAAACATTTATAAACATTTGTCCTCTGTTGCTTCTCTTTCCGTACGCATAGCTTCGCATTGTCCGGTGCTCTCCAGGTTTCTATTCACCTATTTTGGCATTCATATCGCTTTTCATTCGGCATTCATATCATATCGGGTGTTTCTATCTGGATTTTCTCAGTAGCAGCCCGGAGTCTGGATTTGTGCCCGGTTGATGCCAATAGGCTCGTCCCCTATTACATGGGACTTAAACATAACTGGCGAAATGTGGGTGTACTATAGGTACACCTCTGCTTAAACCTTCGGGGAAACAAGGCATGATGTTATGTTATGTTATGTTATGTTATGTTATGTTATGTTATGTTATGTTATGTTATGTTATGTTATGTTATGTTATGTTATGTTATGTTATGTTATGTTATGTTATGTTATGTTATGTTATGTTATGTTATGTTATGTTATGTTATGTTATGTTATGTTATGTTATGTTATGTTATGTTATGTTATGTTATGTTATGTTATGTTATGTTATGTTATGTTATGTTATGTTATGTTATGTTATGTTATGTTATGTTATGTTATGTTATGTTATGTTATGTTATGTTATGTTATGTTATGTTATGTTATGTTATGTTATGTTATGTTATGTTATGTTATGTTATGTTATGTTATGTTATGTTATGTTATGTTATGTTATGTTATGTTATGTTATGTTATGTTATGTTATGTTATGTTATGTTATGTATATCGCCCAAAAATATAACTGATTTTGTAATTTCGCTGTGGCTCAGTCAGGGTCTAAGTAGAATTTTTGGATTTCAGATTCCTCTTGTCGAATTCGCTCTTGTCGTAGGTGCGTAGGCTTGTACTCGTAGTATTGTACTCGTAGTATTGTACTCGTAGTATTGTACTCGTAGTATTGTACTTGTAGTATTGTACTCGTAGTATTGTACTCGTAGTATTGTACTCGTAGTATTGTACTCGTAGTATTGTAGTCGTAGTATTGAGAACATCTTATCTTGAATTTCCACTTGTAGAGTTACCACTCTTTCCGATGTAGCGATAAAATTTTGAACTTTAATGTTTTTCTGTTTTTTTTTTTACCAGGAAACCCATACCATACGATCCTTTCGTTGGTCCATAATAGTATAGAAGGTAGCTGCCTCCGTCTTTTATTATAAGTGCTTCTCTTTTCACTTGAGACTCCTACGATATCCCACTTTATAAGCGATTGCATATTCCAGCTGTATACTTTTGTTTCGCTTGCTCCAGATCGATCGTTGTAAGTACATAACAACATCACGCCTTGTTTTCCCGAAGGGTTATGCAGAGGTGTACCTATTATAGTATACCCACATTTCGCCAGTTAGGTTTGGATCCCATGTAATAGGGGACGAGCCTATTGCCATCTACCGGGCACAAATCCAGACTCCGAGCTGCTACTGAGAAATTCCAGATAGAAAAACCCAAGGACACTTTGCCCGACCTGGGAATCGAACCCAGGACCTCATGCTCAGCAGTAGCGCTTGCGACCACTAGCCTAACGAGGCAGTCAGTACATAAATAGTATTTTCTGTTTGCCATAAGGTTGATCGTTAATAGCTTTCTCAGTATACTATGGAGGGTTATGGTCTACTGCCCCCGCGGTGACCGGCCGTTCTGGCGGAGGTGGCACCTAAATGGAAATTTAATATAACCCTTAGTGAGATTATAAAGGCACTAAATAATACAGTTTTATTTCCATTCTAGGCATTATTAGCTTTCTTTCTTAAGAAGACACAAATAAGTGTCCGCAGGCAGGCCACAACAGGCGTACCCAACGCTTATACCGCAGATGCAAGAACCAGTGCTCCCGAGGCCACTCAGTGGCGTGTTCGGTGGTAGGCAAAACGTGCCGCAAGGTCGCATGGTCGCATGGTCGCATGGTCGCATGGTCGCATGGTCGCATGGTCGCGGCAACGTGAACACGTCCCTTTCACTTAATATTCTTACTGCTTGTGATTCTCCATGCCGAGAGCGACTCGTAAATAAGGGTGTGCGCACAATAACGTCGCAAGCAATTATCAACGGTGTGGGGAAGACATTGGTTGTAACAGTTGAAGAAATGTAAATGTATGCAAATGGTTTCGGATCTGTTTGTAGCTAGACAAACCGCCGCGTGCCTGCTGCTTTAGCTTCCGAACGGCGGGGAGGGGGAGGGGGAGGGGGGAGGTCACTAGGGCTGACTGCGCCGCTCCATGCGTAGCGCGGGAGGATGGAAATTATATGCGACAGAAGAAAAATCGCTGTGTTCTACATAGGTCGGTAGGTAGGCTCATCCAGCTTACCTGCGGATCTATGTATGTAATTGCAATCGGTTATTTTAATTTTACCTGTGGAAGAGAAAATTATTTAATTTCGATATTAACCAAAATCCAGACAAAAAAAATGAAAACCCTACTAAAACTGGGTCAATCAATCAATCAACTCAGCCGATCGCAGTCCACTGCTGGACATAGGCCTCTCCCATTCTGCGCCACAACACCCTGTTCTCCGCCTTCCGCATCCAGTCTGCCCCAGCCACCTTCTTAAGGTCGTCAGTCCATCTAGCTGGGGGGCCACCCACACTACGCTTGCCGATAGGTACGTGGTCTCCACTCCAGGACTCGTCTGCTCCATCGGACATCGGTCAACATGGCCAGCCCACTGCCACTTCAGTTTGCTTCCTCTGCAGGCTATGCCGGTTACTCCGGTTCTTTTCTGGAAACTAGGTATGTCACGATCATTCAGTTCGGCGCCGCACGACTGTCCAGAGTGACGCGTACCTGCGCGTGTCGTGTGGAGTGACCACAGAACAGCGCCGCAGTGACGCACGTGCGCTGTTGTTGTTGCTACTCGTAATATTTGCGCAGGTAAGCACAACGCGAGCTCATACGCACTCACTGGCTCCATACTGCCACTCAATAACACGCCGTTTATTAACATTTAGACAAAATAGCGTAAGACGCGTCAGTCTTGCGCTATTTTGTCTTTGTTAAGTCTGTCGACTTATAAAATACACAAATGTTTGCCTATAGGCATAATTATGTGGTATTAAGCCATCCCGTGCTCTGCATGCATTAACGTTGAAAGTTGAAGTTCAGCGGCACACTCAATGATAAATGTTCAGCACACTCTGTTGGTACATGTTCAGCACACTCTGTTGGTACATGCCGCGACATTCAGAACCCGTTGACAAAATTGCACATAATCGCGACCGCTCTCAAGTGCCGGACACACGACAGACAATGACACAGAAGACCCGCTCCTAACAACATGCGCGCAATCTCGTATATTACAAGCAGCTACAGTGATAAAAAAATTAACACCTTGTGCTTCGATAGTGTTTACTTAAATGCACCCAAAAATTGCGCTCTCTCTTGTCTGTTCAATAGCAGCACCCCAATCGCACTACTCAGTCACAATCATTGGTCACACAATCCCATTCATTTTGACAATACAACATAGGCAAAATCAATTTCTTCGTTTTATTTGAAAAAATCGCTGCTCGACAACGTAAACATTACGATAATGAATATTGTTAAATGCTCAAAATGGAAGGGATTGTGAGTGTGTAACCAACCTGTTCACTGCAGTTCATCCCACCTTCTGCTCGCTGCGGCGCGCGGCTGAAGCTAGTGTAAAGTAGCCGGCAAACATCTTGAACATGCTCGCTGCGGCGCGCGGCTGAAGCTAGTGTAAAGTAGCCGGCAAACATCTTGAACATGCTCGCTGCGGCGCGCGGCTGAAGCTAGTGTAAAGTAGCCGGCAAACTTCTTGAACATGCTCGCTGCGGCGCGCGGCTGAAGCTAGTGTAAAGTAGCCGGCAAACATCTTGAACATGCTCGCTGCGGCGCGCGGCTGAAGCTAGTGTAAAGTAGCCGGCAAACATCTTGAACATGCTCGCTGCGGCGCGCGGCTGAAGCTAGTGTAAAGTAGCCGGCAAACATCTTGAACATGCTCGCTGCGGCGCGCGGCTGAAGCTAGTGTAAAGTAGCCGGCAAACATCTTGAACATGCTCGCTGCGGCGCGCGGCTGAAGCTAGTGTAAAGTAGCCGGCAAACATCTTGAACATGCTCGCTGCGGCGCGCGGCTGAAGCTAGTGTAAAGTAGCCGGCAAACATCTTGAACATGCTCGCTGCGGCGCGCGGCTGAAGCTAGTGTAAAGTAGCCGGCAAACATCTTGAACATGCTCGCTGCGGCGCGCGGCTGAAGCTAGTGTAAAGTAGCCGGCAAACATCTTGAACATGCTCGCTGCGGCGCGCGGCTGAAGCTAGTGTAAAGTAGCCGGCAAACTTCTTGAACATGCTCGCTGCGGCGCGCGGCTGAAGCTAGTGTAAAGTAGCCGGCAAACATCTTGAACATGCTCGCTGCGGCGCACGGCTGAAGCTAGTGTAAAGTAGCCGGCAAACATCTTGAACATGCTCGCTGCGGCGCGCGGCTGAAGCTAGTGTAAAGTAGCCGGCAAACATCTTGAACATGCTCGCTGCGGCGCGCGGCTGAAGCTAGTGTAAAGTAGCCGGCAAACATCTTGAACATGCTCGCTGCGGCGCGCGGCTGAAGCTAGTGTAAAGTAGCCGGCAAACTTCTTGAACATGCTCGCTGCGGCGCGCGGCTGAAGCTAGTGTAAAGTAGCCGGCAAACATCTTGAACATGCTCGCTGCGGCGCGCGGCTGAAGCTAGTGTAAAGTAGCCGGCAAACATCTTGAACATGCTCGCTGCGGCGCGCGGCTGAAGCTAGTGTAAAGTAGCCGGCAAACTTCTTGAACATGCTCGCTGCGGCGCGCGGCTGAAGCTAGTGTAAAGTAGCCGGCAAACATCTTGAACATGCTCGCTGCGGCGCGCGGCTGAAGCTAGTGTAAAGTAGCCGGCAAACATCTTGAACATGCTCGCTGCGGCGCGCGGCTGAAGCTAGTGTAAAGTAGCCGGCAAACATCTTGAACATGCTCGCTGCGGCGCGCGGCTGAAGCTAGTGTAAAGTAGCCGGCAAACATCTTGAACATGCTCGCTGCGGCGCGCGGCTGAAGCTAGTGTAAAGTAGCCGGCAAACATCTTGAACATGCTCGCTGCGGCGCGCGGCTGAAGCTAGTGTAAAGTAGCCGGCAAACATCTTGAACATGCTCGCTGCGGCGCGCGGCTGAAGCTAGTGTAAAGTAGCCGGCAAACATCTTGAACATGCTCGCTGCGGCGCGCGGCTGAAGCTAGTGTAAAGTAGCCGGCAAACATCTTGAACATGCTCGCTGCGGCGCGCGGCTGAAGCTAGTGTAAAGTAGCCGGCAAACTTCTTGAACATGCTCGCTGCGGCGCACGGCTGAAGCTAGTGTAAAGTAGCCGGCAAACTTCTTGAACATGCTCGCTGCGGCGCGCGGCTGAAGCTAGTGTAAAGTAGCCGGCAAACATCTTGAACATGCGTGAAAACCCAAAATACCGTATCATACAAGACTGGGGTCCAGCGCAGTCGGTGCCATTCTGTTCAAGATGTTTGCATAATAATGTCGTGGTCCTTCTGTCATGTCTGTGACTCTCCCGTCGTAGTCACCGCAAACGACACGTTGCGGTGCGGGCGCGGGCAGGGCGCGGGAGGGGTGCGGCGTGCGGGCCGCGGGGAGCGGGAGGGGATGATATTAAGATTCCACGCCGCCTGCCACAACCCCGGAACGCAATTTTTGCGAATACTTTATGCTAATGTTTACCGATACCGTATTAAGTCCCTTTCATTATGTCCCCAGACGCGAACGATCAGTTTCAATTGAATTTTGCTCTGAAAACAATCTGTTTGGACAAATTTTGAAGTTGGCGGGGGCGAGACGTTTGCATAAAATAATTCGCGGCTGAGCGCCGCCGCCGCGCGGGTGTGTGCGGTCTACCCCCACACGCTACACACTCCGTCCGGGAACATTATGTACCAACCTGCGCCTGCGCGGTCTGTGACAGAGGCTCGCGCTGTTACGTGTCAAGTCGGCGATGACGCGGGGTGAGCGTCGGTCAGTCGGTACAAAATCATTAGATATAACGAGACGCCCGGTGCCTAAGGTACGGTAGTCGGTAACTACATACTCGACTTTGAATAGAATAGAATAGTTCTTTATTTGCACAGAAAGTAGGTACAAGTTACAGATGTTAAGTTTAAAATGATCCTTATACTACCTTAACTGAGGCATGCAAACAGTTTTAGCTATAATAATAAAGACTCATTTAACATATGTACATATTATTAACACATTCAATCAAATTAATTGCAGTTAACCATGTCAATTTGAAGTTCAGTAAATAATTTGAAAGAGGCTATTCAATACATAATGTCAAGTTTAATAAAATGGGATTATACATTCGTCAAGTGCGAGGTCAATACAGTTAAAATAATAATATAAACGACTAGCTTCCGCACGCGACTTCGTCCGTGTGAAATTTCTGGTTCCCCCGACCCACCCCGTCGCATCGCATCGCCTGCCCGCGCTGTTACTTCGTTTTCGCTTAGCGCTTGTTCTTACTTTTTTTTCTTTTTGCTCGGCTTCTCAGGGTCCTAGCGTAATGTTGCATACCCTAGATAGTCGTACTCAAGAATTGGGCTATAAAATGCAAAAATAAATTTTCAAACTCGACTTGTAGATTAGCGCGATCAAACAGTCAATAAAAAACAAAATGTGTCGGTAACAGACGAAGCGCATTTTTGTTACTTTAAGCATTTTTATACCCGTCGTAATTTCTAAACGGAAGGTCCGATTCGAATAATTTAAAAATAAATTTACATGTAGGTACTTAATCAACCTTGATTATGAATTTAATTATTTGGATAAGGATTAATATCATGATTATGAAAACACCTTCGCAAATAATGCATTATTTTGTAACAAATTAAATTACCATTAAAAATGTTATAGTGAGCCAACCTTAAAAGATAGACATATGCTATCGTGGTTTTTTTTTTAGAACTTTTAAAGAGGAACAATACTGTCATACATGATTTTTGCGTAACTTTAACCGTTTACGCAGCGCACGCAACGAAAGCTCGCAAAAGGACTAAATTTTCCCCGTTTTTGCAACATTTTTCATTGATGCTCCGCTCCTGTTAGTTGCAGCGTGATGTTATATAACCTATAGTCTTCTTCGATAAATGAGCTATCCAATACTAAAAGAATTTTTCAATTCGAACCAGCAGTTCCTGAGATTAGCGCGTTCAACCAAACAAACAACAATATTACAATATTTTTCTTTCTTTCAAACAAACAAACTCTTCAGTTTTATAATATTAGTATAGAGTATAGACTTATTACATACCAGGAATACAGAAATATCATATTATTAATTTAAAACTAAATTTAAAACTGACTGACTGACTGACTGACATGTCAACGCACAGCCGAAACTACTGGGACTAGGAGCGTGAAATTTTGTACACGGCTTCCTTTTATAATTTAGGGGAGCACTAAGAAGGGGTTTTTTTGGAAATTCGACCTTTAAGGGGGTGAAAAGGGGGTATTTCGTTTGTATGAAAAATCTTATTCCTTGAGTTAATAATCTTGAAACTTGGCCCAAATACTTATATTAATAAATTATGAACTTCGTAATTTTTGGTTTTTCTAAACTACCCCACGAAGGGGATTGGGGGGTGTCAAAAAATGTATGGAAGAATTTTAACACACAGTCCGATTAACTCGAAACTCAGTATTTATACTTAAGTTCAAAAATAAAGAATAACCTGTATCAAGGTTTTTCGAAAATCTACCCGGACGGGGTGAAAAGGGGCTGTCAATATTACAGGGGAGAATTTTACTGCGTAGTTCGATTAGCTCGAAAATTGGTATGAATAATCTTTGAGTCACGTTTTGGAAATATCCTAAACGATTTTTTAAAATTCCACCCCTGTGGGGGTGAAAACCGGGGATACAGATTATATGAAAAATCTTATTCCTTTGATTAATACACTTGAAACATGGCAATATTTGCCTCAGGAAATAATATAAATTGTCACTCTTAGGGACAGTCACATTATGGCGCTAAACGTTCTGCTTTCGCTAACAACACATTTTGGGATATTACAGTATTACAGTTACCTAACTGAAGAAATTTTGGCTTCCTAATGACAAAAGTGAGTAGTCCAAATTGTCAATACTGCGAGTCTGTGGAGGATGTCCATCACTTGTTGGTGGAATGTGTCCGTAATCGCAGAGAAAGAGATGCCTTATTGGCAGAGTTAAAAATTAGTAAGTTAGATTTAGGTGCTGTTCAATGTTTTTTGTCTAAACCCTGTAGTGAGGAGGCTAAGAAAATTTATAGTTTTGTTTGCAGCTATTTAGCTAATAGAGCGTCTCTTGTCTCTTAGTTCGTAAAAATATTTTTGTTATGAGTTACGATGGGGCTGACATGGTTATGTATGATAACCAAAAGCCTCTAAATAAATAAAGATTAAAAAAAAAAAAAAAAAAACTGGTTTTCCACAAACGGATAAAGAAAGACCATTAAATACTGTTTTATTTAAGTGATCATAAGATAATAACCTGATTACTATACAATTTGATGACTAAACAACGCCGCGTGTAGCTGCAGCTGCACATCGAACACTATCCAGCTGGTCGCACCCGCGTGAGGATGTGATGCTAACACAATGCGCTTGCTTCGACACGAGAGACCAGAACATAACAGTTTAGAGCTGAGCCTCGCTACTCTAACACTGTGATACACATCTTGTAGCACGTTTAGTTATGAATATTATGCTGAAATCAAATAGTGAAAATTCCTATATTTGTGAACACGGTGGCTGAGGAAGTGACCAAAGGTGGCAAGTTTTTAAAAATGAATTAAAAAAAAGAAAATTGTGCATACCCGTCAACTGCTGACATTTTTTTATTATAGGGCTTGGGTCCCCCACCCACAGATATAGGATATCCATTATTTACGCCTCACCCTGTATAATGATGATCGAACATCTCTTACAGGTAAGTTCGTTTGGTCATTCATTATACGGCGAGATTATACGGCGTAACATGTATGTTTAGGTCACTAGGAGTGATTTTTCTGTATTTAGTTGCTCTATGGTGAAAAAATAACAATCAATATAATGAAAAAACTCCGTCCAGCAGGTTTATGTGTCGGCACAAAGTTGCACTAGCTCAGCGCGAGCTCAGCTGCGCGGCTCCGCGGGCACGCCGCTGTGCGGACCCCTTACGTGTACAGTAGTAAGTGTATACCTAGTCGAGAAGTATTGCGTATATAGGCAAAAATATTCATCTTTTCACTGCAGTCACTGCCTATATAAATGTCTACTGGGCATACAGCGACATAACGAAAAAGAGTGACGTAAAAGATTTATGGCCATACAATGTAAGCAGGCGCCATGTCCTGCCATCTTAGTCGCGATATTGTAACCTGATCCCTGATACTGGTTGATAACAGGAGTTCACTCTCTAGCTCCAACAGCTTGCGACAATACTCTCACAGCAGCCAGACCGTGCGCGTGCTATAAAGATATTTCCCGTGGAGCAAGTTCGCGGCACATTTTTTTTTAAATTAAGTACGCCGAAGGTGGTTCGTATGGCCGTTTTTCGCGATGTCTTTATTTTCACAAAACGAATTTGTGCTTTAATTCTTGTTGGTTAAGTTGTTATTCGTTTGCCGCGTCGGGGTGAGAGTGCGAGTTGTTAGCTCTGCAAACAAAGCGTTGGGCGCGCCTCGCTAATACACAACGCGGCGGTTATCGACAAGTTCAGCGACCGCTGCTCAAACTGGCCGACAGTCCGACACACTTGCAGTGGCAGCAGTGGCAGCAGTGGCAGCAGTGGCAGCAGTGGCAGCCCGCAGGAGGCTCGCACATTACTTGCGCAGCATTCAATGCGCGTTTGTGTCAGTGCGAGTTTTAACTTAATAATCGAAAGATAAGTGATGAATTATTATAATTTATTTTTTCATTAGGACAAAGTGTACTCCTCCATTTACAGACATACGCTGCAGTAGTAAGAGCTAATACTTAACTGCTTTTCAATTTTGTTTCTCTTTGATAATGTTTTGTCAGTGTTCAGTATCGCGTGTGACGTTCGAAGTCATGGTCTTGCTCGCGTCCATGTCTTCAACATAAAATATTAAATGTTTATTCCTAAATTATCAGAACTCAGTAATAATGCGGTCGAACAAAAGTAGCACATAAACACCGTAAGATATTAATTTATATAATCACTGAACGTTCCGGCGAGTCTCCAGCCGCGCGCTGCGAGATGCATGTTGTTGCATCATAACACGAGCTAGTGCTTACCTGCGGCGAGAGATGCCGGGGGAGCATGCGTGTATCTACACTCCGATAAATAGTCTATGTGATGTAGTGATATACAATACTGCAAACCAACTGACGGTCAACGTACACAGATCGGCTCAGCACTGGACCGGCTTCGCCTTAACTCGAGCCGTTCAGCAACATTTTAATGTGACTCCATACTCTGCTGCACACATACAAGCTTCATACTTCACCACCGCGCCTCGGGATCTGCTGAACTACGAACCTTTGCAGGCTCGTCGCCGCGCTTGCACTACTCCGTAGCTACACTTTAGACTTACATTTGTGACAAATGTAAGTCTAAAAGCTATGACTTTAAAAAAAACGTTGACAACGGTATGCTTGCACATATTACATGTCAAAGATGCCTTTTTTATGAGTGTGTGAAACATTTATTCAGCTGTTCAGCTAAGTATCGCGGGCACGCGGGCACGCGAGCACGCGGGCACGCGAGCACGCGAGCACGCGGGCATGCGGGCACGCGGGCGCTCCACAAACACGCTCAGCTTTCCATTGAGCGGTGCTTAATGAAGAACTTGGAAAAGGTTGACGTGACAGTGCGCTGCGATGGCCGAAGAAGACGGCAGAAGGTTTACTTTCAACACGCGATATAAAATTAAAGTAAAAACTTTGAGCCACAGCATTGTATAAAATAGTTGTTTGTCCGAAATAAAAGTTTTGAAGTGAATTGCATTGTATTTGTTGTCCACTCACCGAAGCTGTTCTTATGCACTGGCTTGTTTAATGGACCTTCTGTTTTCAGTTAGAGGCGTTACCGTGCAATAGCTTTTCGAGTTGTAATTACTCCGCGCCTTCACGCTCACACATGATCGCTATTACGCATTCTTTATCTTGAACCGCGCTAAATCTTTCAAAGAAATAAACACAGCCCTTTAAAATATATAATAATATGTTGAGGTGTTGCCAAATTCAATTTTAATTGCGATTTAAGAGTGGGAGAGTCGATGTTATGTTAATTAAGTAAATATAAGTGTATGAGCTGTACTAAAACTGGATTCGTCAAAACATGCATATTATAATAAAAAGGTGTCAAACATCTGTACAACAAGAAAAAAACTAGCTTCTGAAAATTTGTGTGACGGGACACTCGACAACAAACCGAAACGAGGGTTTTACGGCCCGCGCCCCCTCCGCCTCGCAGTACTAGGAAACCATAAGTCGTGCGGCGACAGATTTAGGACTAACGTTAACACCTTATTGAAACTGAACGCCTCGAGTTTATGCGCTCTCGGTAGTCGCCACCAAGTCACACAGCGCAGATTTACGACCACAAGAATGATGTCCATTTGATTAATATTATAAGTTATTTTTTACAATATGTTGTTCCGATGTCTCAATGTGCGTGTTGAGGAGAATTCGAATTTACGTCGAGCAGACACACATTCTACAAAAGGGAAATACAAACCACCATTGATCCTGGCACTGTAATCGTATAACTTTACGTATTTATATCAAAAATATATGTAAAGCTGTGCTTACATGAGAAGTTCCTGACAGCTAAAACCAACGCTTCAGTTTGAAATATAAATAATTTTCACTTTACATCGGAATATCCCGCAAACATCCACAGTATTTGCACGCGCGTAGTTTTCGCGGACATTGTGTAACTTTCTGCAATGGACGTCAACAGCTACAAGGGATAACGTGCCGACGTTAAAATCCACAAGGGATACCGTGCCGACGTCAACATCCACAAGGGATACCGTGCCGACGTCAAAATCCACAAGGGATACCGTGCCGACGTCAACATCCACAAGGGATACCGTGCCGACGTCAAAATCCACAAGGGATACCGTGCCGACGTCAACATCCACAAGGGATACCGTGCCGACGTCAAAATCCACAAGGGATACCGTGCCGACGTCAACATCCACAAGGGATACCGTGCCGACGGCTCGGGACCGGCTCGTACTCGTACTCGGTTCCTATAAACAAAAACGAATCGTTTTGCTTACCAATGGTAGCCTTTTTTTGCCAAATTGGGCATAAAAAAAAAATATTTTATTTCAGACCACAGAAGGATCCATAGTTTTGTTAGTATTACACACGACTCAAGAAACTATGTTAGTAACAAACGCAAAACATTGACATTAAATTATATTGTTAGTGCACTATAGGTACTCACCCACTGACATAGGTTAGTAACAACAATGCACACACAACCAGTTCATGAACCGTCCGCGCTCACCTGACGCTCCGGGCACGTGCACATGAACACGTACCCAGTGAGCCATGATGTCGCAACACGGCTTACCACTGATGACCTTCAAAATGCTGTTGGCACTCCCACGCACTGCGCATCATGGACGCCATCCGTTTTCGTAGGATGGTGCTGAAACGATCCACACGTGTTTCAGCAAACATCCCTGAGGCGCTGCAGTATCGTGGAAGCCCCATCAACAACCTGAAGGTGTTATTGTACTGAACTCTGAGGGCGTTGTATGCCCTTTGCGTATACCGAACCCACAAAGTGCACGTGTACACCGATTGGCAAAAAGCTTTAAAAAGAGTTGTTTTCACCTCTGGAGCACAACGCGCACAAAAAAAAAAAATAGAATCGTAAGCTAATTTTACCTGCGATAACTAGTTCCAAATGGGAGGGTTTACTATACGAAGCTATGAGGTTTTTGCTTAATTATTAGTAAAAATACAAGAGTCTTAATTTGAATCAATAACAGTCCGTCAATTATAGGGCTCGGCCATTACTGCATATTACATTCACTTCACAACCGAATGTGAATATTTTGAATGTTTCTTTCTTGTGATTTCCAAACGCCGCTTCTTGGATGTTTATATGGCAAATAGGTTTCCTGTACCAAAAACACTTTATTTAGTATCTGCTTCAGCAATCGTTGTGAAACTAAATAAAATAAATGAATTGCTGTGAGTGCAGCCAATTGGTGCTCAATAAAAAACTGTTTAACTAAAATTGAACCAACGAAAAAAGAAACTAAAGACCAAAAAATAAACCATTCGGTCTTATTAAGCTCCTAAATTAATGAAATTACTAATTTTGAGTCGGCGCCAAACAAACAATCAACGCAGATCAATTAACGAAGATCAATCAAGCTGCCATTTACTTGGCGCCTTTATGTTTATACACACACACACACACACTTATTATTTTGTCCTCTAGAATAATTATAACCCTAGAGTCATAACGTTAAAAAAAAAACACGTTGTGTAGCTGTTGCCCGCGGCTGCGCCCGCGTGGATGTCTATACTTCCCCATTTGAATCGAATTTTGTTCACAATTTCATGGGTTTTATTTTTTTTCGCGGAACCCTAATTACTTTTCTTAAATAAAAGTACTCTAAGTTACTCCTTATAACATCAGCTATTTGCCAATGAAAATCCTGTCAAAATCGGTCCAGCTGTTTCGGAGATTAGCCGAAACAAACAGACAGACAGACAAAAATTTTAAAAATTAAAATTGCTTTTTCGTTATAAGTATCGTATATTCTGTCATACGCATTTAGTAAAACTATTATTTTGAGATTATGAACAGACATTTCAATTTTATTAATTGTATAGATTATGTGTGCCAAGTTTCACCAGAATCGGTTAACAAGTGAAAATTCAGTAGGTGAAAAATCAACAACTCCTTTTTTTCTACCCTCACGGCGGATTTTGTGTTTCACTTTTAAATGCGACCAACTTCCAAGTATACCCTTTCAAATAAAAAAGAAACGTTAAAATCGGACTACTCAGTAAAAAGATATGGGTGGTCAAAGAGCGGCAAAGGTGGCAAAGTGAAAATTCAAAAAGATAGAGAAAAAGAAAGTCGTAAATAAGTATGAACGCTTTTTCGCGTGACGATTTCTGCCAGTTTACTTCTACCGTAAGCCGCGTAAAAGAACTTTATTCCAAATAAAATATTGTAACTGAAAAAATACCCGTATTGATCATACCGGTGTCGGTCCCCTAGTCAAAAGACCTGGTGAGCGCACTCTGTGGGAACAGGGGCGCACACTGTCAGTAAATCTGCGAAATGAAGTGCGACGCCGCCGCGCCGGTATCATCCGCACATGCAAATGTATGCAGACGCCGCGCAAACACGGCGTCGAAACGACGCGATAAACTCGCGAATATCACCTTTATTTGTAGGTGTCGTAAGGTCGCAGTGTGCTGCGTCTGCTATTGACAGGTGGATTGGATTCCCGCGGGCATTGTGCGGTGGCTCAGCAAAATATCGTAACCATGTAGCCTTGTGAGTTGTGTACCTACGGCTGCGGGGACGCGGCTCTTGAAAGGCATTCAGCAGATCCAGTTTCACGGCAAATAAGACTTCGATCAAATATAAAATATCGTCGGTTTGGTGTAGCGGTGCGAGCCGGAGCGGTGCGCGTGCTCACAATAATGCAACGTGTGTTTGTAAAGATAGGAAGTGTTGTGAACCTCCAGCGGTCGATATTGCTGCGGTCACAAGGAGCTTCGACAATGCTGATGTTACGTTTAAAATCTCCTGTATTGCCTTATCATTACCGAAAATATTCGCTTTCGAAGCGTGCAGGAAAATGAGTTTTCCTCTTAAATAAGTTTGCCAATTGATTCGCAGGCGTCTGTCATCGCCGAAGATTACTTTTATTTTCTTTTCCTCTCGCAGTCGTAAATAAAATAAGAGTTCAAACCGTTATAAGAAAATTGCTATCACCAAGTTTTAGGACTAAGAATGATAAGGTATGTAGTCGTTTGTAGCGCGTCGTGCGCGAGTGCGAGTGTCGCATGGATGTCGTAAGATACACAATATACTAAATTAACAGCCACATTTTAATAAAACTCCCTCGTACCCCGACCTGCGGCGTTGCATCGCCCGCCCGCGCTATTACTTCGTTTTCGCTTAGCATTCTTTCTGACTTTTTTTCTTTTTGCTCGGCTCCTAAGGGTCGTAACGTGATGTTAATAGCCTGTAACCATCTTCAAGAATTGGGCTACGAAATGCATAAAGAATTTTTTAAATCCGACTTTTTGTTCACAATTTCAAGAGTTTTATTTTTTTTTGCGCGGAACTCTAATTCTCTTTCTAAAAGAAAATAGCCTAAGTTACTCTTTATAACATTAGCTATCTGCCAGTGGAAGTCACGTCAAAATTGGTCTAACCATTTCAGAGATTATTCAGAACAAACAGACAGACAGGCAGACAAAAATGTTTAAAATTGGTTTTTGTTCTAAGTATCGTAAAATTAATTAATATTAATTAATTAACTATCGTATTTCATAACTATGCATTTAGTAAACAGCTGTTATTTTACATTACAAACAGATACTTCAATTGTATTTATTTGTATAGATTGAGTATGACATAGTCGCGCGATCAGTCTTGTCTTGTATGTGTGTGTGTACGTCACAACTCACAAACGATCACGTCGAACGCGAACTCGCGCAACGATCGCTGTTGGTGAGGACGGGGAGTTACACGCAGAAAGGATCCTAATTAATATTATAAATGCGAAAGTGAGTTTGTTTGTTTGTCACGCTTCCATGCTAAAACGGCTAAACGGGTTTGGATGAAATTTGACACATGGGTAGACCATGCCCTGGGTTAGAACATAGGATACTTTGTATCCTGATATTCCCACGAGATTGAAACCTATGCGGGTGAAACCGTGGGGCGCAGCTGGTCAATAAGAAGGTAAACGTTGATCCCGCGAGTCCTCTCTGCGCACCCTCTCAGTATGCGCGCGATGTGTGCACTCGCCGCGCGCCCGCTCAGTATGCGCGCGATGTGTGCACTCGCCGCGCGCCCGCTCAGTATGCGCGCGATGTGTGCACTCGCCGCGCGCCCGCTCAGTATGCGCGCGATGTGTGCACTCGCCGCGCGCACGATCACGCAACAAATTACATGATGCCATATGAGCTGCGACTGTGACCGATTGTAACGCAAATAACGACCATGAAAACATGAAACAGATTCTCATAACCTGTTGTCATCGTCGTTATTTGCGTTGACAGATCAAAGTATAATGAGAAATGTTGATGTAAATATAATAAAACAATACTTGATGCTGTAACAATACAAAACCTTCACAATTAGAGCAACCAGTAGGTTTGAGAAAATGGTAAAATGAATAATTGCAATTCTAATTAGACATTAAAAGCTTGAAAGAAAAATCCCCAGTTATAATATTTGCAGTTAAAATGGCCAATTTCTAAAGTTTCACTTGAAGTATTAACTCCTCGCTCACGAGAACACCGGCATCAACTGCAGCTACACGAGTACAGAAGCTCGTCTCGCTCACAACCTTCTCGCTCACAACCTTCCCGCTCACAACCTTCTCGCTCACAACCTTCTCGCTCACAACCTTCTCGCTCACAACCTTCTCGCTCACAACCTTCGAACTGGCGCTTCCTTTCTTATAGTCCGTTTTAGTTTCACCCAAACAAGTAACATTAGCGTGACCTTCCAACAATTCCTACGCGGACGAGAGCGCTCGGTAATGTTCTTGTAGTCGCCAGTGTGGGCGTGGCCTAAGTGGATTTGTTGACGGGCATTGTGATAAGAATCTGCGAGCCCAGATGGCACATACCAATCTGGACTCGTTGGTTTAGTAGTGCAGTGTAGATTTAGTACTAGAGTATTCACCTACCTTTGTAATGTTAATTGGGAAATTAATTCAATTTCCGAGATAACATTTACATAATTTAAAAAACAAACAGTCTTAAAATAATAATATAATATGTACAAGTATATGAAAAATCATTTATTTAAGTAGTACAAGTAAAAGCGCAGGCCGGACAGCCCGGCGCGCGGCGCGCCAGCATCAGTGACGTCATCCGTCGTGCTCTTGTCACCGGCGGGTGCCCGCTCTTTTAGAACCCAATGGCTCGGCACGCGACGATGGGAAGAGACCAGACGGAATGACCATAACGCCTTGGTGTGGGTTGCAACCTGTGTCGACCCCCTCGCGCCATCCCATCTTCCTAGCATGGCGCGCTGTCCTGCGCTGTGCTGCTGGGGCGGCTGCTGCACCTCAAACAGCGCAAATCCTCCAATCTTATTGGGACTTATATGTTCGAGCCGTTTGGGGTTGAAACACTAGGGCCATGGGGTCCGAGTGCCCACTTGGTTTTCCGAGACATCGCCAAGCGGTTGGTCGACTCTTCACGTGGCCAAAGGGCTGGCTTATTTTTTGGCCAAAGAATCAGCATCGCCATACAACGTGGCAATGCTGCCAGCCTTTTGGGCACTTAGCATCTTACTGGAATACTTCTTTTCTCCGAGCAAGTTTGCTCTTGCGAATCTCTACTGAAGCCGGCTAATAAAGGCAAGAATGAGGTGAGAGCTCTGTTCCTCGTCAGTGTTCACTATGGCCGGTCAATAAAGGCAAGCCTGCGAGCTGCATGAGGGACAAGACTTCTCCCGGGAGATAGGGTCCGTGGGGTCGCTTCTGCCCAACAGCTCGCCACATGCTGCTCTGCGGGTTTCTGTATCTCTCTTGGTCTGGCTCGTCACCCTAGACCCGTTTCGGCAAAGTAAACTCTACCGGCACAGACTCAGAGTTCAGGAGCGCGCAAGCCCCACCACGACGTCAACGTCGAGATATGGCGGTGGGGTTATTATTGTTATTTTAAGTCTGTTAGATTTTAAATGATGTAAATATTATCTTATAATTGAATTAAATAAAAGTTTTCTTATTTATCTAAGTGTCAAGTTTCATCCAAATCCATTCAGCAGTTTATGCGTGATTGAGTAACAAACTCATAAATGTTCACGGCTATAGCAGGATTGATTGATTTTATTTTTTTATGGTTTTTTTTTTATTACTGGATTGATTTATTTGAAATTCGCCAAGACTCGAAATAACGTGCATAATAACATAATCTGCGACGATTTTCCACAGCTACGCCATAGCGCTACGAACGCCGTAGCGCTACGTAACCGTAGCGACTACGAACGCCGTAGCGCTACGAACGCCGTAGCGACTACGAACGCCTTAGCGACTACGAACGCCGTAGCGACCACGAACGCCATAGCAAGTTGATTTTTTGTAGCATTTCATTGCGTATAATAGCCGCAACGTTTAGTCTGGAGTGGCCGCGTGTTTATCCTCCGCTGACCTCCGCCCTCGCCCTTCGACCAATCGACGCTATTTCATTAGAGCTCTTTGAAATTCAGGGTGCTACGTACTACGTGCTACGCCGTATGTTCAGTGCTACGCCGCGCGCTACGGTGCTACACGTGGCCTCTACGAGTGTCGGCGCGATTAATTTGTTTAATGAATTATATAAGTTTGTTATGATGATGAGTAGAATTTTGAAGAGTAGTGTGTTAAGTATTCAGCTACAAAAGTCTATCCCCTTAAATATAAAGAAAAAGTGTAGCGATTTCGAATTTGCCACTCAATTCGATTTTAATAATAATAATGAATGTTTATTTATTTATTTATTTAACAGTTTATGTACACACATATAAACAAACAAGAAGAAAGGAACAGAAAAATACGTACAAAGGTGATGCTTATTTCTAAAGAAATCTCTTCCAGCATACCTGCGATAGGAAAGTAGATAAAGAGATGTAGACAACGTGTGTAAGAGTAAAAGAGAAAACAAATTACATAAAATCACAAACGATACACTAATAATACTACTAATGTTTATTTTATCTGCACAAATTCCTTTCTTATACTAGTCACATCAGGTATTTGGACAAATAAATGTAAGATGTTTAACAGACGAGAAGCTCATTCAGATTATTGTTTTATTTAACGCAGCTTGCTATGTCAGCCGTGACACGCAGCTTGCTATGTCAGCCGTGACACGCAGCTTGCTATGTCAGCCGTGACACGCAGCTTGCTATGTCAGCCGTGACACGCAGCTTGCTATGTCAGCCGTGACACGCAGCTTGCTATGTCAGCCGTGACACGCAGCTTGCTATGTCAGCCGTGACACGCAGCTTGCTATGTCAGCCGTGACACGCAGCTTGCTATGTCAGCCGTGACACGCAGCTTGCTATGTCAGCCGTGACACGCAGCTTGCTATGTCAGCCGTGACACGCAGCTTGCTATGTCAGCCGTGACACGCAGCTTGCTATGTCAGCCGTGACACGCAGCTTGCTATGTCAGCCGTGACACGCAGCTTGCTATGTCAGCCGTGACACGCAGCTTGCTATATCAGCCGTGACACGCAGCTTGCTATGTCAGCCGTGACACGCAGCTTGCTATGTCAGCCGTGACACGCAGCTTGCTATGTCAGCCGTGACACGCAGCTTGCTATGTCAGCCGTGACACGCAGCTTGCTATGTCAGCCGTGACACGCAGCTTGCTATGTCAGCCGTGACACGCAGCTTGCTATGTCAGCCGTGACACGCAGCTTGCTATATCAGCCGTGACACGCAGCTTGCTATGTCAGCCGTGACGCCCGCGCGCTCCCAAACAGCCGGGTCGGCCAGCCAGCCGCCCGCGCCCGCGCGCTCCCAAACAGCCGGGTCGGCCAGCCAGCCGTCCGCGCCCGCGCGCTCCCAAACAGCCGGGTCGGCCAACCAGCCGCCCGCGCCCGCGCGCTCCCAAACAGCCGGGTCGGCCAGCCAGCCGCCCGCGCCTGTGCGCTCCCAAACAGCCGGGTCGGCCAGCCAGCCGCCCGCGCCCGCGCGCTCCCAAACAGCCGGGTCGGCCAGCCAGCCGCCCGCGCCCGCGCGCTCCCAAACAGCCGGGTCGGCCAGCCAGCCGCCCGCGCCCGCGCGCTCCCAAACAGCCGGGTCGGCCAGCCAGCCGCCCGCGCCCGCGCGCTCCCAAACAGCCGGGTCGGCCAGCCAGCCGCCCGCGCCCGCGCGCTCCCAAACAGCCGGGTCGGCCAGCCAGCCGCCCGCGCCCGCGCGCTCCCAAACAGCCGGGTCGGCCAGCCAGCCGCCCGCGCCCGCGCGCTCCCAAACAGCCGGGTCGGCCAGCCAGCCGCCCGCGCCCGCGCGCTCCCGAGTCCGTCGCAGTCGAACCGGAGGTAGGAAGATGCGTTCGTATGCAGATGAACGCGCGGTCATGCGGTCACGATATGATAGTGTCCGTGCCCGAGAGTCGTCTTGTAGACTGGCGGTGCGCTGACAGGGTGACGCGAGCTCGACGGTTTTTAATATGTTTTGGGAAATTCTCACCTGACTTCAGACTTTTTATTATTCTCTTTCTGTGTCACATGTTTTGAAAATATTTTTTATTACAAATCCTTAAATTATCGCATACGATCTTTAAAAAATACTATCTGTCTACAGATTGCCTAAAGTGACTAAAACTGCTTAGTTTAAGGGATTTTAAAGAGAAAATTTTTGCTCGATAAATTCGTTCTAGATTTTCAGTCTTTAAAAAAAGAAAAAAAAAAGAAGCATGGTAATGACCCCAAAGTAGGTTTCACAACTTCCACAAACCCTCAACTTTCCAAAGCCCAAAAATATTAAGTACCTACTTTTCGGGGTGTTATTTGGTAAAATTGGAGTTTGAAAATGGTAGTTAAGGCGAAAAACACAATTTTTTTCATACTTGATAGTACTAAAATATTGTATGTGTTTCTGCTTGGAGTAATCGATTTTAAATGCTCTTCCTAGCATCTAATTAAGCTGAAAGGCATTAAAAAGGCTGAAGTCAAATGAGAATTTCCCAATAAATATTAAAAACCGAAACCGAAATTTTTTTCTATCTCCTAAACTATAAATAATCGCTGAATAACGTGGGGTACTGCGGCAAGCCCTTCAAAAAAGGTTTCTGAATTTTTTCTTTGGACGTCGTATCACGAGCTCTCCGTAGAGAACGAACAATGTTACTAATCAAGTAGATTCTTTCCTTTTCAAATGATAAAGTTTATTAATCCGTTTGTATGTTTGTTGCAGGTATACAGCCTTCTCGTAACGACTTCCGCACAACTAAGGTACTCGGTAAAAAACCTCTTTTTTATATTTATGTACACACAGTAAAATACTTATGGATACTATTTTTTTTTTTTCAAATTAAATTTTAAAGAGCTTTGTCGCTTAGCGCCCAATACACAAAATCACAAATGATTACAGTCTACCTTAAAACTAACTCATACAGCTGTTTAGCATTCTCCTATCTCGGACAAGCGAGTATTGTGTTACAAATACCAATATCATATATTCACAACCGAACGCCCAAAAACATTGATCCTCGTATTTTCATTCCGGACACTCTCCATCAGGATATGAAACACATCATCAACTACTCCACAGTCATCACAGTTTGGAGACAAAACTTTCTTCATTAGGTAGTAGAATTTATTTGATGGAGTATGTCCGGAACGAAGTCTTAAAGCTGTAGTGATTAAGTTTCTATTTAGACTGCAGTCATACATGGAACCCGAGAGATCTCTGGCTGAATCTTCTTTTGACCTTTGGTAAAAATATTCCTGCCAAAGTTCTAAGCATTGTTTTTTTGCCTTTCCAAAGTATTCTGAATACAGTGAGGTAATATTCATGGGTACTCCATCAACACACGCTTGTTTGGCGAGTAAATCGACCATATCATTTTCCTGTAACTCAACATGCGACGGAATCCATTGAAGACAAACTGTTTTAGAACTAGATTGCAGTTTTAAAAACAATTCATATATAACGTAGGCTGTCGGAGTACCTCGCGTGTGAGAAGTGCGCCGAGCCAAGTGTTGCAGCGAGCTGGTGGAGTCCGTCAGGATCACAAAGTTATCGCCATTAATTGATTGAATATAGGACAAAGCTTCCAATATTGCGATCAATTATTGATCAATTCAATGTGCATAATATAAATATCTGAATCAATTTTAATCTTCATTTGGTTCAGAAGGACGGGATCCAAAAAGGCAGCGCCTCCGAGTGTCTTTGGAGCCGTCAGTAAAAATTGTATGATATCCTGAATATCGTACTCGGATGTATGTCGTACATAGGTGCTTTCATTTTACAGTCTGTAGCGTCGTTCAGCTTGAGAAATGCGAGGAATTTTGTCAAATACTATATTAGATATATTAATACTACTTACCCACGTGTCAAGAGAAAACATTTCAAGTTGAACGCGTGAGTGTATTGCGACTGAATGATATTGTGCGAGGACGTCAATAAGTAATGGCAGCTTCTTGTTCTGCCAATAGTTGGAACCGGTGACGAGTGAGAGATTTTCTAGTGATTTCATAGTTTTACTATTATAAAAGGACTTTGATTTAAGTATAAACTTAATAGCTAAATATCTTCTACGAATATGAAGTGGAGGGAGGCATAGCTCGCTTTCCATGACATGTGTCGGGGTACTCCTTATAAACCCGCCAATGAGACGTAGTGCCTGGTTTTGAGCTCTATCAAGTTTTATTAGTTTAGAGTTAGAACTATTGTCAAACAAGAAACTGGCATAATCAATTCTACTTCGAATAATAGAAATATACAAACGTCTTAGGTGTTTTTGATGGAGTCCCCATCCCGGACCAGATAAGACTTTAGTAAATTAATGAATTTCATCACTTTCTGTGAAATTTCATTTATTTGTTTACCCCATCCTAATGAACTATCCAGCCAAAGAGCCAAATATTTTCCACAATTAACGACTTCAATTGAGACATCTTCAAAACTAAAATCAATAGACCTCCTAAAACAACCCTTTTTCAAAACACAAATCTTAGTTTTATTTGGAGACATAGTTAAACCTAGCTTTTCAATTAACAATTTGGTATATCGTAATACAGACCGAAGTTCTTCAAACGCTAAATCTAAATTACTTTTTGAAGAATACAAAGCAAAATCATCAACATATTGAGATATATTTACGTGGCCAACTTTCTTACATATATGTAGTGTTAAAATATTAAATAATAGTGGAGCCAGTGGATCTCCTTGAGCTATCCCACGTCCAGTACATCTAACCATCTCACAATCAGATGTTGCCACTTGTAGATGTCTATTAGATAAAAAAGGCCACAAATAAGCACAGATGTTTGATCCAACCCCAAACTGATCTAAAATATGTAAAAGGCAAGGAATATCAACATAGTTATACGCACTGTGGATGTACAAAGCACGCCGCTGTGACCAAGTTTTTGGAGAATCCAAGTTGAATTTCAGAAACCAACCGCGTAAGGTTATCCAGACAAGATCGTGCTTTACGGAAACCCACCATGTCCTCAGGAAAAAGACCTTGCTTTTCAAAGAACCATTCAGTACGTTTGGCCAAAATGGCATGCAAGATCTTACAAACACATATTATGATATTAGGGAAATTGGACGTAAAGATGAAGATGAGCTACTACTATGCTTAGGGATTGGTACTATTTTGATTTCGCGCCATTATGACGGAACAAAACCGAAAGAAAAACATTGATTATATTATTTATATTAAAAGCAACATAACTTTACCGGAAGTTGGAAGGTGTTTAATCACGAAGAAGGAAATTTGATCTGACCCAGGAGCTGTGTCGGTGTTTTTAATACAGTTAACTAATTCTGGCATAGATATTAGCGACTCCAACGTTGCGCTATTTGAATTAAAAGCAGGCTTCGCAGGACAAAGAAAATCTGGAGTAAGTTCGCTAAGCAGGCACTCAGCTTTTTTTAGAATTTCGTATAATTTTCTATTTCTTTTGCTGCTTACGCTATGCTTGACGGTTTACACATAAAATCTAATAATAATAAAGGGACGTGCTATATTTTAATGTAAGGGACGTGCTATATTTTAATGTAAGGGACGTGCTATATTTTAATGTAAGGGACGTGCTATATTTTAATGTAAGGGACGTGCTATATTTTAATGTAAGGGACGTGCTATATTTTAATGTAAGGGACGTGCTATATTTTAATGTAAGGGACATGCTATATTTTAATGTAAGGGACGTGCTATATTTTAATGTAAGGGACGTGCTATATTTTAATGTAAGTGACGTGCTATATTTTAATGTAAGGGACGTGCTATATTTTAATGTAAGGGACATGCTATATTTTAATGTAAGGGACGTGCTATATTTTAATGTAAGGGACGTGCTATATTTTAATGTAAGGGACGTGCTATATTTTAATGTAAGGGACATGCTATATTTTAATGTAAGGGACGTGCTATATTTTAATGTAAGGGACATGCTATATTTTAATGTAAGGGACATGCTATATTTTAATGTAAGGGACATGCTATATTTTAAACCGCTGGGTATTCTTAAATGTTTCCTTTATAGCATGAAAGAAGAGAAAATTCTAAGAAACTTTGCTCTAGACACAATTAAAATTGAAAGCAAAAGTAAAAAGTTATAGAGATATTTAAAAAAATAAAATAGTTTTTTGGCTCTCCTGAAAAACAGTGTTTTGTCCCTTACATTAATTGATACTTCTGGTATCGATATTTATCCGCACATTTTTGCATAAGATTATACAGAAGGTCATACAAATCCTGAGGATCCTGGGGAGTAACGTAAGTACTCATCTATGTATGCAGCATATAAAGTCCGATTTTTTATAATTTCTTTTGCTTTGATATTTACGGTTTCGGTTCAATTTAATAATTAAATGATCACTACCGAGTGTTTCGTTAGTTGGTTTCCAAATAAATAATAAAGATAAATCAGAAGATACAAATGAGATATCAGGACTAGATTGCTGGACAACTCCGTCAACCAATCTGATTCTAGTGAAGCTACCATCATTCAAATGTATAAAATTGTAATCTAGCATGGAATCAAATATTTCGGAGCCACGTCGATCATTTCTCAAAGACCAATTAGAGTGATGCGCGTTAAAATCTCCCAAAATAAGAGTTTTACTGTTTCCTATAGAAAAGATCGCGTCCCTTTGAGTGGGTTGTACAGTCGAAGGGCAATAAACACAAATTATATTCTCAATATGCTGACAATTCAAAATTCTAATATGTAACAATTGTATGCCAGGGTTGCCACTTTTCGTTGTACAAACAATATATTTTAGCGATGAGTCATAATTGCGACACCACCGTAACCATCTTCTCTGTCTAGTCGATGCGTGTTATATTATATTCACTAATACTCTATACACTAATAGTCGATGCGTGTTATATTATATTCACTAATACTCTATACACTAATAGTCGATGCGTGTTATATTATATTCACTAATACTCTATACACTAATAGTCGATGCGTGTTATATTATATTCACTAATACTCTATACACTAATAGTCGATGCGTGTTATATTATATTCACTAATACTCTATACACTAATAGTCGATGCGTGTTATATTATATTCACTAATACTCTATACACTAATAGTCGATGCGTGTTATATTATATTCACTAATACTCTATACACTAATAGTCGATGCGTGTTATATTATATTCACTAATACTCTATACACTAATAGTCGATGCGTGTTATATTATATTCACTAATACTCTATACACTAATAGTCGATGCGTGTTATATTATATTCACTAATACTCTATACACTAATAGTCAATGCGTGTTATATTATATTCACTAATACTCTATACACTAATAGTCGATGCGTGTTATATTATATTCACTAATACTCTATACACTAATAGTCGATGCGTGTTATATTATATTCACTAATACTCTATACACTAATAGTCGATGCGTGTTATATTATATTCACTAATACTCTATACACTAATAGTCGATGCGTGTTATATTATATTCACTAATACTCTATACACTAATAGTCGATGCGTGTTATATTATATTCACTAATACTCTATACACTAATAGTCGATGCGTGTTATATTATATTCACTAATACTCTATACACTAATAGCTCGCGCGGAATGAACGGATACTACATACTTATAATTTTGAGTACAAAGGTACTGCTTATTTCTAAAGAAATTTCTTCCAGCAGACCTGCGAAAGGAGAAAAAGAAACTTAGTAGTATGTGAGAACAAGAAGAGGAAAATATGCGCGAAGTCTTAAACTAAAATATTAAACATACCTACACGTATAACGCAGAAATGAACATAAACAGAACTAACATAAAGCTAAAATATATATAGCTACATATATCTATACAAATAAATAAAACTGAAATGTCTGCTTGTAACGTCAAAATAACAGCTTTTCACTAAATGCATATGAAAGTATAATACAAGTACAAGTGTAGTACAAGTGTAGTACAAGTGTAGTACAAGTGTAGTACAAGTGTAGTACAAGTGTAGTACAAGTGTAGTACAAGTGTAGTACAAGTGTAGTACAAGTGTAGTACAAGTGTAGTACAAGTGTAGTACAAGTGTAGTACAAGTATGAAAGTATACGGTACTAATTATAACAAAAAGCAATTTTAAAAATATTGTCTGTCCGTCTGTTTGTTCCGGCTAATCTCCGAAATGGCTGGACTGATTTTGACGGGACTTTCACTAGCAGATAGCTGATGTTACAAGGTAATCCTTGTAACAACTTCTAACATAAAAGTAGCCACATAAAATATTAAAAAAAAACATAAAATATTTAGGGATCCGCGCGAAAAAATTAAAACCCATCTCAAAATAATAATTCTGGAACTACCAGTCGGATTTGAAAAATTCTATTTGCATTTGGTAGCCCAATTATCGATGCTATATAACATCATGCTAAGACCCTTAGAAGCCGAGCAAAAAGAAAAAAAGTCGGAAATAATGGTAAGCGAAAACGAAGTAATAGCGCGGGCGGGCGATGCAACGCCGCAGGTCGGGGGACGAGGGAGTTTTATTAAAATGTGGCTGTTATTTTAGTATATTGTGTATCTTACGACTTCCGCTCGATCGAAGTCGCGGGGCAAAGCTAGTAATTATATAAATACTCACAGTTGAGAGGAAAGGCAATGCTCTTTTACTCGATATTGGAATAGAGAATCAGTTTTTAAATCACGGATGCTAGGCGGAAGTGAGTTCCACAATCTTGCAGCATGGACAGAGAAGCAATAAGAATAGTTTTATCAGGATGACATTTAAGGAGGGATCTAAGGTGTGGTCTATACGGTGCGTCGCTAGGGCGAGCAAAAGAAAAACGCTCACGCAGGTAGGAAGGAGGACGGACGGGTTGAGTAAGGCATTGAAAAGGAGACATAAAAAACGAGTGTTTCTGCGTAGGCGGATTGGGAGCCACTTGAGCTCCTTGCGAAAGTGAGAAACATGGTCATACTTTTGAAGACCGAAAAAAAAGCGAGTGCATAAGTTTTGCAAGCGCTCAAACTTGTTTAATAGCTTCTCGGTAGCATCCAGTTAGCAGGCGTCGGCATAATCAATAGTCGGCTGAATAAATGTTTTTGCCAAAGAAATTATAGTCTTCAAGGGCAGAAGACTTTGAAGGCTATTCAGCGAATGAAAGGAGAATGTACCTTTTGACTAACCGCATTGACCTGAATACGCCACAAAAGATTAGAGTCAATAATTACACCCAGATCTTTGGTGCTTTCAGTAGAGTCAATGGGAACACATCGAGATGTAAAGGCATCAGGATGCAACATCAGCCGCATTGCGAACGAATCTGCTGGTTATGGTCATGGCCTGCGATTTAGTTGGATTACTTTGCAAACCAAATGACTTAGCCCAAACGCTGATGCAAGCCAGGTCATGATACATAGTAGCAATTGCAGAACCTGCGTCAGCTACAGTAAAAAAAGTCGGTAAAGCTGCAAGGCATCTGCGTAGAGACGAAAACTAGAGGAGATCACTCTGGTAACAAAGTTAATGAAAATTGAAAAAACCGGCCAAGTGCGAGTTGGACTCGCACACCGTGGGTTCCGTACTTAATTTTTTTTTTAGTTCAGATAAATTAACATACTAAACGAAGAATACTTTTCATCTTAAATTTTACCAATCGCAAAGAACTTTGTATTTCATAATGATAAATCTCAAAGTATTTAAAAGAAATAAAAAGTAACAATTTATTTAAAAGAAAATTGTTCACTATTTTGAACCAGAAGTGCTACTACACATTGCAAGAGTTTTTTGAAGAAAAAAGGGAAGAAGTAGATTAAAAGTAATATTGAAATAGCTTACAATTGTTACATAATATTTAATTTATTTCAATAAATAAATTTTATTTTGATTAAACTTATTCTAATTCTTTAATACTAAAAATGATAATATAATAATTCTTTAGCAACAATATTTTATCCTATTCGATTGATTCCATCTTTTGTAAAAAATGTCACATGATAGGAAAGGAGATGGAAAACGGTGGGCCCAAATGTAATAAGTTGAGATATGATCTAAAAAAATTGTCATATTTTTTTATCTTAGAATATCAAAAATCAGCTCAATTCTTAATCTGGAAGCGGAGAATTAGGAGAAATATAGTCATAAGTAATCGATTACAAAATTGCAAAAAGAAAGCCTTCGCACTAGGTAATTAACTCGAGTAATTAAATGCATTACATATACTTATATACAATACACATGGGCATTTAATCACATGCCTTAATAAATTAAATATCAATTCATTACTGAAAAACCAATATAATGAATACCGATTTCATATCGATTAAAATCAGTCTTATATTTTTAGTCTGTCTCTGGCATGACAGCTGTGACGCTGTGAGTCAGCTCAACATTGACAGTAGACAGTTGCCGACTGCTCTTGCTTGTTCACTCGTTTCATGTTTTCCGATGAGTTTTGAGTGCTTTCCAGATTATTTAATTTTTAACGACCACTAGATTGTTGTTCACGGATTCTGACCCTGCCTACCGTGTACGACCCTCGCTTTCACACTGGACACCGAAGATCGCTCACACGTTTGACTTAGAATTGTTATTTTGGATTTTACCGCCGCCTTGTGGATTGGATATTGTTGAAACTATGGATCGCTGTGTGAATTGAAGGATAGCAACTAGTCACTGCAATACACTAGGCCGACGACCCTTAGATGAAATATAATATACATTAGTGTTTAAAGAACATCTTTTGCACTTCAGGAATCAGTTGCTAGTTAAAGATTGTGACATAACCTTACTTTTACTGAACCTCTAATAACTCGGCTCTCAGATTGTCAAAACTTACAGAATTTTCAGCGAGGGACTGATAAGTTTAAATCTATTAATTCACACCAATTTCATTTCGTTACATTTAGGCCCAAGATTGTATGTAATCGTTTCCGTCTCCTTTTCTGTATTGTAATGTTTATTAATTTAATGTTGTTATGTTTCGTTTCGCAGTGCCCTCAGAGGGTGCATGTTTGATACTTTGAACATTATTCCAACCTCTGTACAACATGTTTGCAATAAACTGATTTGATTTGATAATGTGAATTACAAAGTTATTTTTGTGGCGAGGTTGTGGCGCCGGTGGTGCCACGTACTGCAGCGGCACGCGGAGTGCACAGGCGTGTGGCGAGGTTGTGGCGCCGGTGGTGCCACGTACTGCAGCGGCACGCGGAGTGCACAGGCGTGTGGCGAGGTTGTGGCGCCGGTGGTGCCACGTACTGCAGCGGCACGCGGAGTGCACAGGCGTGTGGCGAGGTTGTGGCGCCGGTGGTGCCACGTACTGGAAATTTAGCCTACTTGGCATCGTTCAAGTATCTGGGCCACTGGGTGTCCGAGGACCTTAAAGACAGTCTGGACATAGAGCGTGAGCGCAGAGCGTTGGCTGTCCGCTGCAATATGTTGGCTCGCAGATTTGCGAAATGTTCGACTGAAGTAAAGGCCACACTGTTCAGAGCGTACTGTCAGTCGTTCTATACATGCGGCCTGTGGGTCAACTACACGCAGAGGGCATACAGCACTCTGCGCGTTCAATACAACAATGCATTCAGGGTGTTGATGGGGTTGCCGCGCTACTGCAGTGCTTCTGGCATGTTTGCAGAAGCGGGCATAGATGGCTTTCACGCCATCATGCGCAAGCGATGCGCCTCCATCATGCGCAGGGTACGCGGCAGCCCCAACAGCATCCTGAGCACTGTAGCGGACAGGCGGGACAGTCCTATACTGGGGCATTGGATACGCCTACATGCCACTGTGGCGTATAATTAATAATTGTTTTGTTTTTTCTAGTAGATGTAAGTACTAACACTAGTTTCTAAGTTGTGTGTTGTACTAACCAAATGGACCTTGTCTGAATTATAAAAGATTTTTTATTATTTTTTTTTTTTATAAATATTGACACACACATTAACTGGAAGTCGCACATAGAACATATAAAAACAAAACTCTCCAGGTTCTCTTACGCTCTTTTTCAAATTAAACAAAGCACCAACACACAAACAGCTATGGCTGCTTACGACGCATGCGCACACTCATGGCTGCGATATGGCGTCATGCTATGGGGAAATAGCGTTAACGTGGATGAACTATTCATAATGCAAAAGAAGTGTATAAGAATTCTAGTCCAAATAGATAATACGGAGAGCTGCAAACAATACTTTATAAAATATGAGATTCTTACTCTGCCGTCAATATACATACTTGACATTTGCGTATTTGTTTTTAAAAATATTGACAAATTCACTAAAGTACAAGATACGCACAACGTCAACACTCGCCATAAAAGTAGGTGACGCGCTCCGTCCTCAAGAACTAAGATGGTAAGCGATGCCCGCATTGTATGGCAATACAAATATATAATAAGTTGCCAAACATGTTTAAACTGAAAAGTGTAACATTATTCCAAAAAAGGCTAAAACTATACCTAATCCAAAAATGTTTCTACTCGGTAAAAGAATATTTAGAGTCAAGCTTACAATAACGATTATCTCTCATGTACAAAAGTGACGATCTGTCCTATACAAACAATAAGATTTAGTCTATCCTATTGAACTTTATATTTTTATTGTAAAAAATAACATTTAATTTTAATAATTATATGTTAAAAAAAACTTAAAATATCTTTTTCTACTAACTAACGAACTAACTAACTATACAAATAAATATACAAAACAAAAGGAAACTTAGGCGTCGAAGTACTCGTCCGCATCGCTGTCATCCGGAAACGTGCCCAGAAGACTGGCAGCATTGCCACGTTGAATGGCAATGCTAATTCTTTGGCCAAAGAACGAGCCAGCCCTCTGGTCACGTGAAGTGTCGACCAGTCGGCGAGAAATTTCCTTAAAAAGGAGACGCGCACTCGGGCCCCATGACCCGAGCGTTTCGACCCCAAACGGCTCAAAACTGTAGTTACCGATAAGGTTACAGTATTTGCGCCGCTTAAGGGTCTCAGCAGCCGCAGCAGCGGCGCCAGCACAGCTCGCCGTGCTTGGAACATGAGATGGCGCAAGGGTGTCGACACAGGTTGCGTCCCACACCAGAGGTCTACCCACCTTCCAAGGCAACAACGTCATGCCGTCTGGTCTCTTCCCATCGTCACGTACCAAGCCGCTTGGTTCTAATATCGCTGGTACGCCGGCGGTGACAAGAGCTCGACGAATAATATCGTTAATGCTGGCGTGTCGTGCTATGCGGCCTGCACTCCTGCAGCAGGACAGGCCATGGTGTCCGAGGTTGTCGACAGCTTCACCGCAGTGACACCGATGCGGAGCAACACAAGGTGCGCCTAAGCGGAGACACGTAGCAAGCCGAAACGAAGAGTCATCCATCATAGTGCCTATGGTGGATGACGGAAGCGCTTGAAGCCACAAGCCTGACTCCCATTCTCCCACAGCCAGCAGACGGGCACGCTCAGCAGTATTAAATGACGTATTTACTAGGGTATTCCGTATAATACTGCAGAGCGGCACGTCCCACCGTTTCTGGGAGGCTGGGTTGTCAGGTAAATCCGTATTGGGACAAGCCATCTTCCACGCGTTCAACGCATCGGTCAAACACGGTACCTCAAAATCGACCAGTGAGGAAGATAAAATTTTCCTGGTTAATTTGTCGGTACCGTGGACCGAAGAGAGGAAGGCCGGTAAACTTATACTTGAAATTTTGCGGACGCCGAGACCACCCAGGCGAATGGGAAGTGTAGCTTGCTGCCACGCTCGGTCGTCCAGGGCCACATTTAGAATAGAAGTTAGTGTGTTTCTAATAATTTGGTCTACTTTTTCTAAAAGTTGTGGATGCTTCCATAGATGGGAGGAGCGAAGGCTATACGTAAATTTTGGTCCAAAGCAGCAGTATCGAATTAGTGTGAAGGCCGAATGGATGTTAATTTTGAATAGTCTTTCCGAGACGTCATGAAAATTTTGAATTTTTTCCTCAACAAACGTTGGAAAGGATTCGTCAAAAATTGGGGACCCTAGGAGGTGAAGAGAGTTTCTTTCCGTAATTTTGATATTTGGTGCTATTGTATTAAATTTTGCTATGGTAGTCTGTCTGTCAGTGGTTTGGGGAAGATGAATTTCACATTTTGAAAGGTTAAGGTCTAGGCCGATGGAACTAAATTTTTCTTTTATAAAAGCTAAATCTTTTAAGACTGTGTCTACATTACCTCCTAGGGTTCCGTCATCCAAATACCATACGTTGAATTCAGAATTTAGTTGTCGAATAATTGGATTTATTGCCAAACTAAAAATGACAGGCCCAAGAGGGTCACCCTGTTGACATCCAACGGCTGATTTCAAAAGGTTGTCTTTATAAAGTAATTTAGAGGGGTGCCTGTAACATTGATATAGGAAACTGTAAATTTTGGGTATTTCTTTTTGGACTTCTGTCAACAAGGTGTCCCTGTTTACGGAATTGAAGGCATTTTTAATGTCAACCTTAAGGATGACCTCACCTTTACCGCTGTTGAGGTAAGTCGATAATGCATGTACCGCAGCCTCACAGCCCCCTTTCGACCCGAAGCCCAGCTGTAGGGGCTGGAATTTGCTGGCCAGTGTTTCGCTGTAGAAAGCACAGCAAATTTTGGCTGCGGTACGACGGTAAGTGGACCCTACGGCAATGGGACGAATGCCGCCATCCTTCTTGCGCAGGGCACACAGACTTGCCCCATACAAGATATCAATGACGGATTCGTTCACATTGCCGGAGAGCATGAGATTGATGAGGGCCGTCAGCTCCTTCAGAAGAGACTCACCAGCTTCCCCGGCGCCTGAACACATTAGGTCCTTCAAATGTTGAGGTGTCAGGCCGTCGAGACCGCCGGCGGAGCCACTTCGAAAGGAGCACACGGCCGCACACACTTGTTGAGCTGTAATTTCAAGTGTGTTGGATTCCGGATCGGGAGGGACAGGGAAGGAGAGGTCATCTGCCGGGGCGGGATGTTTGCTCTCCAGGGCTGTAAGTGTCTCTGGAGAGTACGGCGCAACCACATCGCTGCTAAAGATGATCCTAGCTGCACCACTGATATCACCTTCGCCTAGTTTAGATTCCACATGGTGCAATAAGCCTCTTTGGGGGAGGTGCGCTGTTAATTTAGAGTCGAAACTTTGGGCCGAAATGTTACAATTATCCTTGATTTGTGCTGTTAAAGATTTTTTATTTGCCAAATTTTTTTGCACATGTAGAATTCTAAACGGGAAGGTGAGTAGTTGCTCCCAAGCACTTTGAGAGTTCTCTCGGGCGGCGAGGCGAACACAACGCGCTAAACTTGAAGCCACGGATGGTCTCGCGCCACGAGGAACTCTCTTTAAAACTGGGGTTGAAGTTTTTAATTTTGCAAGTGTTTTCCAAAAGGGTTGAGCGGGTGAAATAGGTGTAAGGGAAGTGGGTATTGTCGGGCAGGATGAAGGCACATTGTGGAGCTTGTGTTTCTTACCCCAATGTACCTTCAAGCCACGTTCACCTTTAAAAAAGCGTGCTTGGGGGCAATGAGGGCATCTTACTAGGACATCCAACGATGTGGCAGGTTGACTGGCGCTTCGTACGGCGTTACTACTGTCGTCATTGTTCAGCATTAATAATAAAAAAGACTACTTACACGATTTTTAGCAAAACAACACAAAAATAACAAAAATGACGTAATAAAGAAATCTGTCAAAAGCCAACTGAAGCACGATGACAGCTGCGCAGTCGCGCTGGCGGCCTGGGGCGCCGCGCCGCCGTATGTCATTTTGGCGCAGCCCCGGCAACCGTTGCCGTGAGACAGCGTCGGCGTCGCGTCAAAAAGTCAGTTGGCGTTGCTTTAAATTATGTCTGGATCTCCAACTGAGCTTCGAGAATCGCAGTTTGCACTTAGTGCCACGGTATATGGTGTGGAACTGTAGGAATCGGCAGGAAATGCCGATACTGATCCGCTTCTGTATCGCACAGATTTTTTCAATGCGCTCTTGTAAAAATGTCTCGAATGAGGACAAACTTCGTCAACATTTTTAATTGAAATAGCAAGAAGTTTAGAGATAACAATTTTGTAGTTTTTAAAGTTTTTTTTAGGTAGTTGTTACTCTTCGAAATTACAGACAACAGACTGCAACTCATAACAACACTTTTGAAATAAAAAACTGCAACAAATGTCAAAAACAATCGATCAGCTGTTACAAAGACCTTTATAAACTTAAAAACTTTATATAAAATTATAATTATAATGTGTACTACTTGAAAAGGATGAAATTCATTATTACTGACATTCTTTAATTCTGACATAACTATAACCTCTCAATTTAATTTTACAATTATAAAAGAAAAATAAGTAATGATAATGTTTAATGTATGCTAATTTAGGATGATAAGGGCAGGCGAATTATAATTGCAATGCTTGTAAAAGGCTGCTAAGTCATAAGTACTGACATAATATTACACCAACATTGTACACTTAGTTCGCAATAAACGTTTTGACTTTGACTTTGACTTTACTACAGGATTACTGCTAGACTTTACTAGGTTATGAACGGATTTGCTGCTTTCGAAACGGAGTTCCGACTGTATGTGGCCAGCCTTATTGTCTACGATCATTATTGAAGACCGGACTTCATAAAGCATTGCGGAGTGTCCGCCGGTGGGCCGCAGTGGACCGCCCCGGTGGGCCGCAGTGGACCGTCCCGGTGGCGTATTTCCATTTCCGTGTACATTAGGAGGCAATACTGCCTTGAAACACGCACGGGTTTGTCGCACTAACTGCCTTTACAAAATCGTGTTCAATTCAAGGCACGTGTCCTCCAATCGCGCACGGATTTGCAACGCCATCTGTTCTTCCAAACACGTGTTCAAGGCGATGCATGGAACTTAAAAAATACTTAGAAAAATTTCGCGACCAATTTCGAGGCAGCGCTCGCCGGCCGCTGCCGCGGCACCGCTCGCTTCACTCGCTCGGCTCGCGCGTAGTAGACAGTTCTAACCTAACCTAACCTATCGAAAAATTAATGTATATAATACTGATTATTATGAATAAAAAGAAATCTCGTTTTGCTGTCGGTACATTCAAAACAAGTTTGACGTACCTGTGACGAGTTTACTATCCCTGTTGTGAATTATTTTGTCACTGTGGCAAGTTAACCAATATTTTTAAATGTGGCGAATTTTCGTTGTGGTGAGTTTACAATAACCCCCTAAATTGAACACGTGTTTAGAAGAACAGTTGGTGTTGCGAACCCGTGCGCGATTGGAGGACGTGTGCCTTGAATTGAACACGATTTTGTAAAGGCAGTTAGCGCGACAAACCCGTGCGTGTTTCAAGGCAGTAAACCTCCCTACTGCCTCCTAATGTACACGGAAATGGAAATACGCGTCCCGGTGGGCCGCAGTGGACCGCCCCGGTGGGCCGCAGTGGGCCGCCCCGGTGGGCAGCAGTGGGCCGCCGCCCGCGGCCCCTGCGACACGCGCCTCTGGCCGACATGAAACTATTCGCGACAAACAACAGTTTAGTAACAATAATAGCACAAGTTCGGCTATTAGTATGTTTTATTCGTTACTTTCGCCATGCGTTGAGACGCGAGCGGGTGCGCACTAGGCAGCGTCGGGAGCGCGCGCACTACTACCGTCGGCGTCGTCCTGCGCCACACTGAACTCCACAACACGGAGTGAGGCGCTACTTGTAACTTTCTTATTTTATTTGTGTAGCGGCCCTGGCGATGCGTTTTGCTGAATTGCAGTTTTGGTATCGTAAAGGAACGCCAGCGCCGGGCACGCCAGTCGCTCGCATACCTCCGCCTTGCCACGTCATATATATTAAGGAAATAAGTGTAACCAAGTATTGTGAACCTTTTAACAAACAATAATTACATTCAGTAAATCTCAAAAGTAATATAATTTCTGGACCCTACAAATAAATAACGCACAACATTTGTATACTAGCTGTTGCTCGCGGCTCCACCCGCGTGGATGTCAATACTTCCTTATTGGAATTGGATTTTGTTCACAATTTCATAGGTTTTATTTTTTTTTGCGCGGAACCCTAATTCTCTTTCTAAAATAAAAGTACCCGAAGTTACTCGTTATAACATCAGCTATCTGCTATTGAAAGTCCTGTCAAAATCGGTCCAGCCGTTTCAGAGATTAGACCAAACAGACAGACCGGGTTATATGCTTCCTGAGACAGACAGACACAAAAAATTTAAAAATTGTTTTATTGTTCTAAGTACCGCATTTCATATACATTTAGTAAAAAGCAGTGCAGTGGTGGCCCAATGGTAACGGCCCCGACTTATGAGTGGTCGTGGGTTCGAACCCAGCCAGGCGCTTTACTTTGTGTAAATAATTTCATCACCACTGCTCTCAAAACGGTGAAGGAAAACATCGTGAGGAAACCGGGTATGTCCTAGAACCAAAAATTCGAAGACATGTGACATCTACCAACCCGCACTGGGCCCGCGTGGTGGAGGAGACCCGCTCCCTCTCACAGAGAGGAGGCCTGAGTGCCAGCAGTGGGAACATTGTAGGCTGATTATGCAATTCCTTTGGCTTGACTTCGATACGGGAAATATTCTTAGTTGGTACGTAAATCTTTTTTTATTGCGTCGCGTACACAATACCGACCTCAATAACCCTATGTAAAGTTAGTATCTGAGTTCAAATAAACATCGATGATAGCAATACGACAACCTGCCTGCACCGCTGACACTACTGCACATTGACGATGCCGTGTCGCACCCCGCGCAAAAAAAAAACAAAATTACTTTCTGAAGTTTGAAGCGAAATGACGCTTAAACAACTCTAACTCAATTTGCGCACAATTCCTCTTGAGGGCTGCGAGGGCGAGGGCCATATTGTTTGCCCCTCGCTGTGGATTAACTCGATTATCAAAATTCTGAGAGGGCGGTAATGGCTCAATAATGTGCTGGTGACTTGTACCGGCACAGCTCTGAGCCACCTCGAGCCACCTCGAGCCACCTCGAGCCACCTGCCAGGCACTCGCCACCGCTAACATTATTTTCGCGGCTGTCTTCAATAAAGTTGCTTGGGAGTGATCGGATATTATTATTACTCGTAAAAAATAATCGCCTGGGACTTGCATGGCGTAGCTTTTAGTCCTAAGGCAACTATTCGATGTTTTATGAGATGGCGAGACGAACTAGACTGCTCCATGAAACATTGGACCACAACCAGCAAACAGCAGTGAGAAATGGAAAGAGTGGAGTGAAGCCTCCGCCCAGCAGTGGGGCGGTGTGGCGGGCTGATATACTCATAATAATAATGGGTAGCCACGCAGTATCTAATATTATTTTTGTGTTATTGGGTTTTTCTATCTGGAATTTCTCAGTAGCAGCCCGGAGTCTGGATTTGTGCCCGGTAGATGGCAATAGGCTCGCCCCCTATTACATGGGACTTAAAACCATAACTGGCGAAATGTGGGTGTACTATAGGTACATCTCTGCCTAACCCTTCGGGGAAACAAGGCGTGATGTTATGTTTATGTTATCTAATATTACTCCTACACTGAACCTATTGATGAACACCTGGCTTAGGCCCGTGCCATCAGCTCTGCCCACTAGGCCGAGGAACACAAATCTAGAAACAAAAATAATAACAGTAGGAGCCCACCGCCAGTAGCTTCGACTCACTTCCCGATGTCGGTGGGATAGGAGCCCACCGCCAGTAGCTTCGACTCACTTCCCGATGTCGGTGGGATAGGAGCCCACCGCCAGTAAAAAATGCTTTTTTAAATGCTTTTTATAAAACATATTTAAAAATGTAATTGATATGTGTGTAAGTGAATAAAGCAAATAATAATAATCAGGAATTCTATAAAAAGAGCATAGTTTAAGGCTGGTTCTCCAGCACTCGGCACAGGGGGCACCGGAGCATATATAGCGTATCGTCGAGGAGAGCGCCGCTATGCATCTGGAATGTTCTATATTTAATTAAAGCACCGTTTTTGGCGATCTTTGCGTTTGCTACAGATCGTACAACCCCTCCACCCCTCTTCCTCCGACCCGTGCATAACCCGCGAACAATTAAATTTTATTAGATCCAATCGAAAGTGGAGCAGTGCTGGAGTCCCAAAGAAAAGCGATCTCTTCGATAAAGTGAGCATATCTATATATGAGTTTTACGACATTTGGTCATGATAGTCTGTCAGGCATTTAGAAGTTCTAAATACTCGTACGTCAATAGTGTAACTAGAGGACCTGCACACGAGTCTAAACTAAATACTCGTACGTCGAGTGTAACTAGAGGACCTGCACACGAGTCTAAACTAAATACTCGTACGTCGAGTGTAACTAGAGGACCTGCACATGAGTCTAAACTAAATACTCGTACGTCAAGTGTAACTAGAGGACCTGCACACGAGTCTAAACTAAATACTCGTACGTCAAGTATAACTAGAGGACCTGCACACGAGTCTAAACTAAATACTCGTACGTCGAGTGTAACTAGAGGACCTGCACATGAGTCTAAACTAAATACTCGTACGTCAAGTGTAACTAGAGGACCTGCACACGAGTCTAAACTAAATACTCGTACGTCAAGTGTAACTAGAGGACCTGCACACGAGTCTAAACTAAATACTCGTACGTCAAGTGTAACTAGAGGACCTGCACACGAGTCTAAACTAAATACTCGTACGTCAAGTGTAACTAGAGGACCTGCACACGAGTCTAAACTAAATACTCGTACGTCAAGTGTAACTAGAGGACCTGCACACGAGTCTAAACTAAATACTCGTAAGTCAAGTGTACGTTGCAGTCTCATCACTAGTCGGCTGTTGTGAGTACACTACAGCTGCAGTTTCATCACTAGCCGGTTGTTGTCAGTACACTACAGCTGCAGTCTCATCACTAGCCGGCTGTTGTGAGTACACTACAGCTGCAGTCTCATCACTAGTCGGCTGTTGTGAGTACACTTCAGCTGCAGTCATGAGACTGCAGCTCGTGATGACACTAGCCGGTTGTGTGAGTACACTACAGCTGCAGTCTCATCACTAGCCGGCTGTTGTGAGTACACTACAACTGCAGTCTCATCACTAGCCGGCTGTTGTGAGTACACTACAGCTGCAGTCTCATCACTAGCCGGCTGTTGTGAGTACACTACAGCTGCAGTCTCATCACTAGCCGGCTGTGTGAGTACACTACAGCTGCAGTCATGAGACTGCAGCTCGTGATGACACTAGCCGGCTGTTGTGAGTACACTACAGCTGCAGTCTCATCACTAGCCGGCTGTGTGAGTACACTACAGCTGCAGTCATGAGACTGCAGCTCGTGATGACACTAGCCGGCTGTTGTGAGTACACTACAGCTGCAGTCTCATCACTAGCCGGCTGTGTGAGTACACTACAGCTGCAGTCATGAGACTGCAGCTCGTGATGACACTAGCCGGCTGTTGTGAGTACACTACAGCTGCAGTCTCATCACTAGCTGGCTGTGTGAGTACACTACAGCTGCAGTCATGAGACTGCAGCTCGTGATGACACTAGCCGGCTGTTGTGAGTACACTACAGCTGCAGTCTCATCACTAGCCGGCTGTGTGAGTACACTACAGCTGCAGTCATGAGACTGCAGCTCGTGATGACACTAGCCGGCTGTTGTGAGTACACTACAGCTGCAGTCTCATCACTAGCCGGCTGTGTGAGTACACTACAGCTGCAGTCATGAGACTGCAGCTCGTGATGACACTAGCCGGCTGTTGTGAGTACACTACAGCTGCAGTCTCATCACTAGCCGGCTGTGTGAGTACACTACAACTGCAGTCATGAGACTGCAGCTCGTGATGACACTAGCCGGCTGTTGTGAGTACACTACAGCTGCAGTCTCATCACTAGCCGGCTGTGTGAGTACACTACAGCTGCAGTCATGAGACTGCAGCTCGTGATGACACTAGCCGGCTGTTGTGAGTACACTACAGCTGCAGTCTCATCACTAGCCGGCTGTGTGAGTACACTACAGCTGCAGTCATGAGACTGCAGCTCGTGATGACACTAGCCGGCTGTTGTGAGTACACTACAGCTGCAGTCTCATCACTAGCCGGCTGTGTGAGTACACTACAACTGCAGTCATGAGACTGCAGCTCGTGATGACACTAGCCGGGGCTAGGTTGTTGGTAAAAATAATACTGCTGACTCCAATTTGTAGAATGTACCGAATAATAGGGCTTTATTATCGAAATGTTCCCGCTTAAATAGTAAATTACAATTAGGACCTAACCAATGAAAAGTGCAGAATAAATATTTACAAAAATCTTAACCAATAGAAATAAAAATATTATAACCAATCAAATCACAGCATTGTTGTTATCCCTTTTGCCTCGCCGTGTCGCGCTAGCGCCGAGTCGCGGTCGCGCGCGTGCGCACCGCAGTTATAAATATAGGTGGCACGAAGTTCGCGCTTCATTCATGTCATAACCTGATTATGGCCAAATTGGACGCTTCCTTGTGCTACACTCGCCGAAAAGCAGTAAATGCCATTCCGTTCCTGATCTATACTCAGGGGACGACGCTAACCCTAATGTGACTCAGAGAAACTTTAAGAGGAAGCAGCCGGAATGCGACTTGAGAGAGGATATCTCTGCACTTTCCGAGGAATCCAAGAGATCAATGTGCATTCTGAGCACTGAGATACGCGACCAGTTTTCCAATATCAACTCGAATATTAGTAATCTTCGAAATGAATTTGATAATTTAGCAACTACCTCCTGTCAAATTCAATCCGAGTTGAAAGAATTACGCTCTGATTTTTCCAATACAAATAGGTAATAGGTAATAGGTAACACGGGCTGGTGTCCGCAACTCCACGTCAATGCGCGTATTTTGCGTGATGGGTGGGAAAATTGATTATTCGATCCACCCCAGCTCCTCAAGGAAGGCCAGCAACGCCTTGGTGTTACCGACAATCTCACGTAGGGTACCTGGGTCACCGAAGTACTTTGCCCTGTATGTGGCGAGCACTGGGCAGTTTAGTAGCACATGAGCTGCTGTCTCGTCGTCCTCCATGCAGGCCCTGCACAGCGGACTGTCTGTGACTCCTATGACAAAGAGGTGTTTATTAAATGACCCGTGGCCAGTTATGGCTGCTGTAATTATACGCAGCTGCTGTTTATTTAGCCGGAGAAGCCGCTTCGTGAGGCGGCCATCAATTGCAGGGACTGCTTCCTTGGCCTGCCTACACTCACCCTGCTCTGACCATTGCTTGTGGTGTTGCTCGCTGGTGCGTTTCCTTACCAGAGTGCGTATGTACCCGAAGGGGAGTGGCACGATGGGTTCAGGTCCCACTGGTGCCATGCTCGACCCCCTCCTGGCAAGTTCGTCGGCTGCGTCGTTTCCTAACGAGCCGCTGTGTCCCTTGATCCATTGAATGGTTATGTTATTATGGCTACCCACCTGGTTAAGGCGCTGGTGGCACTCGTATATTAGCCCAGAATCAACTGTTGGCTGTTTAGCGCTTGCAGGACAGCCATGCTGTCTGAGAGTATACGGATCGAGTGGTCCTTAACTTCCCTGGCCATGATGGCTGCAGCCGCCAAAGAAACACCCATGCATTCGGCCTGGAACACTGTGTTATGGACACCCAATGGTGTGGCTATGTGCATGTTGAAGTCCTCCGAGAAGATTCCAGCACCTGTACCACTACCTGTTTTGGATCCATCCGTAAAGATGCGCAGCTCCGCGGGGCACAAACCCTCACATCGGTGATCCTCGTGGAGTTGGATCCTGTATTTTTTATCAAAGATAAATTGTTTGGGTACCCGGTCATTTATGGCTTTCGTAATGGGGAACTCCTTGTTGAGTCCCTCAAGCAGCACGGTGTGTGGTGTGACTCTCTTACCCCAGAGATTCAGTGTATTAAGACGTACCGCCGCCATCGTCGCTTCCTGCTGTATAAACAGGTGGAGCGGTGGTAAACTCAACATGGCTTCCATTGCTGCAGTCGGAGTAGTCCTCATGCAGCCCGTAATTGCCATGCAGGCTAGTCTTTGCATGCGTTGCAGTTTGTTGCAGGCTGTAACTAACTTGGTTCGAGGCCACCAGACCACGGCCCCGTAGGTGATCATGGGGCGGATCACAGTGGTGTACAGCCATAGTATAATTTTGGGGGATAGGCCCCACTTCTTACCTATCATTCTCCTGCACTGCCAGAAGGTGATGCAGGCCCTGTTTAGTTTATTGTCTAAATGACTACTCCAGTTTAACTTACTGTCTAAAGTAACCCCGAGGTACTTGACTTCGTTGACCAGCTGGAGTTCTGTATTGAACAGTTTTGGTAGGCGGAATGGGCCTAATGCTCGCTTGTGGGTAAACATGACCAGTTCAGTTTTAGTGGGGTTCACTGATAGGTCAAATTCCCTGCACCATCTTTCTACAATACGTAGCGCTTGCTGACTGAGGTTGCAGATAGTTCCTGTCACCTTCCCCGATACAAGGATTGCGAGGTCGTCTGCATACCCTACTGTATGAAAGCGTTTGGCGTTGAGTCTGGTGATGAGGTCATTAATAACCAAATTCCATAGAAGGGGGGACAGCACCCCTCCCTGGGGACAGCCTCTGGCTAACATGGCCAACTGCTGCTCCCCCTCAAGGCGAACCACTCGTTTGCTTAACATGTTTGTAATCCAGTCCGTTAGTACCTGATCTACTCCATGTCTGGAGAGGGCACTGCTGATGCTGGAGAAGTTGGTTTTGTCGAAAGCTCCTTCGATGTCTATAAAAGTGCCCAGGCAGGAGCCTTGTTGGTAAATCGCTTCCTCAATCTGGCTGACCACTGAATGAAGAGCAGATTCGGTCGACTTACCTGAGCTGTATGCGTGTTGGTTACCGTGTAGCGGTATGGTTTTCAGAGCGCCGTCCCTAAGCTCCCTATCACACAGCCTTTCCAGAGTTTTCAGTAGAAAGGAGGTCAGGCTGATTGGTCGGTGGGATTTGGCGCTTGTGTAGTCAACCTTACCTGGCTTGGGGATGAATATTACTTTCACTTCCCTCCATCCTTTGGGAACGTATCTAAAGGCCAGGCACGCTCTCAATAAAGGCACCAGTCTTAATGCGACAGAGGTTCCACCCCACTGTAATAGGGCGGGGAAAACTCCATCAGGACCAGCTGCCTTAAAAGGATGGAAACTTTGGATGGCCCATTGGAGTTTCTCCAACGTGATCACCCTACTTGCATAAAGCCAATCGTTGTCTGATGGTGTTTGAATTACATCAAGCCAGTCGATTACCTGTGCAAAGACACATCCAGGGAAGTGAGTTTCAATGAGGACGCGTCTCGTTTCTTCTGGCGAGGAGGTGAGTGTATTATCAGGTTTGCGGAGGGCAATGGACCCCAGTGTGTTCTGTTGCGCCAGTACCTTCCTCACCCGATTAGCTTGCTGGCAAGATTCTATATTACCACAAAATGTACGCCATCCCATGGTACTCCTGAATCTGATGCATTTTTTGTAGCTGGATTTGGCCACGTAGTAACTATCCCAGTCCTCATCCGCACATGTGTTCATGGCTCTATTCAGAGCCTGCCTTACCTTGCCGCGCTTGCGCTCCAGGTCAGCACCCCACCAGGGTTGTTTACCCGGAGCGCTACGCGGGGTGGTTTCTGGGCAGGCAGATAGATAGCTGTCTGTTATTGATTTGGTAAGATAGCTGACTTGTACCTCAATCTGTGTCGTGTCCGCAAAAGTCGCCGGATTGCTTTGTGTCGCAAGCTTGAATTCGAGATTGCGTGTGTAGACGGCACGATCCGTGTTACGCGGATTGCGCCGTGGTGGTGTTGAAGAAACACAGACCTGGATGTCGAAGCGGATCCACCTGTGATCTGAGCAGGAGGCTTCTTTGGACACCTGCCATCCAGTGGTGATTTCCGCCGCTCCCTCTGTTGCCAGAGTTAGATCTATGATTGTGCGGCTTCGCCTGGTTACGAATGTTGGTTCCGAGCCGGTGTTTAGTAGGGATAGGTTAGTCGAGAATAAGTAGTCAACCAAGGCCTTACCCCTTTCGTTTTGCGTGTCCATACCCCACAGTTGGTGGTGAGCATTGGCGTCGGCCCCGACGACGACCTCAAACCCGCACATCTCGCAATGGCTCACGAGACGGGCAAGGTCATGCGGAGGCGGCGCCTCCGCCTCAGGCATGTAAGCCGAGGCGAAAACGATCACCAGTTCCGTGGCGTCTTCACGCTGTATCAGCAGCTTTGCTGCAGAGACATCTCTGCAACAGAAGTCAGTTAAGAGCTGTGCTTTGAGGTTACCTGTCATGTAGATGCACGCTCTGGGATGATCGTGATCTGTAGTGACCAGGAGCTTACCGCCAAGATTGGAGAGTCCTTGTATGCGGCCGCCTCTAATCCACGGCTCTTGGATCAAAGCAATGGCCGTGTGTTGAACCTCCATCCACTTGCGAAGTTGAGCCGTCGCGGTCTGACTGTGGTGGAGGTTTGCTTGGAGGATCCTACAAATTGACGAAGGGGACGCCATCGCTGGTCGAACCCTCCTCGTCTCCCTCCAGTCTGAGCCCGGCAAACAGGTCGCCCTCGTCGAAGCCGTCCCCCCCCGGGCCAAAAGCCGGACACAGGATCATGTCGTCCAGCTCCCCACCCGATGAAGGAACGGCACCCACGGTGACGGCGGCAGGAGCGGCCGACTCTGCTGCAGCAGGTTCAGCCGCAGCTGCTTCCGGGTTGTTTGTTGGAGGAGTGGACTCCCCTGCTGGTGTCTGCGGCAGCTCCTCTAGCGCCTCGCAGATGGTTCCAGTGGCGGGGTCCCAACCCTGGGGAACGTCGGTGAACCTGCCGTTCCGGCCCTGAAACTTCACGTACACCGCTCCCAAACCTATTGAGAGACGGCGCCCGGACTCCATCAGGGCCGGGATCTGGTCCACAGGCACACCAACCACCACGAACCATGCTGCGGCTTGTTTGTCGGCATGCAGAAGTACCCACCTCTTTATGTCGACCCAGGGGTTCTGGTAGCTAAGAGCACGACCAATATTGGTCGGCTCACCGAAGACCCCCTGCTCGTCTGGGATCACGATGCCACATCGTGCTCGCTTAAGGATCTCCGACTGGCTCTTGACGACTAACGAGGTGCTAGTTGGGAGCGACAAGTCGGAGACTGTTTTCCTTAGCCAGGCTAAGGTGTGGTCGTTACCGCACCACAGTTTCAGGACACCCCCGGCGAACATCGGCTTGGCGTTGAAGGTCGGCCCTGGAGTGTCTAGCTTGGGGGAGCAGGCCTCGAGAATGATCTGCTTCTGGATAGCAGCGAGTACCTGGTCCGATACGTCCTTGCTGAGGATCCCCGTGCGGTCGCAGGTGATCGCGACGTCAAGGGTAGCGCTGGCAGCTTGGGCGTAGCTTCGTTGTGGGACCCGTTTGGATTGATCAAGACGCGGCCGCTTGTGCTCCCCCCGAGGTGTCAATGACTCGTTGAGAGCTCGCTTAGCCGCGGCCTGATCCTTCCAATCGGGTCGCTGTGTCTTCTTATGTTCCTCAGCCGGTCTCTCTGGAACACTGGTCGGCGGTCGACTGGGCTCTGGTCGGCTAATGCCGGCCTCAGCCTGCGACCGCTTCCCGGCGGAGAAGTTGAGCTGGTCGCTATTCGGCTATTCCAATACAAAAACAGATATAACAATTCTAAACACAAAACATCAAGATTTATCGAAGGTTGTCGATGAGTTGAAGTCATCGGTGGAATTCAACTCTGCGAACATTATTGATACTGTAAACCATACAAATGAGATGGAGTCGAAGATCGTTATCTCTACGTCTGAGCCCATATTTACACTGATTAATAAAATAGATCGCCTGGAACAGCAGGCTAGGCAGTGCAATATTGAAATTGGTAACTTGCCGGAAAAACGGTGCGAAAATCTGGTGGTCATTTTGGAGTCAATTGCGGCAGCTATTAACATACCTAGAGCACAACAAGACATAGTGGCTATTCACCGTGTTCCACACGCACACACGCATAATCTACGTCCGAAAAATATTATTGTGAAGTTTACTTCCCGACTATTGACTACTAATGTGCTGAGCGCTTATCGGTTGTCTAAAGGTATTACATCAGACCGTATAGGACTCGCTGGAACTCAATGTCGTATCTATATGAACAACACCTTACGCTTCGTAATAAGGAGTTATTTCGCAAATGCCGCGTCGCTGCCAAAACAAGCAAGTTTAAGTATGTGTGGCTCCGGAATGCTGCTGTGCTGGTTAAGGAGAATGATGACTCGCCTACGATTGCGATCCGTTCAGAGGACGACATTTGTAAAAAGTTTAGGTCAAATAATTCGCCTTAGTACGCTGTTGGTATTTAATACAAAACGGTCACTTTATTACGTTATGTACCGTTGTTACGTTATGTATAAGAATAACATATGTTTAAATGTTTGTCATGTTTTTTTTCCAACAGCTGTGTGCTTATTATGCTTCATATTATGCTTCTGATTACATTGCACTATTTACAATATTACCTTATCTTAGTAGTATCCGTCCCGTGCAAAAATAATGTCTGGCTCATGTTTTTTTGCAAACGGTTGTGTGCTTAATTATATTTTTCTGCAATATTTCCTTACCTCATTAAATTTAATCCACGATGTTAAAATTAGTGCGTTTTGCAATCAAGTCCTGAAAACAATTCTTATATTGTCGCTTGAGATTTTTATAATTTACTCTGTCGATTATATCTACTTTTTAATATTATTCACTGAGAACATGCCGCGTAGCTTTCAGCGTTGGTTTGTTTTAGGTAAGTATGCTTGGGTTTCATAGTGAATATTTTTTTGCCTTTGGTATATTTTCATGTACTCTCTGATTTTAAAAATGTCTAATGATAGTAAAATATCCATTTATTATCAAAACTGTCGAGGAATCAGGACTAAACTGAATACCCTATATTTAAATATTATGTCGCATGCATATGACGTCATTATTTTGACCGAGACCTGGTTGACACTAGACATATCTGATAATGAATTTATTGATCAACGCTATTTGGTGTTTAGATGCGATCGTAACCGTTTAGTCACCAACAAAATATATGGCGGTGGTGTTCTTATAGCCGTATCTAAAGAACTAAATCCCTCCAGTATTTCATTTTTGCCCCCGTTAACCTTGCCCGAGCATGTTATAGTTAAAGTTCCCGCTAAAAACAAAAAGTATCATGTAATTTGTGCAACTTACATACCCCCTAACGCTGTTGACGATATATACTTGACTTTTCTTAATTCTCTGTCAGTGTTGTGTGACGATGACACTTCTGTAGAAGATATTATTTTAACAGGTGACTTTAATTTACCCTCGCTTGCTTGGGTAAAAAAGTTTTCATACATGGAATATGCTGCGAACAACATACTGACAAATATAACTCGTCTTTTATCAAAGAAGAATGACCACTTCCATACATTTCAAAACCTGACAATAAAAGTTTATGTATAGTTATAAGGTATAGTAGACAGACTACCTGTAAGTTTACAAAATAACGTCTCATAGTAATGTTTACGATTTAAACGCTACGAACTCCAAAAAATATTACTTTTTAGGTTAGGACTTGCCAGTAACATGTTAGAACTAAATAATTATTACTTAACTCCCGAATTGTAATCTAAAATAGACGGTCGAACAGGTTTATTTATTTTGTGTATTCCTTCAACTTACGTCGCTACTTAGACTTGGCACTAATAAACCAATCATCGAGAGTCTAAGCAGCGACATAAATCGAGTGTCGAGTATAATAATTTCTGTTTCTCCAGCACAAATATCTTGTACTTACTAACTAGTAAATACATTTTTAGTAAAGAAAAACGATAAATAGTTTGTATAGGTACTTACCTCTAAAAAGTATCTCTTACCTGTTGTAAGTATGGTCAAAAGTGATCACTTATCTACCCAACACATTTTATTGGCTTACGGTATGTATACAGTACATATAATAAACAAAAAGGGAAAAACAAATTATACGCTATGTTTAAGTGAAATGGTTTATTATCATCATTATCATTATCACCTAAATCTCTTATAAATACATCGTCCAGAAATTCTGCTGGAGCAGAGATATTTTCTTGATACCTAGCCCACCCGAGATACCACACTAATGTCATGACGTGAGCGCAACATCCAATGGTTCGTCGACCGACCAAACAATTACAACAATATTCGACTATACCAGCTCTGCCAGACACGTTATTTTCTATTAAAATGTAGACATAATATGTTTTCTTGAAATATGCCTGGACTTGATTATTATTGCAGTATTTGCTGCACGTCTATAATTTACTAATGTTATGTCGCTAGATACAACTTCAGAAGGTGCTTCTAGACTTTCATTAACTGGTTCAGCAGTGATTGGCTCAGAGTCACCTGTTTCAGCAGTGATTGACTCAGAGTCACTTGTTTCAGCAGTGATTGGCTCAGAGTCACTTGTTTCAGTAGTGATTGGCTCAGAGTCACCTGTTTCAGCAGTGATTGGCTCAGAGTCACTTGTTTCAGCAGTGATTGGCTCAGAGTCACCTGTTTCAGCAGTGATTGGCTCAGAGTCACTTGTTTCAGCAGTGATTGGCTCAGAGTCACTTGTTTCAGTAGTGATTGGCTCAGAGTCACCTGTTTCAGCAGTGATTGGCTCAGAGTCACTTGTTTCAGCAGTGATTGGCTCAGAGTCACTTGTTTCAGCAGTGATTGGCTCAGAGTCACCTGTTTCAGCAGTGATTGGCCCAAAGTCACCTGTTTCGACTTCTTCAGTAGTAGACACACCACGAGCTTCATCAGCTTGCCCAATACGTATGGCAGCACGCTTACAACTCATCCAGCATGGATGACATAGTCTATCAGATGATGACATCTATGAAATAAAATATTGAATTAATATCAGGTATTGTAAATGTATTAATAAAAGATAATATCATGGTCAAAAAGAGAAATCACCAAGAGTTATGGTATGAAGTAATATACTGGCAAATAATTAACAATATACAAACATAAATACCTGACGTGGTGCAATCCTTGTTTGTATAACAGCATTTATCTGTCTTTGCTCTTCTGAAGGATTGTCAAAAAGAATAGAATGGCTCTGACGATTATGTGTTGACCGTCCACAAAGACTGCACACTTGTCTTTGACCTGGTCGAGATAACCCTGAAGCTTGAGCACCATCACCGCTTGTCGTTAATTGCTGGTTTATGCTTCTCATGAGGAGTTCATTACAAGGCTCACAAAATGTAATCTTCCTCAGTAATCTGAATTAGGAAAGATAATGTAAACTTCTTTGATTTACAATTGATATAGGTAATATAATGCCAAGATTAACAGTTCAAAACGTAATATGAAATAACAAGACAAAACTGTATTAGTTTTAATCCATCTTTCGGTCATTTGCTTGTGTGTTGTCATACATTATAAAAAAGCGCCAGGCTGTTAGTTTGATTAGGACATGATAGATAGTTTTAGATTAAACATTAAGTATAAAAATAAATACTTACGATTACTGGTGATATCCACTCGCTAAGAAGCGAAATAACTCTTGTGTTGAGCTCATAAACGAGATAACGTCGAAACGTATTCAAGCAGACGTTGCAGTTTATGCAAAGTATACGTCGACTCTTTGTTGACGGCGGCATTATCAAGAGGGCGGATTTACAACAATATGGAAAGCAAAGGTCGTCAGCTGAGGATGATATCGAGGTCCAGTGGGCAGCAAATAGGGTCGTAAAAGGAAGTAACACACACAAAATCGCACAGTACACAACGAGACGCAAACGCACCAACGCAGGACTGCGCCAATTTCAATCGTAGAACTGTCAAATGTCAAAAAAATCCGTTTCAGTCATCCGAACTCAATTACATACTGAATGATTAATTTATTTAATCAATATTTTATTTTCACTGAATCTGTATTATACAAAGACTAATAAAAAAATACATATTGATTAAATAAAACTTAAAATAATGTTTAAAACTCAGAAACAGGGATGAATAAAGTCAAGTAAAAGTGCGTAAAATGGAACGTCATGGAAAAAGGTAATTGATATGCGTTCAAAACATGGCAATATGTGTACCAAACGTAAAATAAGCTTATAGAAAAACTTAAAATATTTTTTCCCTGCGTTTCTTTTAAAATTGTTATAAGCGTATTTGATACATAATAAAATTAGCTAAATTTTAACATTTATTTCATTACTATACACAGTCAGGTGAAAAATGGTCATGATTCTTTCTGTTCACAACATGTTATGAAACAATATAACCACTTTTTCAATTCTAGCGGACGCATCTTACACTTATTTTTTTGTAATACTCATGCAGTCACATTCTCTCCTGATGTCCCCCTTTTACCAGTTGACACCTATCATCTAGCCTTCTATGCACACGTTTCTTTCTCCCACCCCCAACATATTCGTAAATGTACTACTGATAGCAAACTAAATTATCACAAAGATAACTATGACAAAATAAATACTGATTTATGTGACGTGTATTGGAATGTCTTACTGGATAACTTAACACCTAATGAATCTGTTTCTACGTTTTATGAAAACTTTATGAAATTATAAAATCACACACACCCACATGTCGAACAAAAAATGTTAATTTCCCCAATTGGTTTTCCAAATCTCTCATACATACCTACAAAAAGAAAACTCAAGCCTGTATGGGAATTTATGTGACTATGAGGTATTCTCGATTAACAGGAAAACATTTAAAAAAGTAGCTGACTTATGCTATAGTAAATATATTAATGCAATTGAAGACAGTGTTGCTAGCAATACCAAGACATTTTGGAAGTACATTGCTAGCCGTAAAACTACAAATAAAATCCCATCCACGGTTCATTATAATCAAATTTCATCCGATGATCCTATTACTACTTGCAACTTGTTTGCTACATTTTTCCAGTCTGCATATGAGCCCTCAACATTTGACTATAACTCTTGGGAACCACCATCTAGAAATGCTGACCATGATGTCTTCCTAAGCCAACTGCAACTGTCCCTTGATGAAATAAATAAAGAATTAAAATCCCTAGATTCAACCAAAGGTCCTGGTCCTGATGGGATTCCTTCGGTTTTTCTAAAAAACACGTGTGATACATTGTGCTATCCTTTACTTATATTATTTAATAAATGTTTGTCATGTGGTATTTTCCCTGAGGTTTGGAAACGTGTAAATATTGTACCAGTTCATAAGAGTGGTTCCAAGCATGACGTAACGACCTATCGTCCTATCTCTATACTGTCTGCTTTTTCCAAACTATTTGAGAGACTAGTACATAATAAATGATATCCTGCTATTCGCAGTGTTTTAATAAAAGAACAGCATGGCTTTGTTACAGACAGATCTTGCGTTAGCAATCTCCTCATTTTCACGTCCCGACAGTTTGATAGTCTTGATAATAAACAGCAGATTGATGCGGTTTACACAGATTTTCAGAAGGCTTTCGATAAACTGGACCACACACTGTTACTTAATAAAATTGCTTATAATGGAATCAGAGGGGACCTTTTACGGTGGTTTATATCTTACATAACTAACATAACACAAAAGGTGGTTGTTAATGGCTTTGAATCTGGCTGTTTTCGGGTCACCTCCGGTGTACCACAAGGTTCCATTTTAGGCCCTTTATTATTTATTTTATACATCAACGACATAAAAGGCTGTTTTCAAAATTCTAAATTTCTTCTCTACGCGGACGATTTAAAGGTCTATAAAATTATTTCCGATAAATTCGATTGTTTTAACTTCCAGCAGGATTTAGACCGCTTCTCTAGCTACTGTTCTTCCAATAAGCTTTACCTCAGTCTTCCAAAGTGACAACGTTTACCAAAAAGAAAAATATTAATGAGCTCAACTATCGTCTTGCCAATACGCCAATTAGTAAAGTAAGTTTTTTCCGCGATCTTGGTGTTCTACTAGATTTGAAGCTCCATCTGGATGCTCATATAGATAAAATTGTTAACAAAGCCTACCAAATGTTTGGTATTGTCATGAGATCTTCCAGGGATTTTCGTCGACCTTCCACCTTTTTGCACTTATACAAATCTATAATTAGGCCACAGTTAGAGTTTGCAGTACCCATTTGGAACCCTTTTTACGTAAAATATAGTGAACGATTAGAACTAGTACAACGTAAATACCTTCGTGCCTTGAATTTTAGATGTTATCGTAAAAAAATGTCATACCGCTTACTTCTTAAAAAGTATGATCTTCTGACCTTAAAGTCAAGACGGAAACTTCTGGAAGTTATGACTCTGTTCAATGTGTGCCGCAATAATTTTGATTGTCCGGACTTAGTTAGGAGACTGTGTTACCTGGTTCCTCGAACAGTCCATGTGCGTGAGGTACGCACTCGACGTCTATTTGCTACCGCCTATGTAAATCCAGCGCTGGCTCGCGCTCACCACTGCATCGTTTGGTCGAGACATATAATAATGAGTTTAATTCAATCGGCATTCTTTTTCTTAGTAAAAATGCATTTAAGAAGCAAATCCAAGCAACCCAAAGGATCAGCAGGGCAATATGCAATGTGTGGCATAAGTAGCGCAGGACCTCATACACCTCAATTAGAGTACTGAGTTAAAAGCATAATACAATGAGCAATGATTATAGAAAACTTCGTGTTGAACCTAGCGTTGCTTTTGTGTATACAATTGTACCTTATAGCCTTGCAATAAGATTTAATTTTCTTTGGCTGAATCGGCGGTCAGTACGGCAAAATATTCTTATTATATTCTTTGACGGAAATACCTTTTATTTTTTTTTTTTAAGTTACGGATATCGATTCTGTAGTTAATTATGAACAAACTACTTTCAGGACTTGCGTTTTTTTTTTTTTTTCTGTTACACTGCACAAATTTAAATTTACTTTATCTTTTTTTTTTCTCTTTTATAAATATAAAAATTCAGATAGGTATAAGTTCTAGGACAATGACTTTTACATAAGTAATGCTTCTGTGTTTCTAGCTAGTTTTAAGTACTTTAAATTGTAATCTGTGGAGAACGTAGTGGGTAGCATAATTGTTTTAAATGTTATATTTAAGATTTTATGACTGTTTCTTATTGTGCTACTGTTTGTTTTTCCTTAAATAAATAAATAAATAAAACTGTTCAATCACATTTCAGTCAGGTTTAGTAATACTTAGTTAATTTTCCTCTTGTTTTTGTTTATGTTATTGTATTATTAACTATTAATTATGTTTTCTCCATTATGTAAGCACTATTTTTTATTAAAGAAGTATGTGTTGTTGGTTGCAGGCCCGCCCGGCCCGCCCGGCAAGCGCGGCAAGAAAGGCAAGAAAGGCGACCCCGGCGAGCCCGGGCCTCCGGTACGTACACGCGCGGCGCACGCGCACGGGGCCCGAGCTCCTCCGCTCAACTGGAAGTAGCTATTGATTAGACAAAGTAATCACAATGGGTTGGTCCCTATCGAGATGTTCAGAATGTGTCAACATAGCAATACTTTCAAATTCCGGTCAAGAAAACCTCAGATACCGGACGCTATAGTACATACATTTTGGTATAATTTGCAAAGGGGAGGCTGGACTACTTCTTCTGACCTCCAGTTCAAAGGGGAGGCTGGAGTACTTCTGACCTCCAGTTCAAAGGGGAGGCTGGAGTACTTCTGACCTCCAGTTCCACAATAAGTTTGGCTTCAGCTACTTTTGCTTTCATTTATTTTATTTGTTTCATTTGCAGGGGTTAACGGGAGCTCCAGGGAAAAATGGATTCCCGGTATATATTTTTTCATTTAATTTACCCTTCGTTTTCTTATTTTCTTTTACCTTTGTCTTATTGTAAATATTCTCAGTTATTGAAAAGTATTTTTAACTTCTGATCTCTTTTGCACCCGACACCGGTCATGAGAATGTCGGCCGCGATGCCGACATGCTCGTGCGGGTTGTCTGCGCGTGCGTCTTGCCGTGCACTACACGCGTGTCACGTTTCAGGGTAGCAAGGGCGAGAAGGGCGAGCGAGGCTTCATGGTAAGACACCGTAGCGCACACCTAGTGTGGTAGACGTACCCCCCCCCCCTCCCCCCGCCTCGCCGTACTAACTCGCTGCCAGCCTCCGGACTCCAGGGCTCTTTACTGCACGAAGCACACGAGACTGAACAGTGGCCACAGAATGTACCAGAGTGGCGTGCAGTAAAGTTCCTGACGAATGGTGTTGTCTCTGAACCTAGCGCAGAGCCTTAATGCTACAGCCACATTGTCGCGATAAAACGAACTACACTTCGCGCGCTCTCTGTTTCTCAGCGAGAGGTTTGCGAGAGAGAGCGCGCGAAGTGTAGTTCGCCTTATCGCGACAATGTGGCCCCAACATCACAGTAGTCGTAGAGAACATAGTTGAGCGTCGCCTGGCGCCTGAACTTTTCCCGTCAAATATACCTACTTAAAGTACATTACCATTGTTACGAATCGTATTTTGATACATTTTTTAACAAATACACTCACAATTGGCAAAATAAACGTCAGTTCCAATGTCGCGGCTACTTAGCTACTTAGCTACTTAGCTACTTAGCTACTTAGCTATTTAAATATTTCAGAGTCATAAACTCTCTGTAGTGACCGAGTAGTTAGTTGGTCTACATGACAGTGCAGAGGAGTGCGCGGGCGCAGCATGTCGCCGCTGCCACGCTGGCGGCGAGCCTCCTGGTGCATGTGCTACTAATACGGTGTTAGCATACTCTCGCTGGTAGTTAGCTTGTCTTACTAAACCGGCTTATTTTCCAGAAAATAATGATCGAACATAAATAATGATGGCAAATGCACGGCTACGGTCGGCATTGCGCTTTGGCTAGAAATTGTGCGTACGAATTGAGCTAAACAAACTCACTATACGACTAAACGCCGACAGACACTACGCCGACAGACTGAACACCGACAAGACTTCGACGGGACTCTTCGCCGACAGGCTTCCTTACTTGTGATTATTCCGAACCTGACCCGAAAATCCTAACCCTAGACGGTCGACGTCAGGGGCACCTCGAGGTTCGGTTTGATTAGGTTCCTGCAGACAGAAATATCGACCTGCTGTCAGTCTGTCGGCGAAGTGTCCTGTCGGCGATGCGTCCCGTCGAAGTAAAGTATTGTCGGTGTTGTCTGTCGGCGTTTAGTCGTACACTCAAACAAACTACAGGCCGACCTTTTCGTTGGTGACAGTCCCATGATTCACGCGGGCACAGTATATTATAGCAGCAGTATAATGTTTTGGCAGCGACCTTGAAATGATTACCTACGGCCGGTCGGTAGATACACACGCACTAGGGTTGCCCACTGACCGTGTCTCTTGGGTGACGTAGGTATTTGATAATGCTATATTAATGTCATATTAAATTTTCATTATTTCTTTTTTCTTTCCTTTTTTTATTTTTTCTTTTTGTTTTGTTATTTTCTTGTTAAAATGTATTTAATTTTTACCAATCTATGGCAAAGCCAAAAAGCGTATGATTTTGACAGGCTATGTACGTTCATCTGTTCACTCATAGCTCTTAAACTACACGTCCTATTTTGTTAAACGAGATATCGTTGGAAGTACTATGTTGTTCCGCGGGTTATAGGCTATAATAATATGACGTCTCAGAAAATCCAACATGGCTGCTTATAGCGGACATGGCTGCTTATAGCGGACATGGCTGCTTATAGCGGACATGGCTGCTTATAGCGGACATGGCTGCTTATAGCGGACATGGCTGCTTATAGCGGACATGGCTGCTTATAGCGGACATGGCTGCTTATAGCGGACATGGCTGCTTATAGCGGACATGGCTGCTTATAGCGGACATGGCTGCTTATAGCGGACATGGCTGCTTATAGCGGACATGGCTGCTTATAGCGGACATGGCTGCTTATAGCGGATGCAGTGTCACTGAAAATAGACAGGTGTTATCCATTTATTTGGGTTAAAAAAAACACATACTTGCTATAGAAAAGTTAAATATAAAAAGGCCTAGAAAAAGTCCGTCCGTCTAAATGCTCAGGTTAATTCACAAATTGATAAAATATGATACAGTTGTCTGAAAAAAAAATGTTAGTTTGTCTAGGGTAATATAAATAGGTAAAGTTAAATCCTTATCCAAATAAATTTGCTTATCGTCAGGGCAATTTTATTAAGTAGGTAAAAATTGCATTTTACATCAATTCATTTGAATGAATATGGGTTGAATAATTTAGATTTCACGGACGTAAATGATAAGTGATTTTATTTCTGTAAGTAGGTTTATACAAACACTTTTACACGTCAAACATTTTTTTTTTAAATAAGATGAGGCCGGCGTTTCCTATCTGACTACTCTGAGAAGAAAGGCCGAAACAAACTCAGAGGTCACAGTCTCTTTTAAAGTCCAGACATAATCTTGGTCAGATCATGTGAAGACCATGTAGGTTGGTGTCTGAAATGGTCTTTTGAGGAAAGAACCACACAGATTGAGTGGACCTGTCCAGTCAGTGCAAGCATCTGTCAGTAATCGTACAGCTCAACATAAAAGTTAAGGAGCTCAACGATTCGACGAACAATACCAAAGAAAGGACATTTGGGTAGGCCGCATAATTTACTCAAACTGGCAAACTATGATTAAAGCTGAGAGAAAAAAAAAACAAGGACCCACATAGTCTTCACATTCACAATAATTAAAATAATATTACATTTTACAAAGTAAATATTCATGTCATTGTATATATAAAATTCATCAATGACAATGTGTATATAAGAAGAAAAAAATAGCAAAAAGAAAAGAACAAAAAAAATCAGTACGTATATACAAAAAAAAGAAATTAATTGGAGCAGCTCAATCCCACGCCTTTTTGTCATCAATGTAATCCTTAACGGTATAAAAGGCTTTCTGGCACAACTTACGTTTAATAAATGATTTGAATTTATTAAAGCTCAGATCTTGAATGGGGCTTGGAAGTTTATTATAAAAACGTATACATTGACATCTGAACGAGCCACCTATTTTCTTGAGCCTTGTTGTAGGTACAACAAATTTGTGTTTGTTCCTAGTGTGACGTATTTTTGATAGTGGGACGTATGATAAAAAAATTCTGTGACAGACCGAAACACACGCGGGCAAAGCCACGAGTGGAAACTAGTATAGGTATATTTCGTTCCTTCACTCATGTTCCGATCACATGGAAAATTAGATATACTATATATACCGTTTAGGTACCCCACAACCCAACTATACGCTGACTGTAAAGTACTGACTGTTCGACAGCTCTTTGTGCTTCGAGCCACGCTCTGGAAACACAGCCAAATCCCCCCTCCGGATCCTAATAAGCGAACATTGATGACATCATGCCCATCTGTACCCCACAAAACGTCCTTCGCCAGTCGACAACTGTATGTTGTTGGTTCTAACATCTATAGAAAGATCAACAGACACGTTAAATTGAATAAGTTAAATAGATATGAAGCCAAAACTAAACTGAAAAAATGGCTGTTTGACCTGGACTATCTAAAAACCGAAGAGCTACTCATCTTTCTTCGTTAGTCTCAGTTAAATGTACAATTCCACTTCACTACGCATATCCTACTTGACTAATACAAACCAAAAGTCTTACAAGTCCAAATGATTCTATTCAAACATAATTGTATATATTAGTAGTTATTTCACACACACACACACACACACACACACACACCCCAACACGCGCACCCACTCACGCTCACACTTTCAGTCAGTATAACAAACTCATATTCCTCATTAACTTTGTCGTTGTTCCTTTATTAACTTTTAGTATGCTTTTATTACAACCGTTCATGTATTTAATTAGGTTTACTACGAACAAGGTATGATGAAAAGGACTACTTGTGCACGAAGTAACAGTAGAACACTGTCTCCTAAGGCACAGGTTTCCCCTAGTTTAGGAGGCAGGGTCTCATCATCCTAGACACCTTTATACTACCAACTGTTTTTTGTAACCTATATTTATTACATAATGTAACAAAGGTTTTTAGCATCAATAAAGTTTTTATTTATTTATTATTTATTTATTTACTCACCTACTAAGGACAAGTCAAGGACAAGACAAGGACAAGACAAGGACAAGACAAGGACAAGACAAGGACAAGGACAAGACAAGGACAAGACAAGGACAAGACAAGGACAAGACAAGGACAAGACAAGGACAAGACAAGGACAAGACAAGGACAAGACAAGGACAAGACAAGGACAAGACAAGGACAAGACAAGGACAAGACAAGGACAAGACAAGGACAAGACAAGGACAAGACAAGGACAAGACAAGGACAAGACAAGGACAAGACAAGGTCAAGACAAGGTCAAGACAAGGTCAAGACAAGGACAAGACAAGGACAAGACAAGGACAAGATAAGGACGTTATGCTCGATACGCTTCAATAAATATATGTACAACTACCTACATAACAGTAATAAATAAAAACTAAACTTATTGTCATTTCTTAAAGGCTTACCTTGCCGAGTTTGCCTACTGAGTTGGTAATATAAAAAATGATATTTCTGGTTTCGATATCAAACATCCATACACTAAACAATACAGTCGATTACTTCCGAATCGCAAACATTAACATTTTCCCGAAGCAAAGACTCAGCAGCAGAAGGTGATGAGTTTAGCGATTTAATAGTCGAAACGGGAATATCCGCATTGAAATTTTCAAAGGCCATGGCGTTTTTAATCTTCGAACTCAAATAACGCGACAACAAACTTTTGTAAATAATTTTGAATAATTTCTAACAAATAAATTAAATGCAGTAGTGTTTACGTAAGTCCTTCCATTGTACAGCTCATAAAGCCGTATTCTACTTTTATGAATACCAACGGTAGCCCAATCACTGAAAGATGCGTTACTATTAACATAATGATAAGTACTATAGACATGTCGTACATTATTTTATGTATCAGCAATAGTCCCGCGGCGCGCGCCGAGTGATGACTTTCATAGGCAATTTTTTTATACCTTGAGTTACATTATTGCAATTTTCGTAGGGATCTCTATTTTTTTGACAGTAAAATACAGCCCACGTTACTCGCTGATAACGTAGCTTTCTATAAAAGATAAAATAAAACTGATTTGTCAAACATGCGTTTACATACAAATCGAGCAAGATCTAAAATATAGGTAAAAAGTCCGTACATGTTTCGCCAGACGAGCGTACAATTTTTGTAGACTAAAGACTGGTTCACTATTAAATTTTATTAGAATAACTAGCTTCCGCCCGTGACTTCGTCCGCGTGAATTTTTTTTTTTCCCTCAACCCACCCCGTCGCGTCGCATCGCATCGCCTGCCCGTGCTGTTACTTCGTCTTCGCGTAGCGCTCGTTCTTACTTTTTTTCATTTTACTCGGCTTCTAAGAGTCCTAGCGTAATGTTACATACCTTAAAGCCTTACTCAAGAATCGGACCATAACATGCAAAAATATTTTTTTCAAATCCGACTGATAGTGACAGAGATTAGCGCGATCAAACAGTCAATAAAAAATAAAATGTGTCGGTAAGTAATAGACTAAGCGCATTTTTCTTACTTTAAGCATGTTTATATCCGTCGTAATTTCTAAACGAAAGGTCCGAATTGAATAATTCCAAAAGGAATTTACATGGACTTAATCAACCTTGATGATGAATCTATTCATTTGGCTCAGGATTAATGCCATATTTATGAAAACACCTTCGCAAGTAATGCATTATTTTATAACAAATTTGATTACCATTAAAAAAGTTATAGTGAGCTTAAAAGATAGACATAAATATGCTATCGCGGACTTTTTTTTAGAACTTTTTAAGAGGAACATTTCCGTCGTACATGATTTTTGCGTACCTTTTACCGTTTACGCAGCGCACACAACGGAAGCTCTCAAAAGGAATAAATTTTCCGCGTTTTTGCAATATGTTTCATTGATGCTCCGCTCCTATTTGTCGTAGCGTGATATTATATAGCCTATAGCCTTCCTCGACAAAAGGGCTATCCAACACTAAAATATTTTTTTAATTCGAACCAGTGGTTCCTGAGATTAGCGCGTTCAACTAAACAAACAAACAAACAAACTCTTCAGCTTTATAATATACTAGCTGTGTCCCGCGACTTAATTCGCGTGGATGTCGTAAGATACACAATATACTAAAATAACAGCCACATTTTAATAAAACTCCCTCGTCCCTCGACCCGTCGCCAACCGTCGCGTTGAATCGCCCGCCCGCGCTATTACTTCGTTTTCGCTTAGTGTTCCTTTTGACTTTTTCTTTTTGCTCGGCTCCTAAGGTTGGGTTACCAAATGCAAAAAGAATTTTTGAAATCCGACTTTTTGTTCATACTTTCATGGGTTTTAATTTTTTTGCACGGAACCCTAATTATTTTTCTAAAATAAAAGTAGCCTAAGTTACCCGCCGTTATATCAGCTATCTGCCAGTAAAATCGGTCCAGCCGTTTCGGAGATTAGCCGGAACAAACAGACAGACAAAAATGTTAAAAATGGCTTTTTTGTTATAAGTGCCGTTTATACTTTCTTGTTGAATTAGTAAAAAGTTGTTATTTTGACATTACAAATAAACGCTTCAATTTAATTTATTTGTAGGTATAGATAGTTGTGCCCCGCGACTTAGTTCGCGTGGAGGTCGTAAGATACACAATATACTAAAATAACAGCCGCATTTTAATAAAACTCCCTCGGCCCCCGACCCGTCGCCACAGATTACCAGATAAATCACTCCATGTACTTACGCGCGCTAACTACCTACCGACAGCCGGGCCGCACGCAACCCATTTCTCAGTGGGTTGCCGACAGCCGCGAGGCGCGTACGTAGCGTACGTACGTACAAATAAATTAAATTGAAGTGTCTGTTTGTAATATCAAAATAACAACTTTTTACTAAATGCATAGGAAAGTATAAATGGTTCTTATAACAAAAAAGCAATTTGCAACATTTTTGTCTGTCTGTCTGTTTGTTCCGACTAATCTCCGAAACGGCTGGACCAATTTTGACGGGACTTTCACTGGCAGATAGCTGATGTAACGGCGGGTAACTGAGGCTACTTTTATTTTAGAAAAATAATTAGGGTTCCGCGCGAAAAAACTAAAACCCATGTTTTGAACAAAAAGTCGGATTTGAAAAATTATTTTTGCATTTGGTAGCCCAATTCTCGAATAGGCTATTTAACATCACGCTACGGCCCTTAGGAGCCGAGCAGAAAGAACATTAAGCGAATACGAAGTAATGGGGCGGGCGATTCAACGCGACGGCACAGATTACCAGATAAATCACTCCATACAAAATTTTCAATACCTACTACTATAATAGCCTACACCTTCGAGTCGTTAGACGCTGCGAACGAAAATGTACCTAACCTTAAAAGTGTAAAGTGAGTTTTGCATTGTAGTTGCGCGCCGCCGCGTGGTTATTGTGAATTGCCAGGGCTGCCTTTGTCGCGGAGCGGTTTTATGTTATGATGTAGGTATGTTGACTTGAAAGAGTATGGCAGTTGAGAGTATGTCATGCTCACTTAAATGTCTCGCTGATGGTGGCGCGTGTGTTGGATCATTCGGTTCCCTACAAAATGGTTGAGCTGGATGGTGCTGATCCACGCGTCATGTTCGTGAACGGGCGCCGTCAGTGGAGACTGGTCATCTCTTAGCTGCCAGGGCTTATTTTTAATCTTATATTTTAAATTGTTTTAGTTATCTATTTTTTACATTGTTCTCACATATAGAAGCAACAAGAACAATAACAATGTACCCAGGATTTTGTAACAATTTTGATTTAAAAGAGTGTCCATGGAGTTTCTTGCCCATTCTTCTCCATAGAGATCTACGTTTTGGAATGGGCGACTAGCTTCAATTTTCTGACTAACTGACAGACTCTTTGACAATTCAAAAGTGCCTGTAATTGGTTTAATTGAAATAAATGCTTTGAGTTTGAGTCGATAAAGATGTCAGTAGGTATTTGTAGTACACTTTATGAAATAATATATAATAAAATGAAATGCTTCTTAATGTTTTAGCATGTTTAATTGTTAAAAATACTTATGAAAGATCGAGGAATATTTTTATGCTAGGTAACTATTTAGTGTTGACCGCACCCCGAAACTGCAGTTGTAACACAAGTAAGGCACACATCGTACGCACCGTGTAGTACCTAACTATTTAATAATCAGTGACTTAAGCACTTCGCATGGCCACGAATAAGGGAGAAATACGAAATGGAGTAATCTGAAAACACGATTAATTTATTTGTTCCTTCATTTACACAATTAGCGTTATAGGTAACTTCTACACTATGAACAAACCTGCGCTGGCACCATATCGTGACGTCATGCATGCTTTTCTAACACTTACACGCTTTTCAATAAACAATAATCATATGAACATAACATTAACAAGATAATAACGATAATAAATGGTATTGGAAATTAATTTGCACAAGGTAGATTTTTGCTAAACATAATTTTCAAATAACAGTTGACAAATAGAGGGCAATGACCTTTCTATTCTTATCTCAGACGCATAGTAGAAGTAATTACGTACCTATCAATAAAATATAAAACACGAAACATGCAAGCTTTTAATTTACCTATTTAATAAACGATAGTAAAACTGTATCAGCAGGTAAACTGACAAAAGATAAGTCATTATCTCTTTTCTTGCTGGATCTACATCCATCAACTGCACATAATACACAGAACCAGCCATATCATAAATATTTGAAACTATATATGCGTACGTACGCGCCTCGCGGCTGTCGGCTACCCACTGAGAAATGGGCTGCGTGCGGCCCGGCTGCCGGTAGGTAGTTAGCGCGCGTAAGTACATGGAGTGATTTATCTGGTAATCTGTGGTAATAGCGCTTGCGGGCGTTGCAACGCGACGGGTCGAGGGACGAGGGAGTTTTATTAAGATGTGGCTGTTATTTTAGTATATTGTGTATCTTACGGCTTCCACGCGAACGAAGTCGCGGGACACAGCTAGTTTATAATATAAAAATATAATTACTTCTTTTTCATGATTATCTACAGAACTGGGCATCCAATTAGTACTCAATTCTTTTGTAGGTGAAGTCGACAACCGCATATTCTTAACTATACTTTATACATGGGCAGGGTCGTGGGCACAGATCGTTTAGAACAGAAACCCTTTTTGAAATGGTTTTTTTTATGTAATGCGTATATTTAAAATCGTTGTATGCCTGAAATTTCGTTCAGCGGAATTAAATCACGAAATATGGAAATCTGCAGACGTCATGGGACTGTCACCAACGAAAAAGTCGGCCTACACTTTATCAATTATAAGAATACACTAAATCCATTCAAATAAGTATCCTAATTATGTGCGTAGAGACAAACTAATGCTTCATATTCATTCTGATATTAAATGTTGAAAGATAATAAAATAGGAACCCGGCAGTATGGCACATCGGTTTTAGAAAAATGTAGCCTTCGTAGAGCGTCGTCTCTGTCACACCCGTGAGACGTAGCCTTCGTAGAGCGTCGTGTCTGTCACACCCGTGAGACGTAGCCTTCGTAGAGCGTCGTGTCTGTCACACCCGTGAGACGTAGCCTTCGTAGAGCGTCGTGTCTGTCACACCCGTGAGACGTAGCCTTCGTAGAGCGTCGTGTCTGTCACACCCGTGAGACGTAGCCTTCGTAGAGCGTCGTGTCTGTCACACCCGTGAGACGTAGCCTTCGTACAGCGTCGTGTCTGTCACACCCGTAGGACGTAGCCTTCGTAGAGCTTCGTGTCTGTCACACCCGTGAGACGTAGCCTTCGTAGAGCGTCGACTCTGTCACACCCGTGAGACGTAGCCTTCGTAGAGCGTCGTGTCTGTCACACCCGTGAGACGTAGCCTTCATAGAGCGTCGTGTCTGTCACACCCGTGAGACGTAGCCTTCGTAGAGCGTCGTGTCTGTCACACCCGTGAGACGAAGCCTTCGTAGAGCGTCGTGTCTGTCACACCCATGAGACGTAGCCTTCGTAGAGTGTCGTGTCTGTCACACCCGTGAGACGTAGCCTTCGTAGAGCGTCGACTCTGTCACACCCGTGAGTTGGTCTCATGTGTCATATTACCGGATTGTAGGAGTACCTACGACTATTATTGTGAATATTACTGACCACGGGATAAGAGTAATGTGGCTTGTTGTCAATTTCAGGGACCCATCGGGTTGGATGGACCTAAGGGAGACCCGGTAAGTACGGCTCGGTAGTATTTTAAATCAAATCAAGTTTATTTGACAATTTGCCATACATCCAATAACACTCGGTCATAATTTAATTTATAGGAATTTAATTTTATAATATTATTCTGCCGTGTGACACCTTGTCGGTACTTAAAACTGAAATACGTTTCAAATATTTTAATGCAATTGTTGGCAAGTCTAGGTCAAAGCCAAATCAAACAGCATGAAATTCACTGAAATCTCTAATCGACGCGTTGCATTTAGCATTTCCCGTTAGCCCCGCGACGCGTGACCAACGTGTGTGTGTTGCAGGGCCGGCCCGGCGACAAGGGGCACAAGGGCGAGCACGGCAGCCCCGGCTTCGACGTCTTCTCCGCCGTCAAGGTAAGCGCGACAAGCGTCAGTTATCTTCTCACGTTACAAGTACTCGCATACCTTCATTCTAAACGCCTACTTTGGGACTCTAAATTAGGCGTTTCATACTATTGTTAACCTTATTGTACACTATTTTAATATAATTTCTATAGGTACTTAATTTTCATACTCGTGTGTAACACTTTACTTATCAAAGTAAAGTCAAAGTGCGGTCTGTCAGTCATGCCCTAGGTATGGACCTAACATGCCCTAGGTATGGACCTAACATGCCCTAGGTATGGACCTAACATGCCCTAGGTATGGACCTAACATGCCCTAGGTATGGACCTAACATGCCCTAGGTATGGACCTAACATGCCCTAGGTATGGACCTAACATGCCCTAGGTATGGACCTAACATGCCCTAGGTATGGACCTAACATGCCCTAGGTATGGACCTAACATGCCCTAGGTATGGACCTAACATGCCCTAGGTATGGACCTAACATGCCCTAGGTATGGACCTAACATGCCCTAGGTATGGACCTAACATGCCCTAGGTATGGACCTAACATGCCCTAGGTATGGACCTAACATGCCCTAGGTATGGACCTAACATGCCCTAGGTATGGACCTAACATGCCCTAGGTATGGACCTAACATGCCCTAGGTATGGACCTAACATGCCCTAGGTATGGACCTAACATGCCCTAGGTATGGACCTAACATGCCCTAGGTATGGACCTAACATGCCCTAGGTATGGACCTAACATGCCCTAGGTATGGACCTAACATGCCCTAGGTATGGACCTAACATGCCCTAGGTATGGACCTAACATGCCCTAGGTATGGACCTAACATGCCCTAGGTATGGACCTAACATGCCCTAGGTATGGACCTAACATGCCCTAGGTATGGACCTAACATGCCCTAGGTATGGACCTAACATGCCCTAGGTATGGACCTAACATGCCCTAGGTATGGACCTAACATGCCCTAGGTATGGACCTAACATGCCCTAGGTATGGACCTAACATGCCCTAGGTATGGACCTAACATGCCCTAGGTATGGACCTAACATGCCCTAGGTATGGACCTAACATGCCCTAGGTATGGACCTAACATGCCCTAGGTATGGACCTAACATGCCCTAGGTATGGACCTAACATGCCCTAGGTATGGACCTAACATGCCCTAGGTATGGACCTAACATGCCCTAGGTATGGACCTAACATGCCCTAGGTATGGACCTAACATGCCCTAGGTATGGACCTAACATGCCCTAGGTATGGACCTAACATGCCCTAGGTATGGACCTAACATGCCCTAGGTATGGACCTAACATGCCCTAGGTATGGACCTAACATGCCCTAGGTATGGACCTAACATGCCCTAGGTATGGACCTAACATGCCCTAGGTATGGACCTAACATGCCCTAGGTATGGACCTAACATGCCCTAGGTATGGACCTAACATGCCCTAGGTATGGACCTAACATGCCCTAGGTATGGACCTAACATGCCCTAGGTATGGACCTAACATGCCCTAGGTATGGACCTAACATGCCCTAGGTATGGACCTAACATGCCCTAGGTATGGACCTAACATGCCCTAGGTATGGACCTAACATGCCCTAGGTATGGACCTAACATGCCCTAGGTATGGACCTAACATGCCCTAGGTATGGACCTAACATGCCCTAGGTATGGACCTAACATGCCCTAGGTATGGACCTAACATGCCCTAGGTATGGACCTAACATGCCCTAGGTATGGACCTAACATGCCCTAGGTATGGACCTAACATGCCCTAGGTATGGACCTAACATGCCCTAGGTATGGACCTAACATGCCCTAGGTATGGACCTAACATGCCCTAGGTATGGACCTAACATGCCCTAGGTATGGACCTAACATGCCCTAGGTATGGACCTAACATGCCCTAGGTATGGACCTAACATGCCCTAGGTATGGACCTAACATGCCCTAGGTATGGACCTAACATGCCCTAGGTATGGACCTAACATGCCCTAGGTATGGACCTAACATGCCCTAGGTATGGACCTAACATGCCCTAGGTATGGACCTAACATGCCCTAGGTATGGACCTAACATGCCCTAGGTATGGACCTAACATGCCCTAGGTATGGACCTAACATGCCCTAGGTATGGACCTAACATGCCCTAGGTATGGACCTAACATGCCCTAGGTATGGACCTAACATGCCCTAGGTATGGACCTAACATGCCCTAGGTATGGACCTAACATGCCCTAGGTATGGACCTAACATGCCCTAGGTATGGACCTAACATGCCCTAGGTATGGACCTAACATGCCCTAGGTATGGACCTAACATGCCCTAGGTATGGACCTAACATGCCCTAGGTATGGACCTAACATGCCCTAGGTATGGACCTAACATGCCCTAGGTATGGACCTAACATGCCCTAGGTATGGACCTAACATGCCCTAGGTATGGACCTAACATGCCCTAGGTATGGACCTAACATGCCCTAGGTATGGACCTAACATGCCCTAGGTATGGACCTAACATGCCCTAGGTATGGACCTAACATGCCCTAGGTATGGACCTAACATGCCCTAGGTATGGACCTAACATGCCCTAGGTATGGACCTAACATGCCCTAGGTATGGACCTAACATGCCCTAGGTATGGACCTAACATGCCCTAGGTATGGACCTAACATGCCCTAGGTATGGACCTAACATGCCCTAGGTATGGACCTAACATGCCCTAGGTATGGACCTAACATGCCCTAGGTATGGACCTAACATGCCCTAGGTATGGACCTAACATGCCCTAGGTATGGACCTAACATGCCCTAGGTATGGACCTAACATGCCCTAGGTATGGACCTAACATGCCCTAGGTATGGACCTAACATGCCCTAGGTATGGACCTAACATGCCCTAGGTATGGACCTAACATGCCCTAGGTATGGACCTAACATGCCCTAGGTATGGACCTAACATGCCCTAGGTATGGACCTAACATGCCCTAGGTATGGACCTAACATGCCCTAGGTATGGACCTAACATGCCCTAGGTATGGACCTAACATGCCCTAGGTATGGACCTAACATGCCCTAGGTATGGACCTAACATGCCCTAGGTATGGACCTAACATGCCCTAGGTATGGACCTAACATGCCCTAGGTATGGACCTAACATGCCCTAGGTATGGACCTAACATGCCCTAGGTATGGACCTAACATGCCCTAGGTATGGACCTAACATGCCCTAGGTATGGACCTAACATGCCCTAGGTATGGACCTAACATGCCCTAGGTATGGACCTAACATGCCCTAGGTATGGACCTAACATGCCCTAGGTATGGACCTAACATGCCCTAGGTATGGACCTAACATGCCCTAGGTATGGACCTAACATGCCCTAGGTATGGACCTAACATGCCCTAGGTATGGACCTAACACTGACAAGTAAAAGGTAAACAGAAGTTTACTTATTTTTGAGACCAACTATTGTTAACAACCGATTCAGTGGACAATTAATTCATTGATTGAGTAATTGCAGACTCACGAGGCATAGGCCTTGTCTCTGGGTTGGCAACGCACCTGTGATACCGCTGGTACAACACATATCCTTGGGCTACAACCACCTACCATCTCGTGGGCTCATTGCTTGTTGGCTAGGCATGCCAACAAGCAATCTGAAACATGCAATCCTTGCTGGGTGGCAACCATTTTATATTTCTATGGTAGCCCCATGATACACGAGGCTACAGGGGCTAGTGTGAATCTTTGGGTTCATTCGAGTAATCGAGTCTGGTTAAACCACGCTGGGGTCTGTGCATTTCATTCATTCATTCATGGCAACGCAACAACAAACAAATGTTTAAAAAATTATGGAAAGGTTGGTAGGATGGTTCGAGAGATGCCTTAGAGTGGCTGATAGTCCTAGATTCAAACTCCAGGTCGAAATAATTTCAATATAGATTTTCAGTTTAATCATAAATTATTCGAAGTCGTAAAAGATTGTTAGGGTTTTCAACTGGATCTCTGACGATCACTGAGTGTGTCTGTGTCTGTATAATTGCCATGCTGTGCTAAGTGCTCTGTCTGAGTCGCTTGTATGTACGAGTATGTAATGAGTTAAAGGTTATGGTGGCATTGCAGGGCGTGAAAAGATCCGTGGACAGTTTTAAGATAAGTCCGTACACGAGCGCCGAGATCATAGCCGTCAAGGTACAGCCATACAGCATACAGCCACTAGCGCGCGGCCAGTAGTTAGATCTTGCGGCAGCCATGTGCCCATGTGCCCATGTGCCCATGTGCTCATGTGCGCATGTCGCACGCGACGCTTATCTTATTGTGCTTTGTACGTCGTTGTAGGTAGTCGTTGTAATATTTGCATCCGATGTTTTTTTTAATTATTGTTTATTTAAATACTGCTTATCATATGCTTGCTGTAAATGTGGGAGATTTCTTTCGTGAGAAATTGAACGTATTTACAGTCGGCACATGTTAGGTGGTACGGCGTGGTCACACGGGGTGGTCTGTGCGCCCGCGCAGACCGCCCGCGTGCGCCCGCTGACGCGCGTGTGTGCGCAGGGGCTGCAGGCCGCCGGGCACAACATCTCCGCGCACACTGTCATACAACTCAAGGTGAGTAGCACACACCCACACGCCCATCCTCACACGCACACACGGAAGCTGCTCGAGTGCTGCCGCGGCTCACACTTCGTGAAGTCGCGCGGGTCACGATCCGTGCCTCGCTATTGTGAAGTGAAGCGAGCAGTCCCCGAGACTCAAGTCAAGAGCCGCAATGAGCCTCGCTGCCCGCAGCACGTGGCACAACAGTATGTATACATTAACCATAGTATTAGGACCCACGACCAAAACCATGTCTTATCGTTTTACGGCTAAAACTATATAAAATCATTAGTTTAGTTTAGATTATTCTGAACCCGACTTAGTGGGCAGTCCGGTCAGTAGGTACTGGTCAGTAGGTACTGGTCAGTAGGTACTGGTCAGTAGGTACTGGTCAGTAGGTACTGGTCAGTAGGTACTGGTCAGTAGGTACTGGTCAGTAGGTACTGGTCAGTAGGTACTGGTCAGTAGGTACTGGTCAGTAGGTACTGGTCAGTAGGTACTGGTCAGTAGGTACTGGTCAGTAGGTACTGGTCAGTAGGTACTGGTCAGTAGGTACTGGTCAGAAACGTCTCAAACGTCGCAGTTTTATGGGGCCCATTTCTGCTACGAGTATGTCAAAAAAAATTGGGAGACGGTTTTATCACGATATGTCTGACATTAAAAATGTACACAGGTTTTGTCATTTTATTAAGAAAAAGTTTGTTTTCAGACATTGTGCGCGTCACATGTGGCCTGAGCGCATTTTCAAAATGTTCAACTTTAACCGATCTGTACTATAAATAGGTATACGTCTGCTTAACCTTTCGGGGAAACAAGGCGTGATATTATGTTATGTTAACCGATCTGTCTCATAGCAACCTGGTTATTTTTTAAATCTTTTGTATGGCTGCTGAGCTTACCAAAAAACTGTTTTCAGACATTTTAAATCTATATATATAAAAGGCGAAACTGACTGACTGACTGACTGACTGACTGACTGACTGACTGACTGACATATCAACGCACAGCCGAAACTACTGGGACTAGGAACGTGAAATTTTGCACACAGCTTCCTTTTATAATGTAGGGGAGCACTAAGAACGGGTTTTCGGAAATTCGACTTTTAAGAGGATGAAAAGGGGGTATTTCGTTTGTTTGAAAAATCTTATTCCTTGAGTTAATAAACATGAAACTTGGCCCAAATACTTATCTTAGTAAATTATGAACTTTGTCATTTTTGGTTTTTCTTAACTACCGCCACGAAGGGGATTGGGGGGTCTCAAAATTTGTATGGAAGAATTTTAACACGCAGTCCAATTAACTCGAAACTCAGTATTTATACTGAAGTCCAAAAATAAAGAATAACCTGTATCAAGGTTTTTCGAAAATCTACTCCAGACGGGGTGAAAAGGGGTTGTCAATTTTACAGGGGAGAATTTTACTTCGTAGCTTGATTAACTCGAAAATTGGTATGAATAATCTTTGAGTCAAGTTTTGGAAATATCCTAAATGATTTTTTAAAATTCTACCGCTGTGGGGGTGAAAACCGGGGACATAGTTTAGATGAAAAATCTGGTTAATAAACTTGAAACTTGGCACGAATATTTTCCTAAATAAGCAATAAAGTTTCTTACTATTGGTTTTTCAAAACTACCCGTAACGGGGCGAGAAGGGGTAATTAGATTTTTAAGAGGAGGACTTTACTGTGTGGCTTGATTAATTCAAACATTGGTATAAGAAATCTTTGATTTCAGTTATGGAAATTTCCGGAACGATTTTTCGAAATTCTACCCCTGTGGGGGTGAAAAGAGGGGATACAAATTACATGAGAAATCTTATTCCTTTGGTTAATACACTTGAAACTTGGCAATATTTGCCTCAGGAAATAATAAAAATTGTCACTCTTAGTTTTAAAACAAGTAAGGAACACTAGGACCGTAAGAACAGTAAGGAAAAATGTTAACGCGCTGTCATGTTACCTCGAAACTTGGTACTAATACTTTTTCGTCTTTGGATCTGTATTTTAGGTTTTTGCCACGACTTCCGACATTAATGTTATTTTTCACTTTGTAGTGTTTGTTTTGGAAGTCGGTTGTTTTTAATTTTCACTTTTTAGTGGGTCTGTTTGTAATTTATCTGAGTTACAATAGCCTAAATGACAACTGTTCATCACCTTTTACAAAACATTGCTTTTCCCGATGCAGAGACGTTAATTGTTGAGGAGTTCTCTTGGTACTTCACCATCAGCTCCACTTCACCATATGCATCGTGACAAGCTTCTATTGCTTATTTTTAAATAATGGAATCGCAACCCGTGAAATACTTATTATTGAGTTGTTCCAGTGGCCATCTTACCATCTGTGGTCTTCGTCATCAGTTCCACTACACCAAATGTTGTTTTTCGAGAGCAAATGCACAAGTTACTATAAAAAAATACCAAAATCGCTAGAGGTGTGCCTATATTGAAGAGTTCCCTCGATTTCTCTAGGATCCCATCATCAGATCCTGACCTGATGACAATGGGACCACTTGGAAAGTATACCCTTTCAAACAAAAAAAGAATTTTCCAACTCAGTCCAGCCGTCTTCGAGTAATCGGGGAACCATAAAAAAAAAAGATTCCGAAGAACTGAGAACCTCCTCCTGTTTTGAAGTCGGTTAAAAATAATTTATAGCCAGAGTACATCTCATGACATTTCCAATAAGCCCCAACACGGCTAGGATACATTGTTTTATTACTGATCTGAGTTCAATGGTACCATTTTCATCAGAAGCATTTATTTAAATTTGCTTCGTCATAGTCGTTTAACTATCTTAATCGAGATATCTTATCGCCACCCGTGAAATAATTATCATTGATGAGTTCCTGTGGCCTTCTTTGGTCTTCTTCGTCAGTTCCACTTCACCAAATCATACTTTCTGAATGCAAATGCTTGATTTGTTGAGGAAAATACCATAATCATTATGTATTTGCCAATAATATTTGTGGAGATCCCTCAATTCCTCATGGATCCTATCATCAGAACTGGAGTAAAATTGGGACCAATCTGGAAGTCCAATCCTTTCAAATAAAAAAATATTTTTCAAAGTGTTGCGCACACTATAGTTTTTAGAATTTTTGTCCGTTTGTTGTTTGTCGGGATGTATGTTCCGGATTGGCGCAAATACGGTTGATTGAATTTAGAGGAAATTTGGCATACATATGTTTTAGAACCTGGATTAACACGTAGGGTAGGTACTAATTTGATATATTCTGACATACACGCGGGCGAAGCCGCGGGCAAAAGCTAGTGTCACATATAATTCCAAATACCGAATAGAATGTTTTGTAGTCGGCCGGCAAACGCGCGGTGCTTGTTACGCTCCTGTCTCTCACGACAACAATGATGAGTCCGACAATGATTATTGTTAAGCTCCTGTCCCTCACGACAACAATGATGAGTCCGACAATGATTATTGTTACGCTCCTATCCCTCACGACAACAATGATGAGTCCGACAATGATTATTGTTAAGCTCCTGTCCCTCACGACAACAATGATGAGTCCGACAATGATTATTGTTACGCTCCTGTCCCTCACGACAACAATGATGAGTCCGACAATGATTATTGTTACGCTCCTGTCTCTCACGACAACAATGATGAGTCCGACAATGATTATTGTTACGCTCCTGTCTCTCACGACAACAATGATGAGTCCGACAATGATTATTGTTACGCTCCTGTCCCTCACGACAACAATGATGAGTCCGACAATGATTATTGTTACGCTCCTGTCTCTCACGACAACAATGATGAGTCCGACAGTGATTATTGTTACGCTCCTGTCCCTCACGACAACAATGATGAGTCCAACAATGATTATTGTTACGCTCCTGTCTCTCACGACAACAATGATGAGTCCGACAATGATTATTGTTACGCTCCTGTCCCTCACGACAACAATGACGAGTCCGACAATGATTATTGTTACGCTCCTGTCCCTCACGACAACAATGATGAGTCCGACAATGATTATTGTTACGCTCCTGTCCCTCACGACAACAATTATGAGTCCGACAATGATTATTGTTACGCTCCTGTCCCTCACGACAATAATGATGAGTCCGACAATGATTATTGTTACGCTCCTGTCCCTCACGACAACAATTATGAGTCCGACAATGATTATTGTTACGCTCCTGTCCCTCACGACAACAATGATGAGTCCGACAATGATTATTGTTACGCTCCTGTCCCTCACGACAACAATGATGAGTCCGAAAATGATTATTGTTACGCTCCTGTCCCTCACGACAACAATGATGAGTCCGACAATGATTATTGTTACGCTCCTGTCCCTCACGACAACAATGATGAGTCCGACAATGATTATTGTTACGCTCCTGTCCCTCACGACAACAATGATGAGTCCGACAATGATTATTGTTACGCTCCTGTCTCTCACGACAACAATGATGAGTCCGACAATGATTATTGTTACGCTCCTATCCCTCACGACAACAATGATGAGTCCGACAATGATTATTGTTACGCTCCTATCCCTCACGACAACAATGATGAGTCCGACAATGATTATTGTTACGCTCCTGTCCCTCACGACAACAATGATGAGTCCGACAATGATTATTGTTACGCTCCTGTCTCTCACGACAACAATGATGAGTCCGACAATGATTATTGTTACGCTCCTGTCCCTCACGACAACAATGATGAGTCCGACAATGATTATTGTTACGCTCCTGTCCCTCACGACAACAATGATGAGTCCGACAATGATTATTGTTACGCTCCTATCCCTCACGACAACGATGATAAGTCCGACAATGATTATTGTTACGCTCCTATCCCTCACGACAATAATGATGAGTCCGACAATGATTATTGTTACGCTCCTATCCCTCACGACAACAATGATAAGTCCGACAATGATTATTGTTACGCTCCTATCCCTCACGACAACAATGATAAGTCCGACAATGATTATTGTTACGCTCCTATCCCTCACGACAATAATGATGAGTCCGACAATGATTATTGTTACGCTCCTGTCCCTCACGACAACAATGATGAGTCCGACAATGATTATTGTTACGCTCCTGTCCCTCACGACAACAATGATGAGTCCGACAATGATTATTGTTACGCTCCTGTCCCTCACGACAACAATGATGAGTCCGACAATGATTATTGTTACGCTCCTGTCCCTCACGACAACAATGATGAGTCCGACAATGATTATTGTTACGCTCCTGTCCCTCACGACAACAATGATGAGTCCGACAATGATTATTGTTACGCTCCTGTCCCTCACGACAACAATGATGAGTCCGACAATGATTTTTGTTACGCTCCTGTCCCTCACGACAACAATGATGAGTCCGACAATGATTATTGTTACGCTCCTGTCTCTCACGACAACAATGATGAGTCCGACAATGATTATTGTTACGCTCCTATCCCTCACGACAACGATGATGAGTCCGACAATGATTATTGTTACGCTCCTGTCCCTCACGACAACAATGATGAGTCCGACAATGATTATTGTTACGCTCCTGTCCCTCACGACAACAATGATGAGTCCGACAATGATTATTGTTACACTCCTGTCCCTCACGACAACAATGATGAGACCGACAATGATTATTGTTACGCTCCTGTCCCTCACGACAACAATGATGAGTCCGACAATGATTATTGTTACGCTCCTGTCTCTCACGACAACAATGATGAGTCCGACAATGATTATTGTTACGCTCCTATCCCTCACGACAACGATGATGAGTCCGACAATGATTATTGTTACGCTCCTATCCCTCACGGCAACGATGATGAGTCCGACAATGATTATTGTTACGCTCCTGTCTCTCACGACAACAACGATGAGTCCGACAATGATTATTGTTACGCTCCTGTCTCTCACGACAACAATGATGAGTCCGACAATGATTATTGTTACGCTCCTATCCCTCACGACAACAATGATGAGTCCGACAATGATTATTGTTACGCTCCTATCCCTCACGACAACAATGATGAGTCCGACAATGATTATTGTTACGCTCCTGTCCCTCACGACAACAATGATGAGTCCGACAATGATTATTGTTACGCTCCTGTCCCTCACGACAACAATGATGAGTCCGACAATGATTATTGTTACGCTCCTGTCCCTCACGACAACAATGATGAGTCCGACAATGATTATTGTTACGCTCCTGTCCCTCACGACAACAATGATGAGTCCGACAATGATTATTGTTACGCTCCTGTCCCTCACGACAACAATGATGAGTCCGACAATGATTATTGTTACGCTCCTGTCTCTCACGACAACAATGATGAGTCCGACAATGATTATTGTTACGCTCCTATCCCTCACGACAACGATGATGAGTCCGACAATGATTATTGTTACGCTCCTATCCCTCACGGCAACGATGATGAGTCCGACAATGATTATTGTTACGCTCCTGTCTCTCACGACAACACTGATGAGTCCGACAATGATTATTGTTACGCTCCTGTCTCTCACGACAACAATGATGAGTCCGACAATGATTATTGTTACGCTCCTATCCCTCACGACAACGATGATGAGTCCGACAATGATTATTGTTACGCTCCTGTCTCTCACGACAACAATGATGAGTCCGACAATGATTATTGTTACGCTCCTATCCCTCACGACAACGATGATGAGTCCGACAATGATTATTGTTACGCTCCTGTCTCTTACGACAACAATGATGAGTCCGACAATGATTATTGTTACGCTCCTATCCCTCACGGCAACGATGATGAGTCCGACAATGATTATTGTTACGCTCCTGTCTCTCACGACAACAATGATGAGTCCGACAATGATTATTGTTACGCTCCTGTCTCTCACGACAACAATGATGAGTCCGACAATGATTATTGTTACGCTCCTATCCCTCACGGCAACGATGATGAGTCCGACAATGATTATTGTTACGCTCCTGTCTCTCACGACAACAATGATGAGTCCGACAATGATTATTGTTACGCTCCTGTCTCTCACGACAACAATGATGAGTCCGACAATGATTATTGTTACGCTCCTATCCCTCACGACAACGATGATGAGTCTGACAATGATTATTGTTACGCTCCTATCCCTCACGGCAACGATGATGAGTCCGACAATGATTATTGTTACGCTCCTATCCCTCACGGCAACGATGATGAGTCCGACAATGATTATTGTTACGCTCCTGTCTCTCACGACAACAATGATGAGTCCGACAATGATTATTGTTACGCTCCTGTCTCTCACGACAACAATGATGAGTCCGACAATGATTATTGTTACGCTCCTATCCCTCACGACAACGATGATGAGTCCGACAATGATTATTGTTACGCTCCTATCCCTCACGACAACGATGATGAGTCCGACAATGATTATTGTTACGCTCCTATCCCTCACGGCAACGATGATGAGTCCGACAATGATTATTGTTACGCTCCTGTCTCTCACGACAACAATGATGAGTCCGATAATGATTATTGTTACGCTCCTGTCTCTCACGACAACAATGATGAGTCCGACAATGATTATTGTTAAGCTACTATCCCTCACGACAACGATGATGAGTCCGACAATGATTATTGTTACGCTCCTGTCCCTCACGACAACAATGATGAGTCCGACAATGATTATTGTTACGCTCCTGTCCCTCACGACAACAATGATGAGTCCGACAATGATTATTGTTACGCTCCTGTCCCTCACGACAACAATGATGAGTCCGACAATGATTATTGTTACGCTCCTGTCCCTCACGACAACAATGATGAGTCCGACAATGATTATTGTTACGCTCCTGTCCCTCACGACAACAATGATGAGTCCGACAATGATTATTGTTACGCTCCTGTCTCTCACGACAACAATGATGAGTCCGACAATGATTATTGTTACGCTCCTATCCCTCACGACAACGATGATGAGTCCGACAATGATTATTGTTACGCTCCTATCCCTCACGGCAACGATGATGAGTCCGACAATGATTATTGTTACGCTCCTGTCTCTCACGACAACAATGATGAGTCCGACAATGATTATTGTTACGCTCCTGTCTCTCACGACAACAATGATGAGTCCGACAATGATTATTGTTACGCTCCTATCCCTCACGACAACGATGATGAGTCCGACAATGATTATTGTTACGCTCCTGTCTCTCACGACAACAATGATGAGTCCGACAATGATTATTGTTACGCTCCTATCCCTCACGACAACGATGATGAGTCCGACAATGATTATTGTTACGCTCCTGTCTCTCACGACAACAATGATGAGTCCGACAATGATTATTGTTACGCTCCTGTCTCTCACGACAACAATGATGAGTCCGACAATGATTATTGTTACGCTCCTATCCCTCACGACAACGATGATGAGTCCGACAATGATTATTGTTACGCTCCTGTCTCTCACGACAACAATGATGAGTCCGACAATGATTATTGTTACGCACCTATCCCTCACGACAACAATGATGAGTCCGACAATGATTATTGTTACGCTCCTGTCCCTCACGACAACAATGATGAGTCCGACAATGATTATTGTTACGCTCCTGTCCCTCACGACAACAATGATGAGTCCGACAATGATTATTGTTACGCTCCTGTCCCTCACGACAACAATGATGAGTCCGACAATGATTATTGTTACGCTCCTGTCCCTCACGACAACAATGATGAGTCCGACAATGATTATTGTTACGCTCCTGTCCCTCACGACAACAATGATGAGTCCGACAATGATTATTGTTACGCTCCTGTCTCTCACGACAACAATGATGAGTCCGACAATGATTATTGTTACGCTCCTATCCCTCACGACAACGATGATGAGTCCGACAATGATTATTGTTACGCTCCTATCCCTCACGGCAACGATGATGAGTCCGACAATGATTATTGTTACGCTCCTGTCTCTCACGACAACAATGATGAGTCCGACAATGATTATTGTTACGCTCCTGTCTCTCACGACAACAATGATGAGTCCGACAATGATTATTGTTACGCTCCTATCCCTCACGACAACGATGATGAGTCCGACAATGATTATTGTTACGCTCCTGTCTCTCACGACAACAATGATGAGTCCGACAATGATTATTGTTACGCTCCTATCCCTCACGACAACGATGATGAGTCCGACAATGATTATTGTTACGCTCCTGTCTCTCACGACAACAATGATGAGTCCGACAATGATTATTGTTACGCTCCTATCCCTCACGGCAACGATGATGAGTCCGACAATGATTATTGTTACGCTCCTGTCTCTCACGACAACAATGATGAGTCCGACAATGATTATTGTTACGCTCCTGTCTCTCACGACAACAATGATGAGTCCGACAATGATTATTGTTACGCTCCTATCCCTCACGGCAACGATGATGAGTCCGACAATGATTATTGTTACGCTCCTGTCTCTCACAACAACAATGATGAGTCCGACAATGATTATTGTTACGCTCCTATCCCTCACGGCAACGATGATGAGTCCGACAATGATTATTGTTACGCTCCTGTCTCTCACGACAACAATGATGAGTCCGACAATGATTATTGTTACGCTCCTGTCTCTCACGACAACAATGATGAGTCCGACAATGATTATTGTTACGCTCCTATCCCTCACGACAACGATGATGAGTCCGACAATGATTATTGTTACGCTCCTGTCTCTCACGACAACAATGATGAGTCCGACAATGATTATTGTTACGCTCCTATCCCTCACGACAACGATGATGAGTCCGACAATGATTATTGTTACGCTCCTGTCTCTCACGACAACAATGATGAGTCCGACAATGATTATTGTTACGCTCCTGTCTCTCACGACAACAATGATGAGTCCGACAATGATTATTGTTACGCTCCTATCCCTCACGACAACGATGATGAGTCCGACAATGATTATTGTTACGCTCCTGTCTCTCACGACAACAATGATGAGTCCGACAATGATTATTGTTACGCTCCTGTCTCTCACGACAACAATGATGAGTCCGACAATGATTATTGTTACGCTCCTGTCTCTCACGACAACAATGATGAGTCCGACAATGATTATTGTTACGCTCCTATCCCTCACGACAACGATGATGAGTCCGACAATGATTATTGTTACGCTCCTGTCTCTCACGACAACAATGATGAGTCCGACAATGATTATTGTTACGCTCCTATCCCTCACGACAACGATGATGAGTCCGACAATGATTATTGTTACGCTCCTATCCCTCACGACAACGATGATGAGTCCGACAATGATTATTGTTACGCTCCTGTCTCTCACGACAACAATGATGAGTCCGACAATGATTATTGTTACGCTCCTATCCCTCACGACAACGATGATGAGTCCGACAATGATTATTGTTACGCTCCTATCCCTCACGACAACGATGATGAGTCCGACAATGATTATTGTTACGCTCCTATCCCTCACGGCAACGATGATGAGTCCGACAATGATTATTGTTACGCTCCTGTCTCTCACGACAACAATGATGAGTCCGATAATGATTATTGTTACGCTCCTGTCCCTCACGACAACAATGATGAGTCCGACAATGATTATTGATACGCTCCTGTCCCTCACGACAACAATGATGAGTCCGACAATGATTATTGTTACGCTCCTGTCCCTCACGACAACAATGATGAGTCCGACAATGATTATTGTTACGCTCCTGTCCCTCACGACAACAATGATGAGTCCGACAATGATTATTGTTACGCTCCTGTCCCTCACGACAACAATGATGAGTCCGACAATGATTATTGTTACGCTCCTGTCCCTCACGACAACAATGATGAGTCCGACAATGATTATTGTTACGCTCCTGTCCCTCACGACAACAATGATGAGTCCGACAATGATTATTGTTACGCTCCTGTCCCTCACGACAACAATGATGAGTCCGACAATGATTATTGTTACGCTCCTGTCCCTCACGACAACAATAATGAGTCCGACAATGATTTTTGTTACGCTCCTGTCCCTCACGACAACAATGATGAGTCCGACAATGATTATTGTTACGCTCCTGTCTCTCACGACAACAATGATGAGTCCGACAATGATTATTGTTACGCTCCTATCCCTCACGACAACGATGATGAGTCCGACAATGATTATTGTTACGCTCCTGTCCCTCACGACAACAATGATGAGTCCGACAATGATTATTGTTACGCTCCTGTCCCTCACGACAACAATGATGAGTCCGACAATGATTATTGTTACGCTCCTGTCCCTCACGACAACAATGATGAGACCGACAATGATTATTGTTACGCTCCTGTCCCTCACGACAACAATGATGAGTCCGACAATGATTATTGTTACGCTCCTGTCTCTCACGACAACAATGATGAGTCCGACAATGATTATTGTTACGCTCCTATCCCTCACGACAACGATGATGAGTCCGACAATGATTATTGTTACGCTCCTATCCCTCACGGCAACGATGATGAGTCCGACAATGATTATTGTTACGCTCCTGTCTCTCACGACAACAATGATGAGTCCGACAATGATTATTGTTACGCTCCTGTCTCTCACGACAACAATGATGAGTCCGACAATGATTATTGTTACGCTCCTATCCCTCACGACAACAATGATGAGTCCGACAATGATTATTGTTACGCTCCTATCCCTCACGACAACAATGATGAGTCCGACAATGATTATTGTTACGCTCCTGTCCCTCACGACAACAATGATGAGTCCGACAATGATTATTGTTACGCTCCTGTCCCTCACGACAACAATGATGAGTCCGACAATGATTATTGTTACGCTCCTGTCCCTCACGACAACAATGATGAGTCCGACAATGATTATTGTTACGCTCCTGTCCCTCACGACAACAATGATGAGTCCGACAATGATTATTGTTACGCTCCTGTCCCTCACGACAACAATGATGAGTCCGACAATGATTATTGTTACGCTCCTGTCTCTCACGACAACAATGATGAGTCCGACAATGATTATTGTTACGCTCCTATCCCTCACGACAACGATGATGAGTCCGACAATGATTATTGTTACGCTCCTATCCCTCACGGCAACGATGATGAGTCCGACAATGATTATTGTTACGCTCCTGTCTCTCACGACAACACTGATGAGTCCGACAATGATTATTGTTACGCTCCTGTCTCTCACGACAACAATGATGAGTCCGACAATGATTATTGTTACGCTCCTATCCCTCACGACAACGATGATGAGTCCGACAATGATTATTGTTACGCTCCTGTCTCTCACGACAACAATGATGAGTCCGACAATGATTATTGTTACGCTCCTATCCCTCACGACAACGATGATGAGTCCGACAATGATTATTGTTACGCTCCTGTCTCTTACGACAACAATGATGAGTCCGACAATGATTATTGTTACGCTCCTATCCCTCACGGCAACGATGATGAGTCCGACAATGATTATTGTTACGCTCCTGTCTCTCACGACAACAATGATGAGTCCGACAATGATTATTGTTACGCTCCTGTCCCTCACGACAACAATGATGAGTCCGACAATGATTATTGTTACGCTCCTGTCCCTCACGACAACAATGATGAGTCCGACAATGATTATTGTTACGCTCCTATCCCTCACGACAACGATGATGAGTCCGACAATGATTATTGTTACGCTCCTATCCCTCACGGCAACGATGATTAGTCCGACAATTATATTTGTTACGCTCCTGTCTCTCACGACAACAATGATGAGTCCGATAATGATTATTGTTACGCTCCTGTCTCTCACGACAACAATGATGAGTCCGACAATGATTATTGTTACGCTCCTATCCCTCACGACAACGATGATGAGTCCGACAATGATTATTGTTACGCTCCTGTCCCTCACGACAACAATGATGAGTCCGACAATGATTATTGTTACGCTCCTATCCCTCACGGCAACGATGATGAGTCCGACAATGATTATTGTTACGCTCCTGTCTCTCACGACAACAATGATGAGTCCGATAATGATTATTGTTACGCTCCTGTCTCTCACGACAACAATGATGAGTCCGACAATGATTATTGTTACGCTCCTATCCCTCACGACAACGATGATGAGTCCGACAATGATTATTGTTACGCTCCTGTCCCTCACGACAACAATGATGAGTCCGACAATGATTATTGTTACGCTCCTGTCCCTCACGACAACAATGATGAGTCCGACAATGATTATTGTTACGCTCCTGTCCCTCACGACAACAATGATGAGTCCGACAATGATTATTGTTACGCTCCTGTCCCTCACGACAACAATGATGAGTCCGACAATGATTATTGTTACGCTCCTGTCCCTCACGACAACAATGATGAGTCCGACAATGATTATTGTTACGCTCCTGTCTCTCACGACAACAATGATGAGTCCGACAATGATTATTGTTACGCTCCTATCCCTCACGACAACGATGATGAGTCCGACAATGATTATTGTTACGCTCCTATCCCTCACGGCAACGATGATGAGTCCGACAATGATTATTGTTACGCTCCTGTCTCTCACGACAACAATGATGAGTCCGACAATGATTATTGTTACGCTCCTGTCTCTCACGACAACAATGATGAGTCCGACAATGATTATTGTTACGCTCCTATCCCTCACGACAACGATGATGAGTCCGACAATGATTATTGTTACGCTCCTGTCTCTCACGACAACAATGATGAGTCCGACAATGATTATTGTTACGCTCCTATCCCTCACGACAACGATGATGAGTCCGACAATGATTATTGTTACGCTCCTGTCTCTCACGACAACAATGATGAGTCCGACAATGATTATTGTTACGCTCCTGTCTCTCACGACAACAATGATGAGTCCGACAATGATTATTGTTACGCTCCTATCCCTCACGACAACGATGATGAGTCCGACAATGATTATTGTTACGCTCCTGTCTCTCACGACAACAATGATGAGTCCGACAATGATTATTGTTACGCACCTATCCCTCACGACAACAATGATGAGTCCGACAATGATTATTGTTACGCTCCTGTCCCTCACGACAACAATGATGAGTCCGACAATGATTATTGTTACGCTCCTGTCCCTCACGACAACAATGATGAGTCCGACAATGATTATTGTTACGCTCCTGTCCCTCACGACAACAATGATGAGTCCGACAATGATTATTGTTACGCTCCTGTCCCTCACGACAACAATGATGAGTCCGACAATGATTATTGTTACGCTCCTGTCCCTCACGACAACAATGATGAGTCCGACAATGATTATTGTTACGCTCCTGTCTCTCACGACAACAATGATGAGTCCGACAATGATTATTGTTACGCTCCTATCCCTCACGACAACGATGATGAGTCCGACAATGATTATTGTTACGCTCCTATCCCTCACGGCAACGATGATGAGTCCGACAATGATTATTGTTACGCTCCTGTCTCTCACGACAACAATGATGAGTCCGACAATGATTATTGTTACGCTCCTGTCTCTCACGACAACAATGATGAGTCCGACAATGATTATTGTTACGCTCCTATCCCTCACGACAACGATGATGAGTCCGACAATGATTATTGTTACGCTCCTGTCTCTCACGACAACAATGATGAGTCCGACAATGATTATTGTTACGCTCCTATCCCTCACGACAACGATGATGAGTCCGACAATGATTATTGTTACGCTCCTGTCTCTCACGACAACAATGATGAGTCCGACAATGATTATTGTTACGCTCCTATCCCTCACGGCAACGATGATGAGTCCGACAATGATTATTGTTACGCTCCTGTCTCTCACGACAACAATGATGAGTCCGACAATGATTATTGTTACGCTCCTGTCTCTCACGACAACAATGATGAGTCCGACAATGATTATTGTTACGCTCCTATCCCTCACGGCAACGATGATGAGTCCGACAATGATTATTGTTACGCTCCTGTCTCTCACAACAACAATGATGAGTCCGACAATGATTATTGTTACGCTCCTATCCCTCACGGCAACGATGATGAGTCCGACAATGATTATTGTTACGCTCCTGTCTCTCACGACAACAATGATGAGTCCGACAATGATTATTGTTACGCTCCTGTCTCTCACGACAACAATGATGAGTCCGACAATGATTATTGTTACGCTCCTATCCCTCACGACAACGATGATGAGTCCGACAATGATTATTGTTACGCTCCTGTCTCTCACGACAACAATGATGAGTCCGACAATGATTATTGTTACGCTCCTATCCCTCACGACAACGATGATGAGTCCGACAATGATTATTGTTACGCTCCTGTCTCTCACGACAACAATGATGAGTCCGACAATGATTATTGTTACGCTCCTGTCTCTCACGACAACAATGATGAGTCCGACAATGATTATTGTTACGCTCCTATCCCTCACGACAACGATGATGAGTCCGACAATGATTATTGTTACGCTCCTGTCTCTCACGACAACAATGATGAGTCCGACAATGATTATTGTTACGCTCCTGTCTCTCACGACAACAATGATGAGTCCGACAATGATTATTGTTACGCTCCTGTCTCTCACGACAACAATGATGAGTCCGACAATGATTATTGTTACGCTCCTATCCCTCACGACAACGATGATGAGTCCGACAATGATTATTGTTACGCTCCTGTCTCTCACGACAACAATGATGAGTCCGACAATGATTATTGTTACGCTCCTATCCCTCACGACAACGATGATGAGTCCGACAATGATTATTGTTACGCTCCTATCCCTCACGACAACGATGATGAGTCCGACAATGATTATTGTTACGCTCCTGTCTCTCACGACAACAATGATGAGTCCGACAATGATTATTGTTACGCTCCTATCCCTCACGACAACGATGATGAGTCCGACAATGATTATTGTTACGCTCCTATCCCTCACGACAACGATGATGAGTCCGACAATGATTATTGTTACGCTCCTATCCCTCACGGCAACGATGATGAGTCCGACAATGATTATTGTTACGCTCCTGTCTCTCACGACAACAATGATGAGTCCGATAATGATTATTGTTACGCTCCTGTCCCTCACGACAACAATGATGAGTCCGACAATGATTATTGATACGCTCCTGTCCCTCACGACAACAATGATGAGTCCGACAATGATTATTGTTACGCTCCTGTCCCTCACGACAACAATGATGAGTCCGACAATGATTATTGTTACGCTCCTGTCCCTCACGACAACAATGATGAGTCCGACAATGATTATTGTTACGCTCCTGTCCCTCACGACAACAATGATGAGTCCGACAATGATTATTGTTACGCTCCTGTCCCTCACGACAACAATGATGAGTCCGACAATGATTATTGTTACGCTCCTGTCCCTCACGACAACAATGATGAGTCCGACAATGATTATTGTTACGCTCCTGTCCCTCACGACAACAATGATGAGTCCGACAATGATTATTGTTACGCTCCTGTCCCTCACGACAACAATAATGAGTCCGACAATGATTTTTGTTACGCTCCTGTCCCTCACGACAACAATGATGAGTCCGACAATGATTATTGTTACGCTCCTGTCTCTCACGACAACAATGATGAGTCCGACAATGATTATTGTTACGCTCCTGTCCCTCACGACAACAATGATGAGTCCGACAATGATTATTGTTACGCTCCTGTCCCTCACGACAACAATGATGAGTCCGACAATGATTATTGTTACGCTCCTGTCCCTCACGACAACAATAATGAGTCCGACAATGATTTTTGTTACGCTCCTGTCCCTCACGACAACAATGATGAGTCCGACAATGATTATTGTTACGCTCCTGTCTCTCACGACAACAATGATGAGTCCGACAATGATTATTGTTACGCTCCTATCCCTCACGACAACGATGATGAGTCCGACAATGATTATTGTTACGCTCCTATCCCTCACGGCAACGATGATGAGTCCGACAATGATTATTGTTACGCTCCTGTCTCTCACGACAACAATGATGAGTCCGACAATGATTATTGTTACGCTCCTGTCTCTCACGACAACAATGATGAGTCCGACAATGATTATTGTTACGCTCCTATCCCTCACGACAACAATGATGAGTCCGACAATGATTATTGTTACGCTCCTATCCCTCACGACAACAATGATGAGTCCGACAATGATTATTGTTACGCTCCTGTCCCTCACGACAACAATGATGAGTCCGACAATGATTATTGTTACGCTCCTGTCCCTCACGACAACAATGATGAGTCCGACAATGATTATTGTTACGCTCCTGTCCCTCACGACAACAATGATGAGTCCGACAATGATTATTGTTACGCTCCTGTCCCTCACGACAACAATGATGAGTCCGACAATGATTATTGTTACGCTCCTGTCCCTCACGACAACAATGATGAGTCCGACAATGATTATTGTTACGCTCCTGTCTCTCACGACAACAATGATGAGTCCGACAATGATTATTGTTACGCTCCTATCCCTCACGACAACGATGATGAGTCCGACAATGATTATTGTTACGCTCCTATCCCTCACGGCAACGATGATGAGTCCGACAATGATTATTGTTACGCTCCTGTCTCTCACGACAACACTGATGAGTCCGACAATGATTATTGTTACGCTCCTGTCTCTCACGACAACAATGATGAGTCCGACAATGATTATTGTTACGCTCCTATCCCTCACGACAACGATGATGAGTCCGACAATGATTATTGTTACGCTCCTGTCTCTCACGACAACAATGATGAGTCCGACAATGATTATTGTTACGCTCCTATCCCTCACGACAACGATGATGAGTCCGACAATGATTATTGTTACGCTCCTGTCTCTTACGACAACAATGATGAGTCCGACAATGATTATTGTTACGCTCCTATCCCTCACGGCAACGATGATGAGTCCGACAATGATTATTGTTACGCTCCTGTCTCTCACGACAACAATGATGAGTCCGACAATGATTATTGTTACGCTCCTGTCCCTCACGACAACAATGATGAGTCCGACAATGATTATTGTTACGCTCCTGTCCCTCACGACAACAATGATGAGTCCGACAATGATTATTGTTACGCTCCTATCCCTCACGACAACGATGATGAGTCCGACAATGATTATTGTTACGCTCCTATCCCTCACGGCAACGATGATTAGTCCGACAATTATATTTGTTACGCTCCTGTCTCTCACGACAACAATGATGAGTCCGATAATGATTATTGTTACGCTCCTGTCTCTCACGACAACAATGATGAGTCCGACAATGATTATTGTTACGCTCCTATCCCTCACGACAACGATGATGAGTCCGACAATGATTATTGTTACGCTCCTGTCCCTCACGACAACAATGATGAGTCCGACAATGATTATTGTTACGCTCCTGTCCCTCACGACAACAATGATGAGTCCGACAATGATTATTGTTACGCTCCTGTCCCTCACGACAACAATGATGAGTCCGACAATGATTATTGTTACGCTCCTGTCCCTCACGACAACAATGATGAGTCCGACAATGATTATTGTTACGCTCCTGTCCCTCACGACAACAATGATGAGTCCGACAATGATTATTGTTACGCTCCTGTCTCTCACGACAACAATGATGAGTCCGACAATGATTATTGTTACGCTCCTATCCCTCACGACAACGATGATGAGTCCGACAATGATTATTGTTACGCTCCTATCCCTCACGGCAACGATGATGAGTCCGACAATGATTATTGTTACGCTCCTGTCTCTCACGACAACAATGATGAGTCCGACAATGATTATTGTTACGCTCCTGTCTCTCACGACAACAATGATGAGTCCGACAATGATTATTGTTACGCTCCTATCCCTCACGACAACGATGATGAGTCCGACAATGATTATTGTTACGCTCCTGTCTCTCACGACAACAATGATGAGTCCGACAATGATTATTGTTACGCTCCTATCCCTCACGACAACGATGATGAGTCCGACAATGATTATTGTTACGCTCCTGTCTCTCACGACAACAATGATGAGTCCGACAATGATTATTGTTACGCTCCTGTCTCTCACGACAACAATGATGAGTCCGACAATGATTATTGTTACGCTCCTATCCCTCACGACAACGATGATGAGTCCGACAATGATTATTGTTACGCTCCTGTCTCTCACGACAACAATGATGAGTCCGACAATGATTATTGTTACGCTCCTATCCCTCACGACAACAATGATGAGTCCGACAATGATTATTGTTACGCTCCTGTCCCTCACGACAACAATGATGAGTCCGACAATGATTATTGTTACGCTCCTGTCCCTCACGACAACAATGATGAGTCCGACAATGATTATTGTTACGCTCCTGTCCCTCACGACAACAATGATGAGTCCGACAATGATTATTGTTACGCTCCTGTCCCTCACGACAACAATGATGAGTCCGACAATGATTATTGTTACGCTCCTGTCCCTCACGACAACAATGATGAGTCCGACAATGATTATTGTTACGCTCCTGTCTCTCACGACAACAATGATGAGTCCGACAATGATTATTGTTACGCTCCTATCCCTCACGACAACGATGATGAGTCCGACAATGATTATTGTTACGCTCCTATCCCTCACGGCAACGATGATGAGTCCGACAATGATTATTGTTACGCTCCTGTCTCTCACGACAACAATGATGAGTCCGACAATGATTATTGTTACGCTCCTGTCTCTCACGACAACAATGATGAGTCCGACAATGATTATTGTTACGCTCCTATCCCTCACGACAACGATGATGAGTCCGACAATGATTATTGTTACGCTCCTGTCTCTCACGACAACAATGATGAGTCCGACAATGATTATTGTTACGCTCCTATCCCTCACGACAACGATGATGAGTCCGACAATGATTATTGTTACGCTCCTGTCTCTCACGACAACAATGATGAGTCCGACAATGATTATTGTTACGCTCCTATCCCTCACGGCAACGATGATGAGTCCGACAATGATTATTGTTACGCTCCTGTCTCTCACGACAACAATGATGAGTCCGACAATGATTATTGTTACGCTCCTGTCTCTCACGACAACAATGATGAGTCCGACAATGATTATTGTTACGCTCCTATCCCTCACGGCAACGATGATGAGTCCGACAATGATTATTGTTACGCTCCTGTCTCTCACGACAACAATGATGAGTCCGACAATGATTATTGTTACGCTCCTATCCCTCACGGCAACGATGATGAGTCCGACAATGATTATTGTTACGCTCCTGTCTCTCACGACAACAATGATGAGTCCGACAATGATTATTGTTACGCTCCTGTCTCTCACGACAACAATGATGAGTCCGACAATGATTATTGTTACGCTCCTATCCCTCACGACAACGATGATGAGTCCGACAATGATTATTGTTACGCTCCTGTCTCTCACGACAACAATGATGAGTCCGACAATGATTATTGTTACGCTCCTATCCCTCACGACAACGATGATGAGTCCGACAATGATTATTGTTACGCTCCTGTCTCTCACGACAACAATGATGAGTCCGACAATGATTATTGTTACGCTCCTGTCTCTCACGACAACAATGATGAGTCCGACAATGATTATTGTTACGCTCCTATCCCTCACGACAACGATGATGAGTCCGACAATGATTATTGTTACGCTCCTGTCTCTCACGACAACAATGATGAGTCCGACAATGATTATTGTTACGCTCCTGTCTCTCACGACAACAATGATGAGTCCGACAATGATTATTGTTACGCTCCTGTCTCTCACGACAACAATGATGAGTCCGACAATGATTATTGTTACGCTCCTATCCCTCACGACAACGATGATGAGTCCGACAATGATTATTGTTACGCTCCTGTCTCTCACGACAACAATGATGAGTCCGACAATGATTATTGTTACGCTCCTATCCCTCACGACAACGATGATGAGTCCGACAATGATTATTGTTACGCTCCTATCCCTCACGACAACGATGATGAGTCCGACAATGATTATTGTTACGCTCCTGTCTCTCACGACAACAATGATGAGTCCGACAATGATTATTGTTACGCTCCTATCCCTCACGACAACGATGATGAGTCCGACAATGATTATTGTTACGCTCCTATCCCTCACGACAACGATGATGAGTCCGACAATGATTATTGTTACGCTCCTATCCCTCACGGCAACGATGATGAGTCCGACAATGATTATTGTTACGCTCCTGTCTCTCACGACAACAATGATGAGTCCGATAATGATTATTGTTACGCTCCTGTCTCTCACGACAACAATGATGAGTCCGACAATGATTATTGTTACGCTCCTGTCTCTCACGACAACAATGATGAGTCCGACAATGATTATTGTTACGCTCCTGTCCCTCACGACAACGATGATGAGTCCGACAGTGATTATTAATAAAACGACCTAAGTGCGAGTCAGGCTAGCACACGAAGGGTTCCGTACTACGCATACCAAGATCAAGATTCAGTATTGAAACATAATCATAGTAGTTTTAAAGTAAGTCAAAATTAAGTTAAAAAATATGCAATACTAAATAGAATCATAAATAGATGCAATATATTTTCATTTAGGAATCAAAAAACGTGTTTTTATAATAAATAAATAAAACTATGAAGTGAAATTAGAAGACAGTAAAAACTTATCAAATTGACACTCAACGATTACAGTCTGAAATTGATGCACTTGAAGAGTCAATACGTTCACTTTATATTAAGTATGTGAGCTCTCAAAATCAAATAAAGGAAAACACTCTTGCGGCAAACGAGATAGTGGAAATGTGTAATGAGGAAGCAGACAGAGTTGACCCACTGACTCTCAGCATCAATCAATGTTCTTGTCAAAGGGAATCCAATTCTGAGGCTCTCCAATCTGAGGCAACGGAGGACCCGTCCCAGGCTGGAAGAGTTCAGGACAGTATCCCAGATCAAGATACACCACATGTTGCACATGGTTCATCTCAGATAGAGACTTGTTTTAGTAAAGTTTGTTATTGTTCCATTATGTTTTCAGATAGTTTAGGGAGACGGTTAGGTAAATTATTAAGTAACAACCTGAGTCATTCTGCTGTTAATCGTTGTATGCCTGGGAAATCTTACGTAGAGATAATGTCATCAGTAACTAGGAATGAATATGATTCGAATGCCATTATTTCTATATTTGTAGTTAATAGTACCAATATTTTTTTTATACATACTAATTTTTTTTTTATTCTTTTCTTTTTGCTAACTTTTTTTTTCTTCTTATATACACATTAACATTGATGAATTTTATATATAAAATAACATGAATATTTACTTTGTAAAATGTTATATTATTTTAATTACTGTGAATGTGAAGACCATGTAGGTCCTTGTTTTTTTTCTTCTCTCAGCTTTAATCATAGTCTGTCAGTTTGAGTAAATTATACGGGCTACCCAAATGTCCTTTCTTTGGTATTGTTCGTCCAATCCTTGAGCTCCTTTACTTTTTAAGTTGAGCTGTACGATTACTGACAGATGCTTGCACTGACTGGACAGGTCCACTCAATCTGTGTGGTTCTTTCCTCAAAAGACCATTTCAGACACCAACCTACATGGTCTTCACATGATCTGACCAAGATTATGTCTGGACTTTAAAAGAGACTGTGACCTCTGAGTTTGTTTCGGCTTTTCTTCTTAGAGTAGTCAGATAGGAAACGCCGGTCTCATCTAGTTTAAAAAAAAATATTGACGTGTAAAAGTGTTTGTATAAACCTACTTACAGAAATAAAATCATTTAACATTTTATTTATCATTTAATGTAAAAAAAGATGACATCACTGACAGTGTCACTGAAATCTTTAAGATTAATTTATCAGAAAATAATATTGTGTGCTTTTCCATACTTTCAGCATTTGTCAAGTAGGCAAAATCATAATATACATGCTAAATAACCATATGCATTTATTAGTTAATCACTATAGTGACAAGCTTATATTTTTTGACATCAACACTTTTGTTGAGCAATTAGAATCGACTAGGGATACGGTATATCTATCTGCCTATAAGTTTTAGACGTCAAGTAGCATGGCTATTCAATTTTAATTTAATTATTTTGTATTTTTGTTTTTATATAAACTCAGACATAATAAGTAGTATGTCGAAGTCTACGAAAATTACTAATAATACTAAAATTAATCATTTAAACTAGGCAGTAAGACAACAGAAGGTACCGGTAACAATGTTGTTAATCTCTCCATCAACAAGGTGTCGTCTTGCACTCAATTAGTTCATTGTAAAAAAGGGGTTCAGCAGAATTCCTTGAAATTGTTTCATCGAAAGATATTCAAGGTTTTTCTTCCAAGCAATCAGAAATTGAATTGTTTTTAGAAAAAACAAAGTTTGATATTTTTTGTATAACTGAACACTGGTTGAAAGATTATGAAATGTTAATTAATTATGAGAGCAGATGTTTTAACCGAAAATCCATGCAGCGTGGAGGTTCACTAATCTTAATTAAAAACTGTATAAAAGGAGGATGGGCACCAATGTATGGAAACTGGTACCGGCACCAATTGGTATGAATGATACACCGTTGGAAAGGTATTTTTGTGTAGATTAAGAATAACCATGGCGCTTGTCCCTATTCACTGTCCGATCGGAGTAATCCTACTTGAAAGTTATTTATTTTTGTTACGTCCTATTAAGTACACATACTTTTATTAACTGTTTTCTCCATTTGGCATGGTATTTTCATAATTATTATTAATATTTTTCATTGTCTAGGTAAATAAAACAAGTTCGAAGTAAGTTTTATCATTTATTGTATATAAGTATATAAATGTGTGTCTATAGATCGACAATAACATAAAAAGATAATGAATAATATGATGTATAATATATACTATACATCATTCATTATCTATAACGATGCTATTTAAAAATAATGCTGGCTCATTAAAGCCCTCGTGTCTAGCATATCCTAAATACCAGACAATGGATACTATATGCGCACAGGAACCTACCGTGCGGCGTCCCGTCAAACATGTACAATAATGATGTAATATTATGTTTTCATTTCTATTTAGCAATATGTAACAAAAGTATTGTTTTGCTCTCACATGTCGGGACTGTATACGTGCACGCAAAAGCCACGCATCTTCGTCAATTCCGTATTCAATAATGTCTTCCAAAGCGGCTTCTCTATATGTTTCGATGAGATATAAGCCGTTGTTTAGGTGTTCGCTGCAGTAAGATTTTGCGAGTTTTAATTGGTATGTCCCCAATGACAGCAATATCACGTCCTGTTCACTCAATCGTGGGAAATCGGGCATATCATTGGCTTCCAATCTCTGGAAATCGGCTCTTCTGTTATTTAATCGTTTTTCTTCTACATAATTGTACAACACGTTTGGGGTTTGCATTTTTTCAGATATTTTTTGTAGAAAAGCTTCTGCGTATTGGCTATCTGCAATTGGCGTGTGGAAGTGATTTGTTATTGCTGCTGCAATTTTAACATCCACAAACATATTAGGCATTGTATTATTAAAATATCTTTGCCGCAACAGCTTAAAATCTCTTTTAATCCGCCCGTTAACCACTTCCACTGCCCATCGGCATATTGTAACTAGTCGGGAATCATTCGCTTGGGAAGTAGTGAGCTGTGACTGGTCTGGGTTCTTCGTCGAAAGAACATGGTATTCGTAGCCACGTGCTTCAATATTGCCCAAACTGTCTCTAAACCCACGGTCTAAAATAAATACATCATTGGGATGAAATAAAAAAGTGCAAGGGATTTTCCTCGTCATTCATTAAATTGCTCATTATCTGGGCATCACTTTTAGTTGCAGCGTATGGTCCTTTTACGTCTATAATGTATCCGTCAGTGGTTACAATTAAAAATGGCTTTAACAAGTTTTGGAACTTGTGCAAGTTGTAGGATTGCCTCTGAAACAAAAAGTTTGTGCTTTTGTGAATATAAATATACGTGCCATCGCAAACAATAATGACTTTAGAGTTTCCTTCATTTCCATACAGTGCTTTTGGAATCCTCAGGTTTCTCTCCAGTATAATGTCTCTACTTATGTGATCCAGTCCCAAGTGAAGCACAACATAGTCAGTACTAAGACACTCTCGTGCAATGGCCAACTGGCGTTCGATTTTTCTTCTTGATATATTAAACAACGTCGCAACGCCTCAAAGAGATGTCAGCACTATTGACGGGGTCCGCTAGGGCCGATGCCAGCTAGGGTTGCGGGATGTTCGAAAGAGTTACCGTGGCCCCGGCACAGGCAACAGAAGGAACACGGGTGGGTTTTAGTCAGTAAAAGTCTGACACGCCCTCCCGCTACGCCCAGAGCGGGAGAAGTCATTTGATGATTTCCCATCCACAAAAAAAAAAAAAAAAAAGTCTTACGTTGGATTCTCCTGTGCGTAGTTTTGTCAGTAAAATACCCAAAGTGGTTCTGGGATCTGCACTTGCATCTCTTAATGAAGTGGTTTGCTCTAAGATAGCGTTAAATTGTTCTATAGTACGTCCAGTCCAAAAGTGCATTTCTTCTTCAGTTAATCCTCTTAGCTCGCTAAAACGCAATCTGGGTCCGTTTAAGGCATTTCTCAGTAGGTCACAAAGGTCACTGAAGTGGGCGGCCGTAAAGTTATGGGAAATGTTGCATGCCTGAGGTAGTTCATCCCAGTCATTTCCATTTAGGTGATCGCGGCATACTCTGGCAGCATCAGGAATGTAGATTTTGTGTTGAGTAAATACATGGATTTTAACAACGTTTGGGATTCGTTGGCGGGTTGTATAAGGGCAGCCACGAAAAAGACAATGCCTCGCGGTATTTGGTGCTCTCATATATTCGGGCACGTATATCACTTCTAGTTGAGGTTCTGCTTCTTCTTACGGTTCTACTTGTTCTTGCGGCTCTGGCTCGGGTTGAGGTTGTGGTTGAGCTCTAGTCGCATTTTCTGCTCTTTGCCAGCATCGGTAACATACTCTCCGAGTATCATCAAACACGACCTGAAAATCGGTAATAATTATGTAAGGAAAATAAATAAATACAACATACCTAGAAAGCGTACCTGGGGTATTATAGACAATACGCTTAGCCGCTAAAATGCGCATGGGATCTAGAGTACCAAAAGAGAGAAAACGTTTTTGCCTCTAAGTGCACATTGGATGACGTTATATTATGCCGGATTATCAATTAACTAGTTTGTATTTCTCTATGGTAATAGTACCGTAAAATTCCTTACCAAATAAACTACATTTTAACATATGACAACCCTACGATCTGTCATTTCAGAAATAAAAATATTTCTTTCTCGTCCGTGAATCTTTGTTTTGGTTCTCCGTTACTTGTAAATAATGTAAATTGTACTGTGAAATGTGATTTTATTCATGTTTTACGTTAAAAATAAACACAACATGGATTTCGAACCTTAAAACATATAGGTTACCATTTGAATGTTTGTTTAAAAAATGTTTTTTTTTTGTTTATGTTCTCAAAACAATGTTATAAATGAAGATAATCATACATTCAAACGAAACCAACACATTTCATTTCGTCATTTCGTTGACAATAGAACAAACATTAACCGGAAGCAAAATACCCAGATACAGAGTCATAAATAGGGTTTTTGTGAAACATCTGCGTGCCAACCGGTGCGCGCGGTCTGTGACTCATCGGTCGTGTGCATTTAAGGGGTAAAATAGATAAAAATTACGTGCGCTTTAGCGGCCGAAAAATAACAAACAAGGCATCCCTACAAACAAAGAGACCAAAGGCTAACCTAAAGTCTAACGCACATGCGGGCACAACGAGCTAAAATGATCGATTTTTATTTCTATGTGGTATTCTATGCTGTTGTCTGTACTGAGTCAACGAGACACGTAATACAATAAATGCTCATAAAGATAACAACACAACAATAAATAGATTAACATCTAAGACCCAGGATTTTTTCGTTGCTCTGACTGGGGATCAAACCCGGAACCAATGGATTCAAAGGCAAGAACATTAGCACTATACTATACAGGTTATTAACAATAAAATAAATGCAATAAAACTGTCAAATGGAAAGTTAAAAAGTTCAATAAATACTAACCTCCAATGCAGCATTTTCTCGAATAAAAGCTGCTAGGTATGCGCGCATTCTTGGTAAGTTTTCCGATAGAATGCGCACTTGATATCTGCCTCGGTATAGACCTCTTCGGCACATTACACAGGTACGAAAACGTTCCATTGCAATCAAAATAACTCAAGCACTCAAGTCCAGTAGAAAGCCGCAGTCAAAAATAAAACAGGTAACAGAGTCCAAGTTAATGCCAGGGTCTAAAGTCGACGTGAACAATGAGGAACGAGACAATGTAGTAACTTACACAACAATTATCAGCAAACGACTACCAAGGGAACATGCACAAGCGCCGCAGCATGCCCACCCTCGCCCCCGCCTCCTCGCTGAACGCGCTAACTACCGCGCTGCGTAAGATAAGAGAGCGAGAGAGAGATAACAATACCAGTTCCAACTTACTAGTCATCTACTTACGTATACTCAGGGTTAATAGTAATAAAAATATTGCTCCAATGTCATGCATCAATATCAATTGATGTATTTGTATGTTTAGTGTTTAATAAATAGATCACCCCTAACTGAAAAAATACCAAACCGATTTTGTTATGATTTTCATCCGTTAACTGAATTTTACTTAGCTCAAAATCTGTGCAAATATCATCAAAATCTGTCAAGATAAACCGGCGATATGATTTTTTTTAAATTCTATTTCGAACTAAATATCCAGTATCTTCTAAAGACTATATTTCAAAACGGACAATTTATACGGGATTGGTGCCATAGTAGTTTTTTGTGCTCTTGAAGAGAGCTATCCAACGATGGTAAATTCATTTTGATTGGACATGGGTACCAAAATGCCCATCCTCCTTTAAGACTCGTAAAGACGGTAGTGTGTAAGACTATGTATGTGTGCTCATGTATCCTAATGTTAAGAACCTATGTAATCGATTGTAATCTATTATTGGACAGCAATAAACGAGATACCAATCATGGCAGGATATAGTGGCACTATCGGTTGAACATAGCATTGAATTGTCCTGGAGATAGACCACTACCTCTTAACGCAGTATTATTTTAATCTTACTTGAGTTTGGGAAAGAGATGGAACTAGACGTCCTGTATAGCTCCATCTCTTTCTCACAGTGAAGTAACATTAAAATAGTGCTTTAAGAGGTGGTGGTTGACCCCCTGTGTTGAGCTAGATATGCATTTTATAGTGTGCGCATACAGACCCCCAAATTATCTAAACTACTCTATATTTGAGTCAGTAATGGAAGACGTTTTGGCTAAACTTGCAACTGGTAATAAATCAGTAATTACTTTTTTTTTTTTTTTTTGTGGATGGGAAATCATCAAATGACTTCTCCCGCTCTGGGCGGAGCGGGAGGGCGTGTCAGACTTTTACTGACTAAAACCCACCCGTGTTCTTTCTGTTGCCTGTGCCGGGGCCACGGTAACTCTTTCGAACATCCCGCAACCCTAGTTGGCATCGGCCCTAGCGGACCCCGTCAATAGTGCTGACATCTCTTTGAGGCGCGCGTGGAACACGACGCGCCGTCGACTCGGGCCTGGTCCTTACCGGACGGCGAGCTACCCATTGCTCGCCGTCCGCAAGCCCGCGCCTACGGTGGCCGGGAATCGGCTGCCGATTCCCGACGCCCAGGGCGTCTCCTGCGGCGACAAGGGGCGTCTCCTGCGGCGACAAGGGGCGTAAGGGTGCAAAGCTTGCCTCTCCCTCACGCGTCCCGCCTCCTCCTTCACGAGCATTACTGCTTCGCAGAAGGAGGTAATGGCTTCCCATGCACTCTCGCTCCGTACCATGGCCTGGACCAGGGCCGGACGCGAGAGATCGCCGCCGCCGATCGCTTCCGCGAGGACACGGCGGTGCTCCGCCCAAGCCGGGCAGACCTCCACCGTATGCTCCACCGTGTCCTCCGGGCGATCCACACAGTGGTGACACCCGGGCGTTTCCTCCCGCCTTATCCGGAACAGGTACCTCCCGAAGCACCCGTGTCCGGTGAGGACCTGCGTCAGGCGGAAGGTGAGGACGCCGTGGCGCCTCTCCAGCCACTCCTCAAAGAGGGGACTTATCGCCGCAATTGTGGCGTGCCCAGCGCTGGGTTGCGACAATCGCACTCTCCATGCCGCCATGAGATCCTGCCGGAGCTCTGTCCGCCGTGCCGCGATTTCTCGCGGCAACGGAGTTACGCCCCGGCGTCCTGCCTCCTCGCGCCACTCCCAGATGTGCGCGAGGACTTTTGCCTCCAGATCCCATGGCGGTAATCCGGCAAGGAGGTTCGCCGCCTCCCCGGAGACCGTGCGGTATCCCCGGGCTAACCGGATGGCCATGACCCTCTGGGACGCGTTCAACTGACGGACCGGTCGCCGCCTCACGGAACGCGCCCACACCGGAGCTCCGTAAAGGGCCATGGACCGCACGACCCCCGCGTAGAGCCTCCGGCAGGAGGCGTTTGGACCCCCCAGATTGGGCAGGAGCCGCCCCAAGGCAGCCCCGGCCCGCTCCAGTCTGGGAGCCAAACGTCGGAAATGCTCCACGAAATTCCACCGGCTGTCGAGGACGAGTCCCAGGTACTTCATCGTCGACTCGACACCGATGAGAACCCCTCCTACCGTTATTTGGGAGCCCGATGGTGGCGCGTTCCGAGGACCATGAAAACACATGGCCTCGGACTTGTGCAAGGCAACCTCGAGTCCCAATTGCCGGATCCTCTCTACGATTGTCGCAACCCCGCGTGCCGCTAATTCGGCCGCCGCCTGGTGCGACCTCCCCTGCGCCAGGACCAGCGTGTCGTCAGCGTAGCAAACTACGCTGACGCCACCAGGGAGGTCGGCGCGCAGCACCCAGTCGTACCCGATGTCCCACAGATGCGGTCCCAGAACCGATCCCTGCGGGACACCGCACGACATCTCTCGCCGGTTCCACTCTCCCCGGTGACCGGGGTAGATGACGGCCCTGTCCGTCAGATAGGCCTCGACCACGCGACAAAGGTCGGCACTCGGTGATACCGGAGTGCCTCCCTGATGCAACTCCAGGGCAGGGTGTTGAAGGCATTGGCGATGTCTAGAGACACCGCCAAGACGACCCCACCCCGGGCCACAGCATCCCCCGTCGTGAGGGCTCGTACGCGCATGATGGCGTCCACCGTAGAGCGCCCCTTGCGGAAACCAAACTGGCTCAAATCAGTAATTACTTGTGGTGACTTTAATATTTTTGAAAATAATTAAAATAGCAGTAGATAATTAAAACTGTTAAAATCATTTAATCTGTCAGATGTGTTTTTGGGACCAACGCGGATAACTACGGCTAATGCTACATGTATTGATAATGTTTTTTGTTGCTGTGACTATTTAGATAAAGCCATTGTTAATTATCTCCCTTCTGATCACACCGGTCAAACAGTTACTTTTGAGTCCAACGCACCATTACAAAAAGTTCAGATACAAACTAGACCAATAACATCAGGTAATTTTAATAAATTGAATAGCGCTTTAATTAGCAAGTTAAGTTCTTCGCGGCGAAATATGAATAATGGCAATAATTTGTTTGAAGAATTCTTTTCATTAGTGCAAACCGAGTTCAATCTGACGGGGTGAAAAGGGGTAGTCAATTTTACAGGAGAGCATTTTACTGCGTGGCTCAATTAACTCAAACAATTGGTATAAATAATCTTTGAGTCAAGTTTTGGAAATATCTTAAACGATTTTTTTAATTCCACCCCTGTGGGGGTGAAAAGCGGGGATACAGTTTTTTTTCCACTTGACAAAAAATAAATAATAATAAGTATTTGTTTTTTTTTAAATCGACCCCTCACGGGGCGAAAAGTGGTAATGAGATTTTTAAGGGGAGAATAATCTTACTGCGAGGCTTGATTAACTCAAAAATTGGTATAAAAAATCTTGATTTAAGTTATGGAAAAATCCGAAACGACTTTTCAGAATTCCACCCCTGTGGGGGTGAAAAGAGTGGATACAGTTTACATGAAAAATCTTGTTTCTTTGGTTAATACACCTGAAACTTGGCAACATTTGCCTCAAAAAATAATAAAGATTGCCGCTTTTAGTTTTTTAAAACAAACCCTCACGGAGGATTTAGGGGGTGTCAAAGATAGTAAGGAAAAATTTTGTGTCAGATTAACTCGTAACTCGGTACTAATACTTAAAACCAAAAATAGAAAAGTATATGTTTCAGGATTCTTCAAAACTTAACTCCTAACGAGGTGGAAAATGGTAATAATGTGTAAGGGATGGATTATACTGCTTGCTTCAATTAACTCGAAAATGGGTACAAAATAATAATGTCTAAAAACTTCTATTGTTAGACCAATCTTCAAAAAAGATAACAAACAGAGTAAGAACTGTTATAAACCAATCGCGCTTGCTCCCATAATTTCAAAAGTTTTTGAGAAGTACATATTACAGCGAAAAAAATAAAAAAGGAGATGCACTTTTTCGCTAAAACACGTTTAATTTTGTTAATATAAAAGAAAATAGAAAAAAAAACAGGAGTTTGGTATAAAAAGTAAAAAAAATGAATGTTAAAGGTATAAAAAGAGTTGCAGGTTGATTTGTGTGAAGAAAAAAATAATTAACAGAGAACTTTGGTCCGATAGGGTGAAGTACGCGAATAACGAAAGAAAAATAAAACGTACTAACTAGTCGATTGCAATCGCTATTAAGTAACGCTCCCAAAATATATCGTAATGGAAAAAAGATGAGAGAACCAAGGTATCTCGCATTTTACAGATTACAAAATTAAAATTAAGTAGTCAATGAATTAAAAATCCGCAGAGGGTTACTAACTACATTATTAAACTAGTATGTAAAAATATCATATAAAACCGTTGATATAACGTAATTACGTCCGGCGAGGTGTCGTAGACAGTAGGAAGTAGTCCTCTGCTCAGGAGCTGGCGTTGGTTGCGAGACCTTTCGCAGTCAAGACGCGGTCCAACACTCGACGTTGACCAAGGACGTCCAGCGTTATTTTAGGCCAAAACTTGGAGACCGAAAGGCGGCCTGTTCTAAGCTGTTCAATCCTAAGACAAAATGAATTAGGGTTAGACCAGCGTGATCAGACTGAACTTCCGATTGAGGAAGACTGTTAAAAGATACGTACCAAGAAAAATAAAGGTGAAATCACCTGACTGGTAATCAATACTCAGGTCCCAGTCAGGGTACCCCAAGTCCCGAGCTCGCTTCGCTCGCTCTTGCATCCTAAGTTTTCATTGCCTTTTACTAAGTCGGATCCCTTCGACATCGTTTTTACAACAAACGGTTAGTCGGGGAAAAAAAACACCAAGACACTTTTAGCCTTATATTTAGGTGTTTTATACGATAGAATTGAGAAAATAAACGATTTGCGAAAATAAAACTTTTTTAGCTAAATTTTTCTTTTTTTTCTGTGCCCGTTACGTACACTCCAACCAAACTTTCAAAGGAATATTATCTTTTATAGATGAACCTAAGTAATCCCGATAGAAACATTCTTGGTTAAAAATCAACTACAACAACCCTTAATTTTTTTCTACAACTGGGCAACTTCTATCTACAAGATGTAACATAAATAACGCACAACCTCATTGTACTCATCATTATGAACAACTTTTACTATGAGACCAAACCTGAATTCGTGAAAAAAAATCAGCCGTTCCCTACATTTTGACGAGTAATGCGAACATAAATGTAGGGAGTAGCTCATTTTTTTTATTCATCATCGGTCAGCCCGACTTTCTCCACCGTCAAAGACATTTTATAAATGATAAATGATTTTATTTCTGTAAGTAGGTTTATACAAACACTTTTACACGTCAAACATTTTTTTTAAACTAGATGAGGCCGGCGTTTCCTGACTACTCTGAGAAGAAAGGCCGAAATAAACTCAGAGGTCACAGTCTTTTTTAAAGTCCAGACATAATCTTGGTCAGATCATGTGAATCGTACAGCTCAACTTAAAAAGTAAAGGAGCTCAAGGATTGGACGAACAATACCAAAGAAAGGACATTTGGATAGGCCGCATAATTTACTCAAACTGGCAGACTATGATTAAACCTGAGAGAAAAAAAAAAAACAAGGACCTACATGATCTTCACACAGTAATTAAAATAATATAACATTTTACAAAGTAAATATTCATGTCATTGTATACATATATAAAATTCATCAATGTCAATGTGTATATAAGAAGAAAAAAAAAGTTAGCAAAAAGAAAAGAACAAAAAAAAATCAGTATATATAAAAAAATATAAAAAATAATAATTGGAGCAGCTCAATCCCACGCCTTTTTAATTTTAATTATTATTTAATTATTCATTTTATTTCCGACATAATTCCTGTCCATAATTAACAATTTTTTGTATTCAATGTAATCTTTAACGGTATAAAAGGCTTTCTGGCACAACTTACGTTTAATAAATGATTTGAATTTATTAAGGCTCAGATCTTGAACGGGGCTTGGAAGTTTATTATAAAAACGTATACATTGACATCTGAAAGAGCCACCTATTTTCTTGAGCCTTGTTGTAGGTACAACAAATTTGTGTTTGTTCCTAGTTTCATATTATGGATAACACTGTATTTTTTTAAACACTTTCTTTTTTTTTTTAACAATTTTATATTTTTATGGGCATATAAAAGATTTTCAAAAATATACTGAGAAGGCACAGTCATTATATTAATCTCCTTAAATTTCTCTCTGAAAGAGTGTCTTGGACTTAATTTATAAATTGATCGAACAGCTCTTTTCTGCAAAACAAAGATAGTCTGAATGTCGGCGGCATTTCCCCACAACAGAATACCGTATGACACAAAACAAAGATAGTCTGAATGTCGGCGGCATTTCCCCACAACAGAATACCGTATGACATTACACTATGAAAATAGCTAAAGTACACTAAACGGGCTGTCTCTATGTCAGTTAAATTACGAATTTTTCTAACAGCGTATGCTGCAGAGGTTAATTTTTTTTGACAGTTTATCTATATGTGGGCCCCACTGAAGCTTAGCATCCAAAGTTAAGCCCAAGAATACTGTGCTATCTTCAGGATTCAATTCTTAACCCTTTATCCACACCTTAGTTTTCACCTGCCAAACGTGAGGCAGCGTAAACTTAAGGCATTTGGTTTTTTTTTCATTAAGAAGTAAATTATTTACATTGAACCAGTGAACTACTTTTGAGATCGCGCTATTTACATCGTCAGTAACCAGCTGCTGACGTTTAAGTTTAAACAAAAGTGAAGTGTCATCCGCAAACAACACTATATCATGATCATCTTTTACGAGGTAAGGCCAGTCGTTAATATAAATAAGAAATAAGAAAGGACCAAGAATTGAGCCTTGCGGGACTCCCATTTTTACTGTAGATCCGGGAGATCTTTTTCCATTAACGTCAACGCACTGAATCCTATTACTCAAGTATGAAGTAAGAAGATCCAGAGCGGTGTTCCGGATCCCGTAGTGACGGAGTTTCCTGATTAACGTTTCATGAAGAACGCAATCGAATGCGTTGGACAAATCACAAAAGATGCCCAAGGCATCGCATTTATCTTTCCATGCATTACAAATATGTCCTAAAAGTTCAACACCAGCATCAGTAGTTGTACGACCCCTTGTAAAACCTAACTGTTTGTTATGTAATCATTTATGTTTATTAAAAAATCTTTGCAATTGTCCTAAAATTAATTTCTCAAAAATTTTACTAAAGGTAGGTAGTACTGAAATAGGTCTATAATTTGTGGGGTCGGATGTACTGCCTGATTTAAACAAAGGTATTATTTTACTATTTTTCATAAGGTCAGGAAACTCCCCACAGTCGATACAATTATTAAAGATAAGAGCTAAAGTAGGTGCTACAATGTCAATAATCACAGACTTGGCAACTTCTACAGAATTACCCCACAGATCTGCTGTCTGTTTAACATTTAAAGTGTGAAAGGTTTTAATTATTATCTCTACAGGTAATATGTTCGAAATGAAATTCCGTATCGCAAACATCAACATTTTCCTTAAGCAAAGACTCAGCAACAGAAGGTGATGAGTTAAGGGATTTAGTAGTTGAAACGGGAATATCTGCAAAGAAATTTCAAAAGCCATGGCGACTTGTGAGTCTGATTTTATTATGTTGTCATTAATAGACAGGCTATAGTCAGTATTTCGGTTACTAGACCTTCCCGTTACACTATTAATAATATTCTAAGTCATTTTTATTACATTACTACTGTTTTTAATCTTCGAACTCAAATAACGCGACTTAGCCATACAACAAACTTTTTTAAATAATTTTGAATAATTTCTAACATATAAATTAAATGCAGTAGTGTTTACGTAAGTTCTTTCATTGTACAGCTCATAAAGCCGTATTCTACTTTTATGAATACCAACGGTAGCCCATTAAGTGAAAGATGCATTACTATTAACCGAGATAATCTTGGGAATAAAAGTGATATTAAATTGTTTACAGTGTATATTAAAAAAATCATCATATTGATGATTAGCATCAGCATGATTATGCGAAACTGGTAATTTATTAATGCGTTTAACTTTGAAAGCCTCTAAGCGACTTGCAGCTTTGGGGTTAACAGTGATATCCTTTTTAGCCAATTTGTTTAGTAGGTAATTCAAACAACAATAACTTTACTAAGTTCCGTACCTGTAATTATTAAGGTAACTATTATTTTCGAAATTCCAACGGGATAGGGATTAAAGAGTATTTATATTTTCGCTTTAAAGTTGCCTTCAAATTTGGCATGCAAGTAGGTAATTTCCGTTCCGTTATATATTGCGTTACTATAGTTAGGTTTTAGGATTTTTTGGACGAAGTTCTTTTACGCGGCTTGCGGTAGGACTAAACTGGTAGAAATCGTCACAAACGCAAAAGCTGATGATGATGGCGGCTGCGAATATTTTTAAATTTTTCGTGATGCGTGTCGTTTTCATAGTTTTCGAGGGTGCTAAAGCCGATAGTGAGGTCAAAAAAAATTCTAAGATGGCGGCTGCAAAAATTTTCAAACTTTTCGCCTTGGGTATCGTTATCATAGCTTTCGAGGGTGCTAAAACCGATAGTGAGGTCAAAATGAAAATCCAAAATGGCAGCTGCGAAAATTTTCGAATTATTCATCATGGGTGTAGTTTTCATAGTTTTCGAGGGTGCTAAAGTGAGGTGAGGTCAAAATGCAAATCCACGATGATGGCAGCCAGGGTTGCGGGATGTTCGAAAGAGTTACCGTGGCTCCGGCACAGGCAACAGAAGGAACACGGGTGGGTTTTAGTCAGTAAAAGTCTGACATACCCTCCCGCTCCGCCTAGAGCGGGAGAAGTCATTTGATGATTTCCTATCCACAAAAAAGAAAAAAAAAAAAAACAAAAGATGGCGGCTGCAAACTTTTCGTCTTCGTTGTCGTTCTTATAGTTTTCGAGGGTGCTAAAGCCGATAATGACGTCTAAATGTAACTCCAAGATAGCGGCAGGGAAAATTTTGTTTTTGTTTTAAATCGTATGTGAGAAGAAACTTCGTTCCTGACGTCCCCCGAGCGCACACGTTTTTCATCGTCCAGCGATCATATATCAATCCGCGCACCGCTCCTCGGATACTATAAAAGCAGCGCGAGAAGAAATAGTTTACCTGGATTAACACATAGGGTACTTTTAATCCCGGTAGTACGTTCCCGTGGGATATTTTCCGACACCACGGGGGCGAAGCCGCGGGCAAAAGCTGGTTTTTCATAATTTCCAATCGTTTATAGACAGAATGCTATGTAACCGATGGGTAATTTTTTTAACACTATCAAAATGCTTTCAACATATAAGATGTTCACACTTTCTTCTGTAAAATGATTTGTTTTCATCAACTGACCAATGTTCACTTGAAAACAAGATTTTCCGACGGTTTGCTATTGGTTTTATTTTGGAGTCATTAAGAAACGTTATCTCAGCATAGCATTGGTTTTATTTTGGAGTTTTTAATTTTTCTCAAATTAATGCTCTCCTGGATATTTTCCCTTGCGGTTTCGGTACCTACCTAAAATCTATCGTTGAAGTACATTCTGAAAATCAGGCAGATTGCTATGAAACAGGTCGGTCATTTTTTTTTTGACATATTTGAAAATGCGGTCAGGTCGTGCGTGACGTGGGAAATTTCTGAAATAAAGATTCGATTCAGAATAACCGAATCTATCGATTTTATACGGTTTTGGTCGTAAATCGATAAGGCAAAAATGTTGCTCATGGGCGACTTCTTCTCCAACACGCATGCACAAACTCATGCACGAGCTTTCGTGTTACGTCGGAGGCAATAGTGAGGTATAACTATATTTAAAATAATTATTTCATTTAATAACATTTCGTGCTAATAGAAGAATGTTGATACCAGCCTGTAGACAGTTGTTTTGTTTTTGTGTAACGGTTGTCATCACTCAATATGTTATTGGATGCATTAACTAGCAATACATCACTCAATATGTTACTGGATGCATCAACTAGCAATACATCACTCAATATGTTATTGGATGCATCAACTAGCAATACATCACTCAATATGTTATTGGATGCATCAACTAGCAATACATCACTCAATATGTTATTGGATGCATCAACTAGCAATACATCACTCAATATGTTATTGGATGCATCAACTAGCAATACATCACTCAATATGTTATTGGATGCATCAACTAGCAATACATCACTCAATATGTTATTGGATGCATCAACTAGCAATACATCACTCAATATGTTATTGGATGCATCAACTAGCAATACATCACTCAATATGTTATTGGATGCATCAACTAGCAATACATCACTCAATATGTTATTGGATGCATCAACTAGCAATACATCACTCAATATGTTATTGGATGCATCAACTAGCAATACATCACTCAATATGTTATTGGATGCATCAACTAGCAATACATCACTCAATATGTTATTGGATGCATCAACTAGCAATACATCACTCAATATGTTATTGGATGCATCAACTAGCAATACATCACTCAATATGTTATTGGATGCATCAACTAGCAATACATCACTCAATATGTTACTGGATGCATCAACTAGCAATACATCACTCAATATGTTACTGGATGCATCAACTAGCAATACATCACTCAATATGTTACTGGATGCATCAACTAGCAATACATCACTCAATATGTTATTGGATGCATCAACTAGCAATACATCACTCAATATGTTATTGGATGCATCAACTAGCAATACATCACTCAATATGTTATTGGATGCATCAACTATGACAGCAAATATCATTCTCAAGGGTCCCCGAAACGATCAATTGCAATTGATGAGATATACATTGTTGAGCAAATTGATCGTCTACCAAATGCAACTCAAACGATTCACAATATTACTATATACAATAGAAATTGATAGCAATTGATCAATTGCAATTGATCGTTTCGGGGACCCCTAACCATCCTCTGATTGATTTGTTCATAAAAAAACGACCGGTTAAAAAGTTTCTATTTTCCACTTTTTAGTTCTGGTACCTACCCCACACAAATCTATTTGATATGTAAATAACAGTGAGAGGAAGTTATTTTAACATCACTAAGTGGAAAAAATATGTATTACTGAAGCTAACTCAAAAACCAGTCATCTGAAGTTTTTTTTTTATTTTTTATTGCTGACTTGACCAAATTTATATACTTAGGAGGAATACCTTTCAAACAAAAAAAGAATTATTAAAATCGCTTCATAAACAAAGAAGTTATACCCGAACATATTAAGTACATATAAAAAATATAATAATATGCAGGGTGTGAGGGACAGCCCTCCGCAAACTAACAGGCTGCATTCAGCTCATTATTCTGAACCATATTCCACCGGAAAATTTCTCAGGAAAATTTTAATTTTTTTAAATCGTTTTTTCTGTTTCTATTCCTTTATTTCAATGTAAAATTACATTCTCAGTACGCAGCACTCTATTTAGGTAAATAAAACAGTTAAAATAAAAATAAATCAGCAATGGATGTTGAAATACTCAGCGGCCATAGGCTCGCTGCGCTGCCGATCGCTACGCGCGTCTTGCCACGGTAACGATACATTGCGTTTATTGGATCCCCATAACGTACCTGAATTAATTTCATATACCAATAATCTTAGTATGACATACTGAATGCACCCCATCAGTCTGCGGAGGGCTGTCCCTTACATCCTGTATACAGACGAATTGAGAACCTCCTCCTTCACTTTTTTTGAAGTCGGTTAAGAAGTATGTCAAATGCGCAAATCTATTATTTAAAGACGATAACAATAGTAAGTATACATGATGCAAGTGTGCGATGTTTGTATAGATAGGTACTCGTTCCTACTGGCGTCAACACCTGCGTGTCGCGCGCGAGTATCGAGTGGTATTACATAGGTATCTCCTGTGGCTACTGGTACACATATCAGCAGTAAAAAGCACGCGTGTTGAACACACCGCATTGTGAACCTAAAAGCGGTGCAATAAGAGCCACTTTTCGAGCAAGTGTGTTGAAAAAATATTTTTTATGCCCGGCTTCTAATAACTGTAAAAAACACTTCACTTTGAAAAAAAAATATTTTGGTCTTTGGTGAATCAACAGCAGTTGAGGATATATCTGAGGATCTTAGATTCCTCTTATTACAAGGTATTACCGTGAGATGTATTGCACAGGGCGAACCCGGCGAGCCAGGCCCGCCCGGCTCCCCGGGGCCGCAGGGCGCGGAAGGGCTCCCGGGGCACGAAGGCCGCGCGGGCGCGCCCGGGCCCTCGGGGCCACCCGGACCCGTGGGACCCGCAGGCCCGCCCGGCCTCGTCGGACCTCCTGGATCACTCGGGCCCGCTGGACTCAAGGTAAACAAGCAACACTGCATCATTCTAATTATATTTTTTTTTTTTTTTTTAGTATTTTATATTTTCTCTTTTCTAAGCATGTGGTAATATACTCTTTTGCAAAAAATTGCACGTACAGCACCGTAGGTACACGTGATAGAAGTGGAAATTCTTAAAAAATAAAAAATAAGAGATTTAGTGTGAGAGACAGAGAGATTTATATCTTTCTTCTCTTTCATGTAACGAAATGTGCTTAAACGTGACGCGTCCTTGAAATTTCACTCTCAATAACTCGTCCAGTTATCAAATCGCTGCTTAACTTAAAAAAGGGCACTTAAGCAAATAATCTATTTCATTTCATTTAAGTAGCATGAATCCTCAGAATCTTATAAACAAGATGAATGGAAAATAATGTCGAAGTCTAAACAGTCAGCACCTAGTGTATTTATTATTCGTATCTTTTTAAGATTTCTAAGATCATTCAAGATATCGCAGGCCTACACACAAAAGTTACACCATATTGCAGGATCGGTTCGTCCCCGCCTGGCGCCTGCAATAACTTAGAAGGATCGGTTCGTCCCCGCCTGGCGCCTGCAATAACTTAGAAGGATCGGTTCGTCCCCGCCTGGCGCCTGCAATAACTTAGAAGGAACAGCCTTCAACAGATAATAAATAAACGATTTTCTTAAACAAGATTATAATAGTTGTTAATGAAAAGAACTAAGAAGATAAAAATAATTTTATTTCTATTGGGAAACAACGAATAGTTTTCAAATCAAAGCGTGTTACATAAAACCCTGGATATCATCTAGCAGCAGAGTCCTTGTCAAGACGAAACAAAAAAGCACAAACTAGATGGAGTTGCGTCGTTTTATTACAGAGTTCCCATGGCTATCTTCCGGCTCCATCATCAGATCAGCTTCATGTCGTAATAATATTGCATTGTCAACCGATTTATATATGTACACAAAATTTCCGCTCAATTGGAAACCGGGGAGTGGGTTAAAACTTGCAAGATTTCATTACTGACAGACAGACAGGCAGGCACCGGCACAGGTAAAACTAAATAAAAGCTTGTAATAAACAAATTAATTAAATAATGAAACTGTTGCATAATCATCATCTGCCTGCCTTTTCCCAACTATATTGGGGTCGGCTTCCAGTCTAACCGGATGCAGCTGAATACCATTATTTCACATGGAGCAACTGCCTATCTGACCTCCACAACCCAGTAACTGGGTAATACGACACCCCTTGGTAAGACTGATTGTCAGACTTTCGGGCTTCTGACGACCCGTAACGACTGTCAGAGATACACGAATGACAGTCGGGACCAACGGCTTAAGGTGAAAGCGCCAGGGTAGCGCGAAATTCAAATTTTCTTACGTTTTTTGCAATTTGCAGGTCAGAATTAGGTTACATGTTGATTAAAATATGATTCGCGACCGTGACAAATATGTATTCATGGAATTATAATAATTAAAGTCATCAATACAACTCTCTAGACCAAGTAATTCTATTGAATGACTATTTCATGAAATCTTAGCATTTCAGGATTATACTAACTTAAGGAATTGTATAGAATAGAATAGAATATATTTTTATTGTAAAACATGAGTATACATCATAACACGTGCAAGGTCTTATAATAATGGTTAGATCTGCATGTGTTGCCATTAATGGCGTCAAAAACAACATATTTGGTTTAAAATAACCACAAAACATCTGAGTCTAAACAACAAACATTTTTTTCCCATCGTAATACTACTTGAAAAAGAAGAAAATGTACAGATTAGGTTTTATAGATTTGAGATTCAAATTGTAAAATGTCGTAATTGCAGAAAAATACAGTTAATTAATTACGTTCATTTAAGAAATCCGATATGGTATAATAGCATTTATTTCCAAGATATTTTTTTAAATGTACTTTAAATAGAGCAGTAGGCATTTGTCTAATACCCTTTGGGATTTATTATATATGATTGGCGCTAAACAAAAAATACTTTTTCGCATCAATGCCGTGGTTGACCTTGGTACACATAATTTATTATTATCCCGTCGATTACGAATAGATACGTCTGATAGTTTCCTGAATAGGTTAGGATTGGTTCGCACAAAATTTGCTATTTCATAAATAAATAAGGACGGCAGACTTAAAATTTTATACTTTATAAAATACTGTTTGCAACTATCAATTATTTTCAAACCAAACATAGCTCTAATACATCTCTTTTGTGACCTAAAAATAATTTCTCTATTTGTACAGTTTCCCCAAAATAAAACTCCAAACCTCAATATCGAGCCGACATGCCATGGTAGGCAGTTATAAGGGCATCGGTACTTATGATAGGTTTTAGTTTATAGAGAGCATAGGCAGAACAACATATTTTTTTATTTAATTCCTCTGTGTGTGCTCTCCAGTTCAGACGATTGTCAATGATTAGACCCAAAAATTTAGCTGTATCCACCTTTTTAATAACGGTTGTACTGTTATACTGATTGTAATGATTATAATTCTGTAAATACATATTTGTTTCGCTCGTGAAACATACTTTAATCAAGATACACCCAGACACTGAGCTGCAAATTGCAAAAATCGTAAGAAAATTTGAATTTCGCGGACTACCTTAGCGCTTCTCCCTTAACGTGCTTTCCGAGGCACGGAGGGGTCTTGCTTGATATGTAAAGATGGTCACCCATCCACGGACCAACCGCGGCAAGCGTAGCTTAAGCTGATCGATCGACCCGTGCGGCTGTTATTTCTTAGCCACAAGGTGATGGCTATCGATAACTAACCATGACAAAAAAAAACTATTACTGACTGTTGCATAATGAGGGGTATTAAAACACGAGTGTGTGTTTAAAAACCGAGCCGCAGCGAGGTTTGTAATAGTATCGCACGAGTGTTTTAATCCCTAGTTATGTGCAGTTTCATACACTATTTTATTTACTCTCATACATTGGGATTGAACCTATTAAATAAAAGATTTTTGCCTTTTTTGCATTTGCCATACCATAAAGTCGTGATAGCATTTATCGTATAATTTTCTCGACTTTACTGGTCATTTCCGTAACCGCGTCTAAAATATTGGGCGGAGTCAAATTTTCTTCATATTCACTGATATCAGATATTTTTAAGCAAGAATTAAAAAAAATCCTACGAAATTCAGTCCAACAAAACATATGAATGGGGCTCAAAACCCAGCACGTCACCGCGCATGCGCTAAAGCGGCGCTGCGACAGACAAGTAAAAATTGGAATCAAAACTTTTTGTAATGCTATAAAAATAGTGCGCCGCGCATATGCGTTCCATTAGAAAAAAATAACTGATCGAAACTCCTGGGTGATAATAACTTCTTGGATTTGTCCTATACCTATCGTAATGGTAAAATAGTTCGTGTTAGAGAAAAAGTGTTTTATGATTCTATTTTTAAATGTCGGTATTGTGTTTATAAAGTATGTCAATTTAAACTCGTTTTGAAGTTTCTAATTCGAATTTTACGATATGAGAGAAAAATATTTTTAACTACTTATTCATGTGCAGGCTTAGAGCAGGTCGCTCCGCATGTTTCGTTCCAAAATTATATGATTTTAACAGTTTTTAGAAGATGCGGCTATAAAAGTATCGACTATGGAAGCTTCAAAGCAGCAGTATCCGCTTACACAAATCTTATTCTAATTGTGTTTCTAATGTTTGGTTTCAGGGCGACAAGGGTGACAAGGGCGAGCGCGGCTTCACGACCACGCTGAAGGGCGACGCGTTCCCGACCGGCATCATCGAGGGCCCGCCCGGCCCGCCCGGCCCCCCTGGTACCTGGCGCAGTCTTTTCATAAGCGTAGCAGCGTAGCCACGCATGCTCGATGTAGTAGGAGAGCGCCGGCGCAGCGCGGCCGGCAGCGCTCGTGCCCCTGCGCCGGACTGCTCCTCGTAGTCCTCTAGCCAGATTATAATGTGAACTAATTTCACTGTGCAGCTAATGTGCACCACAGTAAAAATTATATTATTATTAACAACAATAACAGTTTTTTAGAGCTTTTTAAATAATTTGTGCTAGTGCCATCTCTCGACGATTATTCTTTGAGGCTTATTTTCATAAAAAGTGCATACAATCTCCAACTATTTGTTTAAAATAAAATAGTATAAGGAATAGAGCAACACTGCAACGAGCTCTGATTCCTCATTTATAAGAACGTCGCTAGATGGCACTGCAAGTAGTTACCATGCTAGCTCGACGGGTGTGGTGGTGTGGTGGTGTGGTGGTGTGACGGTGAGTGTTGTCGAAGGGGCGGCCGGCGCGCGCGGCGAGCGCGGCGACGGCGGCGCGGCGGGCCCGCCCGGCCTGCCCGGCGACAAGGGCGCGCGCGGCAAGCGCGGCAAGCGGGTAACCACCGACTGCTACACGCTGCACGAGAGCCTCCCTCCCTGGCGCGCGCTCTGCTGACTCGCGGCTCCTGCGGGGCAACAGCGGCCCTAGCAGTCCATCTGTTCAGCAGTCCGTGCGTTCGGCTTAGCATGCGCCTCGCCGCTGACTGGTGCATGTGGCACGACTCGCATGCTTCTAGTATTTAGTAACACCTGCCTTAATACACGCGTAGATATTGTTGTTGTGGTACAAGTGACAACTAACGACCTGGCCTACGCTAAGCGCCGCACGCCGGACGAGCTGCGCCGGCGCGGCGCGGTACCACGCGGCGACGTCTCAAGGTAAGTCGTTCAACATTTTGTACTTTGTAGTGGTTAATGGTAGTAGAACTGTAAAAAATACAGTGACAATATTTTAGACATTATTTTAAGATACAATTAACATACAGCATTTTAATTACATCAGGAGCAAGAGCGAGTCAAGGAATCACATAGTTGTCAAGGAATCACATAGTTGTCAAGGAATCACATAGTTGTCAAGGAATCACATAGTTGTCAAGGAATCACATAGTTGTCAAGGAATCACATAGTTGTCAAGGAATCACATAGTTGTCAAGGAAAGACTGGCACACTACATCTGTATGTTTTACAGCTATTTCATAATATGCTGCCAGGAATTTCAGCTGTGATTTGTTTTTTGTTAGTCAACCTGTTAAGCAACAATTTTGATAGTCAACCTGTTAAGCAACAATTTTGATAGTCAACCTGTTAAGCAACAATTTTGATAGTCAACCTGTTAAGCAACAATTTTGATAGTCAACCTGTTAAGCAACAATTTTGATAGTCAACCTGTTAAGCAACAATGTTGATAGTCAACCTGTTAAGCAACAATTTTGATAGTCAACCTGTTAAGCAACAATTTTGATAGTCAACCTGTTAAGCAACAATGTTGATAGTCAACCTGTTAAGCAACAATGTTGATAGTCAACCTGTTAAGCAACAATTTTGATAGTCAACCTGTTAAGCAACAATTTTGATAGTCAACCTGTTAAGCAACAATTTCACTCGACTTTACATACCAGTTCAGATTTCTGCATAAATCTCTTCTGAAAACAATAGCCTGACAGATGGCAAAATAATTGCAAATATCGGTCTTGGTTTTTGTTAATAAAGTAATAAAAGAAACAAACAGTAAGAAGATTACTTCGAACGACACAATTATTTAAATAGAGTAGTGAAGTTGCGTGGTAGTGGTGCGTTAACCGTATGTGGTTTGTGGTGTGTGCAGGTCGCAGCGGGGAGCCGGGACCGCGCGGCGCGTCCGGCGCCGACGGCGCGCCCGGCCTGCCTGGCGTGCAGGGCCCGCCCGGGAAGCCGGTCAGTACCCCTTTGGATCGTCCACGTCAACTTCCAATCAGGATGTCGCACTTTTTCAGGCACTGCCGTCACCCTACATATGATTATGATCTGTGCGGGGTGGCACAACCGACACATCGCTGCAAGTGCGGTGATGCTGTCGACTGCCTCTTACCCCATGGCCTATTCTGCAGTAAGAGCGCTGCCCAGTCGGAATGCACGATATTAATGACGTCGTCCGACGTGCTCTGGTTACCGCCGGGATATCAGCTGTTTTAGAACCGAATGGCTTGACACGCGACATTGGGAATGACCATAATGCCTTGGAAGTTAGGCAGGCCTTTGATGTGGGAGGTGACAGCTGTCAACGCACTTGCGACATCTCATTTGCCTAGCACGGTGCGCTCTCTTGGGGCGGCTGCTACAGATGCAGAAAACCTCAAACGGCGCAAAACATGATCACAACCATATTGGGAGTTAAATTTCTGAAACGTTTGAGGTTGAAATACTACGGGGCCGAGTGCTCAGGTCACTTCGTCTTTCAGGATATCGCCAAACGCTTGGTTGACTCTTCACGTGACCAGAGGGCTAACCTATTTCGACCAAAGAATCACATTGCCATTGAAGGTGGCAATTCTGATTTATTTAATTACTAGCTGTGCCCCACGACTTCGTTCGCGTGAAAGTCGTAAGATACTAAAATAACAGCCACATTTTAATATAATAAAACTCCCTCGTCCGCGACCCGCCGCATTGCATCGCCCGCCTGCCTGCGCGGGCTTTACGACTTTTTTTCTTATTGCTCGACTCCTAAGGGTCGTTGCGGCTACCAAACGCAAAAAGAAATTTTCAAATCCAACTTTTTGTTCACAATTTCATGGGTTTTATTTTTTTTGCGCGGAATACTAATTATTTTTCTGAAATAAAAGTAGTCTAAGTTACTTTTTATAACATCAGCTATCTTCCAGTGAAAGTCCCGCTAATATCGGTCCAGCCGTTTTGGAGATTAGCTGGAACAAACAGACAGACAGACAGGCAAAAAGGACATTGACCAGACATGGTATCACTATTTGTTCTGCGGTGACTTAAGTTTATAATGTTGATAATTCCTATTTTTAATTATAACGACTTTATCTAGCGAGTAATGCGAATCCTGAATTTTTTTTTAAATTTAATTTTATTTATTTGGGAAAATAAACAATTACACGTTATAGTTTTACACAACTCTCCGCATAATAAAAAACAAAGATATTAGTTTTCATTACGATTTCCTATTTTATTCATGCATAGTTTTTTTCACGCATTATATGTCACATGTCATTGACATGGCATTCAAAGAGTATGTAATCAATAAAACCTTGACTTACGCAAAATAAAATTGCGCATCCAATGATTCAAATTATATTTGAATAATTAATTACTTACAACAGATATTAATAACTACTAATTATTATACATTGTAATTTTTATTACATTTTGTTAACGTGTTAAAAGTACGTAGGCAAATATTTTGGTTGTACGAAAGGCAGAATGTATTCGGGACTTTCGCCTGTTTTGGTCATCTTTTTATACTCTTTGAAAACAGAACAAACGCGCACCATAAGATTCCATGCGCGCATAAGCGCATATAAATCCCGAGCAGAATTTGCTGGTGAGTGGTGAGTGTGGTGACCGAATGGCGTTCTGATTCTAGCATTTTATGCGCGTCTTAAGGCGACCTATACCTAATATTGCATCACTTTTATTCAATAATAAACAAACAAATAGTGATTGTTTAAAGCCAAAAAATATATATATTGTAGTTTACTATATGTACTTTGACTTTTTGTGGTTCAAAACATGATATCGAAAACTTCGCTTCAAAAAAAATCGGAAGAGGAGTCTAATCGATGATTTTTTTGATGTTTTTCTAATTTTGCTTGAAGCTTATGAAAGCAATACTTCCAAAAAATATATCTGTAAAAAGTTCATAACAAACAGAAGAACAATTTGTGGTTACATTTTGCAAAATAGTTAAAATCATTTAATAATAAAATATTATATAATACAGCGGCTTGCGCACTGTGATTCAGTCGCCCGCCGGGCCTTGACGAGGTCGGACCTATGTCCGTTTTGCTAGCGCACGGCTGTTCCGCTAATTTATCGAACAATTCATTCGTAAGACATAGTGTAAATAAGTCAGTATGTTTTTTTTGGGTTTCGTATGTTCGAATGAAAAACGGAACCCTTATTTAGGAACGAAGTTCTGTAACGCGGCTTGCGGTAGGAGTTAAATGGTAGAAATCGTCACGAGTCAACTTTCAAAGTGTAAATTTGGTCAAAATGAAAATCCAAGATGGCGGCCGTGAAAATTTTCAAATTTTCTTTCATGGGTGTCGTTTTCAAGGTTTTCGAGGGTACTGAAACCGATAGTAAAGTCAAAATGAAAATTCAAGATGGCGGCCGTGAAAATTTTCAAATTTTCCTTCATGGGTGTCGTTTTCAAGGTTTTCGAGGGTGCTAAAGCCGATAGTAAAGTCAAAATTAAAATTCAAGATAACGGCTGTGAAAATTTTCAAGTTTTTCATCATGGGTGTCGTTTTCATGGTTTTCGCGGGTGTTAAAGCCGATGTTAAAGTCTACTGTTTACTGTGACACATTTTGGGTTCATGTAAGTTCACGCTGGCGACGTAAGCGCACGGCTCGCTCCGTGGGTAGGTTGGTACCGTTAAATACCTACTTCGCAGGGTCTACCTCGCCTTAAATTCGTTTTGTTTTAAGTACTGGCTCGAACGGTATTCACTTCTATTATTAGTTTATTATTGTAGTGTTTGTTTATTATTGTTTTGTATTGTGTTTAGTATAATAATATCAATTGAATATATATGCCATTATTATTTCGCAAATTGGATTTAATTAAATTAAATATCTTTTCGGTCTTGTATATCACAGAGATTAAGTGTAGACCGAAATGATGCCAACACTTACGGCTGACGTCATCACGTTACCGCCGGCTGTCGCTGACAACCAGCGCTGGGGCTCTGTCTCGCGTGGGGTCGCAGCATTATGCTGAGCGTGATGTGATGCATCACGTTACCGCCGGCTGTCGCTGACAACCAGCGCTGGGGCTCTGTCTCGCGTGGGGTCGCAGCATTATGCTGAGCGTGATGTGATGCATCACGTTACCGCCGGCTGTCGCTGACAACCAGCGCTGGGGCTCTGTCTCGCGTGGGGTCGCAGCATTATGCTGAGCGTGATGTGATGCATATTTGAGCTGGATGTGGTGCATATTTTCCCTCAACTTGTTTCTTTATTGTGTCTTTTTTTTGCGTCATATTTACCGCAAATTAACGTATTTTCTTTCTTTCAAATAAAAATGTACCTATGTTCTGATTAACTTTTTGCTTCTCTCGATAAACGCGTAAATACTGTAATCCCACCTAGGTTTAAATAACCACTTAAGCAAGGCCTGGCCTGGATTTATACCAATTTACATAACTATAAACTAGTAAGTACCTATACCAATTAAAATAAATTGGGTGCAAGTGAACCGCGCGCAGAAACTAATGTGGTAGAAAATCATCCTTTGCGTTGTTAAGCGACTGCACATGCGCAGAGTTTTTGCTGCGTGGGCTGCTACTGTGACTTATTGTGTTCTTTCCACCGAATGTTTTTTTTCTGTTTTGTGAATATTTTAATTTTTTAGTAATTTCGTTTTCTTGAGTAATAATAAATGTTAGACGTGTTCTTGAGTGGAGCCCGCGAATCGGCAAACGTAAGGTAGGACGCCCTCAGGCTAGGTGGAGCGACGAAGCGGTAGCAGCTGGATGAGAGTTGCCGAGAATCGAGCTGAATGGTGTGCAATTGGAGAGGCCTATGTCCAGCAGTGGGCTGCTGTAGGCAGATGATGATGAGTAAATTGTTCACTATGGAACTTCCGTCTAACAAAATTTAGAATTTGTTCGCTGATCTGTTACTTGTGCATTCTCGAGTTTGTACTTAACTCTAGAGCCTCTACATCAGCCTTTATCTGTCGGAATTGACAAGTATTAAAAATGCCCAAACGTCATTCTGACTAAATCGTATTTTGAATTTACCAGCATTATATTACATTGTGTCAAAAATTAATTAAGAAATCCCATTCTAGACCTAGACTTTGAGACATAATTACCGTGTAATGCTGAGAATTATAATAAAATGGTAAATTACATTTGAAAACCCTAAAATCATTCTTTAAATTAAACCATAAATCTTTGAGTCACCACGTGTTTCATACCGATACTAGGTTTCTGTTCAATCACCTTTTTAAAACTGTTTTTAGAGTTCCGTACCTCAAAAGGGAAAACGGAACCTTTATAGAATCACTTCGTTGTCCGTATTGTCCATCTCTCTGTATGTTAGTCTGTCAAGAGGCTTTTTCTCAGGAACGCGTGGAGGTATCAAGTTGAAATTAATTTCAAATACGTAGATCTACGGTCCCTTGGAACTCTAAAAAATCAAGCTTCGCAGTCAACGTAATAAAAAAATACGGCCATTTATGCGCCATATTTTGATACTCGCAAATAAATCAAAACCTATAGGGTACTTCCCGTTGACCTAGAATCATGAAATTTGGCAAGAAGCAAGGTCTCACAGTGCAAGTAAAGGTAAAAGTCCGAAAACCGTTAATTTGTAATCCGTAAACCGTCAGATAGATAGAATACTCTTTATGATGCACATCATCAATATCTATACGACTCGTAAATATTATAAAGCTGAAGAGTTTGTTTGTTTGTCTGTTTCTTTGTTTGGTTGAACGCGCTAATCTCAGGAACTACTAGTTCGAATTGAAAATTTCTTTTAGTTTTGGATAGCCCATTTATCGAGGAAGGCTATAGCTAGCTTCCGCCCGCGACTTCGTCCGAGTGAAATTTCTTGTCCCCCGACCCACCCCGTCACATCGCATCGCCTGCCCGCGCTGTTACTTCGTTTTCGATTAGCGCTCGTTCTTACTTTTTTTCTTTTTGCTCGGCTTCCAAGGGTCCTAGCGTAAGTTACATACCCTATAGCCTTCTTCAAGAATTGGGCTATAAAATTCAAAAAGAATTTCTCAAATCCGACCGGTAGTGACAGAGACTAGCGCGCTCGAACAGTCAATACAAACAAAATGTGTAGGTAACTAATAGACGAAGCGCATTTTTCTTACTTTAAGCAATAGTATACGCGTCGTCATTTCTAAACGAAAGATCCGATTCGAATAATTTAAAAAGGAATTTACATGTACTTAATCAACCTTGATTATGAAACTATGTATTTGGTTAAGGATTAATACCATGTTTATGAAAACACCTTTGAAAGTAATGCATTATTTTATAACAAATTTGATTACCATTTAAAATGTTATGTGAGCCAACCTTAAAAGGTAGACATATGCTATCGCGGACTTTTTTAGAACTTTTTAACAATTCCGTCATACATGATTTTTGCGTAACTTGAACCGTTTACGCAGCGCATGCAACGGAAGCGCTCAAAAGCATTTCCCCCGTTTTTACAACATTTTTCATTGATGCTGTGCTCCTATTGGTCGTAGCGTGATGTTATGTAGCCTTCCACGATAAATGGGCTATCCAACACTTAAGGATTTTTTCAATACGAACCAGGAGTTCCTGAGATTAGCGCGTTCAACCAAACAAACAAACTCTTCAGCTTTATAATATTAGTATAGATAGATATATTATCACTATGCAGGGAAGCCGACGTGATAGCTCTTCAGGAAACCTGGTTGGTCCCACAGGACCTACCGTTCCTCGGCTGCATCGATGACGCTTTCAGCTTCACCGGTAAATCGGTAATGGACTTATCGACTGGAGTGAGACGCGGCCGACCGTTTGGTGGTGTTGCAATCTTATGGCGAAAGAGTGTGTTTACTAAAGTGTCAATCGTAAAGTGTGCCAGTGATCGAATTGTGGCAATCAAAGCGTATACGGGCAACCAGCGGGAAGTGTTGATATATGCCAGCGGACCAGTCGGATCTACCAACATTTTCGCATTGTATGGGTGAGGTTAGTGCCATTGTACAAAATACTCGTAATAATATAGAATCAATATATATCCTAGGTGATTTTAATGCGCATCCGTCTGCTACTTTTTGTGACGAGTTACTTAATTTTTGTACGGATAACAAATGGACATGTGCTGACCTAGTTAAGTTAGGCGTATCGTCTGATACCTGATACCTATACATTCTATAGTGAGGCTCACAGATGTAAACGTTGGCTAGATCATTGTTTGGTTACACAATCTGCTTGGAAAACGATAGCTGGTGTTAAAGTCGACTATGGATGGGGTGTAATGGTCAAATTACTTGCACTAATTATTGAATGTAATCTTGACATAATTAGAAATAAATGTATCCTTGACAATTGGACTTGTAATAATATTATATGGGGTGAAAGAGGTGAGGACGAATGTAAAAAGTACTATCAAGCTTGTAACAGTAAACTTATAGATGTTCACTTCCCCAGTGAACTTAATGCGTGTGCAGATAAGATGTGTCAGAACGTTGATCATAGAACTGTTATTGACAAATTATATAATGACACTATAGAAATATTTTGTGAGGCCTCTGTACTAAACAGACAAATCAGAATGCATAAAAAAGGTAAGAGTGTAGTAGGATGGAACAAGCATGTGAGGGAAGCACACAATGAGGCAAGGCGGGCTTTTCGTAGGTATGTGTCGTATGGCAAGCCAGACAATGGTCCTTTATATGACGACATGTATACAACACGTAAAATTCTCAATTCTAGGCTAAAATTCTGTCAAAACCACAAAAACCAGCTCGAAACGGATATTTTAGCAGACCATGTCTCCGGTAAAAACTTTCGGGCATTCTGGAAGGGAACTAAGAAAATGAAGGGTAAGGTAAGCGTGCCAGTGACTGTGGAGGAATGTAGCGAGCCTAAGGACATAGCCAACTTTTTCAAGGATCATTTTAAAGTAATTTCATCACTATCCTCTTGTACTGGGGTGCCTGTTGCTGGTGTCACTGATCCCAAAAACTTGTTAGGTTTTTCCAGTTATGATGTGGAAAAGGTTGTAAAAAACATGGTTAGAGGAAAATCCCCGGGCAATGACGGCCTCAGTATTGAGCACTTGCAGTATGCAGGCAAGCATATACCTATATTTAGGGTCCTGGTCATGCTATTTACCTTCTGTGTACAACACTCTTACCTACCGACAAAACTGTTGGAAACTATTGTTGTACCGATTTTGTAAATTGTTACTGGGGACGTCACAGACAAAAGCAACTATAGGCCTATCTCTCTAGTGACTGTGATTGCCAAGGTCTTCGATGGTCTTCTTGACGCTCAACTCAGCAAACACATTGAGCTTAATGATGCGCAGTTTGGCTTCCGTGAGACACTGTCGACTGAAAGTGCTATCTTGACATTCAAGCATACTGTCGACTACTATGTAAACACAAAAACACCTGTCTATGCTTGTTTCCTCGACCTATCGGAGGCCTTTGACTTAGTGGACTACAACAGGCTCTGGGCAAAGCTTGGAGAGGTAGGGGCTTCCACTGAACTCATTAACATCTTGTCCTTCTGGTACAAAAACCAGAAGAACTTCGTAAAGTGAAGGAATGTCTTGTTGGATGAGTATGCACTGGAGTGTGGTGTGAGACAGGGAGGGCTGTCCTCTCCAAGACTATTTAACTTGTACGTTAATCAGATGATAGATGAGCTCAGTAACAGCCATGTCGGTTGTCATATAGATAACGTCTGTGTTAATAACATCAGTTACGCTGACGACACCCTACAAAATGGTTGAGCTGGATGGTGCTGATCCACGCGTCATGTTCGTGAACGGGCGCCGTCAGTGGAGACTGGTCATCTCTTAGCTGCCAGGGCTTATTTTTAATCTTATATTTTAAATTGTTTTAGTTATCTATTTTTTACATTGTTCTCACATATAGAAGCAACAAGAACAAGAACAACGCACCCAGGATTTTGTAACAATTTTGATTTAAAAGAGTGTCCATGGAGTTTCTTGCCCATTCTTCTCCATAGAGATCTACGTTTTGGAATGGGCGACTAGCTTCAATTTTCTGACTAACTGACCGACTCTTTGACAATTCAAAAGTGCCTGTAATTGGTTTAATTGAAATAAATGCTTTGAGTTTGAGTTTGAGTTTGACATGGTGTTGCTGAGCCCATCGCTCAGTGGTTTGAGAAAACTGCTCGACATCTGTGAGTCATATGCTATGGCTCACGGTCTGAGGAACAACGAGAATAAGAGAGTGTGTATGGTCATTAGAGGTACAAATAAACAACCGGAGCATGTACCACCTGTCTATCTGAACGGTGTGCCTTTAGAACGTGTCGCTCAGTTTAAGTACCTAGGGCACATTGTGACAGAGACCCTGAATGACGATGCGGATATCGAGCGGGAACGAAGGGCGTTGTCAGTGCGTGCTAACATGTTCATTCATAGATTTGCAAGGTGTACAGTAGACGTAAAAGTAACATTGTTCAGAGCCTACTGCCAAAACTTTTATGCCAGCGCACAGTGGTACCGCCGCCGAACAAAGGCGGTCATAAATACTGAAAATCTTATTTAATGCTTTTTTTCGTGGAAAGTGGTTCAGGTAGCAATAAAAACTCATAATGTATTAGTGTATATGTAAATTAATACATAATTATATATATTTGATAATTTGTTAACACGAAAAGAATAATAAAATAAATATCAAAATATAGATACTGTAGAATTTTCCTTCAAAAATTGAAAGCGAATGGGCCTGCAGTATCTAGTAGACGCGGGGCGGGGATTTTTCCACAATATAATATCTTTAGCGTCTGATTTTGCTACTAACTGAAGTGGAACATAAGATGTGACAAATAAACTACTATCATCATCAGAATCTAAATCTGAAAATTGCTGCTTGTGTTCGCTTTGGCCTGTGCTACCATCAAATCCCCATTTCCCGATCAAATTTAAATTATCTGATGAATTGATTGGCACTTTACATCTTTTTGTGATTCGAGGATTCTGGAAACTGTATGATCTAACAAACTTTGCAGTTCAATTTCGGCTTTAGATTCTGGAAACTGTATGATCTAACAAACTTTGCAGTTCAATTTCGGCTTTAGATTCTGGAAACTGTATGATCTAACAAACTTTGCAGTTCAATTTCGGCTTTAGATTCTGGAAACTGTATGATCTAACAAACTTTGCAGTTCAATTTCGGCTTTAGATTCTGGAAACTGTATGATCTAACAAACTTTGCAGTTCAATTTCGGCTTTAGATTCTGGAAACTGTATGATCTAACAAACTTTGCAGTTCAATTTCGGCTTTAGATTCTGGAAACTGTATGATCTAACAAACTTTGCAGTTCAATTTCGGCTTTAGATTCTGGAAACTGTATGATCTAACAAACTTTGCAGTTCAATTTCGGCTTTAGATTCTGGAAACTGTATGATCTAACAAACTTTGCAGTTCAATTTCGGCTTTAGATTCTGGAAACTGTATGATCTAACAAACTTTGCAGTTCAATTTCGGCTTTAGATTCTGGAAACTGTATGATCTAACAAACTTTGCAGTTCAATTTCGGCTTTAGATTCTGAGATGGATACATTATCTGGGTAACACTTCTTTTTAGCATTTAAAATACTTTGGTAGGACGGTAAAATATTACGTGAAGTTTTACAATTAACAAAATTTCTAATTAGTAAATATTGGTGTTTAGTTAATTTAGCCTCTACAACAAGTGATAAAACCTCGTCTGCATTAATATCTGATGTAAAACTAGTATCAGACTTATCAGAAGTGTCGAGCAATGTTTTCACAGCAGAGTCATCCACTTGAGATAGCTGTCTCAATCGTCTACGTTTTGATCTCTGACTAAGCTGGGAAAAATCTTTTTTTGGACGCCCGCGAGATGGCCCCGCTTCTGGTTGAATTTCTTCATGAACACGTTGCTCAACGCTCCTTCTTAACTCAATACATGCAATGTCTTTCAGCCAATCAGAATACTTAAGTAATAACTTTGATTTACTCCTACCTACTTGATTCCAATAATAATCAAGACTTTTACATAAACACAGTATACGATCATCTAAATCCTTAAAGTCTATATTTTCGAGATCACTGAATGATGACAGCAAAACTTCTAATATACCTTGGTGTTTTTTGGTTGCTTTTCCACTCACAGTACTCCAAATCTCAAAGATATACATCCTTGAGAAGGAACACTTGATCAGAGTACCTGAAAGAAAAGTTTGAAATTAGTTGCAAATTTCGTAGGCCTTGCTACGATTGTGTCTACGCAGGCGTAGGCCCTTTATAGCAGCCGTCGGCGCAGAATGGCGCAAATCAAAATATAATATTTTTAAAATATACAGTCTCAACTACAATTATTTAAGATAGTTGCGAATGTTTGCAAAATCTTGTAAAATTTTGTAGCTCTAAGCAAAGTTATTATATTAGAAAAAATATACAATAAATTATGTATGGCGTAGCACGTAAATAGTACAAATATTATACTGACAATTTATTCAAAATACAATCAAATGTGACAAACATACCTTGCTCTTGAATTTCCATTGCACAAAACAACAACACAAACAAAAGAATTCCGAGAATTCACTTGTAACCAAATACTTTAATGATGAGTCACCGATAACAGCGAGTGCAACGTAACGATGCGTTCACTTCTGAGGTCAAAAAGTTTGTGATAATTAAAACAAATAGGTGACATATTTATATCACCGGATAGCTCGTTTAATGGTCTATCGAAATATGTAACTTGTTTCTGGAAATTCGAATATGAGTTTTATGGATTTATGACCTATGGCGGAACCACTGCAGCGCTTTATGGTTCAACTATACCAAGCGGACCTACAACGCTCTTCGCATCCAGTACAATAACGCCTTTAGGATTCTGGTGAAGTTCCTTCGATTCTGCAGCGCGTAGGGCATGTTTGCTGACGCAAGAGTCGATGACTTTTATGGCATTATGCGTAAGAAAACAGCTTCGCTGATGCGCCGGATTCGGAGGAGCGCCAACGGAATCCTAAGGATGATCTCTGAGAGACCAGAGTTTATAGTGCTGAGGAGATTCGTCCAGCTTCATGTGACGAGATGACATTATGATATTATTGGCATTGTTGACATGAATGATTTTATTAATTGTATTTTTGAATTATGTTATTTTTATTTTATTTTCATGAAGGTTTGAAATACTAACATAGATTTAAGACCATGTAACTAACAATTATGGAACAATTAATTTAGTATGAAATAAAAAGAATTTAATTTAATTATGACCGACGCTAAAGAAAACTAGCAAATAACACAAAACACAACTACAACACTGAATTTATTACATTGACAATTTGACATTGACATAATTGACAAATCAAATTCCTTTTTCTCTATTCGCAGAACTGAGTTGCCATCACTTTTTATTTGAAAACGGAACGCAAAGAATGAATGGCGAATGAATTGTTGACTTAATCTCAGTTTAGTTAAATCTAATGCGAAATGCCACTGTGCAAGACATGCTTAATAAGATTTAAGTTAAGTTGAGGTAAGAGCGTTGTCACATTTTGCACCTCTCTCGCTTACACAGAACCAAATTTTTAAGAATGTTAAATGAAAAAATGCTTTTATGAAAAATGTAATCAATGGGCGGTCTACAAAATAATATTAATTTAATAGGTAGTTATCAAAAACACATTTCTATTGTGTTATCTATTAAACATATGTAATTAAGTATTATGATCTGTTTTTGAGATGATGTAAATAAATGCCGCAATAAAAATGTGTTTTTAATAATTACCTATTAAATTAATATTATTTTGTAGACCGCCCATTGAATACATTTTTCAAAAATGCATCTTTTCATTTAACATTATTAAAAATTTGGTTCCGTGTGAGCGAGAGCGGTGTAAAATGTGACAACCCTCTTAAGGGCAAAATCGAGATTTGATTAAACCGAGATTTGTATCATTTTACTGCAAGTCGCCCTTAAAAAAATCATTTTTTGTGACTACAAACTTACATTTGCAGTTGGAGAATTGAACGTGTCGTTCATCGATGTATGGGAGAACATGTTTTTCAAATACAACGCTAAGTTTGTTTTTGGGATAAATTCATCCCAACTACGGAACCCTTTATTGTGCGTGGTCCGACAGGGACTTGGCCGGTTTTTTTTTTGTTATAAGTACCGTATATATCTACTCATATGCATTTAGTAAAAAGCTGTTATTTTGACATTACAAACAGAAACTTCAAATATATGATTTTAAAAGTATACTTACTAAAATGAAGCTGAAGAAGAGTTTGTTTGTTTTTTGTTTGTTTGTTTGAAAGCGATAATCTCTGGAAATACCAGTCGATTTTGAGAAAATATTTTTTCATTTGATAGCCCAATTCTTGAGGAAAGCTATGGGCTATTTAACATCACGCTAGGTCCCTTAGGAGCCAAGCAAAAAGTCAGAAAGAACGCTAAGCGAAAAGGAAGTATAACGCGGGCAGGCGATGCGATGCGACGGGATGGGTCGGGGGAATAGAAATTTCACGCAGACGAGGTCGCGGGCAAAAGCTAGTTGGTTTATAAAAATCATATATGATAAAAAAAATATTAAATAAACCTCATGATTAAAAAAAAATATTACAATAATAAAAAAAAAACCTGTTTATGTTCAACGCTGGTTGCAATGCACTGACATAGTTTGTCGTTGATGTTACAGGGCGAGATGGGCCCAAAGGGCATGAAGGGCGAGTACGGCGACATGGGCTCTCCGGGCATGCTGGGCGCCCCCGGGCTGCCCGGCCCGCCCGGCTACCCCGGCCTCAAGGGAGATAAGGGTGACAAGGGAGACTCGGTGAGCGACACTGTTTTGCTGGAATAACAACCAACTGGTGGGGCGAAGTGTAGTGGGTACTATGGAGCTTGCGTGCTGAACTGCACACATCAAAAGTGTTTAGGGATCAAGTACGTTTTAGAATATCGCCGCAATTGAGGATTATTACTTTTTTGGATCGTTATTGATCGTTAGTGAATTTCACTATTTGAATAAAGAATTTTCTTTAAATTTTGATTAAAAATAGAAAATCAAGTAAGTCTAATCTCATAAAAAAATAAATATATAAAATAAAATATAAAATATTATCAATCAGGATTCCTATAACAGTGTGTAATAGCGTTAGTACAAAACCATTACAATTTCTGCATCGGAACTGAAAAAAATTGCATCAATATGGAGCGACGACATCACCTGACACGAGAAGAAATGATGAGAGCCGTCGGAATGTTGCAAGCAGGTTCCAGGCAACGTACTGTGGCTGTCGCTCTTGGCACTACACAGAGCGTCACAAGGCGCCTCTGGACACGCGATCGTATCACGGGCAGCGTGGCCGGGCGACATGGAGAACGATCTCGCATCACCATTTGCAGACAGGACTGGTACATCCAAAATACTGCTCGACGGAATCGAACCATGACCGCCATGATGGCGAGATATGATACGAGGCTCCACAGCTCATAACAGGCTTGCTAATAAGCGACCAAACCATCCGAAATCGTTAAGGTGAAGTGGGTTTGCTTTCCCGGAGGCCGCTGAGAGTTCCACCTATAGCACCCCGTAATCGTAGGGCCCGTTTACAATGGGCTTGCGAACACAAAAATTGTGAGGAAGAAGACTGACATTGTGTTTGCTTTTCCGATGAATCTCGTTTCGGTATGAGGCCGGATACAAGATGTACTCGAGTTTGGAGGACCTCTGGACGCCAAGAACGTTTGCAATTTTGTCAGTAAGTTCATTCATATGTAGGGGGAACAATAATGGTTTGGGCCGGTATTTAAATCGGTGGAAGAACCGATCTCATTTGGATCAGGGGCAATGCTCAGATTTATGCGGAGAGGATTGTATCATACGTGATCATCCCTTTGCGACGCCGGTTGGGTGATGGGTTTCGACTAATGCACGACGATTCTCGTCCACACACGGCTAGAGTCCTAACACGCACTCTTGCCGATGCTCGCATCAACGTTCTGCCGTGGCCTGCTCAATTGCCAGACTTCCAACCAATTGAGCGTTCATGAGATATGCTCCAAAGAAGAGTTCTGTTGAGTATGGATGTCGTGCATACCCCACAACAACTTTTTGACTTGTTATAAAGAACGTAGGCGGCCATTCCTCAAAGTGATTTTGATGAACTGATTTTAAGCATGCCAAATCGCTGTGTGATTCTTGTCAATGGTGGAAACACAGATTATTTTTTTTTTTTTATCTTTACAATAAAAAATTTAAAAAATCCTAATTTATGCCTTTTTTGCCATTTCATTGACGACATTCATTTAGGTTAATTTCCCACAATTTGCAAAAAATTGCAATTTTTCTTAACTTTTACAAAATACAAGGATAAGTTGTTAACTTAAACATAGGAATTAAAGTAAGTCTGGAAGACTAGATTTGGTAAATAATAATTGGATATTTTTTTATAGTTAGTTAAAAATGTACTTGATCCCAAGACACTTTTGATGTGTATGTAATGCGGACTTAACTTTTTGTATATTGGTTACTGTCTTATCTCACGAGGGCAGCTCGGTGTTAATTGTGTATAAAATTAGTTTATAGAGTTGGAGATGCTCGTGCACTTTGTTGGGTTGGAAACAAAGTGCACGCGCATCTCCAACTCTTCCTTCTCGCCTTCGTTTCAAAACATAACATGTCTGTGCTACGATAAGTAACGTTTCGCTGTTCATCTGTTCCCGGTGCCGCGCGCGCTTCGCGACCATCACCAGAAGTACAGGAAGCTGAGGAGGCGGCAGGTAACTATCCACCCTCACGCACACCTGGTTGCGTCATCGGACGCACGTCACCCTGCATGTCCTAGCGCGTGTTGCGGGACTGCGGGAGTGGCCCGCACCTGAGTGTGAACTGTTAATCTTTATGCCCACTGTTGAACTTGCAGGGAGACGGCACCGGCTACGAGCTGTACGGACATGAAATTGTAAGTATTGCACACTCGTCACTGAGCCTCTCCGCGGCTGTGCGGACATGAAGTTGTAAGTATTGCACACTCGTCACTGAGCCTCTCCGCGGCTGTGCGGACATGAAATTGTAAGTATTGCACACTCGTCACTGAGCCTCTCCGCGGCTGTGCGGACATGATGTTGTAAGTATTGCACACTCGTCACTGAGCCTCTCCGCGGCTGTGCGGACATGAAGTTGTAAGTATTGCACACTCGTCACTGAGCCTCTCCGCGGCTGTGCGGACATGAAGTTGTAAGTATTGCACACTCGTCACTGAGCCTCTCCGCGGCTGTGCGGACATGAAATTGTAAGTATTGCACACTCGTCACTGAGCCTCTCCGCGGCTGTGCGGACATGATGTTGTAAGTATTGCACACTCGTCACTGAGCCTCTCCGCGGCTGTGCGGACATGAAGTTGTAAGTATTGCACACTCGTCACTGAGCCTCTCCGCGGCTGTGCGGACATGATGTTGTAAGTATTGCACACTCGTCACTGAGCCTCTCCGCGGCTGTGCGGACCTGATGTTGTAAGTATTGCACACTCGTCACTGAGCCTCTCCGCGGCTGTGCGGACATGAAGTTGTAAGTATTGCACACTCGTCACTGAGCCTCTCCGCGGCTGTGCGGACATGAAATTGTAAGTATTGCACACTCGTCACTGAGCCTCTCCGCGGCTGTGCGGACATGATGTTGTAAGTATTGCACACTCGTCACTGAACCTCTCCGCGGCTGTGCGGACCTGATGTTGTAAGTATTGCACACTCGTCACTGAGCCTCTCCGCGGCTGTGCGGACATGAAGTTGTAAGTATTGCACACTCGTCACTGAGCCTCTCCGCGGCTGTGCGGACATGAAATTGTAAGTATTGCACACTCGTCACTGAGCCTCTCCGCGGCTGTGCGGACATGATGTTGTAAGTATTGCACACTCGTCACTGAGCCTCTCCGCGGCTGTGCGGACATGAAGTTGTAAGTATTGCACACTCGTCACTGAGCCTCTCCGCGGCTGTGCGGACATGAAGTTGTAAGTATTGCACACTCGTCACTGAGCCTCTCCGCGGCTGTGCGGACATGAAATTGTAAGTATTGCACACTCGTCACTGAGCCTCTCCGCGGCTGTGCGGACATGATGTTGTAAGTATTGCACACTCGTCACTGAGCCTCTCCGCGGCTGTGCGGACATGAAGTTGTAAGTATTGCACACTCGTCACTGAGCCTCTCCGCGGCTGTGCGGACATGATGTTGTAAGTATTGCACACTCGTCACTGAGCCTCTCCGCGGCTGTGCGGACCTGATGTTGTAAGTATTGCACACTCGTCACTGAGCCTCTCCGCGGCTGTGCGGACATGAAGTTGTAAGTATTGCACACTCGTCACTGAGCCTCTCCGCGGCTGTGCGGACATGAAATTGTAAGTATTGCACACTCGTCACTGAGCCTCTCCGCGGCTGTGCGGACATGATGTTGTAAGTATTGCACACTCGTCACTGAACCTCTCCGCGGCTGTGCGGACCTGATGTTGTAAGTATTGCACACTCGTCACTGAGCCTCTCCGCGGCTGTGCGGACATGAAGTTGTAAGTATTGCACACTCGTCACTGAGCCTCTCCGCGGCTGTGCGGACATGAAATTGTAAGTATTGCACACTCGTCACTGAGCCTCTCCGCGGCTGTGCGGACATGATGTTGTAAGTATTGCACACTCGTCACTGAGCCTCTCCGCGGCTGTGCGGACATGATGTTGTAAGTATTGCACACTCGTCACTGAGCCTCTCCGCGGCTGTGCGGACATGATGTTGTAAGTATTGCACACTCGTCACTGAGCCTCTCCGCGGCTGTGCGGACATGATGTTGTAAGTATTGCACACTCGTCACTGAGCCTCTCCGCGGCTGTGCGGACATGAAGTTGTAAGTATTGCACACTCGTCACTGAGCCTCTCCGCGGCTGTGCGGACATGAAGTTGTAAGTATTGCACACTCGTCACTGAGCCTCTCCGCGGCTGTGCGGACATGATGTTGTAAGTATTGCACACTCGTCACTGAGCCTCTCCGCGGCTGTGCGGACCTGATGTTGTAAGTATTGCACACTCGTCACTGAGCCTCTCCGCGGCTGTGCGGACATGAAGTTGTAAGTATTGCACACTCGTCACTGAGCCTCTCCGCGGCTGTGCGGACATGAAGTTGTAAGTATTGCACACTCGTCACTGAGCCTCTCCGCGGCTGTGCGGACATGATGTTGTAAGTATTGCACACTCGTCACTGAGCCTCTCCGCGGCTGTGCGGACCTGATGTTGTAAGTATTGCACACTCGTCACTGAGCCTCTCCGCGGCTGTGCGGACACCATTCATACGAAATAATTCTATCATTTTAGAGTTATACTAGGTAATCGTTAATTGACAACTAACATATTTTTCTAGTACTTACGTATTTTAAAACATCTATAGTATGCTAGGTATTGAGTAGAGTTGTGTATATGCAGATGATGGGCCCGCCAGGCGCGCCGGGCCCCGCCGGGCCGCCGGGCGTGGCGGGGCCGCCCGGCATCAAGGGCGACAAGGGCGAGCCGGGCACGCGCGGGAAGGCGGTACGTACAATCACCTGCAAGATGCCTCATTGTCTATTTTCCAGAGAACGTTTGAGTTCAAGTTTTCGAAAATCAAACTAGATGACGTTGGCGCCATCTAGTTTGATTTTCGAAAACTTGAACTCGTAAATTAGTCATAGTCGTGAAGAAACCAATTTCTTCACCACTATGACTAATTTACGTATGTATTAAGTAAGGAGTTAGGAAGACACGTATTAAGTAGGATTAAGTAAGGAGTTACACAGATAACACATTTATCTAATGACTAGCTTCCGCCCGCGACTTCGTCCGCGTGAAATTTCTTGTTCCCCTGACCCACTCCGTCGCATCGCATCGCCTGCCCGCGCTGTTATTTCGTTTTCGCTTAGCACTCGTTCTTCCTTTTTTTTGTTTTTGCTCAGCTTCTAAGGGTCCTAGCGTAATGTTACATACTCTATAGCCTTTTTCAAGAATTGGACTTTATAATGCAAAAAGAATTTCTCAAATCCGTCTGGTAGTGACAGAGATTAGCGAGTTCAAACAGTCAATACAAATAAAACTTTTTTACAAAAAAAAACAACCGACCTCCACACTAAAAAAACAACCGACCTCCACACTAAAAAAACAACCGACCTCCACACTAAAAAAACAACCGACCTCCACACTAAAAAAACAACCGACCTCCACACTAAAAAAACAACCGACCTCCACACTAAAAAAACAACCGACCTCCACACTAAAAAAACAACCGACCTCCACACTAAAAAAACAACCGACCTCCACACTAAAAAAACAACCGACCTCCACACTAAAAAAACAACCGACCTCCACACTAAAAAAACAACCGACCTCCACACTAAAAAAACAACCGACCTCCACACTAAAAAAACAAATCAATCTGCCTGCCTTCTCCCAACTATGTTGGGGTCGGCTTCCAGTCTAACCGGATGCAGCTGAATATCAGTATTTTACATGGAGCGACTGCCTATCTGACCTCCACAACCCAGTAACTGTGTAATACGATACCCCTTGGTAAGACTGGTTGTCAGACTTTCGGTCTTCTGACGACCCGTAACGACTGTCAAAGATCTACGAATGACAGCCGGGACCAACGGCTTAACGTGCTTTCCGAGGCACGGAGGAGTCTCGGTATGTAAAGATGATCACCCATCCACGGACAACCCCGGTAAGCGTAGCTTAACCTGATGGATCGACCCGTCCGGCTGTTATTACTTAGCCACGAGCTCCTCCTCACTAAAAAGACATAAAACAAAAAAACACAACAACAACAAAACAACACAAAAAAACACTAAAAAGTGAAAAATAACTTTAATTTCGGAAGTCGGTGTCTTTGGATCTGTATTTTAGGTTTTTGCCACCGACTTCCGAAATTAAAGTTATTTTTCACTTTGTAGTGTTTTTTTGGAGGTCGGTTGTTGGTTGTTTTTTTTGTAAAAAAGTTTTTTATTTTTCACTTCTTAGTGGGTCGGTTTTTAATTTATCTAAGTTACAATAGCCTAATGACAACTGACGACAGCTCATCACCTTTTACAAAACATTGCTTTTCCCGATGCAGGGACATTAATTGTTAAGGAGTTCTCTTGGTACTTCACCATCAGCTCCACTTCACCGTGTAAATTTTGACGAGCTTATATTGCTTAGCAATAATTTTAAGAGTATAGCCTATCAAACAAAAAAGATTTTTTCAAATCGGTCCAGCCGTCTTCGAGTAATCGGGGAACACACTTAAAAAAATAAGGTTCCGACGAACTGAGTGAGAACCTCCTCCTTTTTCGAAGTCGGTTAAAAATTATTTATAGCCAGAGTGCACCTCGTGACAATTCCAATAAGCCCCAACGGCTTGGATACATTGTTTTATTACGGAGTTCCGATTGCCAACCTTCCGGCTTCATAATCAGATCAGTTCGATGGTACCATTTTCATCAGCACTATTTATTTATATTGGCTTCGTCATTGTCGCTTAACTAAGATAATCGATATATATAAAAGATCAGATAAGAGAAGATAATAAAAGATCTTAATCGAGATATCTTATCGCCACCCGTGAAATACTTATCATTGAGGAGTTCCCGTGGCCATCTGTGGTCTTCTACATCAGTTCCACTTCACCAAATGATACTTTCTGAATGCAAATGCTTGACTTGTTGTAGAAAATATCAAAATCACTATGTGTTTGCCTACAATATTTGAGGAGTTCCCTCAATTCCTCATAGATCCTGTCATCAGAACTGGACTTTGATAAAAATGGGACCAGTCTGGAAGTATGTCCTTTCAAATAAAAATTAAAAAATCCAAATCGCTTTATAAATGACGGAGTACGGAGGTAACAAACATTAAAAAAAACATAACCGAATGTATAACGTCCTCCTTTTTTTAAGCATTTTATACCCGTCGTAATTTCTAAACAGAAGGTCCGAATTGAATAATTCAAAAAGTAATTTACATGGACTTAATCAACCTTGATGATGAAACTATTTATTTGGATAAGGATTAATACCATGTTTATGAAAACACCTTCGCAAGTAATACATTATTAAATAACTTTGATTACCATTAAAAATGTTATAGTGAGCCAACCTTAAAAGATAGACATATGCTATCGCAGACTTTTTTTTAGAACTTTTTAAGAGGAACAATCCTGTCATACATGATTTTTGCGTGACTTTAACGGTTTACGCAACGCACGCAACGGAAAAGGAATAAATTTTGCCCGTTTTTTGCAACATTTATCTTTGATGCTCCGCTCCTCTTGGTGGTAGCGTGATTTACACTAAAAGAATTTTTCAATTCGAACCAATAGTTCCTGAGATTAGCGCGTTCAACCAAACAAACAAACTCTTCAGCTTTATAATATTAGTATAGATTTAATGATCTATGTAAGCTTTAGTGCAGAATTACATTTACTAGCATACGTCGCTTAAATGATAAACATATCAAAACAAACCGATAGGAATATATTCATGAAGCTAACGAGTGGGTATTCAATTTATTAAAACAATATTCGAGTCGGTGGTGACTTAGCAACAGGACAGCAGAGCTGAGCCATCGCAGCGAAGCAGGCGCGCCAAACAAAAACGCACTCTCAAAACTTTATAGAGGTTTATTTCTTACAGTTTATTATTCAAAATTAACAGTCAGGTTATTAATTATCCTATAATATTTATTTATTTATTTAAAAACACATACAACTACCATCACAGGCTTACCTAATACAATAGTGTAGTTATAGTTAAATACTAGACTTACAATTTATATATTATTACGAACAACCTAGGGTAATTTTACAAAATGCGGCCCGTGTGAGTTCACTCAGAGTACAATTGAAGCAGTCAATCTGTTGTGACACCATACTGAGCGCACGCAGCTCTGTATCTGTATCGATAGTATGTATACCTTCTTCACCATACTGAGCGCACGCAGCTCTGTATCTGTATCGATAGTATGTATACCTTCTTCACCATACTGAGCGCACGCAGCTCTGTATCTGTATCGATAGTATGTATACCTTCTTCACCATACTGAGCGCACGCAGCTCTGTATCTGTATCGATAGTATGTATACCTTCTTCACCATACTGAGCGCACGCAGCTCTGTATCTGTATCGATAGTATGTATACCTTCTTCACCATACTGAGCGCACGCAGCTCTGTATCTGTATCGATAGTATGTATACCTTCTTCACCATACTGAGCGCACGCAGCTCTGTATCTGTATCGATAGTATGTATACCTTCTTCACCATACTGAGCGCACGCAGCTCTGTATCTGTATCGATAGTATGTATACCTTCTTCACCATACTGAGCGCACGCAGCTCTGTATCTGTATCGATAGTATGTATACCTTCTTCACCATACTGAGCGCACGCAGCTCTGTATCTGTATCGATAGTATGTATACCTTCTTCACCATACTGAGCGCACGCAGCTCTGTATCTGTATCGATAGTATGTATACCTTCTTCACCATACTGAGCGCACGCAGCTCTGTATCTGTATCGATAGTATGTATACCTTCTTCACCATACTGAGCGCACGCAGCTCTGTATCTGTATCGATAGTATGTATACCTTCTTCACCATACTGAGCGCACGCAGCTCTGTATCTGTATCGATAGTATGTATACCTTCTTCACCATACTGAGCGCACGCAGCTCTGTATCTGTATCGATAGTATGTATACCTTCTTCACCATACTGAGCGCACGCAGCTCTGTATCTGTATCGATAGTATGTATACCTTCTTCACCATACTGAGCGCACGCAGCTCTGTATCTGTATCGATAGTATGTATACCTTCTTCACCATACTGAGCGCACGCAGCTCTGTATCTGTATCGATAGTATGTATACCTTCTTCACCATACTGAGCGCACGCAGCTCTGTATCTGTATCGATAGTATGTATACCTTCTTCACCATACTGAGCGCACGCAGCTCTGTATCTGTATCGATAGTATGTATACCTTCTTATTCAGGCCATAGCTTAATCTGCTTGACCTTTGTGATACAATAATCTGAAGCCCAATTCCCGTAATTAAAAACGTTCAAAATCTAGTCGCAATCATGAGATTGCGACTACTCAGCGACAATCAAATGTCAAAAACTTGTCAAAAATGTAAGGAAATGATAGGTATTTATGACGTGTTGAGACTTGAGACTGAGATCAGACTGTGAACGTTACGCTACAGGAGTTGCCGCTCTGGTCTGGTCTCCTGTTTGTTTTTATTGAAGTTACATATTCTCTTTCCGATCTTCAATTCTCTTTCCGATTTTGGAAACGAATACTTAAATGGAGGCTAAACATTACAAAATTGCACAAAAACATATCAAATGGTTAAGTAACACAAAAACATATCAAATGGTTAAGTAACACAAAAACATATCAAATGGTTAAGTAACACAAAAACATATCAAATGGTTAAGTAACACAAAAACATATCAAATGGTTAAGTAACACAAAAACATATCAAATGGTTAAGTAACACAAAAACATATCAAATGGTTAAGTAACACAAAAACATATCAAATGGTTAAGTAACACAAAAACATATCAAATGGTTAAGTAACACAAAAACATATCAAATGGTTAAGTAACACAAAAACATATCAAATGGTTAAGTAACACAAAAACATATCAAATGGTTAAGTAACACAAAAACATATCAAATGGTTAAGTAACACAAAAACATATCAAATGGTTAAGTAACACAAAAACATATCAAATGGTTAAGTAACACAAAAACATATCAAATGGTTAAGTAACACAAAAACATATCAAATGGTTAAGTAACACAAAAACATATCAAATGGTTAAGTAACACAAAAACATATCAAATGGTTAAGTAACACAAAAACATATCAAATGGTTAAGTAACACAAAAACATATCAAATGGTTAAGTAACACAAAAACATATCAAATGGTTAAGTAACACAAAAACATATCAAATGGTTAAGTAACACAAAAACATATCAAATGGTTAAGTAACACAAAAAACTAAAAATTATGTTGTGTTTGAACTTGAAGTATTCATAATTTTTTTTAATTATACCAAAAATACGTAAGTAATAGGTTGTACACACATAAACAGATATCCAGTTAATATAAATAATAAGTACTAAGTAAAATAATATTAATTAAGTATAACTATTTAATAACCGCTCGTGTACCCACCATTCTGGCCGACAACAGCTTGCATGAGGGAATGCATTGAATTCATTAAATTTGTACATATGTAAATCTGAACCACGAATACTCTCCCATATTTGTAAACAACGAGCCTCTAACGCATCTGGAGTCCGCTCATTTTGATTATTCCACTGTAGAACGATAACACTCCACACATGTTCAATGGGATTGAAGTCCGGTGATCTAGCAGGCCAAGGAATAACGCAAATGTCATTATGCTGACGAAACCACGCCTGCACACTGCGAACGGTGTATCGGACAATTATCCTGCACAAATTGTATCTGTGGTAATTCTTCTCTTAGATACACATTTCGAACGATAGACAACATAGTCTCCTCCAGCACTTCTATATAGTTTGCACTATTCGCTCGACTTGGTAGTCTGACTAGTTCTCGGATCGGCTGCTCATCCATCCCCACATGTTCACTGTTGTATGACCAGATTGCATATTGGGCACTACGAGACCACTTGTGTATCGCGTATTATTTTGACGCCACACACACAAGCGTCCGTGTTCACTGGACTTAAAAGTTTTTTCATCTGTAAAGATGACATGACTTCAATCGAAATTTATGTAATCCAAAGCTAACTGTAATCTTGCCCTTTTATGGTTTTCCGTAAGCAAGGTTTTCACAGCATTCCTCCGACAATGCAGCCCTTCACTACGAAGAGCACGACGGACAGTGTCAAAACTTGTGTCAAATAAACTGGCATAGTGGTTCGTCGGCAGAAATCCATTTTCTTCATACTCCCTTATCGTGGCTTGACGCTGCAGTGTGTTTATATTTATATTTATAAATGAAGGATATGAAGAAAATGGATTTCTGCCGACGAACCACTATGCCAGTTTATTTGACACAAGTTTTGACACTGTCCGTCGTGCTCTTCGTAGTGAAGGGCTGCATTGTCGTGGTCTACCAGTTCTTTGATGGTGTTGCAAAGAACCCCCCTCTTCAAATCGTCGTACCCATAGAACAACTGTTTTTTTCTGCAATAATAAGACAGGAATATATATAATAATACCCAATATTGATTATTATGTACCTAGTATAGTAACTAAAAAATAATGGAGTTTTTTTTTTAAATATAAAAGTGTAAAAATTTAACTACTTACTATTTCTGACAAGTTATGCAAAGCAATGCAGTAAAGCCTTGATTATGCAAAGCAATTATTTGAGTTCTTGTAACGAAATCAATATTACAACGCGTACTCATTTTGGTAAAATAAGTAATTCACACTCACAAAAGGCACTCGAACGAGGTAATCCAAATGAACTTAGCGAACGATCAATTGAGCTTAGTCTTAACTCGTCGATCTTAGTATTATCTATACTAGGTACCTACCAATTATCTTAACTCGTCGATCTTAGTATTATCTATACTAGGTACCTACCAATTATCTTAACTCGTCGATCTTAGTATTATCTATACTAGGTACTTACCAATTATCTTAACTCGTCGATCTTAGTATTATCTATACTAGGTACCTACCAATTATCTTAACTCGTCGATCTTAGTATTATCTATACTAGGTACCTACCAATTATCTTAACTCGTCGATCTTAGTATTATCTATACTAGGTACCTACCAATTATCTTAACTCGTCGATCTTAGTATTATCTATACTAGGTACCTACCAATGATCTTAACTCGTCGATCTTAGTATTATCTATACTAGGTACCTACCAATTATCTTAACTCGTCGATCTTAGTATTATCTATACTAGGTACCTACCAATTATCTTAACTCGTCGATCTTAGTATTATCTATACTAGGTACCTACCAATTATCTTAACTCGTCGATCTTAGTATTATCTATACTAGGTACCTACCAATTATCTTAACTCGTCGATCTTAGTATTATCTATACTAGGTACCTACCAATTATCTTAACTCGTCGATCTTAGTATTATCTATACTAGGTACCTACCAATTATCTTAACTCGTCGATCTTAGTATTATCTATACTAGGTACCTACCAATTATCTTAACTCGTCGATCTTAGTATTATCTATACTAGGTACCTACCAATTATCTTAACTCGTCGATCTTAGTATTATCTATACTAGGTACCTACCAATTATCTTAACTCGTCGATCTTAGTATTATCTATACTAGGTACCTACCAATTATCTTAACTCGTCGATCTTAGTATTATCTATACTAGGTACCTACCAATTATCTTAACTCGTCGATCTTAGTATTAACTATACTAGGTACCTACCAATTATCTTAACTCGTCGATCTTAGTATTATCTATACTAGGTACCTACCAATTATCTTAACTCGTCGATCTTAGTATTATCTATACTAGGTACCTACCAATTATCTTAACTCGTCGATCTTAGTATTATCTATACTAGGTACCTACCAATTATCTTAACTCGTCGATCTTAGTATTATCTATACTAGGTACCTACCAATTATCTTAACTCGTCGATCTTAGTATTATCTATACTAGGTACCTACCAATTATCTTAACTCGTCGATCTTAGTATTATCTATACTAGGTACCTACCAATGATCTTAACTCGTCGATCTTAGTATTATCTATACTAGGTACCTACCAATTATCTTAACTCGTCGATCTTAGTATTATCTATACTAGGTACCTACCAATTATCTTAACTCGTCGATCTTAGTATTATCTATACTAGGTACCTACCAATTATCTTAACTCGTCGATCTTAGTATTATCTATACTAGGTACCTACCAATTATCTTAACTCGTCGATCTTAGTATTATCTATACTAGGTACCTACCAATTATCTTAACTCGTCGATCTTAGTATTATCTATACTAGGTACCTACCAATGATCTTAACTCGTCGATCTTAGTATTATCTATACTAGGTACCTACCAATTATCTTAACTCGTCGATCTTAGTATTATCTATACTAGGTACCTACCAATTATCTTAACTCGTCGATCTTAGTATTATCTATACTAGGTACCTACCAATGATCTTAACTCGTCGATCTTAGTATTATCTATACTAGGTACCTACCAATTATCTTAACTCGTCGATCTTAGTATTATCTATACTAGGTACCTACCAATTATCTTAACTCGTCGATCTTAGTATTATCTATACTAGGTACCTACCAATTATCTTAACTCGTCGATCTTAGTATTTTTTTTTATTTTTATTTATTTATTTATTTTCAAATACTCAGATAACAGAGATCCGTAGTGTTAGTAAAGTACCTTAAACCTAGTGTTAGTACATACATAAATTAAGATAAACAATTTGGGTATGAGTCACTTTGTAAAGAAGACGAAACCAGTTTCTCAACCGGTCATCTTCTCCACAAAATGCCTCATAAAAGGGGAAAACACATTCTCAGTCACTGTTTTTAGAATGCTGTTGCCCCCGGCCCGGGTTCTAGCTGCCACAGACGCTATTTTGTTCCGCACAATTGCGTGGAAGCCATCAGTACGGTTCTGCGTAAACATCTCTGACGCACTACAGAACCGGGGTAGTCTCAAGAGCATTCTAAACACATTATTGTACTGGACCCGCAGGACATCTAGCGACCTTTTGATGTAGTTGATCCACAGACCACCCGTGTACAGACCCTGACAATACGCTTTGAAAAGCGTTATTTTTACCTGGTCCGTGCAGCGGGCGAATCTACGAGCCAACATATTACCGCGGACCGCCAAAGCCCTGCGCTCCCTCTCAATATCCACATTGTCTTTCAGGTCGTCGGTAAGCATATGTCCCAGATATTTGAATTGTTTTACTCTTCTTATGCTCAAGCCATTTAGGTTAAGGTTAGGAGAATAATCTGCACACTTACCGGCGACCCCAAAGACCATGTACTCACATTTCTTCACGTTATACACGAGCCCATGCCTAGCTGCGTAGTCTTCACAAACTTTCAACATCTCTCCAATAGAACCCGCAGTCGGGCCCAGCAGCACCATGTCGTCTGCATAGCTGATGCTATTAATATTAACACCACCCACCCGACAGCCCACACGCATACTGCTGAGCCCGACTTTGAGGTCATTCACATAAAGGTTGAAGAGCCTGGGTGAGGTCAACCCCCCCTGCCTCACCCCGCACTCCAACCCATAAGCCTCAGAGAGAATGTTGGACCACTTCACCTGATTCGTTTGGTTAGCATACCAAAATTGCAGAACCTTAAGAACTTCCGCCGGTACATTCCTGTCCCCTAACTTCCTCCAGAGCACATCATATGATACAAAGTCAAAAGCCCTGGATAAATCCAGGAAACAGGCATACACCGGCGTTTTACGATCTGTATAATATTGGACAGTATTCTTGAGACTTAGGATTGCACTTTCAGTGGACAGCCCAGGTTGAAACCCAAACTGTGAGTCGTGCAGGTCCAGATGTTTTTCCAAGCACCAATCAAGCATACTGTCCAATATCTTAGCAATGGTAGTTGCAAGAGAGATTGGCCGGTAGTTTCCCCTGTCCGAGATATCCCCTGTCCTGTTTTTGACAATCGGTACCACAATCGTTCTCATTAGCTCTGCCGGTAGATACGAGTGACTAATGCACATTGAATAAAACAGAGACAGGACCCTTGGCAGGTGAATACCAGCATACTTAAAATGCTCGATGCTGAGTCCATCGTGTCCGGGTGATTTACCTCTACTCATGTTTTTAACTACCGCCCTGACCTGTTTCGTCGAGAAAAACATTACCGGTTCCACTCCCTCACGGAAGGACTCAGCACCGGTTATCGTACCTGAGGGGCCAAGGGGTGATCGCATTTTGAAATGTTCCACGAACATATTTGCAATTTGCTTTGTATTATCTATACTAGATACCTACCCGCTCGACTGCTCCAAAACATGTCAAAATATGTAGATTGCCGCCCCGATTACGTCAGCCAACCGACCCGTGTGGCGCTAGCTGGCTGTATTTAAACAAACGCCATTTACGACTCAAGTTATTAGGAATAGGTAGCCAACTGGTGTTTTTCCTAATGTTTAAGAACAGAGCTGTACGATAGTGTGCAATTCATTTGAATTTATGATTGTATTGTATTTTTCAATTCGTTGCAAACATGAACAATGAAAATTTTTATCTCAGATTACAAGTAAATGGCTATAGTTTAAAAAAACAAGCGATGACCTATATGTTTTAAGGTTTAAAATGCATGGTTAACATATTCTCAACATAAGTAATAAATAAAACGACATTGCATAGTACAATAATCATTATTTAAAAGCATCCCAAGTTGAATATTTTTTATTATTTTTTTTTTTTTTGATATTTCTCGGGACCCTAGGGTCCCGGACCTTTGAAAGGCATATGAGGGGCCGAAGCCAACTCGCAGAGGCCCGTTAGACGCTTTCAATGGAAATGAGGCACCAACCGACGATTATCCTTGTGCGTACTATGCAAGTGCACCCAAGGACAACTCCCGGTTGGTGTAGGACTATTGCAGGATATGGAGACAAAAAAAATATTGGGCTATGGGTTTGGATGGCTAAAGTGGACTGGTTATCTAAAACTATGGAAGGACTATGGCCCCTGCCTGACCAATGTTTGATAAATACAATACACGGATAAAATGGCAGGGGGTGACTTGCACACTCAACAATGGGCCCCCAGAAACGGTCGCTAGCACATAGTGTCGTAGCGACAAGGGGGCAACATGTCTTGAGGTGCTTAAGAGGAGTGGAGAGGTATTCCACGGCTATCAGGACAATCCCGGAAGTACGGTCAAGATCCCTACCAGCATCTTATTGGACTACTTCCTTCCTCCGAGCACGTTTGCTCTTGCGAATCTCTACTCAAGCCAGCCAATAAAGGCAAGAATGAGGTGGGAGGTCAGTTCTCGTCAGTGTTCACTCCAGCCGGCCAATAAAGGCAAGCCAGAGATGAGGAACATGACTTCTCCCGGGAGATAGGGTACGTGGGGTCGCTACTGCCCAGCAGCTCGCCACATGCTGCCCTGCGGGTTTCTGTATCTCTCTTGGTCTGGCTCCTCATCCTAGACCTGTTCCGGCAAAGAAACCTCCACCGGCACAGACCTAGAGTTCGGAGCGCGCAAGCCCCATCACGACATCAACGTAGAGATACGGCGATGGGGTTATTATTATTATTTCCTTTATTCCATTTTTATACATATGTATATCTTACATTTTTAAATATTTTTATAAAAACATAAAAAAAAACATTTAAAAATATAAAAAATAGTAGCCCACCGATATCGGGAATAGGATCCAAGCTAACGGTGGTCAGGGCTCCCGAGAGAGGAACCTCCTGACGATACGTGCCGTATCGAGAAGTACCGCTTTCTGGATCAAGCCCTTGATCCAGCTGCCTAACGAGAGCCTCCTCAGATGTTGGTCGAGACTCTTGGCAATTAAGCCATTGGCTGATACGACTATCGGCACAATGACTGCTGTATCCACATCCCACATGTCGACAACCTCGCGAGCCAGGTCAAGATACTTAATCTGCTTATCTTTTTCAGCTTTCACGAGGTTCTCGTCATGCGGAACCGCTATATCAATAATCATTGTGCAACGCTCTATTCGATCTATCACCACTATGTCTGGCTTATTGGCAACAATAGTCCTGTCAGTGATGATAGATCGATCCCAATACAACGTAATATTGTCATTTTCGAGAACTGGGTCGGGCACATACCTATAGTACGGTACTTCCGATTCCGCAAGGCTGTATTTCAGAACAAGTTGCTGGTGGATAATCCTGGCTACAAGGTTATGCCTATGCAAGTAGTCTCCGTTAGCCAGATGAGAACAGCCAGAAATAATGTGTCGGATTGATTCCCCGGGGACGGTGGCATGCCCGATAGATGTCAACCGTGCCGTCCTTCACAATATATTTCCGGTAGTTGTTCGTCATCATAACTTCGTCCATAATCGCAAAGACAAAACCCTCGGTTTCCCCAAAGAGGTCTCCGAATCGCAACCAGGATACGGACGCTAAGAGGTCTACATCGGGCCTATGTAGGACCCGGTAAAAGCGCCCGTGAAGCTCTTTACTCTGCCATACCTCCCTGCGGTCATTAGTATATAATATTATAGGTTGGCGCCAGTTCTCGTTAGCCAAGGAGAGCGGGGTGAGGCCCTTGTCCACTGAGACCACATCTCGGTGCATCCCCACGTCGGCTTCTAGGAAGTATTCCCTGAGACTGCATACTTCACGATTGTGCAGGGTCTTAGCATTTAAAAAACCTCGACCTCCGCACTTCCGCGGGATATACAGTCTCATCACCGATGACCGTGGGTGATGCATCCGGTTTGCGGTCAGCAGTGTACGGACCCTCCTATCCAGGGCGTCTAGTTCCGTCTGAGTCCATTTGAGTATGCCGAAAGAGTACATCAAAACCGGCATGACCCAACCGTTGAAGGCTCGCGTCTTATTTCCGCCTGATAAAAGACTGTTTAATACTTTATTCAGGCGGCCAAAGAAGCGCTCCCTCAGCGATTGTTTCATATCAGTAGCGTTGATGCCTAACGCTTCCGACATACCCAAATACTTGTAAGTTTCGATTGAGGAGAGGGATCTTAGGTATATGGAATCCGAGAGTTGCGTTCCCACGGATTCCATAATCCTGCCTCGCTTTACATGCATGACTGCACATTTGTCCACACCAAATTCCATCCTGATGGCGCTACTGAAAGTTTCGGTTACCTTCAGTAGCTCCAGCAGTTGCAAATTGTTGGGGGCAAAAAGTTTCAAGTCATCCATGTAAAGGAGGTGGGATATGACCTGACCACCTCTCTTCAATCGGTAACCTAGACCTGAATTCTCCAGCAGTGTACTTAGAGGATTCAAGGCTAGGCAGAACCAAAGTGGACTCAAACTATCACCCTGAAAAATACCTCGCTCGATCCTTATTGGTTCGCTATTCCTCTGGATATGTCGACATCCTGGATAGCGGAGAACCGTCCTCCATTGCCCCATACACGACTCAAGGAAGGTGCGTAGAGTTGCATCAATCTTGTACAACTCCAGCACCCTCATGAGCCATGTATGTGGCACTGAGTCGTAGGCCTTCTTATAATCTATCCAGCATGTCGACAGATCCTTGCGGGATCGACGAACCTGTTGGCTAATGGCCATGTCGATGAGGAGCAGCTCCTTAGTACCGCGGGATCCGTTCCTACATCCATTTTGAGAGGCAGACATGATGGAGTTAGTGTCTATATGTTTGTTAATTTTAGCTCTCAAAATGGATGTAAAAACTTTATAGACCGTTGGTAGACAAGTGATCGGTCTATAATTTTTAGGTTCCGCAGTACTACCTGATTTGTGGAGCAGGTGGGTTATTCCTGTCGTTAGGAACTGGGGCAGCGATCCTGATTCTAAGGCTGACTGGAACTGGGATGTCAAGCGGGCGTGCGACCTTTGCAGCCACTTTATCCAAAAGTTGTGCAGCCCGTCCGGCCCTGGAGATTTCCAGTTGGGCAACGGACGGACTGCACGAGCTACATCTTGGGGGCTGATGGTTAGTGCCCCCATTTCTGATATTTGATCGCATGCTTGCTCGAGCCCCCCAGTCCAATCACCGTCGGTGTGACTGACAGGTACCGACCAGATGCTTCGCCAGAAGGAACACATGGCGTCATCATCCGTTAGGCGCGTGTCAGTCACACCTTGGTTCGATTGCTCCCAAGCCCTATAGACCCACCTTTCATCGCTCTGGAATGTGCGATTCTGAGTGTACCGCTCCATTCTCCGCCTGTATCGACGAATACGGTTTGCCCATGCACAGATCTTCTGCTTCAGGAGGTCGATACGCTCTGTGACGCGGCTCAAATAATCTCGAGAACTAATATCCGTCCCCGAGAACGCCCGCCTCACAAAGCGCATCACTCTAGGGCGAGTTTTGCCCTGCCTGAAGGAGATTAGCTTGCCGATGAGTGCTCTAGCCTCACCGATACGTCGCTCAATCCTGCACTGCCAAGCTGGCACAGTTGGTTTTGGTCGTGGAGCTCTGTCACTGTTAGGAAATTTAACTTGAGCTACACGACATGCCGCTACAGCTGCACAGTACAAGATTGAGTGGGTGTCGGCGAGGTCTTTGCTGCCGTCAAAACAATTTGACAGGTGCGAGTCTAGAGCACACACCAGCGCCCTGTTTTTCTTGTGCATGGGCAAACGAGGTAAACGTGGTCTAAGTCCAGGCGGAGTGGAGCGGTACTCCCGGAAAGCATCCTCCAAAGCGCTCCTCAGTCGTACATTGCATTGGGAATTCACGGATATAGCCCCGTCATCATCCACTTCACCAACGCGGTCGGGTCGCGGTGAAGCATTGGGGAGATTTTGCAGTTGCACCGCGACCGGTGGCAAAGCAGGTGTAACATGGCTATTCCGTGATTCGAGACGTAGTCGATCAAGCACAACGTCATCCAGCATATGGTTACGCTGGATGACCCGCACCTGATCCGACAGTCGTTGCGCCGACACGTTGACAGCTGGCTCAAGCACCTGAAACAGAGAGAGCATTCGACCACGGTACGCAGTTAAGTTACTTCCCCCCTCAGTAGCCCCAAAGTATGCGCGCATGACATTTTCGTTGACTGTTTGTGTCCATCTCATGCGCTGCACACTTCCACCGGAAGCGGGGACCCTATCAGAGGCCGATGGGCCTCGGAGTCCTAAGCTGGCCGGTGGTCGGCCTCTTCCACGCCGACGTACTGATGGTGGTGTCGTCGGCGGCGAGAAGTATTCGTCGCTCGAGCTCGACGCAACTGCAGCGGCCGATATCACTGGACTCACATCTGGAGCAGGTTCCGGTAACTGAGAGGCGGAGCTGAGCGACGAACCCGAAGATGTTGGGTGTGTGTTTTGGGTCAATTGTCGTGCCCGACTTCTTGTCAGCATTGTACTATTGTCCGTGTAACATTTCGCTCTCCGTCTTGTGTCGTTTTTTACTTTGTGAGCCTGTTATAAAATCAGGCTCAAAAAAACATCTCTAGAATGGTGTAATATGTCTAGAATGGTGTAGACACTCACAACACAACATTGTTGCATGTTTAAAGTTTAAAAATACTAAAAAAATTACACGGACTAAATTTTTTCGGCCGTTAGCTTGACAGTCGGGCCACAGATTATTATTATTATTATTAGTTTTAACGCCCAGGCAAAACATTTTTTTTTCACATAAATCTGATACGTAGATTAAAAAAATTGGTACCCGTAGTAAGCTTATTTTAATGCTTCAACGTATTTGTAATAACCGCGGCAGTATAATTAAACAATATACTTGAAATAAGGATCTGAAGACACATAAAAAATATAACCTAAAAACCGCCCGGTCAAGGAAAAAAAACAGAAATTACGTAATAATTTACTACTTGAAGCCCGTACTAGTTCTTATTATCACTTATAATATTGTCTATACACACACACAAATAGTTTTTACCCGGTATCCTTGCATAAATTCTAATAATTATTTAAAAAAATAAAAACTAAAAACAATCAACCACTAACAAAAAACTGACAGATAATATTTTTTTCGGAATCATAGACGAAACTCGTTCCAGTGTTGTCGTATATCAAAATGCTCGGAATTTACTAACGCACGAAACGAAATGCGTGGACTTCGAAAGTACTACGTAGTAGTGAAGTAATATCGACTAATATGGAGTGACTAAAAAATTTTTTTTTTGGGTGACGAAAGTTGTAAAAAACAGTGTAGATTTCTGAGCGAGGGAATAAATTTTAAGTAATCGACCCAGCGGCTACCAATTATCTTAACTCGTCGATCTTAGTATTATCTATACTAGGTACCTACCAATTATCTTAACTCGTCGATCTTAGTATTATCTATACTAGGTACCTACCAATTATCTTAACTCGTCGATCTTAGTATTATCTATACTAGGTACCTACCAATGATCTTAACTCGTCGATCTTAGTATTATCTATACTAGGTACCTACCAATTATTTTAACTCGTCGATCTTAGTATTAACTATACTAGGTACCTACCAATTATCTTAACTCGTCGATCTTAGTATTATCTATACTAGGTACCTACCAATTATCTTAACTCGTCGATCTTAGTATTATCTATACTAGGTACCTACCAATGATCTTAACTCGTCGATCTTAGTATTATCTATACTAGGTACCTACCAATTATCTTAACTCGTCGATCTTAGTATTATCTATACTAGGTACCTACCAATTATCTTAACTCGTCGATCTTAGTATTATCTATACTAGGTACCTACCAATTATCTTAACTCGTCGATCTTAGTATTAACTATACTAGGTACCTACCAATTATCTTAACTCGTCGATCTTAGTATTATCTATACTAGGTACCTACCAATTATCTTAACTCGTCGATCTTAGTATTATCTATACTAGGTACCTACCAATTATCTTAACTCGTCGATCTTAGTATTATCTATACTAGGTACCTACCAATTATCTTAACTCGTCGATCTTAGTATTATCTATACTAGGTACCTACCAATTATCTTAACTCGTCGATCTTAGTATTATCTATACTAGGTACCTACCAATTATCTTAACTCGTCGATCTTAGTATTAACTCATATTCAACTTACCCACCCTCTCAAGTTTGAAAACTAAAACTTAGAAAATCAGATACATATAAATTGTTATTCAATTTCAACATAGTTAATAGTGAGGAACAATTTTCTTTAAAAGGAACTATTAATTATTAACATAACTGGCGAAATGTGGGTGTACTATAGGTACACCTCTTCCTAACCCTTCGGGGAAACAGGGCGTGATGTTATGTTATGTTATGTTATGTTATGTTATGTTATGTTATGTTATGTTATGTTATGTTATGTTATGTTATGTTATGTTATGTTATGTTATGTTATGTTATGTTATGTTATGTTATGTTATTAATTATAAATTATTTGAATGTTTGAAGAGACAAGAAGAAACTACAAAAATATTTTATCATTTAAAACAAAACAACGGCATCTAGTAACAGCATAATTATATGTTGTTAGTCCACAACTGGTTTTACGCTAGATGGCGCCATTTCTCGCTTCTAACAATTTTATTTCTGTACTGGCCACGGATATTTGCCTCCGACTGTACCACATATAAAGGGTCTTTCAACAAGGACGGGTCGATGTTAAAATTGAATAAAACAAGATGTGTGTGAGATATTAACGAAATTTATTTTTTATTTAAAAGGCCCATTTATGCCATTATGGATGGAATATGACATCGTTCAAATGTCTGCCGCGGCTTCGTATGGTGGCACGAATCCGAGAGGTCCAATTTTTAATGACTCTGCTCCATAGATCCGGCTGAATCCGAGCGATGGCCTGCGTTATGTTGGCTTTCAGGGCAACGGTCGAATGTGGTTTATTGGCATAGACCTGGGACTTCAGAAAACCCCACAAGAAAAAGTCTAGCGGAGTCAAATCACACGATCTTGGTGGCCAATTCACGTCACCTCTGCGAGAGATAACTCTACCCTCAAGCCGTTCATGCAGAATGTCGATTGTGTCGTTCGCTGTGTGGCAAGTAGCGCCATCTTGCTGGAACCACATGTCGTCACGTCCATATTGTTCAATTCAAGCCAAAAGAAATTGTTTATCATTGATCTGTAGCGCTCGCCGTTGACGGTGATGGCCTCGCCAACGTCGTTTTCGAAGAAGTACGGACCAATGACGCCGCCACACCAAACTCCGCACCAAACAGTAACTTTTTGTGGATGCATTGCCACCTGGTGAACCTCATGTGGGTTGTGGTCATCCCATATACGGCAATTTTGCTTATTAACAAAACCATTCATCCAAAAATGTGCCTCGTCGCTAAAGATTATTTTTCGGCCAAAATCGGGGTCCTCTTCCAAGCGTTCCGATGCCCATTCAGCGAACACACGGCGGTGTCTATGGTCATTAACTTTGAGCTCTTGGGTCAGTTGGATCTTGTACGGATGCAGACCCAAGTCCCGACGCAAAATTCTCCAAGTTGAGGTCTGCGAAAGGCCGAGTTCTTGAGCACGGCGAGAAATCGACTGCCTCGGAGTCTCCTGAACACTCTCACGTACAGCGGCGATGTTCTCGGCCAATCTGGCGTTCCTTTGACGTAAAGGTGTTGGTTGGTTGTTTACCGAACCGGTCGTCTCAAATTTAGTCACCAATCGTTGGAGAGTGGACTTTCAAGGGCCACCGCGTCTGCCGTAAAATGGGCGCAATGCGCGCAACGTTTGCACTAACGAACACTCATTTTGATAATAAAGTTTTATCATTTGCACATGCTGCTCAACCGTGTAACTTGCCATGGTGATTTGGCATCACTGACTGCATAATATACAACAGATTTTACAGATCCCACCAAAATAGTATGGCTGCCACAGACTGTCAACATCGACCCGTCCCTATTGGAAAACCCTTTACTACTCACTACAAACGCAGTCTACTGCTGCTTCTGCTATAAAACTATTGGCACACTTCGCATTATGTTGGAACTTGGAAGATTATCGCAGAACCTACGGTTAGGAAGTACTTATTGTATACTTAATTATACAGGGTTACTTTACTGGTAACTCGACGAATTCCTTGCAGGACGTCACAGTAGGGTTCAAATGCAACAAATTAAGCCACAAAATGTTACCGAAAATCAGTAGTTTTTGGGTTAGTTACATTTTTTATTTTTATGAAAAATCCAATTTAAAATGATTTACGGCGCGACTATACTGGATTTTAAGTTATTATCATAGCTGATGCCGTAGCAGATCTTTGCTAATAATTAAAAGTTCAAAAATGTCTAAAACTTTGGTAAAGATCACTAATTAAACATTTTATTTTTCGTAATTTTTATTTTTGTTAGACTAAAATTACGAAGAATAAAATGTTTAATACGTCCTGCAAGGAACACGTCGAGTTACCAGTAACCCTTAACGTTAGTCCATTTAGTATGGAGTTAATTACCCTTTTTCTCAAAGTTCTCTTCTATAGCATACTTTTAATTTAGTTTATCATGGTGTCTCTTTACCTTGTCAAAGGTTTTTGTCATTCACATAGAAAGAAATCCATTGTTATCCTATTAAAATAATCGAATACAACCTATTACCACAAACTTCCCATCTTTTGCCAGTTTTGTTTGGTTCTGGGGTGGTTGGGATCTACCTCCTAGTGGTCCACCCCGGGCAACGGCACCACGGGCTTGCCCGTGGGCGGCTCCGCAAGGGGCCGCCTGGCTCGCGACCACCATCCCGCCGGAGTCTGGCGCCAAGCAGCTTGCTGTGTTCCGTCGGTGTGTGGAAGTGCACAGGTGATCACAGGGGATATAAATATAAACTTAAGAACCAGGGAAAATGAGCAATACTACGAACGTAAAAATCGAATAACTTATCTTACGATGTTATCGTCACATGGCATTCTTGCCGGGCATACACTACCCACTAGAGATATGAGTTGCCTTGATCATTTTATGCTAAAAATAAATCCGAAAAAAATATCGGCAATTATAGCTATTTTACACACTACCACTACAGACCACTATACCACCTTTCTTTCTTTGGCTAAAGCAAAAGACAAAATCATTCCAGATAAAATTAAAACAAGTATAGATTTTAACAGTGCTCTCCTACATTTGGGAAATAAAAATTTAGCTGAACTTCTGTTCATTGATGACCCAAGTGTAGTTATATTCTCTTTAATAGATAAAATTACGGAATCCTTGACTGCTAATACACACACTATTAGCATCCCAAGCAGTAAGCGTTTATTAAAACCCTGGATTACTCCTGGGATTCTAAGATGTATTCAGAATCGAAATGCGTTACAGTAAAAGGCACGAAATGATCCTCACAATGAAATTGTCAAAATAACATATACGCGGTATAGAAGCTATTGCAATAATCTCCTAAAAAAGTTAAAAAGAAAATATAATAGGGTACAAATTACTAAAGCTATCAAAAACAATAGACTTCTCTGGAAAAATATAAAAAATATCACCTATACCAATAAATCACGAACAGAGAACTTGGAATTGCTGCAAGTTAAACCATCTCCCATAGAATCCGCTAACTTTATAAATGAATATTTTGCTGGTATTGGCAGAGATTTGGCCCAAAACATAGCATCTGGTACTAACTCATTTAGTAAACTCCTAAATAATTCGCCGTCACAGCTTAGTTCAATGGTATTTCTGGAAACTGATCAATCCGAAGTTTGTACTACTCTTATGAATCTGAGATCTGACAGTGCGCCCGGATGGGATAATATACCTACTTGCTTCCTGAAGCTTGCTAAAAACGAAGTTGTACCAATTATCACGCACCTTGCCAATCTATGTTTTCAAAAAGGTGTATTTCCAGCCCCCTTAAAAAAATCCATTATTACACCGGTGTATAAGGGTGGTGGTAGAGACGACGTCAACAATTATCGACCTATTTCCGTTTTAACTGCAATTTCTAAAATTATAGAAAAATTGATAAATACTCGCCTTTTGCAGTATCTAAATAGATTTGATATTCTGTCACCTTCTCAATTTGGATTTAGGCAAAAAAAGTCAACTGAAGATGCTGTTATAGCACTAAGTTCACTAGTAACCGAACAGCTCGATGAAGGAAATAAATGTATGGCAGCCTTTCTGGATAAGAAAAGCCTTTGACACTGTCTCTACTCCCGTTCTTTTACGCAAGCTTGAAGCTATTGGAATTCGTGGAATGCCCTTGGCACTATTTAAAGATTATCTTTCTGGTAGAACACAAAAAGTGAAACTTGGACAAATTGTAGGTGAGGACGTAGACGTATCATACGGCGTACCCCAAGGAAGTGTACTTGGGCCTACGCTGTTTTTAATTTATATAAACGACCTCTGCAACATGAAGATTAATAATGCCAAAGTATTCTCATACGCCGATGATACAGCTGTCGTCTTCACAGGGAAAACATGGGATGATGTTAAAAATAGCGCAGAAGATGGGCTTGCTCTTGTTGCAACTTGGTTAAACGATAATCTGCTCACCCTGAACGCAAATAAAACTAACTACATTTGCTTCAATATTTATAACCGGGTTCAACCAGACTCAGAATTTAGTTTAAAAATCCACACGTGTGACATTGGTATGAGTAGAACCAGCTGCAATTGCCCAACTATCCAACAAGTTACCCAAGTAAAATATCTAGGAGTGATTATTGACCAGCGTCTTTCCTGGTATCCTCAGCTGGAACAGGTCATGAGTCGAGTAAGGAAACTTATATGGATATTTAAAGAGCTGAGATATGTTGTACCAAGGAGAATACAGGTTAATAAAAATAAGAACAACCACAGAAATCTATTAAATGAAGTTTATGTATCTTTGGTCCAGTCTGTTATAGTGTATTGCATAACTGTTTGGGGGGGAGCCGCGAAATCCAGTTTTCTAGGTGTAGAACGCGCTCAAAGAGCGATACTTAAGGTGATGTACTTCAAAAAAAGAAGATTCTCTACTGACAAGCTTTACGAATTATGTAATCTGCTGTCAGTGAGGAAATTGTATAACCTCCTTATCATCCTCAAAACGCACAAAGAGATACCATATGATGCTAAAATACTAAAAAGAAGGAGGAAACACTGCATCGTAAACGTTCCTACAACTAGGACAGAATTTGCCAGTAGACAATATAAGAAACGTTCAGCTTTTTTATACAATAAAATAAATAAACTAATATATATTTATGATAAAAAAAGTTATGAATGTAAAAAGACGTTAAAAATATGGCTTCACAGTTTAAATTATAATGACACAGAGTTACTTTTGTAACGTGTGACTTAACAATAAATATTATTGGTGATCCTATTCGCTTTATCGCTTATTTAGCCACTTATGTACACTCGAAATCTCTCTCACACACACACATACACACCCCCACACACGTACACACACACACACACCCCAACACGCACGCACACACTCATACTCGTAAAAGTGATTGTATTTGTATTTTTAGTTTTTCCTCTATGCTTTTATTTTTTTATACCTGTTTAGCTCGTACGTTTATAATGTAAGGGAAGAGCGGAGCCTTCAACTACAGGCATTTTTTATGCTTAAATGGAGACTCCTCGATATGCAGTGTAAGCCAAATGAGATGTATGAAATAAAATTATTTTATTTTTTATTTATTTGCCAGTGCCTTTGGGGGAGAAGAAGATTGTCAGTTGCGCTGTTCAGAACCGGTCTTGGTCTCTGGGCATAACTAGCCGGGTAACTCATTTTGGAGGGCAGCGGGATCCGAAGCACGGTGCCAGCCGTTGGCCGACCGCAGTTAGTAGGGGGCCCAAGTAGCACGCCAACCACGTGCCAAAGGCTGCCCCGCCAACTCGCGAAAAATACCGATATGCTCCACCGTGCCAGCCGGCGACTGGATGGGAGGACCCGGTGGCCATATCCGGGGGGGTTCGGGCGTCCCCGCAGTCTCCAAATGAGTTCCCCATAGGTTTGGTTAGCTCTAGTGTTCCACTCGGATTACTGAGCAGCGCCTCGACAAGTCAACTTTTTTCCCCAACAACTCTTCACAAATATGACCAAAGTAAAAAAGAAAAACAAGGTTAGACAACGGCTGCACTTCCTCCCACTAAAAGTGCACTTCACTAACGTCAGGGGGTTGCACTCCAATCTCGATCCGGTCCATCACCATCTTGAGACTGAAAAGCCGCACCTGTTTTTCCTAACGGAGACGAAGATAACAACCCCGTCGGACGTGGCGTATCTCAACTACCCGGGTTACTCTCTTAAACACAAGTTCAAGAAGCAAGCTGGGGTCTGTGTGTACGTCCGTGATGACATTTGTTGTCGTCGTCTCCGTTGCTTTGAGAAATCGGGTTTTTCTGCCATATGGCTATTTGTGGACACTGGCGTGGAGAAATCTCTCTACATCGGCGTCTACCGATCGCACAGTGGTGACCAGGAGACAACAGCGCTCTTTAACTTCCTCGTGGAGTCGACTGACGTAGCCCAGCAGCGGTACCCAACAGCGAAGCTCATCTTTCTGGGGGACTTCAACGCCCATCATAAAGAGTGGTTGTTTTCGTACCAGAAAACTGACCATGCCGGGTTAGAGGCGCGCAAGTTTGCTTTAACGCTAGATCTAACCCAGATGGTGAATGTGGCAACGCGGGTATCGGATGTTGATAGCCATACACCCAATTGCTTGGACCTTCTGCTGGCATCTGATCCGGACAGTCATTCAGTATCGGTCTCAGCCCCGCTGGGAACGTCTGACCACTGTCTGGTGAAATCCTTACCGACCTGCTCTCCTCCAGATGAGAGTCCTAGAGGCACGAGGTGAGTATGGCGATACAAGTCAGCAGACTGGGATGAGATGCGGCACTTTTTTGCGTCTTATCCTTGGCGGCAAGTGTGCTTCTCCTCGGGTGACCCCTCGTGCTTTGCTGACGTGGTTGCGGACGTGATTCGGCAGGGGTTGGAGTATTTTATTCCATTCTCCGACATTCCGCTCAGTCACAAATCTCGGCCTTGGTATAATGCAGAATGCGCCCACGCTGGCCCGTAAAGAGTCTGCCTACCAAGCCTGGGTCAAGGCCCACGACCGCAAAGTTAGAGCGCGTAGGGTTCGTGCGAGGAGAAGAGCTTTTAATTCTGCCGCCAAGTTTTGCAAGCGGGTTTTACGTGGGGCACGTTTTGACCATGTTGGACGTTTTGGGGCCAAGCTGGCTTCGCACCCTCCGGGTAGTAAACAGTTCTGGTCCCTGTCCAAAGCGGCTGAAGCGAATTTCTGTCGACCCACTTTACCTCCAATGATGAAACCTGATGGGTCGCTGGCTCACTCTGCAGGTGAGAAAGCAAATCTATTTGCATCTCTCTTTGCAAGCAATTCACGTCTGGACGCTGGCTCCAAGAAACCACCTGCTGTGCCTCATTGTACTCCTCGATGCCGGAAATCGCAGTTCACATTAAAGAGGTCCGAAGAGTATTGTGCAGTCTAGACGTGAACAAGGCCTGCGGGCCTGACGGCATTCCAGCGAGAGTGTGGAGGCAGTGTGCGCCTGAACTGTCTCCTGTGTTGACACGTTTGTTCCGCCTTTCTCTTAAAAAAAGGACGGTACCAAAATCCTGGAAGCTAGTAAATGTGCAACCAGTGCCCAAAAAAGGCGACCGTGCAGACCCTGCCCATTACCGTCCGATCGCCATTACCTCCATTCTGTGCAAGGTTATGGAAAGGGTACTGAACAGTAAGTTGCTGACCTACCTTGAAAACAATGATCTCCTCAGTGACCGTCAGTATGGCTTTCGCCGGGGACGGTCAACTGGCGATCTTCTTGTGTATGTCACGCACTGCTGGGGCGAGGCCATCGAGAAGCACGGCGAAGCACTTGCTGTATCGCTTGATATCTCGAAGGCCTTTGACAGGGTCTGGCACGCTGGTCTACTCAGCAAGCTTCCTGCTTATGGCATCCCTGCTGATTTTTGTAGCTGGATATCAGACTTCCTTAGTGAACGGTCTATCAGAGTAGTCGTTGACGGCTGCTCTTCCGACCTTATGGCTATTGATGCCGGAGTTGCTCAGGGGTCTGTTCTCTCTGCAACTCTTTTCCTGCTACACATCAATGACCTGCTTCAGTCTGATATTGTTGGGTACGCAGATGACAGTACAGTTTCAGAGAGATACTTGTCCAGTGCAAAAACCAGCGGGGCCGAAGTTCGTTCCTTGAGAGAGGCCATGGTAGAGTGGACAGATTTGACCTTAAGCCTTGTCTCCCAGTGGGGTGATGATAATCTGGTCTCTTTTAATGCCACCAAAACACAGGCGTGTCTTTTTACTGCTAAAAGGAGTCGTTTCGATCAAACTCCTACTTTTCGGGGTATATCTGTTCCCGTAACTGATCGGCTCGAGCTCCTAGGCATGGAGTTGACATCATATCTCAACTTCGGTGCCACCATCGAGTACAAAGCTCAAACTGCGGCCAAGAAGCTGGGCATCCTGAATAGGGTGAAGCGATACTTTACGCCTGGACAGCTTTTAATTCTCTACAAAGCGTAAGTCCGATCCTGCATGGAGTATTGTAGCCACCTTTGGGATGGCTCGGCCAAATACCAACTTGCCGCGCTTGACTCGGTGGAACGCAGAGCTAAGAGGCTTATTGGCGACGTAAGTCTGGTGGATGCCAAGCTTCACAGCTTGGCTCATCGCCGCAAGGTTGCCTGCTTGACGGTCTTCTACAGATTATACTTCGGGGAGTGTGCTCAAGAACTCCACGACCTCATTCCGCCGGCCCCCTTCTATCAGCGGACATCTAGACGCACTGCAGATCCTTACCTAGTTGCTATTCCACCAATTCGCACTAAGCGTTTCCAAATGTCTTTTGTGATGCGCACAGCAAAGGAGTGGAACTCTCTGCCTGCGTCTGTGTTTCCGAACGCATACAACCCCGATCTCTTCAAAGTGAGAGTGAACAGGCTTCTTCTGGGTAAGCTCGCTCCATCGTCGACTTTGTCTCTGTCATCTCTGACCTAGTCAAGAGTCAAGAGCAAACCTATCTCAAATAAAAAAAAAAGCAATACAAGTGGGCGTAGTAGGCCCGGGTTTATGTAAGGCCTTTGATAAGATGGATCATGAATTGATGTTTGATAAATGGCCTTTATCGGAATTCGAGAAATTTTATTACGCTGGGTCGTTTCGTAAGTCTCAAACTACTGCCAAAGGGTCATATACATATAGTCATGATTAACGGTAATAAACGAATATTGATCAAAAATTGTAGAGTCTGGTCTTCCATAAGGGTCTATACTTAGGTCTTTACTTTTAAATTAAATAGTTAACATATTATAACACACGCTCAGGCGTGAGTCAGGGGTCAGTGTTAGGGCCGCCTCTGTTCCTGATCATGATCGATGATCTCATAGCAAATGTTAAGTTTGCCAAGTGTCTTCTATACGCCGATGACCTAAAGCTTGTCGCGCACATCAGAACAGGCGAAGATTGCAAACTCCTGCAAAGAGATATTGACGCCATCTTTGAGTGGAGCATTGTGAACAACAAATTTCAATACTGGAAAGTGCTACGTCATGACATATGGTAGAGGGTTGCGACCAATCCATTATGACTATAGTTTGGGTGGTGAAGTAATTACTCGTGTCACCAACATAAAGGACTTGGGAGTGACTTTTGACCGCTGTTTTACTTTTAGAGATCACGTTTCTACCCTTGCGAAGGAATCTTTCAGGCGCCTGGGATTTGTGTTGCGAAATACTCGTGATTTTCGCAACTGAAATGTTATTAGGCTGTTGTACAACACTCTGGTTGGAAGCAAACTCGAGTCGAGTGCCTATGTTTGGCACCCCTATAGCGCGATCCAAATACTAATGCTTGAAAATTACATAAAGCCTTCTTAAGATGCCTCTTCCATTTCTTTCCCTATATGTACCCTTCCAACTATCTTTTAGGCATGTTGGGCTTTAACTCGTTGGAGATAAGAAGAGGCCTTGATCAGCTCACGGTTGCCTTTAACATATTTTTACAGGAACGTATTGACTGTCCAGAGCTCCATGGCCTTTTCTGTCGACTTTTTGTGCCCGACAAATACATCGGACACCGTCCGAGCCGCCAGCACAATCTGTTTGTACAACCGTTATGCCCAACTGTCGCCAGCTGAATCCCCGGTGTGTCGTACTTTGAAGATGCTCAACGCCCTTCTGACTGCCAAAACTGAATGTGATGTGTTTGCGGATGAATGGAGTATAATTATGCGTATATGTTTGATATTCTGTGAGGGAAAGTATGCAAGGGAGTTCACTGTTCCATGTTAGTTTCAATTAAATTATGTATAAACAACAAAATTGTTAATTCGTATTTTTATGTTTCTATGATAATTAATTTAATTGGTGTTGTACCGTTTTAATTAACTATAAACAAATAAATTATTCGTTTATTTACTTTCTTTCTTATCTATTTACATTTTAAATATTTCCAATTAAATATATACAAAAAAAAAAAACATTTAAAAATATTAAAAAATAGAGGTCCGCCGGTATCGGGAGCAGGGTCCAAGCTACCGGTGGCTAGGGCTGCAGAGACAGGAACTCCTCACAATACGAGCCGTATCGAGGAGTACTACCTTCTGAATCAGGCTCTTGATCCAACCGCCTAACGACAGCCTCGAAAGATGTTGGTCGAGGCTTTCGGACATCAGGCCATTGTCCGTTACGACAATCGGCACAATGACAGCCGAGGTCACATTCCACATGTCAACAACCTCGTGTGCTAAGTCGAGACATTTTATTTGTTTCTCTTTCTCAGCTTTCACAAGGTTCTCGTCATGTGAAATGGTAACATCGATAATCATTGCGTGGCGCGCTAATCGATCTATCACCACTATATCAGGCTTATTGGAGACAATAGTCCTGTCAGTGATGATAGACCGATCCCAGTGCAACGTGACATGGTCATTTTCGAGAATTGGGTCGGGCACATACTTGTAATATGATACCTCAGAGTCCACAAGTTTGTATTTCAAAGCAAGTTGCTGGTGAATAATCTTGGCCACTTGGTTATGCTTGTGCAAGTACTCGCCGTTAGCCAGACGAGAACAACCAGAAATAATATGTCTGATAGACTCACCCGGACGGTGGCATGCCCGACACACGTCAACCGTCCCGTCCTTCACAATATGTCTCCGGTAGTTATTCGTCAAAATAACTTCGTCCATAATTGCACAAACAAAACCTTCAGTTTCCCCAAAGAGGTCACCGAAACGTAGCCAGGATACGGACATAAGAAATCTACACCGGGCTCGTGTAGAGCCCGATAGAAGCGCCCGTGAAGCTCCTTGGTTTGCCATACCTGCTTGTGGTCGTCGGTAGTAAGTACTACAGGTTTGCGCCAGTTCTCTTTAGCCATGGAGAGTGGGGTGAGCCCCTTGTCTACTGCGACCACATCACGGTGCATACCCACTTCAACTTTTAAAAAATATTCCCTGAGATTGCACACCTCGCGGTTGCGGAGGGTCTTTGCATTTAAGAAGCCTCGACCTCCGCACTTCCGCGGGATGTATAAATTATTTATTATTAATGACACATTAAATTATTTTCACAGTACTTAGTTTTTCTGAATGCAGACGATCTGAAAGAAATTAATATTTTAATGGTTTCCTGTTTCAGGGCGAAAAGGGCGAAAAAGGTGACGCCGGACCCATGGGGTTACCCGTGAGTACGCCGATAATCATACTTGTTACACTCAAGATTTTTAACTGTTTGTAGATTATAATATCGATGAGTATTCTGTACCTACAGGGTCCGGTGGGGCTGCCGGGGGAGCCGGGCCGGACTGGCGACACGGGACCTAGAGTGAGTACACACCTACATTGATAGTGCTACACAAGAGCTAATACTAACGCTGCACTAATAGCTCACATCGTCTTACTGACCGTGCACAATAATACTCAGCTGAAAGTCATGATCGGGAACCCCGTCGTGTTCACGAGCTTTACAAACCGATTCATAAAAGCTAAGAAAGCATGCCAAGTTTCTAGTACATCATAATTGACCGTTATTCTGGACTAATAAGTGCATGTATCGAGATAACCCGGTCCGTGTAATTGTGTGAGCGTGCTACTAACCCGGGCGTGGTGTGGGTGCAGGAGAACCGCTGGCCGCCGGACTTCGCCTTCACGTAGTGACCGGCGCCCCCCGCGCCGCGCGCCCGCCGCGCTCAGCCCCGCGCGCGCCGCGAACCGGACGCGCGGCCGAGTCGTCCTGGTTTGTAAATTGTATCATATGAATTCTCCGCGTCGGAGCTAGTGACCACGCGACCGTGGCGTACCAGTGAACTGTTGTGGATTTGTGTCAACACGATACTACTTCGGTGACGTCAGTCGATGAAGATGAGTTTGTATTATATTGTCGTGGTCCGATGGCAGCGATCATTGTACTGACGAGTGCTGTCGGAAGATCCCTCGGCTTGTCTTTCTTGCTCGACCGCGTCGTGCTGTATCCATAATAATATTACGTTTGTTTTTGTAAATGCATCTCTACCTCTATTGTCCTAGGTACGCTTAAGTTCTTGCTTTCGTTTCCGGTCGAGCTTTACTCCTGTATATAATGTAAAACTTGTTGGCAAAATGGGTATATATTATAGATACATTAGTCATTACGTTCCTTACTGAAACATAAATTCCAGTCATATTATTTCGTAAGTAGGTATTGAATTTATGTTAATATAAATACTACTACGCTCAGAGTAACTATTTTTTAAAACGTATAAATATACAAATTAATAATATAGATGAGATAGTGTGCGAGTATAGTGACGCGTGAGACCGGTGCCGAGTACACTGTAAGTGTTGCCTCAGACTGCAGGCGCGCAGCACGCGCGTGTCGTGATCGTCGGCGAGAGGCGGAGAGCGCGCGCGCGCTCGTGTGACGTGATCGTCGGCGAGAGGCGGAGAGCGCGCGCGCGCTCGTGTGACGTGATCGTCGGCGAGAGGCGGAGAGCGCGCGCGCGCTCGTGTGACGTGATCGTCGGCGAGAGGCGGAGAGCGCGCGCGCTCGTGTGACGTGATCGTCGGCGAGAGGCGGAGAGCGCGCGCGCTCGTGTGACGTGATCGTCGGCGAGAGGCGGAGAGCGCGCGCGCGCTCGTGTGACGTGATCGTCGGCGAGAGGCGGAGAGCGCGCGCGCGCTCGTGTGACGTGATCGTCGGCGAGAGGCGGAGAGCGCGCGCGCGCTCGTGTGACGTGATCGTCGGCGAGAGGCGGAGAGCGCGCGTGCGCTCGTGTGACGTGATCGTCGGCGAGAGGCGGAGAGCGCGCGCGCGCTCGTGTGACGTGATCGTCGGCGAGAGGCGGAGAGCGCGCGCGCGCTCGTGTGACGTGATCGTCGGCGAGAGGCGGAGAGCGCGCGCGCGCTCGTGTGACGTGATCGTCGGCGAGAGGCGGAGAGCGCGCGCGCGCTCGTGTGACGTGATCGTCGGCGAGAGGCGGAGAGCGCGCGCGCGCTCGTGTGACGTGATCGTCGGCGAGAGGCGGAGAGCGCGCGCGCGCTCGTGTGACATGATCGTTGGCGAGAGGCGGAGAGCGCGCGCGCTCGTGTGACGTGATCGTCGGCGAGAGGCGGAGAGCGCGCGCGCGCTCGTGTGACGTGATCGTCGGCGAGAGGCGGAGAGCGCGCGCGCGCTCGTGTGTCGTGATCGTCGGCGAGAGGCGGAGAGCGCGCGTGCGCTCGTGTGACGTGATCGTCGGCGAGAGGCGGAGAGCGCGCGCGCGCTCGTGTGACGTGATCGTCGGCGAGAGGCGGAGAGCGCGCGCGCGCTCGTGTGACGTGATCGTCGGCGAGAGGCGGAGAGCGCGCGCGCGCTCGTGTGTCGTGATCGTCGGCGAGAGGCGGAGAGCGCGCGTGCGCTCGTGTGACGTGATCGTCGGCGAGAGGCGGAGAGCGCGCGCGCGCTCGTGTGTCGTGATCGTCGGCGAGAGGCGGAGAGCGCGCGCGCGCTCGTGTGACGTGATCGTCGGCGAGAGGCGGAGAGCGCGCGCGCGCTCGTGTGTCGTGATCGTCGGCGAGAGGCGGAGAGCGCGCGCGCGCTCGTGTGACGTGATCGTCGGCGAGAGGCGGAGAGCGCGCGCGCGCTCGTGTGTCGTGATCGTCGGCGAGAGGCGTTTGTAATTAACCATGTTATGTACAAAGATTCGTATCGACCATAATCATATCTTCCTATATTTTAATGTAATTGTTTACAAAACTATTGCCCAAATTCTTAGAATAGGCCTAACTGTAATTAGTAACTACCGTGTGAATATATAAATCGTCATAATGTAATCGTCGTCGTGTAATGTTTAACATAATGTTATGATATAATATAACTAGTGAGCGCGCGCAGGCGAGCGACGCGGCAGGTCGGCCGTGCTGGCGCACGCGCGCCGCGCGTCGCTCGCCTGCGCGCGCTCGCGCGGCGCCGCGCCCGCTCGCCGCGCGCCCGCGCCGGTGTTACCGTCCCACTTAACACGTAACCTTACCTACGTTAATTAATGTTGACTCGTGCGTATTTTACTATTCCATTCTTCTTACAATTACATTCGCTTAACTTGTTGTTAAATGTAGTCGATAAAATCTCACCGACATATAATACCTTTACCTGTGTAGTAACAATGTAAAGTTCGGGACGTGGCGTACCTTACGTCTGCTTCCTTGTGTTTGCGTCTCCTCTATGTACGAGATCTCAGTAGAAGCAGCAATGGAACCACGCCGCGTCCCGAGCTGGGAGCCGGTGACGCCAATGTACAAACTATGTTAATCATATTCATTTCTATGTGCACTTTTAGTTCTGTAGTACATAACTTGCTATTTCGACTTCCGGGATTGTTCGCGTTTGCAACTCTCTTCTATCATAATCAGTTCTCGCTTCGGCCGCCGTGTGGTGAACATGAATTTAAGAGACGGTCAGCCGCCGCGAAGGGACGCTTGTACATATAGCGGTAAGTATGTCGCGGCCGCGGCTAGTTGTGAGACGTGACGTCAGCTAGTTGTGAGACGTGACGTCAGCTAGTTGTGAGACGTGACGTCAGCTAGTTGTGAGACGTGACGTCAGCTAGTTGTGAGACGTGACGTCAGCTAGTTGTGAGACGTGACGTCAGCTAGTTGTGAGACGTGACGTCAGCTAGTTGTGAGACGTGACGTCAGCTAGTTGTGAGACGTGACGTCAGCTAGTTGTGAGACGTGACGTCAGCTAGTTGTGAGACGTGACGTCAGCTAGTTGTGAGACGTGACGTCAGCTAGTTGTGAGACGTGACGTCAGCTAGTTGTGAGACGTGACGTCAGCTCCACGCGCTGTTACTTACTATAAATACAATAACGTTTCTGTCTTTGTATCGTCGTGTATCACATAAGCGTAAAGTTAAGGATTTAGTTTTTTTATGAGAATCGAAAGTTGTCATTTGTACCATAATATATACATCACGAGAGCATAAACTATTGTTGTTTAAAAATTATTTTGAAGGAAAATAAATATTTGCATGCCGTGCATATTTGTGTTTCTTTTCTTCTTCGCTTGTTTTCTGTTAAACCTTATCCTGTTTCTTCTGCTGGCAATGTTCGCTATCCCTATGTTGTTCACCTCGGCTGGCAATGTTCGCTATCCCTATGTTGTTCACCCCGGCTGGCAATGTTCGCTATCCCTATGTTGTTCACCCCGGCTGGCAATGTTCGCTATCCCTATGTTGTTCACCCCGGCTGGCAATGTTCGCTATCCCTATGTTGTTCACCCCGGCTGGCAATGTTCGCTATCCCTATGTTGTTCACCCCGGCTGGCAATGTTCGCTATCCCTATGTTGTTCACCCCGGCTGGCAATGTTCGCTATCCCTATGTTGTTCACCTCGGCTGGCAATGTTCGCTATCCCTATGTTGTTCACCCCGGCTGGCAATGTTCGCTATCCCTATGTTGTTCACCCCGGCTGGCAATGTTCGCTATCCCTATGTTGTTCACCCCGGCTGGCAATGTTCGCTATCCCTATGTTGTTCACCCCGGCTGGCAATGTTCGCTATCCCTATGTTGTTCACCCCGGCTGGCAATGTTCGCTATCCCTATGTTGTTCACCCCAGCTGGCAATGTTCGCTATCCCTATGTTGTTCACCCCGGCTGGCAATGTTCGCTATCCCTATGTTGTTCACCCCAGCTGGCAATGTGCGCTATCCCTATGTTGTTCACCCCAGCTGGCAATGTTCGCTATCCCTATGTTGTTCACCCCAGCTGGCAATGTTCGCTATCCCTATGTTGTTCACCCCGGCTGGCAATGTTCGCTATCCCTATGTTGTTCACCCCAGCTGGCAATGTGCGCTATCCCTATGTTGTTCACCCCAGCTGGCAATGTGCGCTATCCCTATGTTGTTCACCCCAGCTGGCAATGTTCGCTATCCCTATGTTGTTCACCCCAGCTGGCAATGTTCGCTATCCCTATGTTGTTCACCCCAGCTGGCAATGTTCGCTATCCCTATGTTGTTCACCCCAGCTGGCAATGTTCGCTATCCCTATGTTGTTCACCCCAGCTGGCAATGTTCGCTATCCCTATGTTGTTCACCCCTCTTCGCCGCCGGCTTAATTCAGTTCTTTTGAACAACCCCCCATCCCGACCTCGCTCCCCCTCCCCCGGACCGGCCGTGCCCCGCGCGTCTGCGTGTCCGGTGGGCAGCCTGGCGAGGTGGTTGTTTTCCTATCGTCTGACGACTGACGAAGTTATTTCAATGCATCCTATAAGTTTCTTCCCCTAAGCACTCATAGGTTTACTTTCCGTGCATCCTGTATCTTCAGCATTTTTGTTATGAGAAGAGCGTGTGTGTGACGTCTACAACTCGAAAACTAAAAACTGAGTGAGTTGTATTGAAGTGCCGAGCTCGTTATGTGTATGCATGAGAACTTTGCGCTGCGCACCGAGCCCGCAACGTTAAATGAGCAGCCCAGTAGGCTAATTCACGTAACTAAAAAAAATCCTTATAACGATTGGGGCGGGCCGCACCGCACCGCAACGCAACGCATTGCAAAAATCCTCCTTCATCATTTTCGTACATTTTCTATGAACCAACGCATAGGTACTACAGGCGTGCTGCACCGCACTTTCTTGTATGAAAACGCGTCGCGCTGCGGCCCGGTGCACTTGCAATGTGCGCTTGGCTTAAAAGTTAAGTTTCGATCTGAACAACGCTTGTCGCCGCCGTCAGACGGTCGCCTTACTGCTACAGGCAGTTCAACGATTACAGTAACGCGCACCGCACCCTGGCGGTGCGTCATAACTCATAAAATTACGTGAATTAGCCTACTGTTATTAATTCACCAACCCCAATCAAAACGTAACTAGAATGCAGTAGTGAGTCAAGATGCCGTAAGCGCGCCCGCGCGGGCGTTACACGTGAAGCGAACGCGCGCCCGCGCGGGCGTTACACGTGCTGACGTGTTGTTGTTCCACAGGGCCCGCCCGGACTCGACGGCATGAAGGTTAGTTCACTGGCAATTATACATCTTCACTAACAGTAGTTTACCAAATAAATTCTACTTGAAATAATAATAATGAAATTTTTCCTAAATACTCAAAATCACGACGGTCGGCGAGTCTTCAACTTACATGGTACACTTTGACCTCTACTTCTTGCTGCAGATACAAGATTAGCTGCGAGTTCGATATTTTTGTCAACTCTTTTATATTGAGTGATTCTACGTTTTGTTTCGGAAACCAGTTAAACTCTTTAGGTGCAACGTGTGTGAAGTTCGTGGAAACGGAGCCGCGAACGTATAGTGTGCGGCGCGCTCGCGCTAGCGTGCGGCGCGCTAGCGTGCGGCGTGCTCGCGCTAGCGTGCGGCGCGCTCGCGCTAGCGTGCGGCGCGCTAGTGTGCCACCGAGCTGTTGCGGTAGCGTGTTCATGTGCTGCGAGCGAGCTGCTAACTTTGTGTGATGTGCAGGGCGCGCAGGGCGAGCCGGGCTCCAAGGGCGAGCGCGGCGACCCGGGACTGCCAGTATGTATACACCTCATAGTATTATCTGCACTCTGACAACATCTTGCGTCCACTCTATACTACATCTTAATCACTGATATTCGCTCACTACTATTTCAGGGAACCGACGGCATCCCTGGACAAGAGGTTAGTCATCACTGACTTTGTGAGGACATCTTACTGATATTGATAAATGTGATGATAATCGTTTATTTCCGCTCGCTAGGGCCCCAAGGGTGACAAAGGCTACAAGGGAGAACCCGTAAGTGATGCACGTCCATCGCTCACGTGTAGCCTGTGCGCGCCGGCCTGCCCGCATGCGGCCGGCGCGCATCTCGCATGCTCTCCTAACTCAGTAGTACGTCATATCGCGGTGCAGCTGCTACTGCTCTGTTCTCACCGCTATATTCATATCGCGGTGCAGCTGCTACTGCTCTGTTCTCACCGCTATATTCATTAACAAACTACTAACAATATGTATGTACCGCACGACCTTCACGTCACACAGCGCACGCTCGAGTTCGCGGACGGCGAGGTGAGACGCTTGCACGGCGGCTCGTGGGCGATAGATGTTAATATTACAGTGTGCGCCAACTCCGCAGGGTCCGTTGGGCAAGCGCGGGCGCAAGGGGGACAAGGGCGACAAGGGCGAGCAGGGCGTGCCCGGGCTGGACGCGCCATGCCCGCTGGGGCCCGACGGCCTGCCGCTGCCCGGCTGCGGCTGGAGACCCACCAAGGTGCGTGCCCCCCACGCGGCCCGCCGCGCGCGCCGCCGGCCCTCGCGCATGCGCGCTGGCGACCCACGTTGACAGTATGCTCGTTATTACCTTGCCGCTCGTCTTAACAGCAGGCAGCACCTAACGATCCCTACTAATATTGTTAACGAGTCAGAGTGGCGACTAACCTGTGTGTGGTGGCGGTACTGTACGGAGTGCGCATGCGTGTGGCAGCAGGAGGCGCCGGCGGCGGCGCAGCAGGAGGCGGACGGCGCGGCGCCAGACGAGTCCGACGAGGAGGAGGGTGCGGACGGGCCCGACGAGTACGAGGGCCGCGACGACGAGCTCGACGCGCCGCGCGACTACGACGACTACACCGACAACGCGCACCATTCGCACCACCACGACTGACCCGCCCCCGCCCCCGCCCCCGCACCTCTCAGCCCTCACACCATCCCCGACTCCCCTCTCCCCGCACCGCTCGCTGCGAGAGCGCTGATGCAGCGGAGCCGATCGTTACTTAAATGTGATCGGCACACGTCTCAAATTACTTGATCTCGCTTCATATCAGAACAAACAATGCTTAACTAGGCTGAACCACTAAGTGGGTAGCAAAACAGCTGAGTGGAATTTCCACATAAGAGTTTTCGTCTATTTCTAAGCACATTTTCCTACTGCTAGGTATTTTAGTAGTTTTTAAAATGAGTAATATCACCAGTCTATATGACTGCGAGTGGAAATGTGATCTGCCCCGTCCCTCTCCCCCCTCCTTTCCCTCCATAGCTGCGCTAACTACTTACTAACTAACCGGAGGTGGTTTAACTGGTGTTTTCGTGTGAGTTTCGTTTTAATATTTTACTAACCTTTTGGCACCTGCTTTGCTTGCTTTAGTAGAAAGATAAACTTTCGCCATCATAATACAACTGACCATACAGGATGTATCAAGGGACAGCTCTCCGCAGACTGATGGCGTGAATTCAGTATATCATACTAAGATAACCGGTACATGAAATTATTTCAGTGACGTTATGAGAATCCAATAAACCTGATTTGTTTTATTACCTCACACGCAATGTATCGCTACCGCGGCAAAACGGCAGCGTAGCGAACGGCAGCGCAGCGAGCCTTCGGCCGCCGAGTATTTCAACATACATTGCTGATCTTTTTCATTTTCGCTGTTTTATTTACATAAATGGAGTACTGCGTACAGAAAATGTAATTTTACATTGAAATAACAGAAGTAACTGAAAAAATGAAAACTTTTCTGAAAATTTTTCCGATGGAATAGGTATGATTCAAAATAAGGAGCTGAATGCAGCCTGTTAGTTTACAGAGGGCTGCCCCATACACCCTGCATATTATCCAATAGTTAACCGCTGAGGTATATAAACTTGAGATGTCTTTAAGATTTTACATCGATCCACCGACTTGTAAAAGAAAAACTTTTAAGAATTCTTAAATCATAAAGTTTATTTGTGAAACATATGTATACAATAAATAAATAATAAGTTTATTGATCCAAAGATATACATAGACACAGGTTGTACACTAGTTACACGCTAAAAACTTAATCAACTAACAATGGACACAAGAGGAGAAAAATAATTGTGTATAATAACAAAAAGTTAAATCCTGTCTCCTAAACTAGGAATGGCCTGTATCTTAGGAGACAGTGATTCGACCGAGCTGAAAAGTATGTAAACGATGGACCTTAGATTTCGAGTGTCGATGTTAATCTACCACAAGACAAAAAAAGAAATGTGAGTTAGCTGAGTGAGTAATTTTTGATTTATTTGAGCATGGATGGATGGATGCAGGTATGGAGAAAGAGTGGGGGTGTGGATGGGAGAGACGTGTGTGTTCATGTTCGTGAGTGTAATGCTAGTTGTGTTGTATGGGTGTGTGTGTTGTGCGTTATGAGGTGTTTGTTTGTGTTTTAGGTTTTGCGTTCCTATTTATTAGCAATTTGTTAAGCGATGTATGCCAGTAGAGATTCGGTGTTATTGTAGTCCTGTTGTATGAGTCATTAATGCCAGTCTGTAATTTTAGATTTGATATTGAATTTATTAAAGTTTATTATGTTTAATTTCTTTTGTATAATTTTATATACGTGAATACTTAATACGTTGTAATGGTGTTTTGCAAACGAGGTTTTGTGCTGTACACCAGAGGGGACGTATGTTCGCTTCCTCGGGTCAGGTGGGGGTAGGCAGCCATGAACTCTGAGGACAGATCGAAGAATAAACAGTTGACGTACCGTCAGAACTTTGCAATCAGAATAGAGTTGTGCTGTGGGGTATCTAAACGGTTTCCTGATCATGACCTTAAGTACAGCTCTTTGAGCTCTCTCTGCTCTCAGAATAAAAGTCTTCGCTGCTCCACCCCACACGGTTATACAGTATTCAAGGATCGACTGGCACAAAGTGAGGTAAACCATCTTGAGTGTTAAAATCAACCGATTCTCGCAGAGACTTAAAGATGTGTATCAGTCGGATAGTTCGAGTAGTTAGAGTATCAAGTTGTTTGTTCCATCTTAATCCGTCATCTATATGCACCCCCAGATACTTTATGTTATTAGCTCTAACAATGGAAGCACAAGAACACGACATCAGACGATTTTGGCATGAGTGAGCTGTAATCGAAAAAGTGTTCGGGGGTAGGGTGTTACGTCGGATCGCAAAGGGTATATAATAGGTTTTATCTAGGTTTAGTGTCAGCAGGTTCCGATAAAGCCAGGTCATCACGGAAGTTAATGCAGCTTTAGCCCCAGAATACACATCGTCCCACGTAGGCCTGTGAACTAAAATAGCTGTGTCATCGGCATATGCACAGATTTTGCCATCAGGTATTGACAAATGTCGTTTATATAGATTTGAAAGAGCGTGGGGCCTAATATGCTTCCTTGAGGCACACCGAATGTCACCGATTCCTCATCACTGTTTATCGAGCCTATCCTAACTCGCTGGGTACGATTTGTCAGGTAATTGGTAAAAAGTTTCAGTCATGCCGCGCACGCCCACACACTCTAACTTAGCTATTAGTTTGGGAACAGAAACCGTGTCAAAAGCCTTCGACAAGTCCAAAAATAAGCCAAGGCACTTAGTTTTGCTGTCCAGTGTCTTTGCTATTGTTTGAGTAAGATCTAATACGGCATCTTCAGTGGAGACACCAGCCCTAAAGCCATACTGGTAGTCAGCAATAATTTTGTACCTGTCTAGAAAGCTTCTAAGATTATTGACATAGTTCCTGGTCCCTCCCTTATAGATTGGGTGTACAATGGCTTTCTTAAGAGAATCTGGAAGACTCCCGTGTCTATGCAAATATTGCATATGTGTGTTATCACTGGTACGAGAGTGTGGCGACACGTCTTAAGAAGCGATGATAGGATTCCATCCCAGCCCACGGCACAATTACTTCGTAGCTGTAATATAATAGAGCTGACGTCACTGTCGTCGACTTTTTGTATAGCAAGTGAATTGATGGGCGGATTCAGCGTCAAGCTTATGCAACCGGGGGGTTTACTTTGAGTTAGAGGTGTTTTATTAGGGTCATTTAGTATTGCCCCTACCATATTTTTGCCTATACTACTAAAGAACGAACATACACTGTTTAGGGAAGATTTTGGGTTATCGGTTATTTTAAATAGCTCATCTGGACTAGAGTGTGTTTTACCGGGACTCGTAATTTCCTTAGTTGTTTTCCATAGCCTTCTTGGATTACCGTGTGACTTTTCAAGTTCGCTGCACTATTCAATGTACGCAGTAGCGCATTACAAAAGTTCCTATAGCGTGTATAAGTTACGTGTAATATTAAATTGTCTGGTGATTTTTTTGACTTCGTATGTAATTTATCTCTATGCCTAATACATTTTAATAGCCCAGTAGTTATCCATGGTTTTATAATTCTAAGTTTCCTTGGTACGTTGATTTGTATTGTATGTTTAGTGATAGTTGATGACAGTAGTGTAACAAGTTCATTCATAGCGACATTCGCATCTTTAGTTTTGTAAATATTTGTAAAATCTGCATGTTCTAATTCTTTTTGATTGCTTCTGTATTAATGCGAGATTTAGTGAAAAATTTGTTATCGGTAGAGTTTGTATTTGAGATTGCAAGTATAATTGGTTTGTGATCACGATATGCGATTCTACTACCAAACTTGTGGCCAATGACTTTGTTTTTAGCGATATGTGATCAAGACAATTTTCATTTCTAGTAGGTAGAAGGTGGGTTGGTAATAGTCCATGGGATGCGTTTAAAATAAGATAGTCTAACGCCCGGTCATTCCTACTCCCTAATTTTATGTCAATATTCAGGTCACCTACTACTGCAATATTTGGCGAGCTTGCTATCTTCTCATAGATACAACTGAGACCAGTCAGAAAACTATCGTAATGGACTTTTGTGGTGTTTGAAGGGGAACGATATATCGCAACTACTGAGAGCTTATTATCAACCTGACATATTAAACTATTCGCGAAGTTTAAGGTTGGCTCCCATACTGTTACATTGAGGCCAATTTTAGTATAAAGAATTACTCCATCGTTTTGATTCTTTATGTTTTTAGTAGAGTGCGACTGGTAACCATTTAATACTGGGATATTACTCACTCTACTTAGCCAGCACTCAGTCAAAACTATAATGTCAAAATTAACATTAATTAGACATAACAATGCTTATAGACTATCAACGTTTTTATTTACGCTACGTATATTCATATGCAGTAGTGTTATGCCACTATCAGCCGTATTTATGTATTTTATACACTCTTCAGGGTCACATGAGAAAGAATTTTGGAGATTAAGGTTGTCAAGGTCGTGATTGATGCTGTCTATATTAGCCATTGGAGATATCACTTAGTTTCAAAAACGGGAATATTGCATATTCCGGTGATGTAGGCATATGGTACATAGATATAGCGCCGCTTTTTCTTGAAAAAGAAGGACAGTGGAGAAGGATGTGTGTGTACGTTATGTTCATTTATAATGTGTAAGTAGGATTTATTTAAAGTGTAAGATGAATGTGTTTGTGTATCGTTTATCAGTGTGTGTAGTTTAGATATTAATTTAACAAGGTTGACAAAAAACAACAATAAAAATAAAAACATAAGTATGTCTAGATTTCGAAGCATCGATTGAGAAATGGGTTCAATTAGTCACATATTCTTGCTAGCGAGATCCAGAAGACACCTCTCTGAGGACACCAGTAACTGTTTATCACCCGTCTGTTTGCGAAGGAAGATATTTCCGTTGTTTGTCCAACAAAATACATAGCCATTCTTCTTGGCAAATTCCCGTGCCAGGTAGAATAGCTTTTTAGAGCTAGAGGGTAGCTGTTCCGCAACATAAATCGCCTGACGTTTCCCGGGTATGCCAATCAATTCAGTATTTAATTTGTCTTCTTTCGACTTGCTGTTGTTGTTGAACGAACGGACGGCTGACAGTATATTTTACTTTGTGCGCACAGTAGTCAATTCCGCGATGATTGGTCGAAAGGAAGTGTCCGTCCCATTTGAAGCAGATTTCCCAGGAAGTTGATATACGTCACGAAGTTCGGCCTCAGTTATGGGCACTCCTACCGTTTTACTTATATTGCAGACAGTTTTTATTAGGTCCGTCGTGTTCTCATTATTTGCTAGTGGAATGTTTCTTAATTCGATTCCTGAGGCCCGTGACTTGTATTGGAGATCAATCATTTTCTTTTCAAGGCTTTCTATGTAGCCTCGCTGTTCTTGACGGTCTTTCTTAAGTTCATCTACCTCCCTCCTCAGTTCTTCATATCCCTGGTTCATGAAGAACATCGACCGCTCGATATTAGTACTAGCCTTACTGATTTCAGCATTGGACTCTTGTATTTTTTTTATTTTGGGCCTTGATTTCGCTAATTTCCGTGACCAATTTCGACATAAAAACAGTTTGTTCTTCTAACATCTTTGAAAAGCGAGTGTCTAGCTCTTTTTTCCAACCAGCGAGTAAATTTTCATGCACTTCATTCTGGCCTCCAGGCGAGCGTTCCCGTCCCGGCCGGCGTTTACGAGTTGTAACGTTGTCACATATCTCAGACGCTGTGTTGATATCAGACTGGGTCTGAGTCAAACTAGTGTTTATCAACTTAGGTCTACCCGCCACCGCACCTCACGTCACAGGTTCAAATCTCGCCGAATCACAAGCACTTTAGAATAGTAGAAAAATTTGAACTATTTATATCCCTTTCTAAGACCGCCCAGTGGGAGGAGCACTCAGGCAAGCACTATACTTGAGTGACAAGGATTTGAAAGACACAAGAATCAACCAATCACTTAATTTAGCGCCTCAAAAACTTGTGGGGAACGAACACACGTCCACTCGTCCGAGCGTCGGCCAGCCGAACAATAGGTCATACATATAAAATAGTACGCTTTGTTTTGTCTTAAGATACAAATATTGTAACATGCAAAGTAAGTAGACTAAAAAAAAGAAAATAAACATGTTCGTTAATAAAAAGAAACATTCATATAAAATTACAGATGTCAAAATTTTAAATGCAGCATTAATAACTAAAACTTTTTATCGTTTAAAAACTCGTCTATACTCGTCGTAGTAGCATTTGTCAAGAAGAAGTTTCTGCAGTGCTATTTTAAATTTTGACAATGGCATTATTTTCATGGAATTAGGAATTTTATTATATATTCTAAGAGCAATTCCGAAAAAGCTTTTGTATGTACATCAAAGCAGTCTTACATTTTATGTTACATAATTGATTTTTGTACTGAGCACGCAATTGAGTTTTCTTGACTGCTGATAGTTTAATAAATAAATGCGGGTTTCTTTTTACAAAAAGCGCAGTTTCTAATATGTATAGTGCCGGAAATGTTAACAATTTTAGTGATTTAAAGTAAGGCATATAACTGTATGTGGTTCGTAGACCGCACATAGACCTAATGCAACGCTTTTGGATCATGAATACGGTCTCTCTATCAGTTGATTTTCCCCAAAAAATAACACCATATCGGAGAATTGAACCTACCAAACCATGATACGCAGTCAATAATGTTTAAATATTTACTTTTTTTGATAAATTGAATAGTGCGTATGCAGATTTACTCATGCGCTTGCATATATCTTCTACATGGAGTTTCCAAGTGAGCTTATTTTCGATAGTTATACCTAGAAACTTACTACTAGTGACCTCTTCTATCAAACAGTGGTTATATGTTACGGAAATCGTTGGGTTTGCACGATGTTGATGGAAATGCATAATTTTAGTCTGACTTAAGTTTATTCTTAAATTATTCTTATCAAGCCACTTTATAATTTCATCTACAGAGCTAGTCGAGCTGACCGGCTACAAACTGTTGGATCTAAAACTGCTTTATATAAGAACAGTATTTTCGTAATGGCTCCAAAATTATACAATAAATTGCCAAAATGTATCAGAAGTGAGGAAAATGTCAGCCATTTAAAAAAAAATTGTTCCTGTTTTTAGTTGAAAAGACGTATTACTCGATTGAAGACTATTTAAATGACAAATTATGACTAAATTTAATTTTCTTTGACATACTTAATAATTAATAATATAATTCAATTACTTTATTTTATGCGGCTCATGACATTTTTCAATTGCTTCATTTCTTTTATCCTAGACTTTATTAATTATGATAGTAAAAATAACCTGCTTACTAACATTATATTTATATGCCGATTATTGGCCGAACATACAGATCAGCTAAAATGTATAAATAACATCTTTTTGTACTTATGTTCACAAATAAAGATTGATTTGATTTGATTCATTTAATTTTGGTAGTCATTAGGATTAGTGCGCTCAATAATTGCTATGCTATCATCAGCAAAGAGAACCATTTTGTGTGTTATCGCTTTTGGGAGATCATTAATGTATATTAAAAACAATAACGGTCCCACTACAGTACCTTGAAGAACACCATATTTTACATGTCTAGATTCAGGTGTGTATACAGATTCTATTTTACTGATTGGGCATATTCTAGAGATTTCTGTATACTGCAATCTGTCACTGAGGTATGATTTTAAGAGTTTGAAGATATTTCCTCTTATTCCATAGACGTGCAATTTTCGGAGTAGGATGTTGTGATCAACAAAATCGAATGCTTTTGTCATGTCAGTGTAAATAGCACATATTGGATTCCTTTTATCTATGGAAGTCATAATATTAGATAATAAGTCAAAAAATGCCATATTGTTCTTTCGAAACCCTTTTTGTTCAGTGCGGAATAGTTTATGTTTTACAAAGTAATTATACACAGCATTACATATTACTTTCTCTATTATTTTTGAAAATATCGGAATATTGGCAATTGGTCTGTAATTTTTTAAATCTGTTCTATCATTCCGCTTGAAAAGGGGTTTTACAACAACTTTTTTAGGTCATTTGGAAATGTTCCATCGGTAATGCAGTTATTAATAATATGCGCTAGTGGTGGTGCAATTATTTCCTTGACATACTATTTAATAACTTTTGTAGATACGCCGTCGGAACCGACAGTGTTAGTGTTTTTTAAGTCATTAATTATTTTTATTATGTCAATGTATGTAACTGGTAGCATAAATAATGAATGAGATGTCAGATTTTCAAAATTATTATTATTGGTAATGTCTGTATGAATTAATTGCATTGTTGTACCAAACTGTGTATGATAGTCTAACTAAGGTGTACTCTACTCCTAAGTCAAATCACTAGCTCTAAAAATGAGACAAACAAGGTGAAGGGAATGAAGATAACGTTAACGAGACGGAGAAGGAAGATGCTCCGCAACGAATGTCGCCGAACACTTTCATTGTTGTAATCATAATATTCAGCGCAATGTAAAAGGAAGGTCTAAGTAATAACAAGGGCATGGATCGTTCGATCAGGTTACCCTAGGCTTGCCGCAATTGGTCCGTGAATGGGTGACCATCTTTACATACTGAGACCTCTTGATGCCTCGAAAAGCATGTTAAACCGTTGGTCCCAGCTATCATTCGTGAATCTTTGACAGTCGTTACGGGTCGTCAGAAGCCCAAAAGTTTGACAACCACTCCCAAAGGGTAAAGTATTACCCAGTCACTGGGTTGTGGAAGTCAGATAGGCAGTCGTTCCATGTAAAATACTGGTATTCGGCTGCATCCGGTTAGACTGGAAGTCGACCCCAACATAGTTGGGAAAAGGGTAGGCAGATTGATTGAATATTAAGCACAATATTTTGATAAGAAAAGGTATGCTAACAAGTTTGTCTATACAAGATGGAGACGATAATACAACCATAAATGAAAACACTAGCAATACTAATGCATAGGAATATTTAGGAACTGTCAAATAACTCCTAACGTTGAAATGAAAAAAAGTGATTTTTCTAACCAATTAAATTAGCATAAAAGTGTAAATAAAATAAAACACCATTTAAATATTGATAGGAGTAGATGAGTTTTGATGATGTCCGAGTTTTCGAGATATCGCCAGGCGGTTGGTCGACTCCACACGTGACCAGAGGGCTGGCCTATTTTTTGGCCAAAGAATCAGCATTGCCATACAACGTGGCAATGCTGCCAGCCTTCTGGGCACTTTTCCTGTTGACAGCGATGCGGATGAATTTTTTGATGCCCTCTGATTATTTCCCCTCCTTTTTTATATACTTCCCAATATTGGTTCACTAACTTGTGAGAAGAGCGGCAACAGTGCAATGTCATGTATATGTGTGTCGCGTTGATCTTTTAGCGCTATATTTAATATTATTAATGCTCAATAAAAACAATTACAAATCACATATTATTAACCGAATAGTCACAGTCACCCTCGAGTAATTATTAATTACAATCACTGTTCAATCAATTAGCTAGTCTTCAAATTCGAGCTTCCCTACGTAGACTAGATGTTGGGTTGTATCCAAAATAATTTAAAATTCGTTCGTCTCAGGTCACTGTTGCTACTGGAGTAGCACTATCCAAATGCGAGATTAAGGGTACATTTTCCCGTATCCTCTGGACAGCTTGAACAATAGTGCGGCTATCGGTAGGGACATACCTACACGGGTTTTCCCATACATCTCTCGGTATGTTTCTCTATGAATTAAAATCATTTCGGTGTACTCCGAAACTGTATAACTAAAATGAGGCATTGTTATTAAAACAAACGATTAGATTACACACAAGGTACTGAGCGTCTAACTCCACACAATTCACTTATCAATTTAAACTAGGTACCTATTACTACGTTACGTGTCCTGTCACTATAAAAATAAAGCGTCAAATTTCGCACAATACATCTTACAATAGGCAATCACAATTTCATAAACACGGGGGGCGGCGCGCGGCGGGCGCTTCAAAGGCAGCGAGTGAAACCGTGTGCCAAACAAGTGCGCTTGCGATGCAAAACAATGAAGCATACATTTTGGCAAGAAACTCCTGAAACGGAACTAAAATATTTAATCATTGGCAACACTCGTTCTGTCTCGTCGAGTGAGGTACATATTCTGTCATTTCTTGTAATCGGCGATTGTTTCTCGTGTTTATTTTTATTTGTTTACGTTATTGTGGTGATACTGGTGACCCATTGTCATAATGAACAGATCTGTTATCCCCAGCTCCGCAAAAGCGATAATTTAAAAAGTGTACGCGAGATGTTTGGTGGAACTCGAGGCCGGCCAAATTTTATCCGATCTCAACAATGTGTATTAAAGAACCGCTTAAATGACAGGTAAAATGATATTTTATACATGTAATATAAACCTTTCATACAATTATTGAAATGTACATTTACGAATTTGGGGTTATGTTTATAAAACACATTCGGAATGCAACGCGTTCGAATAATGTTGATACTTTTTGTTAATATTGCATAAATCCCTGAACAAAAATGACTATAGTATTTTGTAGGTAAATCCATCAGTACTATAAGGCGATCTGGGGTCTGGGTACTATAAGGTGATCTGGGGTCTTGTAAAACATAAAATTATCTCACATTGTGGGATTAGTTGACATTAAGGTATTTTGAAATACCTAATCATTTTATTTTTAAAACATTAAAATAAATAAATGCAAATGTTATCGTTCTAGGCAGTGGCTGAACAAGCGTTTCAGAGCTTTTCTTTTTTTCATCTAACCCGCCAATATAAGTATCAAAACCGTTTTCGTCGTACTATATAGGGTTACAATATGAACGATAGTGGCGCCACTATTATTTTCATGACTTTTGGCCAAGTTGACGTCACAGGATCGCGGCGACTCACTGACCAGTGCAGTGACCTACACCACTTTTTGTAGGTTTCGGCAAGAAAGCGAAGTAGAAACAAACGTGCTATTATCTATCATCTATCCCTTTCGCACTTACTTAACTTTCGATTGACATGAGTGCGTAACATTTGTAGCAATAACTTCCGCATGCATTATTTTCTTATCTAATGACACGATTTATGACTCTTATGCCACAAGCATAAGGTATATGCTTTAATTCGCATCGGGAAATAAAAAGAACAAATTTAGCGAAGGAGTAGCGAGCTGGCAACATGTTGTGTTGATACAGATGCAGATTACTGCAGATGTCTTTAACCTGTCGGTGCTGGCCTGTAAACAGATACGTCATGTAGAAAATCTTAAAAATGAAAAGTAATGTCCAGTGACTAACTATTGGATATAGGTATGTGGGAGGTAGGGTAGAATAATAGACACAAATAGGTTCGTTATTATATTTATCAGTAATTGACACAGATATACTTCATAACAAGAATAAATACCATATCAAAATTTAAAAATAATAACACAGTAAAAAAAAATACAACATAAAAAAGAGTTATTCAACATTACAACATTATTTAAGAAAACATACCTGACAGTTCAGAGCACCGTTGTGCCGTATCCGCTATCGGACAGCTTCTGATCTGTCGAGAGACAGTGCGCCCCTTTTAAAGCAAGATTCACTCGTATAGTGGGGGAACAAGTTGACAGTTACAATACCCCCATATACCGGAAGTTGATAAAAATATTATTAAACAATTCTAAAAAATCATTAAATAATTTCTCTCTCACAGGTATTTATTATACATATTTGATTGAATTTTTGTATGCAGACTGGGAACATCATTAGGTATAATTATGAAGTTTAATTTATTGTTGTAATGTCATCTCCACCTTGTATATGGTCTATCTATTCATACACGAAATCTCATTGGGTCATTGTACTCTTCGTTACGAACAACTTTTACTATGGGACCAAACCTAAAATGGCGAAAAAGAATCTGCTATTCCCTACATTTTGACGAATTATGCTTACATAAATGTGTATAGAGGTAAAAGTGAGTTTGTATGTAATTTAGGCGGTAATTTTCGGAACTACTAATACAGTTCCGAAACGTCCACGCGGACGAAGCATTTTATAATGTGTAAAGGAAAAACGATAAGGGAAATCAAGTGAACGGATCTGTACATACGGTGGACAGCCAACCGATGTCCGGGTGCAGGACCGTAATGTGTTTGTTTGGTAGTGAATGTTCAGTGTAGCAGGAGAGACAAGAAACTCGATTAGATGCTGCATGTGTGTCCTTTGAATGGTAGATTGAGGAATGAATGAATGATGCTTGCCGCTCGAGATACTGTGTGTGACGTGAGTGGACAGTTAGTGATGAGAGCGTTGTGTCGCAGGAGGCCATGCTGCAGTGGGTGCGCCGCCGCCTCGACGTCGACAACGACCTGCCGCCGCTGTGACGCCGCCGCTGTGACGCCGCCACGCCACGTGACAGTGAACAGACGGTGCCTAGTGATAGACCATTTGTGGCTGCGCACCGAGCACCGTCGGCGTCGCTCTGCTTAGAGTAATAAATAATCGAATTGTGTTCCGGGTATATCTCGGGTGTTGCCAACCACGCTTGTACTCCATATGCCGCAAGAACTGCATGACTGCAACTCGAAACATCGTTAACGCAATCAGGCTATCCCTGAAACCTTCATCCCGTCTTCTTGGAGGGTATAGAGTGCAAGCGCCGTCGCCAAACATTTGTACATCGTTGAGTTTATCGTTTTAATACTATCACAATCTCTTATTACGTTGTCACCATTTTTGACATTATTGTCCGATGTCCATCTTACATTTAGCTTGTATCGTAGTGTAAATAATATGTACAATTATGTAAGACAGACGTTACAATAAGCGATTCTGATACGATCGATTTCAATCAGAAATTAATCTGGCTGCAGATCCTTTGGTGAGAGTCTCTTGTTGAAATCCTTTTGCTGTAATGTTTACACTTGAAGTGTTCAAAATATGACTGTGTTTAATTGATTGATTGAGGAACTTAGTAAGGCGCATGCGTATTTCTAAATGACTAATGTAAGAGACAACAGGGTCGTGGGAACCAACGCGTACCAAGTCGTGCCGCCTGCCGCCGACCGGAGCGGCCGCAGCGCCGCCGCGCCGCACCGCCGCGCCGCACCGCCGCGCCGCACCGCCGCACCGCCGCGCCGCAGTCCGCCGCCGGCCGCTCCGTGCTGTACATACTAAATATCAATTTTAATTAGTTACGAGACATTGTAAGTTACGGTGACGTGATCATTTAAATAGTTCTATTTATTAAGAATTGTTTTAAGTAGTTATAGGTTTCTAGTTTCCGTGCAACTAGTAGATATGTACATGCAGTACAAACATAGGATAAGTAGTTCTGTCGCTACGTGTCTAGGTAACGTTAGATTTTTTATACGAAGACTTAAAAACATGATGTATAGACTATTTAGAGTAATTTATATTATTTAGAGAAAAAGAATGGCTGTTCTACCTACTCGTGGTTGCTAACCGACCTGTTGATACATACGTACAGAATACGACATAACACAACAGACAGAACAGTCGGAAGTACATTCGAGTTTTAACAGTTGTACTAATCTTACTTTACTCCAATGAAGTGATTCAGTAGATAAAACAGATAATAATTAATGAAACTGTTTACGTTCAGACACACACACACACCACTGACCTGTGACCCTGGACGCCTGGCGTCACGCGTGACGTCACGCCTGGCGTCACGCCTGACGTCACGCCTGGCGTCACGCCTGACGTCATGCTGACCGCTGCTGCCGCTATCGGCAGCTGTGGCTGTTTCTTTGCTGCTGTTTATTCTGCTGTTTATCTGCGGATTTACATTGATCAAGTATTTCAATCCAACGCTGGAATCCGGTGTTATTCTGCATCGATACCTGTATCGGTCCTGACCTATCTTAACACTTTCCAATCCAGCGCAGCATCCAGTGGTATCTAACGCTGATTGAAACAGAGCAGCCGCTTGGCCGGTGCAGCGCTGTTGGATGCAAGCGCTGGATTGAAATATAGCCTTTAGGTAGCTATGTTAATTGTTGTCTACTTTTCATCTTTGTCCTAAACTGATAAGAGCGAGCATAATTTTTACTAATTAATAGAGTTAATTGTTCAAAGAAATGAATGAGTTCGGGTTTGTTTATTTTTAAGCTACAGTTCAGTGCGTCTGCCATGAGTTGTTATCGAAAACCTACTCGCTAGCGTTAAAGTCGCTCGCGTATTGACGTGGATCGAATAGATTTCGATAATGCTTGCACCATGAGATTTACGGAGTCATACGCAGGCGCTAAGGTAAGCTCGATAGATCGTGTCGTCTAGCTAACTTCACTCCTCATGTTTTGTTTCTTTCTTTCTCTGTAATAAGAAGAGAGGCTCCCATGTCGTCTATTCAATTTGTAATTTTTTTACGTTGTGTAGTTCGCGGCGTTTTTGTCTAAGCCAAGCTACTTGAAACATTAAAAGTGTAATAAATTAGCTAAGCTCAAGTGTCGTAGGTAATAAAATACAACATTATTCAATAATATGCACGAATCTTCAAACGCTTCTCTAGAGAGTATTAGTGAGTCGTGGTGCCGTTGTGTACGGTGACAGCTGAAAGACGTTAGTGACTATCGAATAGATTACGTAACTACTATCGCAAGCGTATGTTTCGATAGCATCTGTCGAATAGTGAGTCGTGGTGCCGTTGTGTACGGTGACAGCTGAAAGACGTTAGTGACTATCGAATAGATTACGTAACTACTATCGCAAGCGTATGTTTCGATAGCATCTGTCGAATAGTGAGTCGTGGTGCCGTTGTGTACGGTGACAGCTGAAAGACGTTAGTGACTATCGAATAGATTACGTAACTACTATCGCAAGCGTATGTTTCGATAGCATCTGTCGAATAGTGAGTCGTGGTGCCGTTGTGTATGGTGACAGCTGAAAGACGTTAGTGACTATCGAATAGATTACGTTAGGTTTCTTACCTATCGAAATGTATAGCGCTCATGGTACGGACTTTAATTACTTTTGTGACCGCTAGGGGCGCTGTACAATATGTCATACATATCAGTTACGGAGACGCTAGCGAGTTTTGGCTGTGTAAGCTCATGGTGGAGCTACAGTTTTTGATAGAGCTTCTGGGCAATACTCGAAGCTGGTCTTATTTGCAAGAGGTATTTTTTCTCTCTACTTTATTTCTTTTTTTAGGGTTATGTACCTCAAAAGGGAAAACCGGAATCCTTTAGGATCACTCGTGTGTCTGTCTGTTTGTCTGTCTGTCACAGCCAATTTGCTCCGAATCTAATATACTAATTAAGTTGGAATTTGGTACACATATGAATTTCTGTGACCCAAACACGGACGTGTAACGTAAATTAATTAATTTCAAATATGGGAGCCAGTTTTGGGAGGGAAATAAGTTTAAAAAATAAATTATTGTGGGAGTCTCGAATATTATGTTTTTTATCATTTTAAAATAAAGAGTTTTAAAGTTATTTAAGAAAATAGACGAAAATTGACCATACACTCCTCTTATCTCCAAAACTACTAAATTTTGAAAAAAAAATACAGAAAATAGTTCTATACCTACTAAATAGATTATAGGAAAACCTATAGGAAGTCTATGGTATTAAAATAACACGGTAACTCCTTAATATTGTGCGTACAAACTACAACATCCAACATTTGCAGTTGGAATGTATGGGAGAACATGTTTTTCAACTACAATGTTAAGTTTGTTCTTAGAATAGAATAGAATATTTATTTGCGTAAAACATGGTATACAAGGGTGTTAAATACAAATTGAGACAAGCATGTTTAGCTAGGGTAAAACATAGCATGCAAAATTTTAAAGACAAGTTTAGCAACAACAATCGTTTCTTTTTAAAAAACATCAACATTGTTTATCTATAAATACTTTTAAACTATAAAAACTACACTCGAGTAACCACTTATGAAATTTAATTTTAAATAATTTTGTATTTAAAACTTTGAAATGCCTTGGTATTTTATTATAAATGCACACACACATTGCCAAGCAGTTACTATTGTATTTGGACAGTCTAGGCAAATCATTTAACACTAGTTTATATGGATCTCGTCGGTTCCGAGGATTGGCATCATTTGCAGTCTTAAATAGTTGCTTATTTTTCATAACAAACACACATATTTCGTAAATGTAAAGCGACGGTAACGGTTACAAACCAAGTTTTTTAAATATTGGTCGACATGAGTCGTCGGGCTTAAGTCCACAAATTCCTCTCATGCACTTTTTTTGAGCGATAAATGCTCTTTGGAAGTCAGTGCTGTTACCCCACATTATAAGTCCATAACGTAACAACGATTCGACGTGCGCGTGCGCGTGGTACGACATTACAGCAGTTTTTATATTAGTTACATTTTTTACTTGTTTTAATGCATTAACAAATTTATTAATTTTAGTGCTAACATTTTCTATGTGCTCTTTCCAGTTAATGTCTATACGCATTACTTCATTGATTCACGCAAAATACGCGCATTGACGTGGAGTTGCGGACACCAGCCCGTATTACCTATTACTTCATTGATTTTATTAATATTGACTTTAATGTCATTTTTGGAATTATTTGATCGATTAAATTGGATGTAAACGGATTTGTCTAAATTTATCATCAAATGGTTAATGTCAAGCCAATGCAATCATTTGTCAATTGTATTATTAATGTCAAGTTCATGTTCTGAAATGGTATTTAGTTTTTTATTAGATGTCACTATAATAGAAATATCGTCAGCAAATAATACGCATTTATGGTTAGTTATTTTTATGATGTCATTTATATAAATGAAGAATAATATTGGGCCCAGCACACTTCCCTGAGGAACGCCATATTTATTATGTTTATATTCCGATGAATAGGATATTATTACACTATTTTAATTTTTTTTATTGATGATGACACATTGTTTTCTATTGCTTAAATAGGAGGACAGCCACTGAAGTGCCGGTCCTCTAATACCAACAGCTTCCAATTTTTGTAGCAGTATGTCATGTGACACCAGATCGAAGGCTTTCGATAGAACAAAAAAGAGGCCTGTAGTTATATAATTATTATTAGTACTTGAAAGTATAGCTTGCATGAGGGAAAAATAGCTAACGATGTTGACTTGTTCTTTTGGAATCCAAACTGCTGGTCACTTATAATATGAAATTTATTGCAAATGTCAGTTAACCTTTTAAACATACATTTTTCAAAAATTTTTGACAATATGGTTATAAGAGTTATAGGTCGGTAACTGTTGATGTCACATTTATCTCCCTTCTTGAATAAGGGCTTTATTAAAGACAGTTTTAATTTTTCAGGAAAGGTGCCTTGTGAAAATGACATGTTTATTAAATGCGTCAGAATACCAGTCAGTTCCTTGCAGCAGGCTTAGGATAATTCTGTCTCTTTTTTCTTCATCCCAACTACGGAACCCTTCATTGTGTGTAGTCTGACATGCATTTGGACGGTTTTTTTTAAAAAGCTCTTAAACACTATTCGAACCCGATCTTTTTTCAAATAGCTCTTAAACAATATTTCTACGTATCAGATCTTTTTTGCAATAAAAAATGCTGTAGTTTTGCACTTAGTGATAGTGCTCCTGTGATGCTAACACGATTCAAACATGGGAAAGAAATATTAACGTGTTCAACATCAAGGGAATTGGCTAATTCTAAGAACTTTCAGTAAGTACTCACATCATCTAGCGGACAGCTTCCGCCTGGTTCCCCAAACCTGAATTTAGCGAGTTCACATAATCAGCATGATGAGAGTTGCTGTGAGTAGACAAGCATGACTGTCCAGGCCCAGCAGATTGAGAAGTAGGTACCGTCAATGATGTTACACAATAAATGATGACAATAAGGTAGGTCGTGCCGCGGCTGCCAGTTGCGCGTCCTACTATTGCAAGTCGAGAGTACTCGACTACAGTCTGCAGTGGGCACCTGGGCCGTAATGGGGTACTGCTCAGGTTCCCACTGAACACCGACTTGCTTGTACTGCAATAAGTGTAAACTAAACTGAAGTGACTGAAGTGTGTCCCACGGTCCCACGGTCCCACGGTCCCACGGTCCCACGCCACTTGTGAAAACTGGACGACTGTTGATTTGTTGCATAACAAAGTATTTGTGTACTGGAATAGCAAGTGACCTAGCTCCGCACTGCTGCGCCGGCGCCAGTTTGGACTGAGCCTTACTTACGTTGTAGTGTTACTGTTTTGTCTGGGTAGTTCGTATCGGCTGTATATAACCATTTGTTCTTTCTGTTACCGCACGCAGACGGTGAGGCCGCGTGCGCTGGTGCAGTCGCCAGTCGGGCACAGAGGAGCAACTCCCGTATTCTTAAGAACAGTCGCATTCTAAACTGCGATGTTGACAAACTATTGCAGTTTGGCAGACTTTATGTGTGTTATTGTTAATACAGATTTTGAATAAATAAATACAATAAAAATATAAAAACATGAACTCGGTCTCAATCTGTCAAAAATTGTATGGGATTTTTGATATTAATTGTCGCTGCGATGAGGTTGCAGCTAGATTTTGAACGTTTTAACGGGAATTGGGCCTCTGGTGTCAAGTCACGCGGCTCCATTGTGTGCCAGTAATGTACATACAGAACACATGTAAGTAGGTACCTAAGTGTGTGTTCCGAGTTATTATGATATTGTAAAATGTATAGCCGTAACGTATGTATGTATTGTATATACCTACCTGTGCACAGTCACGGGCAAAAATATACTGGATGATTTTTTTTACAGTCTCGAAATGTTTACAGGGTGTTCTACCAGTGAATATGAACAACTTTCACTATGGGACCAACTCTGAAATCACGAAAAAAAAAATCTGCTGTATAGTAGAAAAGTTTAAACCTACTTGACCAAAATGTATGAAACAGCTGATTTTTTTTCGTGATCTCATAGTTGGTCCCATAGTGAAAGTTGTTCATGTTCATGGGTAGAACACCCTGTAAAAATTTCGAGACGGTAAAAAAAATCATCCAGTATATGTCTTATTTCAAAGTTGCAATCGTTCGTTATGAACTTATGGCGCATAAAACTAGTATTGAATTGTGCTAAGTCTTAGGCTAAGAGTAGGTAAGTACGCTTTCTACTGTACATTGTACCTATGTCAAAAGAGTCCCCGAAATGATCAATTGCAATTGTCAATTTTTACGCGATCGATACACACTGATGCGCAAATTGATCATCTACCAGATGCAATTGAAGCGATTGTCAATATTACTACAATAGAAATTGATGGCATTGATCAATCGCAATCGATCGTTTCGGGGACCCCTTATTACTGTTATTAATACACTAGCGACCCGCCCCTGCTTCACACCGGTGGCGGTGCAATCTACTGACGTGGGGACATGTCGAAACGTCGAGGTTTCTGTGTTATATTATTATGAATGTATTGTAGACATAGAGCTTCTAGAAGACATTCTCTAAATGTTGGTGCACCACATCTAAATCCATTGTGCAGTTTAGATAGTTCAGAAGAACAGGGAGCACACGCACAGACACGAAAAGCGACTTTTTTTTACTATTTATTAAAATGTGAAAAAAAAATATAAAACAAAAAATATAGATATCTACAGGGTGGCCTATGAAATGACGTCCAAAAGAAAATTTTAGAATCCCCTATCCAAGGCTTTCCCAACAATGCAATAATAAGGTACCATTGATGCAGCCGGAAGGTGGTCATAAGAACTCCTCAACTAAACACAAAAGGCCCGTCCTGATTGGTCTCGTTGGATTTGTCTTGACAAGTACTGTAGCCTTAGATTTAGACCAGGGTCTGATGATAGAGCAGGTAGGTGGCCATTGGAATTCTTTAACTAAACAAGAAAGCCCCGTAGTTTCTTGGACCCATCCCTCCATCTACATACAATACTTGTCAAGATAGATCCAACGACATCAAACACGACAGGCCTTTTGTGTTCACCTAAGAGTTCCTGTGGCCACCTTCCGGCTGCATCATAAGCCCAATTCCATGGTACCATATACCCATATACCAGGTCCGGAAAAGTACTTGTATTTTGTATTCTTTTGGAAAGATGGGGGTCTGTGGAAAATTTTAACTTCTTTGGGGTCGTTGCCACCCTTCTTTTTGTTTGAGTGACTGCAAACCAGCGCGGCAGTTGCGTAACACACTTACAGTGGGGATCGGTTTCGTTTTGACAGTTCAACAACATTTTATTTATTTATTTACGTTGTTGAGCAGACAAAATTTTCGAACATATTAAGCAATAAGCTTATAGCAATAAGCTTCAAAATCATTCAAATTCTGATTGATAGTGTTTTACGCAATTAGGGTGCTGGAACAAATGTTGAGCAAAAGTTTTGCCTTTGAACTAAGTTTTAGTATCTTCGTTTGGTATGTACATAGGTAACACCCTGAGGCCTCTGTTTAAAGTATCTTCGTTTGGTATGTACATAGGTAACACCCTGAGGCCTCTGTTTAAAGTATCTTCGTTTGGTATGTACATAGGTAACACCCTGAGGCCTCTGTTTACAAACTCGAAGATGAATTGAGGATGATTTAAACCTGTTCGTTACTGATACTTATTAACAATTGTAATAACTATAACTTAATGAGTACTGCGGTACCTACCTACACGACTCATGTAAGTAATTTAAGTTGTAACATAGTTCGTCGACTGAATCGAAAGTGTTGATATTAGTTTAAGTAAACTGTTACGATAGGTGGGTAAACTTTATTTTTATCAATCAATTAAAATGTACACTCAGAAGCAACTGTTAAACACCTGAACTGCTACGAGTAAAACAATTAATAAAACATAAAACAAAATAAGAAGCTTCTTATCGGTGCCTTTTATTTCCAACTGTACAGGGTATGTAGTAAGTATGCAGTACATTACAAGTAACATTCCACCCAGCAACATTACTGTGTACTTAGCTACTTTCTCGGTAGTACCTCCGCCACCCAGTGCAGGCATAGCGGTGCCCCAAAGAGACAGAGAGCCGAGTCCTTCTGATGCCAACACCAACCACCACTCGACAAGATGTGATCTTTGGCAAGAGAAGCTCAAACCTCCTAATTATTGAATAGAAGCATCAGAGAGCCGTCCTACTGTCATTCGAGAGGTAGTTGGAAACCAGCGCTGTGATGATAGGTTCGTCCGAAGTCACAGAACTTTGCAGAGCAACGACCTGTCCTTGCGCAGATGCGGCGCACGGCCTGGCTGCTCCGGTTATTGTTGTTCGTTTGTTACAAAAGTAGTTTAAGTTTAAGTGTTATTGATCCATAAACAACAAAGGTTACAATATTTAGGTGTGACACAGTTGTTGTTCTACTCTGCAATTCGGCTTTTTGTTTTTGTTTTGATTGTTTGTTGTCATTTGCCAGTGTCGCAACACAGTAGTCATGGGTATCTCCTGACCGAGTTATAAAAAAGAGCTAGCTCATTTCGACTGACGTCGCTCTCGCTCACTCACTCGCTCGCTAAATAGCTCAGTAGCTCAGTTAGCTCACTCGGACTCACTAGTTCAGTACTTCAGCGTGACACCGATGACCTACCGAAGTCACCGGCCAAACGGCTCATTCGGCTCGCTTCGGAATACTTATTTATTTATTTATTCCACAAGAGGTACATGGTAGAGTTAAAATGATAGCCACACTAGGCACAGCCTGTGTCGGGGCTATCAGCAAGACGGATAATTACTAGAGCCTAGGACTAAAAACTCAAATATAACATCGCATAATTTTGTAACAATTGTTCTTGTAAAATAAAAGCTTAGAAATTAAAAATTATAATAAATTGAGTGTGACTTGTGTAAGACATTATGTGTGTGTTTGAGAGAGAGAGTGGGTGTGGTTGTGTGTATGTGTGAGAGTGTGTGTGTGTGTGTGATCTACATATAACGTAAACTGGTGGTATGCCTAGAGTGATCCGTCAGACTGAGACTCTTAGTAACTGTTCAGTCTCATGATAATTAAGGTTTGAGAGATAATTTCTTACCTTATTTAGAGCCTCTTTAACATTGCTATTCTTAATATCACACTTATTAACAACCTTATTATATAAAAAGGGGAACAAAAACATGTGGAAGTGCTTCGCAAAGATTGTTCTAGTTCTGATGGAATTTATCTTAAATACTCGACATTTTAGAAGTTCATTGTAGTTGGGGGAGTTCAAGGTTACCTTATGGGTGTGTAAAATTGCATTTTGTATGTAGAGTTTCCGTATACATAACTCCTGCACATTTATAGAGCTCGTCTGTTGGAAACCTCAAGGGCTTTTTTAACATAACTTTGAGTACCTATTGATCTTTGTGCTCTTTCCAATTGCATTAGATGAGAAGATGCCGTGCCACCCCAAGCGCTTATGCAATAAGTCAGAATAGACTGACACAGCGAAATGTATACAGTTTTGAGAAGTTCGAGGTTGGCAACGTCTCTCAGCTCTTTCAAAACGTATATGAGTTTCCTGCTTCTACCTGAGAGAGCCACTATATGTTCATTAAACGTTAGCTTTTCGTCTATGGTTACTCCAAGGTATTTTATGGATTTTGCCCTTAAAACTTCGCTACAGCCACAGTCAACAATTATATTAGTGATATCCAGTTTACAGGTATGTATCTTGATATTTGGACTAAGACTAGGAGAAGATGCAAGCGTTTTATGCATGCAGAGAAACTTTGTTTTAGTTGCATTTAAGGTCAAAAGGTTATTACTTAGCCACTGAGCTACTGTAGCCATACCCCGTTCTGCATGTAGAAAACATTCACTCCATGTATCACCATGAAATATTATTGCAGTGTCGTCTGCATAGCAAATAATTTTTGCATTCATTAAAGGTAGAGAGGCCAATTCGTTAAGGTACAGAAGAAAAAGTGTCGGTCCGAGTACACTGCCCTGTGGTACACCGAATTCTATAATTTCCGGGTCACTGAGCACCGATTCAACCCTTACGCGTTGGGTTCTGCCAGTTAAGTAACTACGGAACCACTGTAAAGCAGTACCTCGGATGCCGATGCCCTCCAACTTTCTCAATAGAATTGGTATTGCCACGGTATCGAAAACTTTTGCTATATCAAGAAAAACTCCGACGCAGGCGTGTCCATTATCAAGATGGGTAACAATTTCTTCAGTTAATAGCTTTACTGCTCCTTCAGTAGATCTACCCTGCCTGAAACCAAATTGATTGTTGGAAAGAATATTGTTGCTCTCAAGATATTTTGTAAGTCGTTTATTAACAACTCTTTCCAACATTTTTGCGAATATGGGAAGCAACTATATGGGACGAAAGTTGTTAGGTAAATTAGTTTCTCCACCCTTGTGAATTGGGACGACAACTGCAGTTTTCCAGGCTTCGGGAACTATTCCTGATGACAAACTTTGGTTTATTATTAAAGTGAGGGGTTCAACTATATGGTCCTTAAGTGTTTTGATTATAGTACTATTGAAACCATCAAGTCCAGGAGCACTGCCCAATTGAAGATTCATGATAATACTTTCTATTTCAGTACATTCAGTAGGGACAAGGAAGAATGAGTTAGCGGGTGCCATTGAGATGTCAACTTTATTGGATAGTGCAGTTTGGCTTGTTCCAAGACGTTGTAGGATATTGCCAGCGTATTGTTGTCCTACTGATGCAAAGAACTTATTACAATAATTGATTGCAGTTTGTGGGCATGGATCTCCGGTTAATAGATAAGATGATTTTGAAGTGTTTCTTCTTCTACTGGTAATTTCATTAATGGCTTGCCAGAGTTTGCGTGGATGGTTCAGGTGTTTCTGTAGCATCTCTGAGTCATAATTGTTTTTTTAATTTCCGTAGTAGGGTAATATAAAAATTGCGATATCTGGTATAGGTTATTGATTTTATATCATCCTTTGCCCTATTTCTAGCTTCTAAGTGCAGTTTATCACGGAGACGAGAACACCTTAACAGTCCCTGAGTCATCCAAGGTTTTAAGATTGTTTTGGAACGCTTAATCATTACAGATACTGAGTTCGAATCAATAGCCCTCTTAATGATGTTGAGAAAAGTGTCTAGCTGATCGTTTGGGTTATGTATGCTATTTAGTTTAGACCAGTCGACATTATTTAATTCTTCTGCTATAGAGGTGAAGTCAATACGTAGTTTATATATCGGCAGCCTAGCTATGATGGAGTCACTTGCATTTATACCTGTAATTACTATACAGTGTGAGTCTTTATAATGTGCACATATCGAAATGAGGGAATCTATGCTTAATTTTATCGACGGAAAAAATGTTAAAAAAAATCTAAATATTTATTAATATTTTTTATGGATTTTTAAAAAAAATTGTTTGCTTTTGTGACCCCAGTGTATACAAAACTGTGTAACTTTTAAACTAAACGATTTATCACGATGAAACAAACTCTATAATGTTTGGAAGTAATTAGGTGTCGTCATAAAATAAAAATTATGGAAAAAAAAATAGCCACATTTAAAAATAAACATTTTTGTTTGGCAAAAATCTGATTTTTTTTCATTAATTTTTACAAAAATTGTAAAATTTCTCAATAACATGCCCCCATCACCTTCTTTTTTTATAACTTTAAGTTATTCTTCATTGTATTAGGAACCTAACGGTAAAAATTGCATGTTTTTAACTCAACCCCAACATTTTTTATCAACTGTCAAAGAAAGGCCCAACGCATAGCTATTGTTTAGCAGGTAGATAAACTTTCTTTTGAATGTGCGCAGGTCGGGGAGGTAGGGCCAGCCAAAGGAACTTGAATTATGACAGATGTCAGACTGGCAGTCGCTCCGAATTATTCGCCGCTGCTACATGTGTTTCGGTACTTTCGTTCGCTGGACTTTCATAACTTTCGTTCGCTGCTACATGATGCCGCGTTTAAGTGAATTTTCCCCGGCACACATCGCCGACATACATTTTTATTATGGAGTGGGACAAGGAAGTGCCAGAGCTGCGCGCGCGGCTTACATAGCTGCGTATCCTAACAGGCAACCAGTGCCATCTGCCCGAAACTTCCAGGAAGTTCACAGAAGGTTGTCGATCACTGGACTTGGATCAAGTAGAGATCGTCGCGAGCCACCTCAAGTAATTATTGATGCGGCTACTGAACAAGCAGTATTAAGTGATTTGTTTGCTGATCCATCCATAAGTACTAGACGACTGGCTCTTCGTCACGGAATATCCCAAAAATCAGTGTGGCGTATTTTAAAGAAAGAAGGATTGCATCCTTATCACTATCAAAGGGTGCAACATCTACATGAAGACGTAGACTGGCGTCCAAGGTGTGTGATGTCCACATGGATTCAAAGAAAAACCAGAGCAAACCCAAACTTTCCAAGAAAAATACTATGGATGGACGAAGCGACATTCACTAGAGACGGTATTACTAACTGTCGAAATTTACACAGATGGTGCCGCGCAGGTGAAAACCCGAAACTGAAACGGTCATCTACTTTCCAAGTAAGATTTTCGATAAATGTTTGGGCTGGTCTTATCGATAACATGTTGATTGGACCAGTCATATTGCCGAGAACGTTGACTGGTGAAAGATTTTTAAGTCTATTGAGAGATGATATGCCTCAGTTATTGGAAGATGTCCCACTGGCTGTGCGTCAAAGGATGTTTCTTCAGATGGACGGATGTCCTGCCCATTACGCTACAAATGTAAGAAGATTTTTAAACGAAAATTATCATGACAAATGGATCGGCCGGCAAGGACCTGTAGGGTGGCCTGCGCGTTCACCCGATTTGACGCCCCTTGATTATTTCCTATGGGATGAAGCAACGCGTCTACAGTACCCCCATCAACAGTGAGGCCGATTTGCGTAACCGCATAATAAACTGTGCGAATGATATTCGCAATGATCCCGAAATGATAAGGAGAGCGACACACCAAATTCTAATTCGCGCGGCTTTGTGTTTACAACAACGAGGTGGACATTTTGAGAACCTGATGCATTAAATTTTGTATTTAATAATAAATGGGTTTCAATTGAACTCTTTTGCATTAATTATCATCCCAAACAAACCACCCTTATGAGAACAATACGATTCCGCGTTCGGAGTGCCATCTTTGAAACGACCCGCGCGCATTCACAACAAAGTTAACAAAAAAAAGTTTATCTACCTGCTAAACAATGTGCGTAGCTATGCGTTGGGCCTTTCTTTGACATTTGATAAAAAATGTTGGGGTTGAGTTAAAAACATGCAATTTTTACCGTTAGGTTCCTAATACAATGAAAAATAACTTAAAGTTATAAAAAAAGAAGGTGATGGGGGCATGTTATTGAGAAATTTTACAATTTTTGTAAAAATTAATGAAAAAAAATCAGATTTTTGCCAAACAAAAATGTTTATTTTTAAATGTGGCTATTTTTTTTCCATAATTTTTATTTTATGACGACACCTAATTACTTCCAAACATTATAGAGTTTGTTTCATCGTGATAAATCGTTTAGTTTAAAAGTTACACAGTTTTGTATACACTGGGGTCACAAAAGCAAACAATTTTTTTTAAAAATCCATAAAAAATATAAATAAATATTTAGATTTTTTTTAACATTTTTTCCGTCGATAAAATTAAGCATAGATTCCCTCATTTCGATATGTGCACATTATAAAGACTCACACTGTATGATGATCAGTTATTGCTGATTGACAAACGATTGTTTCCACGTCTGATTGGCCTTTGTAAAAGACATGATCAATACATGTGTTGTTTCTGGTGGGGACGTTTACGGCGGGTCTAAACCCTAATTCCGCCATGGTACATAGATAGTTACTGGAGTCAGGCGTAAGTGTGTTGATTATATTAATATTGATGTCACCAGTAAAAATTGAGCTTAATTTACTGTTAGTAGTTTGTATTACCTCATGGATTGATTGAATAAAGCGGTCTGAGTTTTTAAAGGAAGGCGACCTGTAGACACCAAGAATATTTATAATGTTTGGGATGGTGATAGCGATGCATTGTGCATCTTCTATAGTTGGTTCACTAACTTGTGGAAACCAAGTGTCTCTTACGTACGCAACAACTCCACCCGCTTTGTTTATGTATTTTGTCGTATGAAAGACGTTAAAACCGTCGATTTGAAATAAAACCGAGCCTTCACAGAGCCAACACTCTGTAAGTATAATTACGTCGAAGTCAATATTCATTATTTTTAGATTTATGAGAAAACTATTAAAATTGCAACTAAGACTACGAATATTCAATGTTAAGAGTTTGATTCTATGTTTGTGTATTATATCGAAGCAATCTTCAGCAGTACTTATAGAGTGACATTTTATAGGGAAAGCAGCGTCAATACAACTTATTGTGTCAAGTGTAGCCATAGGAAATTATAGGTAGAATAATAAATGTTAATAAGCTATAGTTTACGGCAAATGTCATTCTATAAGATAAGTTTAAATATTTATGCTTATTGTCAAATGTATATTTAACGATACAGGCTAATTTGTGTGTGTTTTAACAGGCATAGTGAAAAAGTGTAGATATGTTCTTGTGATTTAGTATTTATTATTTGTGTTTTCCGTTTTAAAAATTGTGAGTTTGTGTAGTGTGATTTGTTTAGTTACAAAAGAAAGTAAATAAAGTAAAATTAACACAAATCGAATAGCAGTTATAACATAAAAAGAGCAATAAAATAAAATTAATGTAAGTCGAACAAGCATAAAATAACAGTGAGATCGACTGGTAAATATGACATAAAGTTTGTAGTTCGAAAGGTTAATTAACAAATTCTTGAAAGTCACCTGACGTGTTAGGGGCGGCTTTAATGTGCTTATCGAGCTCTTCAACGGACTGGATGCGAATCGCCGCAAGTCCTTCTTCTTTTTTGATGAAAATTGAACCATTGCGCAACCAGCAGAAGCGAAAACCATTGTGACGGGCTCTTGCTCTCGCCTCACGAAATAACAGTCTTTTTTCTTTTGTAGTACGTTCATTAACAAAGATTTTAGATGATGTGCCTGTGATAATGTCTTCGGAGGATAGGTTTCTTCTAGTCCTGGCTGCACTGACAAAATCGTCCCTCTTGGATTTCCTAGACAGTTTGACAATTATAGGTCTGGGACGAGGCGAGTTTTTGTCAGTCTTCTGGTGTTTGGGACCAGCTCGGACTATATCGCAAATGTCTGATTCTTGGAGTTGTATGTTCATTTTCTGTGACATCGTTAGCAAGACCGCAGGGGTCGTTGTTAGGGCCCCTTTTATTTAATATTTTTATTAATGACGTCATTACCTGTATCCGGCATTCTAAATATTGTTATTCGCAGATGATATGAAGATCATGAAGCAGGTCACCACCCATTCAGACGCTCTCTTACTGCAAGAGGACTTAGATGCATTCCAAACCTATTGCAACTTAAATAAGTTGGATTTAAATGTCTCCAAATGCTATGTGTGCTCTTTCACGCGTAAACCTCATCCTTTTTACTTCCCATACAAACTCAAGGATACCCCGATAACTAGAGTCAATTCTATAAAAGACCTCGGGATTACTTTCGACTCTAAGCTTATGTTTGACACTCACATTGATAACATTGTCAAAAAAGCGTCGAAAGCATTAGGTTTTATTTTCAGGGTCTCGTCTGATTTCAAAAGCATCAAGACTGTTAAAATCCTGTATTGCTCCTTCGTTCGTAGCCACCTCGAGCATGCCTCTCAAGTCTGGAACCCCAATTATAATATTTATATCGATCGTTTGGAGGGCATACAGAGAAAATTCCTAAGGTACATTCAATTTCGTTCGAAAACATATCTACCGAATTATAACAAGCGATGTAAAAAATTTCACATTTTGCCTCTTTGTGAAAGAAGAAAAATTGCTGATTTAGCATTTTTATCTAAAATTGTGAATGGATCCAGCGAAATCCCCGAGTTAGTGAGCAAAATTGGGCTGCGAGTTTGTTCTTCGTTTCTGCGTAAACCTCGTTTGTTGCACATACCATCGACACGAACTAATTACAGAAAAAACTGTTACATTATTAGAGCAAGCCGTATGTATAACGAAACCTGCCAGGAAGTTGATATAGATCTCTTTAATACTAGTGTGTCTAAATTTAAGAAGATTCTTTGCCACCACTTTTTCGACAGCATAAAATAGACTGGCTTTATAATAATTCACTTGCACTGTATAGTAAATTATTAATCATGTAAAAAACGCGAATGTAACGCTGTCTAATGCCCAAGTTTCATAAGTTCTTATTTGTACATGTTAACTGTGAAAACTTGTAATTGGCCATCATCATGTTAGTATCTTTTACATTGTGTCTGCCTAGCTGTAAGTTTTCCGAAAACTTAAAATAAAATAAAATAAGACGTGGGTCAGATTTTCATTACTTTCCTCAGGCATACCGAAGATTTCTATCTCGTTCTTTAGCGCATTTTGTTCGATGTTACTGACTGCCAATTGCAATTGTAAGACTGACAACTTTAAGTTATTTATTTCTCTGTCCTTGTCTTCAATGATTTTCTGAAAATCTGCGAAGCGGTTCGCAATTTGATCTTTAATCTCTTTCATGTCTTTTCTTAATAATATCAAATCGATATTTCCCTGCTTCAATTCTTTTACCTCCTGCCTTAGTTCACGAATTTCATTTAGCAATTCAGAAATGGAGGAATCAGATGTTGTGGCAGGTTTGCCTCTAGAGCCCCGTACTGAGTTAACGTTATCAGGGGAAAAGTGATCGACAGTTAAAGCGGGGTTACGAACCGGAGTGTTGATATTTCCTTTCTTTGGTTGTGAGCATACGCAGGTTGGGCAGATCCAAGACTGTTTGTTGCTAATCGAGAGTTTTTGAAACGACTCAACAGTTATATTAAGGCAGTCTATATCGTAAGAATCTTTGCATTTTGAGCAACTTAGGTTATTATTAGACTTAAACTGTTTGCCGCAGGCTTTACACGACGGCGGCATTTTTATACTGCAGATAGTAATAAACTGGTAACTCACGCGTCGAAGTAGTTCTTGAAGGTAGCGTTATAGCGTAGCGCTAGCGATACTCGACGCACGATGATGTTTCACACTTCGCTCCGAGCCGATCTCAGCCGAACTCGAGCCGATCTGTAGCGGCCGGCCGAACTCTAGCCGAACGGTTCCGAACGCTCGGTAGTAGCGAGACACGGCGTTACCACGGGCGACTTGCGAGTTGTCGTAGGTCAGGGTTTAACAAAATTGCAAAAATGTTTTTGCTTATATCTTCGTATCGCGTTAAGTTTCTGATACACTGTTTTCAACACTAGATGCAGCAGGTGTTTTTCTCAAGAAGGGTAACTTTGTATTTGACTGGATACAAAATTAGACTATTATTTGAAGCTAATTAATGCGGAGCAAACCGACACTGTGGTGTCCTAGGCAAGTACCCACGACGAAAAATGAATTTTTGAACTTCGGATCGCATCGTTCGTTCTTCCCCGGTACGAGGATATTGTTGTTTGGAGACTTCCGAAAAATTCCTCCTCCTCTGAAAGGGAGATGGGCACCAATGTATGGAAACTGGTACCGGCACCAATTGGTATGAATGATACACCGTTGGAAAGGTATTTTTGTGTAGATTAAGAATAACCATGGCGCTTGTCCCTATTCACTGTCCGATCGGAGTAATCCTACTTGAAAGTTATTTATTTTTGTTACGTCCTATTAAGTACACATACTTTTATTAACTGTTTTCTCCATTTGGCATGGTATTTTCATAATTATTATTAATATTTTTCATTGTCTAGGTAAATAAAACAAGTTCGAAGTAAGTTTTATCATTTATTGTATATAAGTATATAAATGTGTGTCTATAGATCGACAATAACATAAAAAGATAATGAATAATATGATGTATAATATATACTATACATCATTCATTATCTATAACGATGCTATTTAAAAATAATGCTGGCTCATTAAAGCCCTCGTGTCTAGCATATCCTAAATACCAGACAATGGATACTATATGCGCACAGGAACCTACCGTGCGGCGTCCCGTCAAACATGTACAATAATGATGTAATATTATGTTTTCATTTCTATTTAGCAATATGTAACAAAAGTATTGTTTTGCTCTCACATGTCGGGACTGTATACGTGCACGCAAAAGCCACGCATCTTCGTCAATTCCGTATTCAATAATGTCTTCCAAAGCGGCTTCTCTATATGTTTCGATGAGATATAAGCCGTTGTTTAGGTGTTCGCTGCAGTAAGATTTTGCGAGTTTTAATTGGTATGTCCCCAATGACAGCAATATCACGTCCTGTTCACTCAATCGTGGGAAATCGGGCATATCATTGGCTTCCAATCTCTGGAAATCGGCTCTTCTGTTATTTAATCGTTTTTCTTCTACATAATTGTACAACACGTTTGGGGTTTGCATTTTTTCAGATATTTTTTGTAGAAAAGCTTCTGCGTATTGGCTATCTGCAATTGGCATGTGGAAGTGATTTGTTATTGCTGCTGCAATTTTAACATCCACAAACATATTAGGCATTGTATTATTAAAATATCTTTGCCGCAACAGCTTAAAATCTCTTTTAATCCGCCCGTTAACCACTTCCACTGCCCATCGGCATATTGTAACTAGTCGGGAATCATTCGCTTGGGAAGTAGTGAGCTGTGACTGGCCTGGGTTCTTCGTCGGAGGAACGTGGTATTCGTAACCACGTGCTTCAATATTGCCCAAACTGTCTCTAAACCCACGGTCTAAAATAAATACATCATTGGGATGAAACAATATGTGCAAGGGGTTTTCCTCATCATTCATTAAATCGCTCATTATCTGGGCATCACTTTTAGTTGCAGCGTATGGTCCTTTTACGTCTATAATGTATCCGTCAGTGGTTACAATTAAAAATGGCTTTAACAAGTTTTGGAACTTGTGCAAGTTGTAGGATTGCCTCTGAAACAAAAAGTTTGTGCTTTTGTGAATATAAATATACGTGCCATCGCAAACAATAATGGCTTTAGAGTTTTCTTCATTTCCATACAGTGCTTTTGGAATCCTCAGGTTTCTCTCCAGTATATTGTCTCTACTTATGTGATCCAGTCCCAAGTGAAGCACAACATAGTCAGTACTAAGACACTCTCGTGCAATGGCCAACTGGCGTTCGAGTTTTCTTCTTGATATATTAAACAACGTCGCAAGTCTTACGTTGGATTCTCCTGTGCGTAGTTTTGTCAGTAAAATACCCAAAGTGGTTCTGGGATCTGCACTTGCATCTCTTAATGAAGTGGTTTGCTCTAAGATAGCGTTAAATTGTTCTATAGTACGTCCAGTCCAAAAGTGCATTTCTTCTTCAGTTAATCCTCTTAGCTCGCTAAAACGCAATCTGGGTCCGTTTAAGGCATTTCTCAGTAGGTCACAAAGGTCACTGAAGTGGGCGGCCGTAAAGTTATGGGAAATGTTGCATGCCTGAGGTAGTTCATCCCAGTCATTTCCATTTAGGTGATCGCGGCATACTCTGGCAGCATCAGGAATGTAGATTTTGTGTTGAGTAAATACATGGATTTTAACAACGTTTGGGATTCGTTGGCGAGTTGTATAAGGGCAGCCACGAAAAAGACAATGCCTCGGGGTATTTGGTGCTCTCATATATTCGGGCACGTGTATCACTTCTAGTTGAGGTTCTGCTTCTTCTTGCGGTTCTACTTGTTCTTGCGGCTCTGGCTCGGGTTGAGGTTGTGGTTGAGGTTGAGCTCTAGTCGCATTTCCTGCTCTTTGCCAGCATCGGTAACATACTCTCCGAGTACCATCAAACACGACCTGAAAATCGGTAATAATAATGTAAGGAAAATAAATAAATACAACATACCTAGAAAGCGTACCTGGGGTATTATAAACAATACGCTTAGCCGCTAAAATGCGCATGGGATCTAGAGTACCAAAAGAGAGAAAACGTTTTTGCCTCTAAGTGCACATTGGATGACGTTCTATTATGCCGGATTATCAATTAACTAGTTTGTATTTCTCTATGGTAATAGTACCGTAAAATTCCTTACCAAATAAACTACATTCTATCATATGACAGCCATACGATCTGTCATTTCAGAAATAAAAATATTTCTTTCTCGTCCGTGAATCTTTGTTTTGGTTCTCCGTTACTTGTAAATAATGTAAATTGTACTGTGAAATGTGACTTTATTCATATTTTACTTTAAAAATAAACACAACATGGATTTCGAACCTTAAAACATATAGGTTACCATTTGAATGTTTGTTTAAAAAATGTTTTTTTTTGTTTATGTTCTCAAAACAATGTTATAAATGAAGATAATCATACATTCAAATGAAACCAACACATTTCATTTCGTCATTTCGTTGACAATAGAACAAACATTAACCGGAAGCAAAATACCCAGAAACAGAGTCATAAATAGGGTTTTTGTGAAACATCTGCGTGCCAACCGGTGCGCGCGGTCTGTGACTCATCGGTCGTGTGCATTTAAGGGGTAAAATAGATAAAAATTACGTGCGCTTTAGCGGCCGAAAAATAACAAACAAGGCATCCCTACAAACAAAGAGACCAAAGGCTAACCTAAAGTCTAACGCATATGCGGGCACAACGAGCTAAAATGATCGATTTTTATTTCTATGTGGTATTCTATGCTGTTGTCTGTACTGAGTCAACGAGACACGTAATACAATAAATGCTCATAAAGATAACAACACAACAATAAATAGATTAACATCTAAGACCCAGGATTTTTTCGTTGCTCTGACTGGGGATCAAACCCGGAACCAATGGATTCAAAGGCAAGAACATTAGCACTATACTATACAGGTTATTAACAATAAAATAAATGCAATAAAACTGTCAAATGGAAAGTTAAAAAGTTCAATAAATACTAACCTCCAATGCAGCATTTTCTCGAATAAAAGCTGCTAGGTATGCGCGCATTCTTGGTAAGTTTTCCGATAGAATGCGCACTTGATATCTGCTTCGGTATAGACCTCTTCGGCACATTACACAGGTACGAAAACTTTCCATTGCAATCAAAATAACTCAAGCACTCAAGTCCAGTAGAAAGCCGCAGTCAAAAATAAAACAGGTAACAGAGTCCAAGTTAATGCCAGGGTCTAAAGTCGACGTGAACAATGAGGAACGAGACAATGTAGTAACTTACACAACAATTATCAGCAAACGACTACCAAGGGAACATGCACAAGCGCCGCAGCATGCCCACCCTCGCCCCCGCCTCCTCGCTGAACGCGCTAACTACCGCGCTGCGTAAGATAAGAGAGCGAGAGAGAGATAACAATACCAGTTCCAACTTACTAGTCATCTACTTACGTATACTCAGGGTTAATAGTAATAAAAATATTGCTCCAATGTCATGCATCAATATCAATTGATGTATTTGTATGTTTAGTGTTTAATAAATAGATCACCCATAACTGAAAAAATACCAAACCGATTTTGTTATGATTTTCATCCGTTAACTGAATTTTACTTAGCTCAAAATCTGTGCAAATATCATCAAAATCTGTCAAGATAAACCGGCGATATGATTTTTTTAAATTCTATTTCGAACTAAATATCCAGTATCTTCTAAAGACTATATTTCAAAACGGACAATTTATACGGGATTGGTGCTATAGTAGTTTTTTGTGCTCTTGAAGAGAGCTATCCAACGATGGTAAATTCATTTTGATTGGACATGGGTACCAAAATGCCCATCCTCCTTTAGCATGTGATGAAGTTAGGTGATACAGATTACTGATGTATAATAATCCCTGATGTCTTCGCGCTTTGTTCGAGAGCGGACGTGTGCTAATAATTTCTTAACTATTTTCGTTTAAATTAATCGCAATTTGATAGAAATTTAAACCCTACGACCAGTCAAAGTCCTTAATATTTGCATATTTTCGCGTTGCACTTTTGCCCGTGTGTCATCGAGTAGCAGGTGAGCGCTGCGCGCCCTCCTTCACCTCCGCGTGAGCAGGCCAGTAGCCATAATTGCTCTCCCGCTCCAACCTGTGCCTCGCCGCCCTGCACCGGTTTCATCTACTCGCCGATATTGTTGCGTGTGCGCTTGTGTGCAGGACTTGTGGATCTGCTTGAACCAACTTCAGCCCAATCAGCAAGTAATAAGGTCTGATTCACCTTACATCGTTGGCACGTCACCGTGATGGCTGGCTTACTGCGTACACCGCCACCTGCAGAAGCTTCAAACATAAACAACACGGTACCGAAATCGTTATCAGATATGGATATTCCACAGGCGTTATGTAATGAGGGTGATAATGCCAACGTAAACACCATAATGCGTCACAAACGAATTCGTTTAGAATCCTCGCCGAATAGCCAGCTTGACGATTATAATACAGATCTAAAAATACTTCTATTCTTCTTTCTAGCGGGACCTCGTCGCGGTACTTTGAGCTAGCGCGCGCACGGCTCAGTGGCAATCTCTCGCGAACGTAGTTCTGTGATCACACCAGTGGACTCTCTTAGCTAGCTCATTTTTCAATCATTCATCCTAGACTTGAGTTACGCTTGACTTGAGCTTAGGTCGACAGCACGGTCGTGGTAAGCATATCACGGCGTGACATCATCATCATCAGGCTCCGTGGAGCTCATCATCGGGTGGCGCGAGGGTTCAGCATCCGCAATCAGCATCGTCATCACGTGGACCATCATATTTCCAAGTAAGACTGTTCCTTTTACCTACCTACATCATGGAGGATCTTATTGCCCGTCAATCGGAAATCATCGCCAATTTCACTACCATCAAGGTCAACTTTAGCAAGGACTCGGATTCCCGCAAAACTACGGAATACCTCAGAAAACGTTTAGACACGATAGACAACCTCTGGGGAGAGTTCGAACTAAACCATAAGAAAATATCGGAGCATAAAGATGTGGCGGTCGACTATTTTCTCGACAATACGTATCAAAAGGGCAGAGATCACTGTCAAGCTGTACGGAATCTCATTTCGTCTTACGGCAAATCAAACAAATCGACTCAACCTGATGGCAAGTTGGACGAACTAATATCACTGCAACGCACGAACTTTAGGGCATTCACTCGGCTGGTCAAAGGTATCAAGATTGATCAGATATCAGACAAATGGGAACTTGAGGATGAGCTCAAAAACATCCAAGCAAAGTGGATAATGATCGATACGCAACATTTGCAAATCGATCATATCCTAGCTGGAGGTGACGTATCATACGACGAGGAGTTCAACAATCATGAATTGGCCTACAAAAACATCAAAAGAGAGTTAAATAAGAAAATATCCTCAACAACTCATTTAGAGAGATCAACCCCGCACATTGACATACCGTCATTTAGCGGGAACTACACACAATGGCCAACGTTTTATGACTTGTTCACCGAGACTATTCATAACAACAACTCGATCACGAAAGCTCAGAAGATGCAGCATCTTAAGGGAAAACTTAAGGGTGAGGCAGAGCGTCTCATTCACCATCTCCATATATCATCGGATAACTACGATACCGCGTGGGATATCTTATTACACCGGTACAATAACACACAACTTCTTTTCACCAATAACATCGAAATCTTCCTAAACCAACCCGACATCCAAAGGCAAACGTCATTAGACATCAAAAGGTTGTATGATACCTCAACCGAATGTATTCACGCGATACACAATCTCGGTGTTGATACGAATACATGGGATCCGTTGCTGGTTCACTTACTTTGTAAAAAACTGGACCCAGAAACATATGCTGGATACAAAGAATCGCGCAGGAATCCTCGTGACTTACCAAAGCTAGAGGAGTTAATGTCTTTCCTCGAGAGTAAATTTACTGCTCTTGAGCCCATTAAAACAATAAGGAACCGTCATCATCAAGCAAACGGAACCCAAATCAATCGCATAATAAGCAAAACACTATTAAAGGTTTCGCTAACAAAGATTATCAGGCCATCATTACGCAAACTTCGAAATGCATCATATGCAACTCAAATCATGCCCGCAATTTGCTACCGTGCAAAAAATTTATGAAAATGACATCAGATGTGCAACTGAAATTGGTGTCGAGAACAAATATCTGTCGAAATTGCTTATTCAGCCACGATGAAAATCAATGCACCTCGACGAAACGATGCAAAACCTGTCAAGGTGACCATCATACAATACTCCATGAAGCATGTGTTTCATCATCATCATCAGCTCCTCAAGCAACTTCATCATCATCTCCAATGACTGCTTCGTCATCAAAATCATCAAACAAACACCCTAACGTTAATCATGTCGAAGGGGATGACGAAGAGTTATTGTTGACCACGCTGTCAATCAATGTCAAGTGTTCTGACGGCAGCTACGTGACCCTTAGGGCACTGCTAGACCAGGGATCACAAATATCATTAATATCGGAAAACGCTGTTCAGCGATTAGGGTTGCAGCGTCAACGATACAACGCATCAGTGTCAGGGATAGGTGTTGGTGCTAGGCAAAGCAAGGGACGGGTAACAATCGACTGTCAATCTATCTACGGTGACTATCATTTCGCTACAGAAGCACTGGTTCTGTCCAAAGTCGCTAACTGCTTGCCTGGTGCACCATTCAAAAAACAATCATGGCCACATATCCAGCATCTTCAATTAGCAGATCCAGAATACAACGTGTCTAAGCCAATAGACATTCTCTTGGATGTGAGTATCTATTCTCAAATCATCATGGACGGTCTCATCAAAGGACCAGTGCAGGCTCCGATTGCCTAACAGACCGCACTCGGATGGATCCTGTCTGGCAATGTTCGCACTTTTAACTGTCACATCGCAACAAATGACTTATCAAATTTATCAAAATATTAGGAGATAGAGGACGTTGAAACATCATTATCACCCCTTACCAGTGAAGAGCAGTACTGTGAAGAGTTTTATCAGCAAACTACTCGTCGTTTGGATACTGGTAGATACGAGGTTGGCATACCCATGAAACCCGAATATGAAAAACAGCTCGGAGCATCTAAATCAAAGGCTATTGCACAATTCAAACAGTTAGAAAGAAAAATGTGCAATAACGAATCATTTGCAGAAAATTATAAATCATTTATCTCTGAATATCAACAACTGGGTCACATGTGTAGTGCTAATAATGTCGACGAATCAAAACGTGCCTTCTTCCTACCACATCATGGCGTAATTAAATTAGATTCAACAACAACAAAACTAAGAGTCGTTTTCAATGCGTCGGCAAAATCAACATCAGGAAATAGCCTAAATGACCTCATGTGCTGCGGACCAAACCTTCAAAAGAACCTCATGACACTCATCTTAACCTGGAGAACATACAATTATGTTATCACGGCAGACATAGAGAAAATGTTCCCCAAATCTTTATCAGGCAATCCGATCGCCATCTTCAATCAATCATTTGGCGGAAATCATCTCAAGAAGTACTCAAAGAATATCATCTTACTACCATAACGTACGGTACTAAGGCCGCTCCTCACTTAGCGATGCGAACGCTTAAACAGCTGGCAATAGACGATGCTGACAAGTATCCTCTAGCTGCGTCAGCCTTAAGCCAATCATTTTATATGGACGACCTGTTCAGTGGAGCAAATACCATTCATCAAGCCAAGGAGCTACAGCATCAACTCATTGAGATGCTAAAGGGAGCTGGTATGAACCTCCGGAAATGGTCCAGTAACGTGCCAGACATACTGGTAGATCTATCACCAGATCAACTCAACAACCCCTTAGACTTCAAGTGCTCGGAAACAAGGAAAACACTTGGATTAAGATGGAACTCATCAACGGATAGCTTCAGCTTTCGAAATCAACTGCAAACTCATGATAAACGCGTCACAAAGAGACAGCTACTTTCGGAAATTTCAAAGCTATTTGACCCCTTAGGCTGGCTGTCACCGTTATCGATCAGAGCAAAACTGCTTTTTCAAAATGCATGGTCATCACATTTATCATGGGACGAAGAAGTTCCGCAACCGATTCAAGATGACTGGATTCAGATTAAGAATGATTTCAACATGATAGATCAATTCACCATACCACGCTATCTCGGCAACACAAACCAATCATATCAAATCCATGGATTTTGTGACGCATCCGACAAAGCATACGCATGTGTTGTGTATGTAGTAGCTAAAGACCATAAGGGCGAGAGCACATCAACGCTCGCTGTAGCAAAAACAAAGTTGGCACCTCTGGCAAAAAGGATATCATTACCACGACTAGAGCTATGTGGTGCGCTACTACTATCACAACTTATCAGGAAGGTCATGGAATCATTAACAAACCAAGATGTGGAGATTTATGCCTGGACAGACTCCATGATAGTTTTAGGGTGGATACAAGGCGACGTGAAGAAGTGGAAACAATTCGTAGCTAACAGAATTACCAAAATCATTAGTATCATTCCATCATCAGGTTGGCATCATGTGAGGTCCGAAGAAAATGCAGCAGATTGCGCCACTCGGGGTCTATCGTCACGGCAGTTATCAAGTCATTCGCTGTGGTGGCAGGGTCCAAAATGGATAAACAATTTCGAACAAAGCACCCTTCCTATCACCGCATATCAATCACCACAGTTGGAAACCAAGAAGCTTAGTGTAAACACGGCTTTATATCAAAATCATATGTCGTTGATACAAGAATTTTTACAGAACTACAGTTCCTTAACTCGCATTGTGAAAATCGTCGCTTGGATATCGCGTTTCATTACGCAATCACGAGGCAAACATACATTAAAAACAGATGTATTAACGTCAGCAGAAATGGACAATGCATTAAATATCATTATCAAAGATGACCAATTAAAACAATTCCATGAAGATATATTGTTTATCAATCAAAAGGGGCATGTGCATCCTAGAAGCAAAATATCGTGTCTTAATCCATACATGGATGAGCACGGTATCCTTAGAGTGGGTGGACGACTGAAAAACGCACGCATAGACGACTCATCAAAGCACCCTATCATATCATCAAGCCATAGTCGTCTCACTGACTTAATCATTGATCAGGCTCATATTGCCACATTACACGGAGGCCCGCGACTGACACTCTCATATATCAGAGACAAATATTGGATCATCAGTGGAATTCGTACCGTCAAAAGGAAGCTGAGATCATGTGTTAAGTGTCAGCGCTTTAGTCAAACACAATATCAACAAATCATGGCCGATCTTCCACAGCCACGAGTCACCCCGTCACGACCTTTTTCTCACACCGGTGTCGATTTTACCGGGCACGTCGAGTTGAAGGCCAATAAGGGACGTGGAATCAAAACCGTTAAGGGCTATATTGCTGTGTTTGTTTGTTTGGCTACCAAGGCTGTTCATCTGGAACTAGTTTCTGATTTAAGTACTCCAGCATTTTTAGCAGCCTTTCGCAGGTTCTCGGCCCGACGTGGAACACCAAGTCACGTTTACAGTGATAATGGCACGAATTTCGTAGGTGCCAGCGGTATCATAAAGAAGGAGTACCAAGATATCATAGCCACAATCAACACCGATTTCTTCAATAACATCAATGACATGAACATAAAGTGGCACTTCAGCGCTCCTGCATGGCCAAGTGCAGGCGGTCTTTGGGAGGCTGCGGTGAAAAGCCTCGAATATCATCTAAGGCGCATTATAGGGGATCAGAAACTCACTTACGAGGAGTTTACTACACTCCTATATCAAATCGAGGCATGTCTGAACTCAAGGCCTCTCTGTCAGTTGACAGAGAGCCCTGAAGACGACGCTCTTACGCCAGGTCACTTCTTGATTGGCGGCCCGCTTCTATCTAGACCACAGACTGATCCAGATCACATAAACCGGTCAACAAGGTGGCAACTCATTCAATCAATGAACAAACAGCTTTGGAAAAGGTGGTCAAGCGAATATCTACAGCAACTGCAGGCTAGATCAAAATGGCGTAAGCCAAGTAGAAACTTCGAGATCGATGATGTCGTTCTTATCAAAGACGAAAACTTGCCACCCGGCAAGTGGGCGCTAGGACGTATTCAAGCAGTTCATCCTGGAAGCGATGGCTATGTAAGGGTAGTCAGCTTAAAAACCAAAAATAATATCATCCAACGTCCTGTCACCAGACTTGTGTTGTTACCAGTAAACGAGGATACAATACAGGATCAAAATGTCAACCATCAAAACAAATCAGACGAGCGAAGCAAGAGAAAGCGACTTCCTCGCAACAACGTTTCATTGAAGAATTTATTCACCAGTTTCTTATTACTATTTTTCATGTTATTATCATCTACATCAGCGCAAAATATACCTAATCATGAATCGTATAATCTGACGTCATTAGAACAGAGTCAAGCCATTTATTTCGATAGAATATCTATTCTTCAGTACATCCAGGACGAATGGCGGCTAGTTGTCTACTACAACATGACGACCTACTGGAAAGGTTTAGCCGACATCAAGAGTTACGTCAATCATATCAAATCATTATGCAACACCGAAGCAAGTAAACAATATCAGAGTATCACTCATCAATTAGAACATGAAATAAGCGAAATTGAACACTATGATATGTTACTTAAATATCAAAGTTCGAAGAGGCTGAAAAGAGGCCTAGTAAACGGCGTGGGTTATGTTGCCAACTCGTTGTTCGGTGTACTAGACGAAAGGTTTGCTGAGGAATATAAGGGTGACATCGAGCAGATCAGTCATAATGAAGAACATCTACAGAAACTTATAAAAATCAAACAAGCATCTTAGAATCTGAGTTCAACATCATACGCCGTAACGAAGACATCATGAATAAACAATTTGCATTTATCAAACAACGACTTCAAAATATATCAACTGAGGTCAATAAGGTACGTTTTGCAAACGAAGACAGCCTTTATATCACCTCATCAGCACTAGCAGCATCAATAATTCTCTCAAATATTCGATGGATTCAGCAAACGCTAATCGGTACCGTAACAGATATCTCACACGGGCACATTGACAGTCATTTGCTGTCACCGGAGCAATTATCGTATCAGCTGAGCACTATTTCCAGTCAACTGAATGGTAAACTTACGATACCTGTGGACTTAAGGAATGTCAAGGATCTGTACCGTTTACTAAAGGTGTCAGCTAGAGTCTTCTCTAACTACTTAATCATTGAAATCAAGGTTCCACTCATAAGCAATGAATTGTTTGAGTTGAACAAAATCATATCTATCTCGCAAAAGAGAGGACTACAATATTATCATATCATTCCATCAGTACCGTTCATAGCTTACAATCTGCGCAAGGATACAGCATTACTTCTATCAGAAGCAGACCTACAATCATATACGCATGTTCCCAATGATAGCTTGTTATGTTCATTAAACATGCCCGTCTACAACCTAAACATGAAACAGTCCATCTGCGCAATCAAAATATTCAATGAAAAACAACTACGCCACTCCGTAAAATCGTCATGTGACGAGCAATGGATCAAATTGCACAGGCCAAACAGCTGGTTGTATACATGTCTCATACAGCGCATTATTTGCGCTGACGGAATCACAATGGTGAACCTCGACGGCAATGGGATTATTACCCTAGGTCAAGGTTGCACATTGAAAGGAGAGACCTTTAGTATTTATGCTCATAATAATTTCATCAATCACGTAAATATTCATCATCACATCGAAGTCCCAGAGGTGTCCGTACTAAACAAAATCATGAAAACGTCTGCACCAGAGAATTTCAGTGAGGCTGAAGATCATCATCTCATTTGGAATCAATTAAGGGCTCAGATTGACGAGGTTAAGGAACAGTCGTCTACAGACCTGAGCATTCACGACATTCATCACTACACTGTGTTGTACATCAGTGTAGCTTCGGTCATCATCTTGGGTGGCGTCGCCGTGTACCTGATCAGAAGACAACGAAGTACGGGCAGGGCACCAGCGTCGCCGGCCCCCCAGGGCCAGGAGGCTCTCGAGGCGGGGCCTGTGAAGGTCGCGCCGGCGGACACGGCGCCCGCGCCGGCGCCATCGCGTTCAGCGGAATCAGTGCAAAAGTGTAGTGAAGTGTTCACAATGAGTGGTGTAGACAGGGCTACCTCGCCCACGTTTCTACGTTCTGTGCACTTACAAGACCGCGATGATTAAAGACTTGTGTATTTTAGAATAGTCGTTTTAGTTAGTTTTATCGCATTTGTATAAGCTATCTATATCATTATCATTTTACTATTCGATATCATTTTACTATGTTACTTGTGTCTTACTTTAATTATCTGCCAATCAATCATGTCAGTTGCCATATTTGGGCGGGCAGGATGTACGGAACCGCACAATATTTTGCATACTCACGCGCCGTGCATTCTGTGCGCTCAGCATTTCGTACCTACCATTTAAGGTAATTTGTATAAGTATACTTATTCAATAAATCAGTGTTCAACGGACATTCGCGGTGGTCGGTTTTATTTCATCATCATCCCCATAGAATCGCCCCGGTATCATCACTAAGTGTAGGGATCCCCTGCATTTATTTCTTCGCTTCTTTCTTCTATTATTTTTATTGTAATTGAAATAAACATTTTTAATTTTAATTTTTAATTTTCTAAAGTCCTGGAAAATGGAACAGGATGAACAAGTTAATAAATTATACGAACAACAATCGTCGATGTTAAGTAAACTTGTTGCGGAGATTGCGGACCTTAAACGTCAAAACTCCTCGATACAGATGGTCAACCTGGAGATTACAGAATCAATGGAACTAATAAATATAAACTTTGAAGAGATGCGACAACAGATTGATACCTTGAAAAAGGAAAACCACGCATATAAAAACTGTATAAACGATCTTGAAAACAAAATCCAAGATCTCCAACAGTCCACACGCTCTTCATGTGTAGTACTCAGGAATATACCTACTCAAGAGAATGAAACAATTTCTGATCTGACCACCATTATTGAAAAAGTAGGTACTGCTATAAATATGCCCCTGTCTAAACTGGAGATTCGGGATGTTTATCGCCTTCCCGGCAAAAAAGGTACAACCAGACCTATTGTTACCGAATTCATGACTGTGCATACAAAAAACCAGCTGATTACCAATGTCCGCAACTACAATAAAAGACAGCCTAAGGGTGAAACACTGAATACAAACAGCATCGGTTTTACTGGAGACCAGCAGCCCGTTTATATCGCGGAACATCTACCCTCAAGCGCGAGAAAACTATTTTTCAAGGCGAGGGAATTTACAAAGAATCACAAGTATATGTGCTGCTGGACCAGAGATGGCAACATTTTTATTCGTAAAGAAATAGGAGCCCCACATATCCTCATTAAATCGGAACGTTGTCTGACAAACTTAATGAAGAATCAGTCTACTCAGTGACTCATAGTGCTGGTGTTAGTTATACAGTTTTTGTTATTATTTCTGCTTTTATTCATAGCTATACCTATACTATTGAGCTACATGGCTATGCAAATTGTACCCACTTATAAACCCCTACGTAAGTTAATTCTATATCTTAAATTATGCATTCTACACTCTACTCATTACAGAATGACCTTGTTGTGTCCTTTCACCGCAAGTTCAACAAAAGTTGTCGTACAATCATCCTTACACGTTATCTCAGCAGCTGCTCGTTATATGGTTCCACCCTCATATTAAGTTGTGACTTAATGCTTTGTTTGGTTCTAATGCGATTGTTTGGTGCATTTATGATCTTGGTGGATTATCTATTTGTTTTCGGTTGTGAGTGTAGGTACCTACAATGCTTGTGTATTCTGAATATATTCTTGAACTCGACTATTTCGCCTATTGTTTTGCTATTTATAACTGTAATTAATGGCTGATATTATTGGGAATGTTATCGGTGACTTGGACAACCTTGAAATTGCGAAAATATATAAGTGTCCACCGGATAAGTGTACAGACTTTATTAACGTATCCATTTCTGGCATAAAAATTCTCCATTTAAATATTCGAAGCATTAATAGGAACTTTGATGAACTTTTAGTGTTGTTGTCTCTTATTAAAATTAACTGTGACGTCATAGTGCTGACAGAATGTTGGTTGAGTAAGGTGACGAATGTTCCAATATTGGACGGATATGATTCACATTATACATCGAATACACAAAATCAAAATGACGGGATTGTAATTTTTACAAAACAAAACTTGTCCTGTTCTGTTCAAGAACCAGACTTCACAAATGCGAACTGTCTCATATGCAAAATTAACAATACAACAGCAATAGTTGCAATATACCGTTCGCCATCATTTAACAAAAAAGAACAGTTTCAATGTTTTTTAAATAGTTTGGATACTGTACTTGCTCAACTAAAAACATTTAAAACAGTTGCTATTGTTGGGGATGTTAACGTGGACATTAAACCTTCTAGTAGTGATGACCGTACAGCTGACTACTTAACATTAAGCGCGTCGCATGGCCTTTTACCGGCTCATCATATACCCACGAGAGGTACAAACTGTCTCGACCATATCATTCTTAAATGTACAACACCAGCAACAACACTTATTTTGGAATCATTTATTACGGATCACATGCCTATCTTGTTACATATTGAAGATACTGAATCGCCTAAAAAACCTCAAAAAACTATTTCCCGAGTAGACTACGCTAAGCTGGTAGAAGAAATTGAAGCCACGGACCTCTCACATATCATGAGTATGGACGATGCAAATGTGGCCGCGTACGAATTGATCGGTATTGTCCAGAGCTTGGTAAAAAAACATACATGTGAGGTTAAAATTCCCAGAAAAAATAGAAATATTAGGCCATGGATAACGCCTGGTCTCATGCGTTGCATTCGTCATCGCGATTTACTTCACATGAACACTAAAAAGTCACCTGATAATGACATTATAAGAATCGCCTATAATCGCTACCGAAACCACTGTAACATTATATTACGTAACCTAAAAGCTCAGTTTGAAACGGATGAGTTAGTGAAAGCTAAAACAAATATTAAGACGCTTTGGAATAAAATTAAAGACTTTACAAACTATAAGAAAACACCCACATCCTCTACAGACTTATTAAAAATTTAACCTAACCCTCAAGCAGCTGTTGATCGTGTGTGTAGGTACTTCGCGGAGGTTGGTAAGAACCTCGTGTCCGATATTACTTCGCGTCTTCCGATGCCCGCCAGCCCGTGCTCACGGCCTTGTAAAAACGTTCCCCTTAACTCGCTAGTTCTCCTAGAATTTGATGAATCGGATATAAATAATGCCATTATTCAACTCCGTCAAGATTCTGCTACCGGTTGGGATGGTAACTCAGCATATCTACTAAAAAAATGTCGTCATGTCCTCGTATCTCCAATTACACATATTTGCAATCGATCAATTGCTACTGGGATTTTTCCGGAAGCTTTTAAAAAGGCTGTTGTGCATCCGATTTATAAGGGTGGGGACAGAGACTCTATGAACAATTACAGGCCTATTTCTGTCCTTTCATCTATCTCCAAAGTTTTTGAAAAATTAGTAAATCGAAGGCTTACTCAGTTCCTCGACAAAAATAAATTAATTGCGCAAAATCAGTATGGTTTTAAAAAAGGAGTATCGGCGGAAGATGCAGTTCTCGACTTAACTGAATTTGTTGCAAGAAAGCTTGATGAAAAACAGAATTGCATTGGTTTGTTCCTAGATTTAAAAAAGGCATTTGACACGGTCTCTGTTCCCACCCTCCTATCGAAGTTGGAGGACATCGGCATACGTGGCTTAGCTCATGATTTTTTTGCAAGTTATCTCACTAACCGTGTGCTGTGTGTTAGGGTTGGTGACCATGTCGGTAGAGAGGAAACCACCACCTTCGGTGTACCGCAGGGAAGTGTGCTTGGCCCTACCCTTTTCCAGGTTTACATCAACGAGCTTTGCTGCATACCTCTCACAAACTCTAAAATATTCACCTATGCTGATGACACTGCAGTCATTGTTCATGGAACTGATTGGGAGCACCTAAGAACTACTGCCGAAACCTCACTTAAATCTGTTATGGGTTGGGTGCAACTAAATCTCCTCACCCTGAACCTGGACAAGACCTACTTCATCCCATTCGGGCTACACCCCGGTACTAAACCTCCTACAGGCTTTGTCATTAGCGCCCACATATGTGATGGCCATATACCCTGCTCATGCTTTTCTCTTCGTGAGGTAAACCATCTTAAGTATTTGGGCGTGGTTATTGATAGCGGACTCAACTGGTACTCACACTTGGATACTATTTCTACAAGAGTTAGAAGAATGATTTATGTATTCAAGTTACTTAGGTCTTCAGCTGACTTCAACACGATTAGAATGGTATATATTGCTATATGTCAGTCCGTCATCACCTATTGCATCACAGTGTGGGGAGGCGCTGCTCGAACAAGGTTTCTTAAGTTGGAGCGAGCACAAAGAGCTGTCCTGAAGGTGATGTCAAAAAAGCACTTTATGTATCCTACCACACAATTATACAAAGATGCTTGTTAGTAATACTACACTTGTAATTGTGGAAGAACTGTATTTAAAATAAAATTTCGTGGACCCCAGTCGGTTTGGCGGTAAAGTAACGATAGCTTGAATTTAAATCGAGCAACGCCATCTATCGACCCATGAGGAACTAACTTTACACAAACATTACTGCCGGCCAAGGACTGTGTAAGTCCTTCAGAAGAGGTTCAATTTAAAGTTAGATTGTGTACAAAATAAAACAATACTTATAACTAAAGTTAGGTTAGGTTAGTGTGATTAACTTATGAAGGTAATGCGCACAGTTTGGTTATTGGTCGCTTAGTGATATGATCTTTAATCTTTAAAGAGACAACACGAGTCACCCCATCTTTACCTGTATGTTTTTCAATCACACGTCCTAGGAGCCATTTGCCTGGAGGTAATCGTTCGTCTTTGACTAATACAATGGTGCCTAACTCAATATCTGGCTGTTGTTTGTTCCATTTATATCTATGCTGTAAAGTAGTCAAATACTCAGCTTGCCAACGTCGCCAGAGTGTTTGCAGCATACGCTGGACAAGTTGCCATCGATTAAGGTGAGTGGTGCGAGTATTTTCTACTCTTTCGTCAGGAACTACAATAGGGGGTTCCCCTATTAGGAAGTGGCCAGGAGTTAACGGCGGTTCACTTAAGGACGAATCAATTAAGGTAAGAGGACGTGAATTTACACATGCTTCTACTTGTGTGAGGAGAGTATAAAACTCATTGAAAGTGAGACAACTTTGACCAATAACGCGTTTTAGGTGACCCTTTATAGATTTTACACCGGCCTCCCATAATCCTCCGAAGTGTGGAGCTCCAGGGGGGATGAAATGCCAGGTAGTGTGATCATTAGCAAGTAATTCTGCTATCTCGTAAACCAAATCAACTTGAGAGTTTTGAAATTGGAGCGCCATTTCTCTTGAAGCACCTTGAAAGTTGGTTCCACAGTCACTATACATATCCTTACAGTGCCCGCGACGCGCAGAGAAACGCTTGAAAGCTGCCATAATGGCCATAGTGGTCAAAGCTTCGACCAACTCCAGGTGAATAGCCTTTGTGACTGTGCATACAAAGAGACTAATGTAAGCTTTACTGGTGCGAGTATATCTACCAGGATACAATTTCAACGAGAAGGGTCCCGCGAAGTCCACTCCACAGGATAGAAACGGACGTGCTGGTTTAACCCTATACGAAGGCAAATTTCCCATGAAAGGAGGTCTTGGCGCGGCCCTTTGTTTAAAACACGGAATACATTTTCGGATAATACTCTTAACAAGTCTCTTAGCACCAATAATACAGTATTTCAAGTTTAATATATTAAGAGTTAATTGATATCCACCATGCAACGTTCGGTGGTGAGCATCTGTGACAACTAGTTTAGTGAAATGGCATTGATTTGAGAGGATAACTTAAAATCCAATTTACCCTGAGCATTAGCGAGTCGGCCACCAACTCTTAAATTCTTAATATATTTTGGTTATCAATATAAGGGTGAAGTGAAAACAATTTACTAGATTTAGGAAGAGACTTACCAGCTGACAATAGCTCAATTTCAGTTTGAAAAACACACTGTGACAAACGGATACATACATTACGTGCGTTTAACAATTCATTCGCAGTTAAAAAACTTTTCCAGTTTGTAGCAACTTCAATAGCCTTTTCTTTACACCTTTGCACAAATCTCAAACAATAAGCGGTAACTCGTACTAATTTAATGAAACTGGAATAGCGATTTAAATGTGAGTGTGGATCATCAATTTGATTGTTAATAGTAATATGAGATGCCATTTCAGACTTAGACTCTAAAACAGTATCAGGTAAGTTATCCTCCGAATACACAAATTCAGATTGAGTTTTTAGAAATTGCGGTCCTTCCCACCATAGCGTTGACGCTTTCAGCTCGTTTGGATTCATACCTCGCGAAGCTAAGTCTGCTGGGTTATCAAGTGACTTGACATGGTGCCATTGACTACTATTAGTGACATTTAAGATTTCAGTGGTACGGTTAGCAACAAAAGTCGTCCACGAATTAGGATGTTTACGTAACCAAGCCAGCACTATAGTGGAATCAGTCCACGCGTAAATATTACTTTTTTCAATTGGTATACTAGTTTTAATGTCAAGTAACATCTTAGCCAAAAGTACTGCACCGCAGAGCTCTAAACGAGGAAGCGAAACCTGTTTGACTGGAGCAACCTTTGATTTTGCAGCGATAAGACGCATTGTGATAGCATTGTCGTCCAGAACTCCAAGGTAAACAACACAAGCATAAGCAGCACAAGAAACATCACAAAACCCATGAATTTCCACATTCAATTTAGCAGGTAACAAGCCAAGCCACCGAGGAAGCTGTATAGTATTCATATGTTTTATGTTGTTGTGAAAAGCACACCATTCAACTCTTAAGGTATCAGGTAAAACATCGTCCCAGTCCAGGCCAGCCAACCACAGCTTTTGCATGAAAATGTTTAGCACAATGACTACAGGAGCTAACCAACCTAGCGGGTCAAATGTTTTGGCGATAATGGACAACACTGTTCGTTTAGTAATAGTATCAACAAGCGGATCAATTGACATTTTCAATTCAAAATTATCACTGTGCGGATTCCAAGAAATACCCAACGCTTTAATAGTGTCATTCATTTGTATGTTAACAACAGTTTGGTTAGATTTATCGGCATCTGGAATTTGTGACAATACCTTTGCACTGTTTGACGACCATTTGTGTAACAAAAATCCACCTCTTTGTAATAGTTCAGTTATTTGTTTTTGCAGACTAATTGTGTCATCTTCATTGGATGTTCCTGACATCAAGTCATCCATATAAAGATCTGTTCGCAGTAGCGGCGCTGCAACTGGAAACGCTTCCTTCTCATCATTGAACAGCTGGTGCAAAGTTCTAATGGCTAGGTAAGGTGCACAGGATGTTCCATAAGTGACGGTAAGTAACCTGTATTCTCTAATTGCTTCATCCGAATTTTCTCGCCATACGATTCGTTGATACTCCGCATCACTAGGATGAATTAGTATCTGCCTATACATTTGTTGAATGTCCGCTACCAAACAAATTCTATGTGTTCTCCACCTTGTTACTAAATCCTTTATATCTTGTTGCAGGGGCGGACCAATCATCAGTTCATCATTCAAGGACGTTCCTGTTCCAGGTTTAGCGCTACCATCGAAGACTACGCGCAGCTTTGTGCTAATGCTGGATTCCTTCAAGACGGCGTGATGAGGTAAGTAGTATTTATTACTTGTGTTTCTTTCCTTTTCAGGTATGACTTCCATGTGTGCTTGTGATTCATAATGCCTCAAGAATTTGCAATATTCTTCCTTAAATTCAGGTTTGTGCTTGAATCTCTTCTCCATTTGAGTTAAACGATTAATTGCTAAACCTTTTGTGTCACCTAGTTGGGTCGCGTTTTTGAAAGGCAAGCGGAGTATGTAACGGCCCTCAGCGTTCCGAGTGTGAGTTTCTTTATAATGCTCTTCGCACTGAGTTTCCAATTGTGTAAGCGGTCTTTTAATCTGTGTGTGTTCCTCCAGTTCCCAGAATCTCCTGAGCAACTGGTCAGTCTCTAATTTAGTATGTGAGACAACAACATGATATGAACTTTGTGAGGCATTCTTACACGTTTGTCCTGAAATCAACCATCCAAGACGTGAATTAAGTGCAATCATTGCGTTGTGTCTATGTAAACCATCCAGCATTAATAAAAACAAAATGTTATCTAACGTTAAGAATTAAACATAACACAGATATAATAATTATTACTGTGGCTTGACCACAAATAATAACAAAGACACCAACCCAAAGAAATACTTTAACTCGATCACTCACGTTATCCTACTTAAACTATCTTAAAATGCCCATTTTCTACGCTATTTATACCATATTATATACCTACTTATTTTTTTTTTTTTTTAATTATTATTATTATTTATTTATTTTTATGATACATCATCTATATACTTATTATATAATTAGTATCATATTTTTCTTAAGCTAACTTATTCCTATTAATTACTAGCAATGCTATTTCTAAACAATAATTTAAAAACACCTTTCTGTCTTTTCCCTCTAACAAATTTGGTAGATTTTGGGCAACCAATGCCACGGCGAGTCGCTGCTCCGTATCGTACCGCATCCTTGCCGTGATCGGGCACTCCAGCAGTATGTGCAGCACGGTCTCCTCCACACCAGGCTCACAGGCGCACGATGGATTCTCTTTACATCTGAAGCGTTTCAGGTATGCAGAGAACCCACCGTGCCCCGTGTTTAGGTTAGGTTAGGTTAGGTTTTTTTTTTTTTTTTTTTTTTTTTTTTTTTTTTTTTTTTTTTTTTTTTTTTTTTTTTTTTTTGGCAGGAGTGGGAAATCCTCATGGACGCCCAGACTGCCTCACTTATGAGACAGTCTGGGCAGTGCCGGACTCTTACCGGCTAAAACCACACTCCTGCCCTTGCTCAGTGTCCCTCTGACATGATCAGAGACCTTGTTTGGCTATGTTCTAATTAAAGTCTCTTTTTTATTGTATTTAACGCAGTCCTGTTGTAGGAATTAAGGAGTTCCTGGTAGAAGCAATTGCCTTACTTCATCTAATATTTTAAACCTAATATCTAATGTATTTTATTTTCCTACGAGTTTTCTAACATGCTTATATTTTACGCTTATCTAACAACTTATTTCTATATGTTTGTTTTTGTATTTTTCCTTTATGTTTTTCGAGTCTACCAATGCTAATACCTATAAAATATTATATTTATTTCTATACTATATTTATAATATGGCTATCATAATATATATACAATATATCATATACATATAATTTCTTATCCTAATTGTTTAAATTTATTCCCTATCCTATGAATTTTAGCTTCTAATTTTAAAACTGAATTTTTTGTATTTCTTACTTATTATTATGATACATAATCTATATACTTATTATATATTTAGTAACATATTTTTCTTAAACTTACTTATTTCTATTAATTACAAGCGATGCTATTTCCGTACAATATTTGAGGAACTCTTTTCTCTGTTTCCCTTCCAAAAGTGTTGGCAGATTTTGGGCATCCAATGCAACGGCGAGTCGCTGCTCCGTATCGTACCGCATCCTTGCCGTGATCGGGCACTCCAGCAGTATGTGCAGCACGGTCTCCTCCACACCAGGCTCACAGGCGCACGATGGATTCTCTTTACATCTGAAGCGTTTCAGGTATGCAGAGAACCCACCGTGCCCCGTCAGTATTTGCGTGGTTATGCTCGTTGGAGCCATCTTGCGTACCACACCGTACGCCACCACCGCGTCCGGAAACCAGACAGACTTATATCTCCCGTTCCATTCGTCAAGCGTTTCCGACCGGATTCTTCGCTTGACGAATGATACGGGACACAGATCGTAATCCGGCCTCTTCCTCAACCCCAGGGCGGCCTCCTTCGCGAGTTGGTCAGCTCTCTCGTTTCCCTCCAACCCGGCGTGGGCCTTGATCCAGAACAAGGAGACACTCTTGTTCTGGAGTTTACAGCGTCGTATGGTGTCTCTAGTTTCCACGGCCAGAGGGTGGGAGGAACCAACATTGGTCACTGACTGAAGAGCCGCCATAGAGTCGCTGAAGATGCCGAACGTGGCTTCGCTGCGCTTGAGCGCCTCCTCTGCCGCTCTTTTTATGGCCAGGAGTTCAGCCTGATAGACGGTACAGTAGGACGGCAAGGCGAGTTTGAGGGCCTTTATTTCGGTGGCGCTACTCCACAAGGATAGCGCCGCTCCGACTCTGCCCTCAATCTTGCTGCCGTCGGTGAAGATCCGCACGGCGTAATCGCCGTGGTTATTATATTGTTCCTCGTCTATCAGGCTTCCAAACTCCAGACTTATTTGGTCCGCGGGATGCGGGGCCTCTATCGCTGGGGCCATCCGTTCCACCTCCCTGTCTCCTAGTGCAGGCTGGGGCACTCCCCTCTTGGCTTCGTAGAGCGCAGCCGCTTCCCGGATTCGGAGGTCGAGTGGGAGTATCCCAGCCAGAACCAGTGCCGAGTTTAGGGAGACTGTGCGGTAGGCTCTGCACAGCTTTTGGGCAAATCCTCTTTGGACTATGTTGAGCTGCTTTATGACACCTTGTTTATTAGCAGCTGGTGCCCACGCGCTCGCGGCGTACAAAATAATCGGCTCCACTGCTGCAGTGTATATAGCCCTTATCACCTCCGGGTGCAGTCCCCAACTGACCCGGGCTGCTCTGGCCAGCCGCTTATAAATTGCTATCGCCTTCTTACAGACGGCAGCTGCGTGTTGGTTAAAAGTAAGTTTGGCGTCGATGATAAGTCCTAATATTTTAATATCTTGGGACATTCCAATGTCGATCCCGCCCATGCTCAGGCGCGGCGTGTCGTACTTGAGTCTTCGCGTTAATACCATCGCACAAGTTTTGTGCGGCGCGAACTTCAGCCGATTTCTGACACCCCATGCGCGAACATGTTCGAGAGCGGCATTGGCTTGTCCCTCGATTTCTTGGGCTGTTTTGCCGTCAAAAACCAACACCACATCGTCTGCGAATGCCTGGCAGTAGCTGCCCCCAATCTCCAACTGTTTGAGGAGCGGGTCGAGCAGCAGATTCCAAAAGATGGGCCCCCCTATTGACCCCTGGACGCACCCTTTGCTGGTTCGTCTTCTGCTCTCCTCCCCGGCATACCTCACGGTGACCACCCTGTCACTGAGGTAGCTGCTGACTACCCGTCTCAGGTTAACCGGACACTTTTCCTCAGCCAATCGTACCTTAATCGCAGGCCACCATGCGTTGTCAAAGGCTCCCTCGATATCCAGCGACACCAGCGTGACTATTTTCTTTTGAGCCAGCTTCGCACGGATGTATTGCACAAGAGTGAAGAGGGAGTCCTCAGTGCTTTTTTGGGGCATAAAGCCGTATTGACGAGTACTAATTCCGGGTAGTATGTAAAATTTGAGACGAGCAACCAGCATCTTTTCGTACACTTTCCCTAGGACAGGCAAAAGCCCAATCGGCCTGTACGACTTTGGTACGGTGTACGATTTTTTGCCTGGCTTTCTGAGCACAACCACCGTAGCTTCCTTCCAGGTCTGCGGGAAGTAGTGGTGTGCCAGGCACTTGTTCAACAGTGCCAAGAAGTAGTCAGGGTCACATTTAATGGCCTGAGAGCAGATGTCGGCCGTGAAGCCGTCGGCTCCCGGGGCCTTTTTTGGGTTGAACGACATCATAGACCTATCAAGCTCGCTTGGGGTAAACGGTGGGTCATATCGATCATTTTGGCTCCATGCGTTTACTGTCTCTGCCCGTTCTCTGGTTTGGCGATGATCCATGCTGTCGTCCTCCTCTCGGTCCTCGGGATAAAACGTCTCAGCCAACAGCCTCACTGAGCCTTTTGCATCCAGTGTCTTCCCATCCATCTGCAGCGGCAGATCTTCTTCTCTCTTAGCTATCCTTCCCATTACCCTATAAATACCTTCCCATACCCCCTCTCTGTCCTGTTTCCCGCAAATTTTTTTCCAGCTCTCCGTTTGAGCTTTCGTCACTGCTGCCTCATACTCCTCTTTCGCTTCCAGGTACAGGCCTACAACCATCGCTCTTCGGACCGGCGCTGCGTTCCTGACTCTCACCTTCCTGGTGGCGACCAATCTCTTCATCTCCGCGAGTTCCTCGGACCACCACGGCATGGTAACTATTTCTGTGCTACGTTTATAAGGTATAGCGTCTCTGCATGTTTCGGTAATAGCCTGCGTGTACATCTTTACTGCCTTTTCTATTTCATCGATGCTTTGTATGCTTGACAGATCCACTAGAGTTAACTTTCTGTTCTGCATAGCCTGAGACAGTTTCTCACGAAACCGTCCCCAGTTTGCTTTTTTGGTGTTGTAAACTCTAGTGGTCCGTTTGATCGCTATACCTTTGGACTTTGTTAGATGTATGCTCAAGGTGATACTATTGTGGTCGGAACTCGTGAGACCCTCTTCAACCCGCCAGCCGTCCACCAGGTCGAGTAAGTCCTCCGAACAGGCCGTCACATCTACGTGGCTGCTGTACCTCACCCCGCCTCTCACGGTGTCAAAAGTTGGGATATCCCCCGTGTTGAGGATCTGCAAGCCCAACTCTCCCAGCGCTCCACACATCTGCTCCCCTCTCGGGTCTTCATTACTGCTGCCCCACCAAGTACTTTTCGCGTTTGCGTCTCCTCCAATAATCAATCTGCCTGAGCCTACCGCCAGCTCTATCTTTTTGAGATGCTCCAGGTATGGCTCCATGGGCTTGTCCGGCTCGAAGTAGAAGGACACCAGCGTGATCTTCCAGGCTCTGGTTTGGACTCCCACCACGACGATATTGTTTGTGGTGAGTTGTGGGTACTGTAAGATGTCCAAATCTTTATCAAAGACGGCAATTGCCGCCTTTACAGTCCCTTCTCCACCTTCAGAGCCCTGGAAGACCCTTACGCCCCGGTGATTCTTCATCCTTCTCATCCCACCCACATAAGGCTCCTGGAGCACTGCGATGGCGACTTTGCGCTTGTCAGCTTCCAGCAAAAGCTCGTTTGTTGCCAGCTGACTCCGTTGCAGATTGGCCTGGATCAGTTTGTACTCGGTGGTGGTCGCAGGGACAGCTTTAGCAATAAGCTACAGACAGACGTGCCAACGCATCCCATTTAACGCGTATCGGGCACTCGCTATCGAAGGCGTTGTGGTCGGTTTTCCCCACCTTGGCTAACACGCAATTGTGACACTTTGGTGCCTCTGCCGCCAGTCGTGACGGGCAGTCAGCCCGCATGTGGGGCTCACCACAATGTACGCAGAGGTCGGCGGGCTGCGTGCACAGCTTGCGACTATGGCCGAAGCGCAGACAGCGAGTGCATTGCACCAGCGGGGACTGATCCTGCACCCGCACCCGCTGAAGGTCGATGTGCACGCGACCCGCCGAAGTCAACCTCTGCCACAGAGCGGGGGACACCTGCAGGATGACGTGACACATGTGTGGGTTCCTCGTCCTACGACGGTACTTCACCCCCAACCTCAGATCCTCTGCAGGTATGTCTCCGACCAGGTGGGTGTTTTGCTGTTGCAGGCATTGGGTAACCTCCGCATCCGTGTGGCAGGAGAGAACATCCCTGATGATAACAAGAGGGTCCTTGTTTCTGACCTCTTCCACCACCAGATCACCCTTCTTCTTTATCCGGTCTGTGACTTTTGACATCTCCTCCCTGGTTCTAAAGCCAATCACCACCTTTTGATTCCTTGCTTTGGTTTTTTTTTTTTTTTTTTTTTTGCTCAGTGTCCCTCTGACATGATCAGAGACCTTGTTTGGCAGTGTTCTCATTAAAGTGTCTCTTTTCATTGTATTTTTGTCATCAGTCCTGTTGCAGGAATTAAGGAGTTCCTGGAAGCAGTTGTCTTACTTCATGTAATATTTCAAAACTTAAATCTAATGTATTTTATTTTTCTAACGGGTTTCCTAACAAGCTTATATCTTACGTTTATCTAACAACTTATTTCTATATGTTTGTTTTTGTATTTTTCCTTTTTATTTTTTGAGTCTACCAATGCTAATACCTATAAAATATTATATTTATTTCTATACTATATTTATAATATGGCTATCATAATATATATACAATATATCATATACATATAATTTCTTATCCTAATTGTTTAAATTTATTCCCTATCCTATGAATTTTAGCTTCTAATTTTAAAACTGATTTTTTTTTGTATTTCTTACTTATTATTATGATACATAATCTATATACTTATTATATATTTAGTATCATATTTTTCTTAAACTTACTTATTTCTATTAATTACAAGCGATGCTATTTCCGTACAATATTTGAGGAACTCTTTTCTCTGTTTCCCTTCCAAAAGTGTTGGCAGATTTTGGGCATCCAATGCAACGGCGAGTCGCTGCTCCGTATCGTACCGCATCCTTGCCGTGATCGGGCACTCCAGCAGTATGTGCAGTACGGTCTCCTCCACACCAGGCTCACAGGCGCACGATGGATTCTCTTTACATCTGAAGCGTTTCAGGTATGCAGAGAACCCACCGTGCCCCGTCAGTATTTGCGTGATTATGCTCGTTGGAGCCATCTTGCGTACCACACCGTACGCCACCACCGCGTCCGGAAAGAACAGCTTTGTGCCCGAAGCCGTGTCACCCGACTTATATCTCCCGTTCCATTCGTCAAGCGTTTCCGACCGGATTCTTCGCTTGACGAATGATACGGGACACAGATCGTAGTCCGGCCTCTTCCTCAACCCTAGGGCGGCTTCCTTCGCGAGTTGGTCAGCTCTCTCGTTTCCCTCCAACCCTGCGTGGGCCTTGATCCAGAACAAGGAGACACTCTTGTTCTGGAGTTTGCAGCGTCGTATGGTGTCTCTAGTTTCCACGGCCAGAGGGTGGGAGGAACCAACATTGGTCACTGACTGAAGAGCCGCCATAGAGTCGCTGAAGATGCCGAACGTAGCTTCGCTGCGCTTGAGCGCCTCCTCTGCCGCTCTTTTTATGGCCAGGAGTTCAGCCTGATAGACGGTGCAGTAGGACGGCAAGGCGAGTTTGAGGGCCTTTATTTCGGAGGCGCTATTCCATAAGGATAGCGCCGCTCCGACCCTGCCCTCAATCTTGCTGCCGTCGGTGAAGATCCTCACGGCGTACTCGCCGTGGGTATTATATTGTTCCTCGTCTATCAGGCTTCCAAACTCCAGACTTATTTGCTCCGCGGGGTGCGGGGCCTCTATCGCTGGGGCCATCCGTTCCACCTCCCTGTCTCCTAGTGCAGGCTGGGGCACTCCCCTCTTGGCTTCGTAGAGCGCAGCCGCTTCCCGGATTCGGAGGTCGAGCGGGAGTATCCCAGCCAGAACCAGTGCCGAGTTTAGGGAGACTGTGCGGTAGGCTCTGCACAGCTTTTGGGCAAATCCTCTTTGGACTATGTTGAGCTGCTTTATGACACCTTGTTTATTAGCAGCTGGTGCCCACGCGCTCGCGGCGTACAAAATAATCGGCTCCACTGCTGCAGTGTATATAGCCCTTATCACCTCCGGGTGCAGTCCCCAACTGACCCGGGCTGCTCTGGCCAGCTGCTTATAAATTGCTATCGCCTTCTTACAGACGGCAGCTACGTGTTGGTTGAAAGTAAGTTTGGCGTCGATGACAAGTCCTAATATTTTAATATCTTGGGACATTCCAATGTCGATCCCGCCCATGCTCAGGCGCGGCGTGTCGTACTTGAGCCTCCGCGTTAATACCATCGCACAAGTTTTGTGCGGCGCGAACTTCAGCCGATTTCTGACACCCCATGCGCGAACATGTTCGAGAGCGGCATTGGCTTGTCCCTCGATTTCTTGGGCTGTTTTGCCGTCAAAAACCAACACCACATCTTCTGCGAATGCCTGGCAGTAGCTGCCCCCAATCTCCAACTGTTTGAGGAGCGGGTCGAGCAGCAGATTCCAAAAGATGGGCCCCCATAGGTTAGGTTAGGTTAGGTTAGGTTAGGTTAGGTTTTTTTTTTTTTTTTTTTTTTTTTTTTTTTTTTTTTTTTTTTTTTTTTTTTTTTTTTTTTTTTTTTTTTTTTGGCAGGAGTGGGAAATCCTCATGGACGCCCAGACTGCCTCACTTATGAGACAGTCTGGGCAGTGCCGGACTCTTACCGGCTAAAACCACACTCCTGCCCTTGCTCAGTGTCCCTCTGACATGATCAGAGACCTTGTTTGGCAGTGGTCTAATTAAAGTGTCTCTTTTTACAATTGCCTTACTTCATCTAATATTTTAAACCTAATATCTAATGTATTTTATTTTCCTACGAGTTTTCTAACATGCTTATATTTTACGCTTATCTAACAACTTATTTCTATATGTTTGTTTTTTTTTGTATTTTTCCTTTTGTTTTTCGAGTCTACCATTGCTAATACCTATAAAATATTATATTTATTTCTATACTATATTTATAATATGGCTATCATAATATATATACAATATATCATATACATATAATTTCTTATCCTAAAAATTTATTCCCTATCCTATGAATTTTAGCTTCTAATTTTAAAACTCAATTTTTTGTATTTCTTACTTATTATTATGATACATAATCTATATACTTATTATATATTTAGTATCATATTTTTCTTAAACTTACTTATTTCTATTAATTACAAGCGATGCTATTTCCGTACAATATTTGAGGAACTCTTTTCTCTGTTTCCCTTCCAAAAGTGTTGGCAGATTTTGGGCATCCAATGCAACGGCGAGTCGCTGCTCCGTCTCGTAACGCATCCTTGCCGTGATCGGGCATTCGAGCAGTATGTGCAATACGGTCTCTTCCACGCCAGGCTCACAGGCGCACGATGGATTCTCTTTACACCTGAAGCGTTTCAGGTATGCAGAGAACCCACCGTGCCCCGTCAGTATTTGCGTGGTTATGCTCGTTGGAGCCATTTTGCGTACCACACCGTACGCCACCACCGCGTCCGGAAAGAACAATTTTGTGCCTGAAGCCGTGTCACCCGACTTATATCTCCCGTTCCATTCGTCAAGCGTTTCCGACCGGATTCTTCGCTTGACGAATGATACGGGACACAGATCGTAGTCCGGCCTCTTCCTCAACCCTAGGGCGGCTTCCTTCGCGAGTTGGTCAGCTCTCTCGTTTCCCTCCAACCCTGCGTGGGCCTTGATCCAGAACAAGGAGACACTCTTGTTCTGGAGTTTGCAGCGTCGTATGGTGTCTCTAGTTTCCACGGCCAGAGGGTGGGAGGAACCAACATTGGTCACTGACTGAAGAGCCGCCATAGAGTCGCTGAAGATGCCGAACGTAGCTTCGCTGCGCTTGAGCGCCTCCTCTGCCGCTCTTTTTATGGCCAGGAGTTCAGCCTGATAGACGGTGCAGTAGGACGGCAAGGCGAGTTTGAGGGCCTTTATTTCGGAGGCGCTATTCCATAAGGATAGCGCCGCTCCGACCCTGCCCTCAATCTTGCTGCCGTCGGTGAAGATCCTCACGGCGTACTCGCCGTGGGTATTATATTGTTCCTCGTCTATCAGGCTTCCAAACTCCAGACTTATTTGCTCCGCGGGGTGCGGGGCCTCCATCGCTGGGGCCATCCGTTCCACCTCCCTGTCTCCTAGTGCAGGCTGAGGCACTCCCCTCTTGGCTTCGTAGAGCGCAGCCGCTTCCCGGATTCGGAGGTCGAGTGGGAGTATCCCAGCCAGAACCAGTGCCGAGTTTAGGGAGACCGTGCGGTAGGCTCTGCACAGCTTTTGGGCAAATCCTCGTTGGACCGCGTTGAGGCTTTTCTGCACTCCGATCTTTTTAGCGGCCGGCGCCCAGGCGCTCGCCGCGTACAGTATCACCGGCTCCACCGCTGCCGTGTAAATGCTCCGTATGATCTCCGGATGCAGACCCCAGCTCACCTTGGCCGCTCTAGTTAGCTGCTTGTACATATTGGCAGCTTTTCTACAAACCTTGGCAACATGGGTGTTGAAAGTGAGCTGATGGTCGATTGTGAGCCCTAGTATTTTAATTTCTTTAGACATGCCAATGTCGACCCCGCCCATGCTCAGAAGTGGGACATCGTACTTCAACTTCCTGGTTACTACCATTGCACAGGTTTTATGTGGTGCAAACTTCAGCTTGTTGCGGATGCCCCACCTCCGAACATACTCAAGGGCGGCATTGGCCTGTCTTTGAACCTCCAATGCTGTGTCACCGTCGAAGATCATGACCACATCGTCGGCGAAAGCCTGGCAGTGATCTCCTCGCTCTTCCAGCCCCTTCAGCAAAGGATCCAGCAGTAGGTTCCACAGGATCGGACCACCTATCGACCCCTGCACGCACCCCTTACTTGTGGTTTTTTGGCATTCAGCTCCGGCATACCTCACTCTAACACTCCTACCAGCCAGGTAGCTGTCCAGCATCCGTCTGAGATTCACTGGGCACTTTTCCTCAGCCAGTCTGGTCCTAATTGCCGGCCACCATGCGCTGTCAAAGGCTCCCTCTATATCAAGTGACACAACAGTGATCAGCTTCTTTTGGTTCAGCTTTGATTTGATATGTTGTATCATGGTGTAGAGGGAGTCCTCGGTGCTCTTCTGGGGCATGAAGCCAAACTGACGAGTACTCAACCGCGGGATCAGATGCCACTTCAACCTTGCCACCAACAATTTTTCTAGCATTTTGCCCAGGACTGGTAGGAGGCCGATCGGTCTGTAAGATTTAGGGGTTGTGTAACAGTCTTTTCCCGGCTTCCGGAGAATCACCACTGTGGCCACTTTCCAGGCTCCGGGGAAGTGGCCCTGCTCGAGGCACTTATTGGCCAGTGCAAGAAACGTTCCCGGATCCCGGGATATGACTTGGGCACAGATATCGGATGTGAGACCATCCGCCCCGGGTGCTTTCCTAGGGTTGAAGCTTTCCACCGTGGTTTTTAGCTCCTGATGCGTAAACGGCGGGTCATGGTATTCATCATGCACCCAGTCGTTTACGCAACTGGCCGCTTCACGCGTCCGACGGTGGTCATCGTTATCATCCTCTTCTAGGTCCTCGGGGTAGAAGGTCTCCGCCAGCAGCGAAGCCGAATCCTTGCCATCGAGTGGCACCCCATCCTTCACCAATGGCAAATCATCGTGTCTTTTTGCGGTCCGTCCTATAACCCTGTAAATACCTTCCCATACTCCTTCCTTATTCTGTTTTTCACAAAACTCCTTCCAACTGACAATCTGCGCCTTTTTGGCTTGGAATTCATAATTGTCTTTTGCTTGCAGGTACTCCTCGACGACTCTCGCTCTCCGGACTGGTGCAGCGCATCGAATGCGGCGTCTCCTGGTGTTGACTTCTTTCAGCATATCAGCAAGCTCATTGGACCACCACGGTATTGTAAGTATGTCCTTATTTTTAATTTTAGGCAAAGTTTCTTCACATGTTTCGGTGATGGCTTTTATGTAATTATTTATACTCTTTTCTAAGTCTGTTTTATTATTAATTTTACTAATTTCTATAGGGTTTAAGTTTAAATCTGCTTTTAATTGGGCCAATTTCTCATGAAATAGGCTCCAATTTGCTTTTCTTGTATTATAAATTCTTGTTGTTCTTTTAATGTTGAGTCCTTTTGCTTTTTTAAGATTAATTTTGAATACAATACCGTTGTGGTCCGAGCTCGTGATGCCTTCCTCAACTCTCCAGTCGTCCACCAGGTCCAGCATATCAATTGAACACGCTGTTACGTCGACAAAGCTGGCGTATGACTTCCCACCCCTGATGGTGTCGAAAGTTGGCGTGTTTCCGATATTAAGCACCTGCAAACCCATCTCATACAGGGTCCCGGACAATTCCTCACCCCTGCAATCCACAACCAAACTACCCCACCAGGTGTTCTTCGCATTTGCGTCGCCTCCCATTATGATCTTTATTGATCCCATTTCCTCACGAATCCGCAGAAGCTGTTCCAGGTATGGTTGTATGGGCTGGTCCGGTTCAAAATAGAAGGAGACCACTGCGATTTCCCAGGCGCTGGTTCGGATCCTCACCACCGTGATGTTATTGGTGGTGAGTTTTGGACACTGTGCTACGTCCAGGTCTTGATCGAAAACGACTATTGCCGCCTTCACAGTTCCACTTCCTTGTTCCGCGCACTGGTACACTCTCGCGCCCCGGTAGTCTCGCATCCTTTTGAACCCACCCACATATGGCTCCTGGAGCAGTGCAAATGCAACTTTCCGCTCGCTAGCAACCAACATGAGCTCTTGGGTTGCAAGATTTTTCCTCTGCAGATTCGCTTGGATCACACTGTAGCCTGTGCGGGCGTCAGGGTATGTTCGGGTCTCCCTGCCCGAGCTCGTGGTTCCGAAAAAGGCTGGCTGAACCTTAGCAGTACGCCACCGACAGGCGCGCCAACGCATCCCACTTTACGCGTATCGGGCACGCACTATCGAAGGCGCTGTGATCGGACTTAGCCACTTTGGCCAGAAGGCAGTTATGGCATTTCGGGGGCTCAGCTGCGAGCCGTGACGGGCAATCCGCACGCATGTGGGGTTCACCACAGTGGATGCAGAGGTCGGCGGGCTGCGTGCACAGTTTTCGGCTGTGGCCAAAGCGTAAACAGCGGGTGCATTGCACCAGTGGGGACTGATCCCGCACCCTCACCCGCTGCAGGTCAATGTGCACGCGACCCGCCGAAGTCAGCCTCTGCCATACCGCCGGAGACACCTGCAGGATGATGTGGCACATGTGGGGGTTCCTCGTCCTACGACGGTACTTTACCCCCAGCCTCAAGTCCTCCGCAGGTATGTCCCCGATCAGGTGGGTGTTTTGCCGCTGCAGAGCTTGTGTAACCTCCACATCCGAGTGGCAGGAGAGGACGTCCATGATGATTATCAGTGGATCCTTGTTTTTAACCTCCTCCACCACTAGATTGCCCGTCTTCTTTATACGCTCAGTCACCCTGGTCAGCTCTTCCCTGGTTTTAAAACCAACCACCACCTTCTGGTCCCTCGCCCTGCGTAGTCGTTCCACTCGGGTACCCTCATTTCTGGCATCGACCGCCGTCCTGAGCTTCTCAATAACCTCTTCACCGGTGTCCTGATCATTGGTAGATGATACGACCACCGAGTGAAGAGGCTCCTGAATATGCTGCTTCGGGGTGGCGGCCATTTCGGCGAACGTCGGACCCTGGCCCGCGACGTAACGGGGGGCCTGCTTAAGTTGCTCCGACAGAGCCCGGGTATGTTGTTGGCATTCCTCCAACGCCCGTCTATGCTCTTCGAGTCCTGCCACAAGGTTCCTCATGAGCTCTGTCGGTACACCCGTCGTCTGCCCCAACGGTTCTGCTGTCAGTGTGGCCGCTGGTATGACCGCAGGTGCAGGCGCGACAGGGACTCTGCCTCGTTCCGCCTCTTTTACTAGCTCAAAGAGCCTATTTATCGCACTGACTACCTCCGTCTTTATTTCTGTTTTAAGGTTGCGAGAGTTGCCCAAATGAAGCTTAGCTTTATTTAGGCAAGCTCTCGCCTCCGCTGTGAGGTTGGGGTAGCCAGATTCCGACCTCTTTGGCAGTTTTGCCAAGTCCGCGGGCACTCGTCGCATCTCCGAAGTGCATGGAACTGGTGGTGTGTCTTCCCGCTTTGTGTTAGCCGGAGACTTGGCCTGAGTCTGAGCTTTCCCGGCCTCCCATTCCCCGACACTGCGCCTCACACTAGGAAGCGAGGGTTCAGCCTTCTCGGTTGCGCGCGGCGAGCCCCCAGAGGCCGGTGAGCCCGCGTTATTCTTTGCTGGTGTGCGGATCATGTTTCCAGTAGAGGTGAAGGTGGTATTCATTTACAGAGGACACTGCTGATACCTCTGGGTCCCTGTAAAGGGGGGACAACACAGAGAGTATCCTAGAATTAAATAAGATAAACTAATCCTACGGTCGCACGACCGTAAGGTCAATACAAGTAAAAATAAATTTAATAAAAGAGCTTAAATGAATTACTAATTTTTTCCCAAAATCGCAAGATTACCTGCCTAGTAGCAAAAGGGTGGGCGGGCGGGCAATTTTTTGAGTTTCTATATTCGCTAGGCGCACGTGCGAGGTGTCAAAAGACGCGTCTCCACGCGGGCCAGCGATCTGTGCAGTTGCTGAAAATTATGCGGAAAAAAATTTTGAATTTCAGGCAAAAAACGTGTTTTTCGACCGAAAATTAAGTAAAAACCTAGAATTTGAACCACCAAACGGGACTCGAGCACGCGGATCGCGCACCAGAGTACAGGTAAGGCAGGTATGTATCTATTGAAACTAAAAAGAATGACGATTTCTTGGACAATTTTGAGAAAAAATTAAAATTAGGATTCCGTAAAGAAAAATATTGAGAATTTTTCTAAGTCGATGGGCGGAAAAAATTTTTCGCGTTTTCGTCAATTTTAACTAGTCAAAAAGTAGTACGGAGCCTATTAAAGATCAAATTAGCTGAAAACAGCTTCAAAATGCGTCACCTGGATGCAAAGTTATAACGATTTTATGTATTTACTGAACGGCTAAGGTGGATTCGGTAGGTATATGAAATTATTGAATACAAAGTTTTTTGAGTTTCTATATTCGCTAGGCGCACGTGCGAGGTGTCAAAAGACGCGTCTCCGCGCGGGCCAGCGATCTGTGCAGTTGCTGAAAATTATGCTGAACAAAAATTTTGAATTTCAGGCAAAAAACGTGTTTTTCGACCGAAAATTATGTAAAAACCAAGAATTTGAACCACCAAACGGGACTCGAGCACGCGGATCGCGCACCAGAGTACAGGTAAGGCAGGTATGTATCTATTGAAACTAAAAAGAATGACGATTTCTTGGACAATTTTGAGAAAAAATTAAAATTAGGATTCCGTAAAGAAAAATATTGAGAATTTTTCTAAGTCGATGGGCGGAAAAAATTTTTCGCGTTTTCGTCAATTTTAACTAGTCAAAAAGTAGTACGGAGCCTATTGAAGATCAAATTAGCTGAAAACAGCTTCAAAATGCGTCACCTGGATGCAAAGTTATGGGTTAGGTTAGGTTAGGTTAGGTTAGGTTAGGTTAGGTTAGGTTTTTTTTTTTTTTTTTTTTTTTTTTTTGTTTTGGCAGGAGTGGGAAATCCTCATGGACGCCCAAACTGCCTCACTTATGAGACAGTCTGGGCAGTGCCGGACTCTTACCGGCTAAAACCACACTCCTGCCCTTGCTCAGTGTCCCTCTGACATGATCAGAGACCTTATTGTTTGAAGTATATGTTTATTTATTTACAAAACACAAAATGTTATCTAACTTTAAGAACTAAACACAACACAGAGATATAATATTAATTACTGTGGCTTGACCACAAAAAATAACAAAAACACCAACCCAAAGAAAAACTTCAACTCGATCACACACATTATCCCACTTAAACTATCTTAAAATGCCCACTTTCTATGCTATTTATACAATATTATAAACCTACTTTTATTATTATTTTTTTTTTATTATTATTATTATTACTTATTTTATTATTATGATACATCATCTATATATTTATTATATAATTAGTATCATATTTTTCTTAAGCTAACTTATTCCTATTAATAACTAGCGATGCTATATCTGAACAATAATTTAAAAACACTTTTCTGTCCTTTCCTTGTAACAAATTTGGAAGATTTTGGGCAACCAATGCCACGGCGAGTTGCTGCTCCGTCTCGTAACGCATCCTTGCCGTGATCGGGCATTCGAGCAGTATGTGCAAAACGGTCTCTTCCACGCCAGGCTCACAGGCGCACGATGGATTCTCTTTACACCTGAAGCGTTTCAGGTATGCAAGGTTAGGTTAGGTTAGGTTAGGTTAGGTTAGGTTAGGTTAGGTTAGGTTAGGTTAGGTTAGGTTAGGTTAGGTTAGGTTAGGTTAGGTTAGGTTAGGTTAGGTTAGGTTAGGTTAGGTTTTTTTTTTTTTTTTTTTTTTTTTTTTTTTTAAATTAGTATTCTACCGCGGACATGGGGGTCCGCGCCTTTATTTAATAGTTTTTGAAATTGTTTAGTTTTCTGAGATGTTACAGTTACAAGTACTCCTACATGGGACAACTTAAATCTAAATCTTAATGATCTAATTAAACCTACGTGAGTCCATCTATATAATATTTTTTTTTTTTTTTTTTTTTTTTTTTTTTTTTACACATGCATATGTTAGTATTTGAATATATAATATATATGTTATTTTTTTTTTTTTTTTTTTTTTTTTTTTTTTTCTATGTTAATAAATACACAGGCATTACTTTGTAATTTTCTATTTACTATTAAATTACATATTTTTAATTAGAATGAACATGATACAGGGAACATTACACACAATCATTACAGTGACATTATTTATTACAGGGAACTATATAACTGCATGGCAGTGCGAGCCGACCAGCCCCGGCCGACGGCGTCCGTTCACGGGCATGACGAGCACACCCGCGCCGTTCAGCTCAACCATATTTTAGGGAACTCAACGACCGGATACACAGCGCCACCCTCGGCGGGACTTTTGTGTGAGTATGACAGACTCGCTCTGCCATGCAGCTTTACATGATTATTATTATTACTAAAATACAGTTCTACAATTTTACAATGGTTAGGGACGTTAGTTTTGGGGTTGGGAATGGGACGTGTTTGGTGGAGGTTATGTAAGGCGGGGTGTTCTGACCAGGGATTTCGCTAAGCCGAGTAGTGCTTCCACGACTGCCGCGTCTCGATGCTGCATGGCCGTCTTAAGATTGTAGTCGACGACCATTTTGGTAGACGCGTCCATCGCCCTCTTTACAAAGCGGCCTGTGGCGTCATCGGCGTCGTCGGAGTAATAGACGCAACTGACTGTGTGTCTCGACACCGCCACTACCGCGTGGGAGACGCTGTCGTGGAGTTGGAGCCTCCTGGACTTGGTGTTGATGATTATGACGCTGTCGTAGGTCAACCCCTGAGCCTCGTGTATGGTCAACATGCGCGACCCTTCACCGGACCCGTATCCCTGGCTCACAAGAGTGGCTTTCTCCTCTTGTGTATAAACCAGGAACAGGGTATTTTTTGCGGTGCTCGGTATCTGCGCTCCCGTATAACCAACCACTTTCAGGGAGTGGACCCGCGACAGCGTTACCTTGGAGGAGTATATACCGGAGTATATCTCGCTCAGTGCAAAGGCCACATCCATCGGATTGCGGTGTGTGCAACTTAACTCCTGGGTGATGCCAGCCACCAGATTTGGACGGGTATACCTTAACGGGAATAGGTTCTCTCTGTCCAAAAATGGAAGCTGGTTTACATCTCCGATGAGGACAATCTCGCTCGCTCCGGACAACTTCGCCGCCATAACTATGGCCCCAAAGTGGTTCATGAGAGCCTCGTCTACCGTGAGACGGTAGCATTTGTCTTGGCTCCCGAACCCCTTGGCTAAGATTGAGGCCATAGTGCGCACCTTTTTCTTTACTTGATCTCCTAAGCGGTGCGCGAGCTTCTCCCTCAGATCTTTGGCAGCTTCAGTTGTCGTGGTGACTACGACGTCCTTGTCCCCATCGAAGTGCTTTACCACCCAGGTTGTCTTGCCGCAACCCGGAACCCCGTTGACCCACCTGATATTGGGTACCGCCCAATTCTCCCGCGATGCTGGGATATCTGAGGCCCCCAAAATGGACTGTGCCATTTCAAGGATCCTATCGTCCAGCATGATCTTGGTGAATTTTGCGGTAACCACTATCGGGTCGTCGTTTGGCACGCTGAATTTTAATTTGCCTGAGCGCTCCGTCTCCTTCTCGTCCAGGGCCACAAAACCGCTCTTCGCGCTATAGGCTGCCATGTACGACCCCGTCATTACCCCTTTGATGACTTGAGATGTGACGTTGTCGTACACCGCTGCCCCTGATTCCTCGAGCAGTACCCTTAGCAGGCCTTCTGTGTTTCTCTGGAAGGTCTGCAGGATCTTCTGGCATTTCATGAGATTGACCTCCCTGGTCGCTCTCACGATTGCTACGTACTCGAGGAAGGCGCTCTTTACGTGGTCCGTGGCGCCCGAGCTAACTGCGAGGGTCGGCGGGCTGACTTGCCCTCTGTCGGCTCTTGTTGGCGTGGGTTTCGGTGGTGTTGGTTCTTTTCCCTTTCTTTTGAAGAACCTCTCCACCGCTGTCTCCTGCTTCTGGGATGGTGATGCGCGGCTGGTGCTAGGGAGCAGTGCACTGAGGAAAGTGCCGAAGGCTTTCAGGCGACTCCTCGACCGGGCCCTGTCCTCCGGGCTGGTGGTTTTGCTCTGCCCCTTAGCAGCTCTCTCGGCGGCTGCCTTCTGCTGGGCCCTCTCGGATCCGCTCTGAGTGATCGGGCTTGTTGTGGGGCTCGTCGCGCTGGCTGTTGGGTGTCTGGGGGCTTTGAGGAAACTTAAAGTTTCCCCTCTGTCCTCATACACGACTACCTCATGCTGTTCTGAGGCTTTTAAACAGCCGAAGCGGTCTGCGACGTCTCCTCTCTCGCCTTCGATCATCATCGCGTCGATGCTGATGGTACGGGCTGGGACCGACACGAACTCTCCTACCTCCCTGATCTTCAGGAGCAACGAGCTTGCCTGTGCGAATGGGTTCTCCTCTCCCCACTCGAATATTGCGATCGTCTTTCCTTTGAATCGCAATAGACGGCATCGGTGAGAGGCTACTACCACCTGCGGCAGCGCGGCGTACTTGCTGCCCTTCATGCTCGTTTTGGTCGTGCTTCCGTTGATCAAGGCGGCAAGGCCTGGCGAAATTGGTATCCGGGCTCCAGCTCGGCTCGAGCCTACGCAGAAGCTTACGCCCAACTTTTCTCCCTCTTGGTTCATGAAGAGGGCGACGCCTCGCAGTCTGACGCCTGGGACTCCGTCTCCTCCGCATGCCAGGAACTCCGAGATGGGCATGGTGCTTGGGACTGGTCGTGAGCTGGCTTCTGCTGCTGCTGGTGGTGCTGCTCTAGCTGGTACTGGCCGTTGGTGCTGGCTGTTGGTGTTTGTGTGTGTGGCTTGTGTAACTGTGAGTGATGTGTGTGTTACAATTTGTGTTGGTGTTGTCGTTGTCAGTGTGGTGATTGTTGTGGTTGGAGTTGGTTGTATGGTTGTTGTGGTGGGTGGTCGGTTCCGACTATACGAGGTTGCGTCCGTTTTGTTGGCCGCTGCTGCAACTGTGGCGACTTTGCTCGCGAATGCCAAGAATGGTTTTCGGGAAGCCGGTCTCTCCATGATGGTGTGGAGTGTGGACTGGCTTAGCTGGGTTCCGAACTTTTCTTCCAGCTCCATTCTGTCTCGGATAAACCTTGGGCATTCGAAGAGCAGGTGCCAGACTGTTTCTTCGCAGCTGGGGTCACAGACGCACGAGGGACTATCTTTGAGATGAAAGCGGTGGAGATACGCTGAGAATCCTCCGTGCCCTGTTAGGACTTGTACATGGACCGGTGTGAGAACTGCGTCTCTAAGTGTTCTCTTCGCCGCTAAGACGTCTGGGAAGAACACTTTTGTGACCGCTCCTGTACTCGAGGATTCGTATCGCGCTTGCCACCTCTTTATAGTCTCCTCCCGTATCTTCCTCCTCACGAACGATACGGGGACCTTGTTATAGTCGGCTGTCCCGGTGTTTAGAGCCGCCTCCTTGGCCAGCTCGTCCGCTCTCTCATTCCCGGCAGTTCCCACGTGGGCCCTGAGCCAAAAGAGCCTCACCTCTCTGCCCTCCTCTCTGATCTCTCGGACGCTTCTCTTGATTTGAAGTGCCAGGTGGTGAGTGACAGACGGTCTCCTCAGCAGGTCAAGTGAAGATCTTGAATCACTTAAGATGCTTACGGAGGCCGCCTTGGATTCTCTTGCCATCCTGACAGCTCTGAAGAGAGCGTACATTTCAGATTGGAAGACTGAGTTGTGAGGCTCAAGGCCAAAGGTGCAGAACTTTGACTCCTTTCCGTTCTCCCACCAAGTTAGGGCAGCTCCAACTTTCCCGTCTATCTTGCTGCCGTCGGTGTATATCTGGGGACCGATTACTTGGTGGGTTTCCAGCGTTTCGGGAGTCAAGTCCTCCAGGCGTGCGTACTCTGTTGTTGTGAGTAGCGACGGGTGGGGGTTTTGGGAGTGGGGCACGTTGCACTCCAGCTCGCGGCCCGGTGGTACGAACTCTTGGGAATGTCCCTTTCTGATCTTAAACAGGGTTGCGGCCTCGATTACCCGGAGATCTAGGGGGAGTTGGCCTGACAGAATTAGTGCCGATGTCAGAGACACCGTGCGGTATGCTTTGCAGATCTTCTGCGCGAAGCCCCTCTGCAGTGAGTCAAACTGATTCCTCGTCATCAATTTCTCAGCCGCAGGGGCCCACGCACTCGCTGCATACATCACGATGGGCTCTATCACCGACACGTATATCGTCCTGATTATCTCTCTGTTGAGACCCCAGGTCACCCTCGCCGCGCATGCCAGCTGCTTGTAGATGTCTGCGGCCTTTTTACAGGTCGCAGACACGTGCGCGTTGAAGGTGAGTTTAGAGTCTATTATGAGACCTAACAGTTTGACCTCTTCGACCAGGCTCAGCCGCACGCCCGACATGCGGAGTACCGGAACGTCGTACTTTAGCTTCCTCGTTAACACCATCGCATTGGTCTTGTGCGCGGCGAAACGTAGCTTATTCTGGACGCCCCATTCCGATACTATGTCTAACGCGTTGTTGGCTGACTGCTGCAGGGGACCGGTCGCGAAGTCCGAGAGAACCAGGACGACGTCATCTGCGAAGGCTTGGCAGTATACCCCCTTACTAGCCATTTTGTGTAGGAGCGAGTCTAGGATGAGGTTCCAAAACGTCGGACCGGCTATGGAGCCCTGGACGCATCCTTTCGTGGTACCCTTCTCGCTAGTCGCTCTGGCGTAGTTGACCCTGATGTTCCGGTCTTCCAGGTATGAGGTGACGAGAGCGTAGATGTTTTTGGGACAGTTCTTGACTACCATCTGTCTCTTGAGTGCTGGCCACCACGCGTTATCGAAGGCCCCCTCTATGTCCAATGATATCAAAAGCACGATCTTTTTGGCTTTGATTTCGGCTCGTAGGTGCCCCATTAGGGCATAGAGGGCGTCTTCGGTCCCGCGCTGCGGCATGAATCCGTATTGGTTCGTGTTCAGTGTAGGGAGGAAGTGCCACTGGAGTCTACCTACTAGGAGCTTCTCGACGATTTTTCCTAGGACCGAGAGCAAGCCTATTGGCCTGTACGACTTTGGGCTGGTGTAGTCGTCTTTTCCTGGCTTGCGGAGGATGCACACGTGGGCGACTTTCCACTGCTTCGGGAAGTGTGACAGCGACAGGCACTTGTTGGCTATCGCTAAGAACACCTCCCTATCGCAGTTTATTGCCGCTGTGCAGATGTCCGCTGTTAATCCATCGGGACCGGGGGCTTTCTTCGGATTTTGGTTTTGGAGAACCATTTCCAGCTCCGCGGTCGTGAAGGGTGGATCGTCAGCGGACAGACCTTGTGGTGTTTTCTCCTCCGCGAGCCTCCTCAGGCTTGTGTGGTATTGCTGTTCGGCATCCGTTGAGTCGTCAGGGTAGAAGGTTTTTGCCAGAAGATCCGCAGACTGCTCTGGGCTGAGCGTCTCGCCCGCGGTGTTTCTCAGGAGGGCGTCGTCCTGTCTTCTGGCTGTCTTCCTTAGTACCCTGTAGATGCCGTCCCACATGCTCTCTCGGTCCTGCTTCGAGCAGAACTCCTTCCAGTTTGCTGTGGCTGCTTCCGTTGCTGCTGTGGTGTATGTGTTTTTAGCCAGCACGTATTCCTGGATGGTGAAGTGTCTCCGACTTGCGGCTGCATTCCGGATCCTTCTCTTCTTCCTCAGGGCGTCTGTTTTAAGACGCTCCAGAGAAGGATTCCACCATGGGGGCTTGGCGTCGTGTTTCGGCGAACCCAGTTTTGGGATCGCTTCCTCGCATGAGCGGTGGATGTTTTGTGTGTAGGTGTTGACCACTTTCTCCAGATCCTCTGGGTTCGAGACGTCCGAGACTCTGACTGGTGTGATGTCGCTGTCCGCCAGACTAGTCTTGAAGTGCGTGCTGAAGTCAGACCACTTTGCCTTCTTGGTGTTGTAGATGCGCGTCGAGACAGGCCTTAGGGGTTCCAAGGGCTTCTCTAAGCGCATCGAGAAGGTTATTGCGTTGTGGTCCGATGTCGTAAGACTCCTTTCTACACGCCACTCCTCGACCTTGCCTAGCAGCGACAGGCTGCATGCCGTTACATCAACGATGCTTGTGCACCACCTGTCTCCTCTGTAGGTCTCGAACGTCGGAGTTTGTCCCGTGTTGAGGATGTGGAGATCCCGCTCATTGAGAAATGAGTTATACGACGCCCCGCGATGGTTTTCGGAAACACTTCCCCACCACTGGCTCCAGGCGTTAACGTCACCTCCCACCAGGATATTGTTTGTGTGTAGTCTGTGAATGGTGTTGTGTGTTGCTGATAAGTATGGTTCCAGTTCTTGGTCACCCTCAAAATAGACCGACAGTACCCCAAAGCTGAGCCGACCCACCTTCAGCAAAACGGCGGCGATGTTCTCGGTCACAATCTGGGGGTCGTGGATGACCTCCAGGCTGTTCCCGAAAACAACAATCGCCGCTTTCACTGGTTTTTGGCGGTTGAGGCTGCACTGGATGACTCGTGTGCCGGGGCTTTGTTTCATCACACCTGTTCTTCCTACATAGGGCTCTTGAACAAGTGCTACTGAAACTCCCTTCGCCTGAGCCGCCATGTGGAGTTCTTCTGTGGCCAGCTTGGAGCGTTGAAGATTGACTTGGATGAACCCCAATCTTGCTGTCGGTCTGGACGTGTTTTGAAGGGTGACTGCTTGACTACATTGTGGTGTTTGGTCGCCCTTAGCAATAGGAAACGCGCGACCTCGCTATCCCATCCCATTTTTGGCGTTCCTGGCAGTCCGCGCTAAACGCTGTGTGTGCCAGGTCGCTGCCCGTCCTGTGTGCCGCCTTGCAGTTGACACACGTGGGTGATCTGCCCTCGGCTCGAGTGAGGCAGTCCCCTCCGTTGTGCGCTCCGCTGCAGAAACTGCAGACTTGCTTCTCGGCCTTGCATATGGACTTGTTATGCCCATATCCAAGGCACTTCGTGCACTGTACCAGAGGGGACTGGTCCTCAATCGAGCACCGCTTGATGCCCACATGTATCTTCTGCACCTGCGTGCAACATTTCCAGAGCTCCGGGGAGAGCTCCAGAACAGGGTGGCATTCGTGGGGGTTCCTCGCGCGCTTCCTATAGCGCACCTTTATGGTCTGTCCATCTACAGCAACGTTCTGCAGAATATGTTTATTCTGCGCCTTGAGGAGATCGACGATCTCCCCGTCGCTGTAGCTGGACAGCACTCCCTTGATGCAGACGAGGGGGTTCTGTGGTTTCGGCTCCTGGACCTTGAGCCCTGCACTCGACTGGACTTGGTCTTTGATTGTCCTCAAGTCTGTCCTGCTGGCGCACCTCAGAATCACTTTCTGGTTCCGCGCTTTCCGGACCGTGTCGACTCGGGCTCCGCTCGTTTTGAGGTCCAGGGCGGTCCTGATCCTCTCGATCACGTTGTCCCCGGTGTGCTGGGGGTTCGTCGACGAGATGATCAGGGTGTGGTTAGGTTGAGTGGGTGGTTTTGGGGGCTTCGGTTTGCTGGCGACCTGGGCAAAGGTTAGTGGGCCCTGTTGTTGTTGTAGCGTTTTGTCCGCTTTGCTCAGGTCCGCTACCCCCTTCTGGATAGTCTCGAGGGTCTTTTTGACCTCCCCGACTGCGAGTTCCGCTTCCAGATTCAGCGCCGGAGGCGCCTGGATTGGGGGCTCCTTGTCACGCAGTACGCGGAGGTCCGCCGAGACTATCTCCAGCCTTTCCGCGATGGGTTTCAGGTGGTGTGTGATGTTGACTGGTGGTGTTGGTGGTGGGGGGGAGGCAACAGGCCTGTTGGCGATGGCCTGTACTTGCTTATGCAGCTTCTCCATTTCCCTTTCGAAGCCGGCGGTCGTGAGCAGATCGGTCTCTCTGAGACACGGGTCCGACTGAATGTCCGATGGCCGGGTGAGGTCTTCTTTGAGCCTCTCTAGGGCTTTCCGGAGCACGTCCAGCTGGTTTGACACGCTGGAGACATTTGATTCCAGTCGTGTAAGGCCGGCCCCCATTGTCTCCCACTTGGGTTCCCCGGGGGCTCTTGCGCCTTCCAGCCTGGTCTTCTCGTGCTCCTTCAAGTTCCGGAGACTCGCAGTGGAGACCTCTTCCTTCACCTCCTTGATGCCGTTGAGGGCTTCAAGGGTTTCGTGACCCAGCCATTCTCGGATCCCTTTCGCCTCTTTTTTAGTGTCCGAGACTTCGGACCGCATGAGCGAGAGCTCGACCTTCATCGTCATCAGCTCTCGAGTGTGAGCTCTCTCGACACGCACAAGTTCTTGTGCGTGTCGAGAGCGCTCCTTCTCGAGGTTATACTTATGACGCGCTCTCGAGTCTGCCAATGACAGGGCCGTCTCGTACAGGCCCTGCAGACACTCATGGGCCGTGGCCTTACACTCGCGCTTCATGTTGCCGGCGGCTTCTAAGGCATCCTTGCCCTTTTGGAGAAGGTCGTTGGCCTCCCTGGTGGCTAAGTCCATCTCCACCCCTGTGCCCCTTCTCGGCGTTCGATAGAGGAGGCTCGGTCGTCCGCTCACGGGGCGATCGGCCTGGCTCACTGTGGAGGCCACCGAGCTTTCCTCATCCGAGATGATCTGGCGGGGGGGGGATATGCCACACTGCTCCCAGTCAATGACGACCTCGGCGATCCTAGTGCGGTCTTCCAACTGGGGCGTCCCGGTCACTGATGGCAGTGGTGGTGTCCTGCCCGTGACGTCCGGCTCCGACGCCGCCTTTGACGCCTGAGGCTTTTGCGGTGGACGCGCCGACTTTTCTGAGACCACGGACTTCGCCGAGTTCTTCAGCACCTTCTCCCTGAGTGTTCGGGAGGGGGCTTTTGCTGCCTCCGTGGTCATCTTGCGGGAAGTTGTGGACGTTGAAGATTGTGAGGACATGTTTATATTAGGTTATATATTATAGTATAACTAGACTAGAGACTTAATTCTATTGTGATGTTGTAATGCGTGTGTTGTGTGATGTTATATATATATATATATATATATATTTTTTTTTTTTTTTTTTTTTTTTTTTTTTTATACTATCTCAGATGGACTCACGGATGTTCCGCTGGTGGTCTGCGTCTGCTGTCCGATGAGGAGTCCGACAACTGAAGGGGCTCGATGTTGTGAGCCCTTCGTGCGCGCTGGTGGTGGTCCTCAGTGGAATTCTGGGCGCCGCTGGATGATTGGGCGTGTGGGCTGCCGAATTTGAGGATTCTGTTGGGGCCAATTTGTAGAGCGTTTTGCGCCCTTTCAAATGAGCCCAAACTCGGCTGTCTAGCTCCAACAGGAACGAAGTTAGGCCGCGGGGGGGTGAGGTAGCCCCGAGGGGAAGGGGGGAGGGGGGGAGGTTTCGTGGGGAGACTATTGAGGGGGGGTGAAGGAGGGGGTTGGGGGGGGGGTTTCGTGGGAAGACTATTGGGGGGGGGGTCAAGGAAGGGGGTCTGTTGAGGGGGTCAAGGGGGTCCAAGAGGTACGGAGTGGACCCTTACTCAGGTCTCAGAGGGGGGTAAGGTTCGAGGGGTAATATGTGAGGGGGGGGGGGGGGTTGATATGAGGGGGGGGGGGGGTTATATGAGGGGGGGGGGGGTAATGAAAAAAAGGGGGGGTGAGGGGTGAGGAGACCCTTGATGGCTTAGGCAAGGTCCTGAGAACCCGAGTCGAATGAGCCCAAACTCGGGGGGGGTGGGACAAAGGGTTGAGGAGTTCCCTCGGGGCTTACCTGGTGATGGGCCGTGGAGTCGTCAGGCTGGTCGCTGGTCTGCAGGCAGATTCCTCGGCCGACTTCGGAGTCTTCAGTAGCGGCTGGGATGACTGGCTATACGTCACGCCTCGTGTTGTAGAAAACACGTGGGTCCAAAGTGGGGTTATTTTCCGCTCAAAAACCACGTGTTTTGGCGATTTTCGTACCTTAATAACTCCCAAACCGCTGATCCGATTTTCCTGATGTTGATGTTATTTGACAGGCCTCTGCCGCGACTCTTAGGATTATCGTTTGTGAGACGACTCCACTGACCTTGACCTTAGAAATCCCCGCTGAAGTTCTGGAGTTCCCGCTCCGCAACCCGCTGACGCAGACACTTGCCCACACTGATCCTGGTGAATTGACGCCACGAAATTCCACTGATAACTTTTTCACGCCTGTAACTCAACGCGTATATTTTTAGTGATTTTTTTACGCGGAGCTGATGTTGATGGTGCGATGTGTTATCGGTTACTGGGTTAGGTTAGGTTAGGTTAGGTTAGGTTAGGTTAGGTTAGGTTAGGTTAGGTTAGGTTAGGTTAGGTTAGGTTAGGTTAGGTTAGGTTAGGTTTTTTTTTTTTTTTTTTTTTTTTTTTTTTTTTTTTTTTTTTTTTTTTTTTTTTTTTTTTTTTTGGCAGGAGTGGGAAATCCTCATGGACGCCCAGACTGCCTCACTTATGAGACAGTCTGGGCAGTGCCGGACTCTTACCGGCTAAAACCACACTCCTGCCCTTGCTCAGTGTCCCTCTGACATGATCAGAGACCTTGTTTGGCAGTGGTCTAATTAAAGTCTCTCTTTTTACAATTGCCTTACTTCATCTAATATTTTAAACCTAATATCTAATGTATTTTATTTTCCTACGAGTTTCCTAACATGCTTATATTTTACGCTTATCTAACAACTTATTTCTATATGTTTGTTTTTGTATTTTTCCTTTTGTTTTTCGAGTCTACCAATGCTAATACCTATAAAATATTATATTTATTTCTATACTATATTTATAATATGGCTATCATAATATATATACAATATATCATATAGACATAATTTCTTATCCTAATTGTTTAAATTTATCATCTATCCTATGAATTTTAGCTACTAATTTTAAACTTAATTTTCTGTATTTGTCTGCTATTTTAATTAGAATTTTGGCCTGTTTTGTCTGACTTTTCATGGTGTTGACCCCCTTCTTCTCGTCAAAGAGCTCGTTGGACCACAACGGTAAGGTATGTTTATTGCGAATTTTATCTTTAGTATTTGTATTAATTTTATCGTATATAATATTTACTAAATCTATTTTATGGTAAGTTAAGTCAAGTTCTAATGAGTTTAATTTGATTTCTAATTTTAATTGGGCCAATTTCTCATGAAATTGATTCCAATTCGTTTGTTTTATATTGTAAAATCTTGGGGTTTTGAAACTGAATGGTATTTTAGGTTTTTGAACCTTAATTTCGTAAGCAATACCGTTGTGGTCTGTTCGGGTCCCACGTCTAGGAAAGGCTGGCTCCACTTTAGCAATACGCCACCGATAGGCGCGCCAACGCGTCCCATTTGAGGCGTATCGGGCACTCCTTGTCGAAGGCGTTGTGGTCAGTCCTGTCCATTTTGGCAGATAGGCAGTTGTGACACTTAGGCGCTTCCGCCGCCAGCCGTGAAGGGCAGTCCGC